>OX637513.1:2505000-3755000 GCA_951799955.1 Apamea anceps | reverse complement strand
TTGATACAAATTGAGACGTAACTGCATCAAAGAGACTTCAATGTCTAACGTTTGTTAATAATGAATGCTTACCGTGGCGTGTTTAGTTCGATACGCTACCTTGATGCTATTTAGATTAAAGCCCGCACTTATCGTGCCTTCCGCCTGGCCAACTTCGGGCGCATTCTCTGCCTCACCTAGATACCAACTATCCATTCAAATTTCAGCTTTATTTGAAAGAAGATAAGCTCTTGAATCCTGCGAAGTGGAGAGCTTACGTGGCGTTAATGCATATAAATGCGGTGAACTGCCACTGATAATGGTTAGCGTTGCAAGTATAAGGATTTTTAAGGCAGTAGTACCGCTTTGCGATTGGAGGGCGCCGGGATCGATTTGGTGTCTTGAGTTTCTGCCAAGTGTGGTTATTGATTGCGTGTTTGGTAAGTTTCGACGATTGCAGTTTTCAATTATGCTAAAAGAATCTCGATACTTCATCGCTCACTATCGGAAGCGATCCGAAATGCATTACTATTCGTATATGGAAATGGGTGCACATTTTCCAACACATAAAATATTATATTTATTCTGAGTATTTGCATGGAAGTATAGGATGGAAATAATCCGGCTTAAAAGCTTTTAGTTAAGTTTTCAATATTTCCTCTTTTTGTAGAGGAGCTTTTCTTTTGTGCAGCTTGAGGACAAAAAGAAAGGAAAATAAATAAACAAAGAGAAATCATTAGCAGCAAAATATACGCTTTCAGTGACGCACAAGTTAAGATTAGTTACATACTTTTGTCTCAACATCTGACTTTACCGAGGAGTCTCGTCAAGATGTCTTGATAATGCAAAGTAATGGGATTTTTGTCCGCAAACCGGAAATGAAGAGATAAGGCCTTTATAAGAAGAGTTTATAACAAAAGAAAGGAAAGTAAAGTTAACTTTCATTGGAAGGAATGGGGATAGTGTCAAACTTGTGGACACAGGTTCGTTCCAAGTTTCTTAAATTGATTCCCCAGTAAATGGCTCCGGAGTGAGATTAATGTTTATCGTTGGCATTTATAAGAACTTAAGTGTATTCGTTTTATTGCCATGTTGCAAGAAGAATAATGGATTTCAAATTAGAAAAAAATATTTCTCAAGATTTATGTTGTTACTTTGGAGTCAATGAAAGACTTTATTGAATATTCTATTACTCTCAATAACTTTGACGAATAGTTTCAAAGACTTTGAGTGATTTTGCAAATTATTAAACTTGGGAAACTTTAATGAGAATTGTTTTTCAGCTAATTGTTTTCGTAACAATGAAATGTAATTATTAAGAGGAAGCCGCTTTCATAATCCTTGGAGATTGATAGCGTATTATCAAAATGATACCGAATTTTAAATGTAATATATTCAAGACATAATTTGAATCACGATTTTCATAATAATGAACATAAAAATAATAAAAAATGGTGATCTTTATGGTTGTGGAGTGTTCTCTGTTAGAGTGCTCATAAAATTCTATGTTGTACATAAAATCTGAAACAGAATTAGAATAAAATATGTGATATCGAACTCACTTATTGTACAATACGATGTCGGGCAGCCATATGTGTTCAGAAGGTACATGCAGAGTCTCCACACCACCGTAGTCATCAGGGTTCCACTTCAATTTGTAGTCGTTCCATTCCTGCAACAAAATAAACCAATTTATTCAATTCTATACAAAACTCTTTCTATGGCGTGTGTTGTTATGAGAGATGTGATGCAAGTCCTCCTTCATGTTATGACATGTGTTATTTGGTGCCATATTTAGTCAACATAAACCTAAAGCAGTCTTCGAGGCCGATTGAAACACGACGACGCACAGGGTAATCATTTAAAGATGGATACCACACAAAAATACAGCAGTGTTCATAATCTCAGATAATTTACATTTCATCGCCACTTAATCAGTTATCTACTTTAGTAAAATGTATTCTAAGTTGATTTTTGAGTGACCATTTGTAACAAAAAGGTCCTAATAAGTTTTTGGTTGCGATGGAATTTGCACTTTGTTAAGAATGACATTGAGTTTGTTGTTCTATAACTTGAAAATTATATCAAATTCCTAGCTCTAATATAATAATAATAATAATATCCCTGGACATTTCACACAGCGCCATCTAGTCCCAAGCTAAGCAACCTAATGCTTGTGTTATGGTAACAAGATGGCTGATAAACTACTTATATACATTTTTTTTTTTTTTTTGTAAATACTTACATATTATAGATAGAAAAACACCCAGACTCGGAACAAATACATGTAGGTCATACAAATATTTGTTCCGTGCGGGAATCGAACCCGCGACACGCAGCGCAGCAGTCAATCGCTTAACCACTGCGCCAAATCGTGCCGTCAATATAGATTAGACACACACATTTTTTTTCTTAGATTAGGAAGTGGCAACGGGATTCCTCATTTATATGTGTAAAACAGATATTGTATTTTCGAAACTCTAGCGAACAAAGTCTTGGCTTAGTATCACGTAACTAGTTTTAAGATTAAGCTGAAAAAGTCACGTCGCTTTGAAAGAATTTAGTCGACTTTCGTATTTCTTAACTTTATTAAACTATCTTGCCACATAAATTGGGGCCGAAACTGACCAGACCAAAATGTCTATTAGCCTTTTTATCCTCTTAAGAAGTTTTTTCTCAAACTAAAGTCCGCTCGAAGACATTCCCGAGAGTACTTTCGTTGGAGGCGGCATAAAACATTGTTGTTTACTGAGACCGGTTGCTGAACGTCGGAAATTGCGGTGGCTTATTAGGTTCCGGTCGCGGGGAGGGTCTATTGAAAATCTGGTGCTGTAAGTGAAAATCGACTTGGCCACTTCTCACTTAGTGTCCAGTCGAGCAAATACGAATCCTCTTTGAATTACTTGCCACAGTTTGCTAAGACCCTTTTTTAAAATAATTTGGCAGAATCTAGAATTTAAACACTGAACGAAAAGCGTAATGAACTGAAGAATTCTTATTAGCTTCTTGAAAAAACAAGTTTATCGTTCATGTCCTAGTTAATTTTGTTTATTTATTTATTTAAACTTTTCGCACAAAAAGGTAAAAAGGCGGACTTAATGCCTTAGGCATTCTCTACCAGTCAACCAAGGGTGGCGAAGAGATTAGATGGCAGGTGCTTTGGTTGAGAGGGACAATGATAAAAAAATAAAAAATAAAAATCTTAAGACTATGTACGTTTGTATGTATGTATGTATGTATGTTTATTTATTTTATTTATTTATCCATTTATTTCAGGCATCAAGGCCCATATAAACACATAAAATACAATATTTATACAACTTAAAAATATACTATAAATACATACAACATTATAATTACACTAAGAACTAACTAAACACGAAAGTGTCTGTTTATCTCTTTATCCCATATTCCAACCTTTCAGTAAGTAAGTACAAACAACATGACGTTTTAAAATATTGCCTAAATGATAATGTTATTTGAACCTCGGGCGCGTAATGTTTTCTATTTGTAGGTTTATATTGTTTTTTTAAGTTATGTTAAAGTAACCAACAGGTTTTTACCTGTCATCGAGACGTCAAATGTTACGGTCACGTTAATTCTGCTCTGTAGCTTAAATTCTATAATCCTAGTAAAAAGTTATTTTTTATGACTGTGTGCTGTCTAGTCACTCAGAAACGGAACCTTATGGGCTGCAATTATATAATTTTCTAAACATTAATGTGTTTTAAATGTGATAATAGTGAAAACAAGTGTACTGCTGTGGCGGTGATCTAAAAAAAGTTTTTGTTTTTGCAAGTTGTCACTATAAAATTATTTTCCATCTACCGCCTCTTGTGTTAACTTCGTGTTGTCACCGTATGAGATCCATAATTTCGTGTATTACTCCAAAGTATTGTTGGCTTTGAACGCTAACGTCTGCCATGCGTACATAAGGTGTCGTGAGTTCGCGTCCGACTATTCACACTTTGTCTTTTTGGATTTATTGTACTGTTTGGGAGATTGATTGTGTACTTGGAAAATGTCTAAGTGTGATACTTGTGAATTACCAGTTAAACAAAATGAAAAAATAACATGTTCCAATTGCGATAAATTCTATCATCACCTGTGCGTTAACCTCAGTGCTACTGCGTTTAAAAGGCTCAATAAAACTGCACGTTCTAAGTGGAACTGTCCGAGCTGTTTATCTCAGCAGGAGCCTAATAAATCGATGTCTGATACAATTGAGGATAGCTCTGAAGGCGAAGATGATAAGATCAGTGATATACGTCTTGTTATACGGGAAGAAATTCGTAATACTTTACGTATTGAGGTAAAGAATATGATTAGCGAGCTTAGATTCGAAATGGATGATTTAAAGAAACAGATTGAGGAGTTGAAGTTATCTGGTTCCTTTGATATTTCTCAAGTTGAGGACTTAAAAACTGAACTCAAGAGTGTGCAACGAGAGAACACTGAACTTCGTTCACAGAACTCCGATATGCAAAAGACTATGGCTCAGCTGAAAACGCAAGTGAACACCCTTGATCAGAATATGCGGGAGGCGAATCTGGAAATTCACGGCTTGCCTGAAAATAAAAATGAAGTGTTACCAACCATCGTAACACAATTGGCTAATGTTGTGTCATATGCGCTAAAAGACTGCGATATTATGAAGTGCGTTAGAGTGGCCAGTATGAACAATAACAAGTCTCGCCCGCGCTCTGTTATAGTGAAGTTGCGTAGTCCTAGATGTCGCGATGAATTGTATTCTGCAATAACTAGATACAATAAATCTCACACTGATGATAAATTAAACACTACTCTTTTGGGTTATGGCGGGAGTAAAGTGCCAGTTTATGTATCCGAGCACCTTTCTCCGACATATAAATCTTTACATGCTGCTACACGTCTTAAGGCCAAAGAAAAATCTTATAAGTTTGTTTGGGTGCGCTACGGTAAAATTTTTGTATGCAAAAGTGAAAATTCAGGTACTATTCTGATTAAGGATGAGCAGTGTTTAGGAAAAATTGTATAATTACTTGAATTGTTTATTGATTTTTTATTGGTCATGTTTACTTTTTTTGTTGTTCTGGTGTATAGTGTTTCGATTTTTTATCAGAATGTGAGGGGCATGAAAACGAAGTCACATGAAATTCTAATGTCAATTTTAAGTTCTGACTACGACATAATATGTCTGACAGAGACTTGGTTAGATGACTCGTTCTTATCCTCTGAATACTTTGACCAAAGATATACTGTTGTGCGCCGTGATCGTAGTGCACAGTATAAAGATTTGTACTCTAAAAATTATGGTGGTGGGATATTAATAGCTATTAGTAATAAGTATAATTTTGTTATTAAAACTGAGTGGCAAACCTCCGTTGAGGATATGTGGTTATGTATCAGTGCTGGTAGCGTCTGTATGAATATTTGTATTGTTTATTTACCGTCTTATATACCCTGCCATATCTTTGCTCAATTCTTGGCCAGGGCTGAAGAAATTTGCTTGCGTTATATGGATTGTACCACTTTGATTCTTGGTGATTTCAATCTTCCTAATGTGAAATGGTCTCAATCGTATGATCCCTTTCTAGGAATTAGTGACCCTAAGTCCTTAGCGTTGAGGGACTTCCTAAACATCACCGGCTATGTTCAAATGAATAGCATCTGCAATGAGAATGACAATATCCTTGACCTCATCTTGGTGGATGAGAACTCCAGTTTTTCTGTTTCTTCCGCACCACCCATCAGTAAACCAGATATACATCATCCGCCGCTAGAATTAGTACTTAATAGAACTTCAATTTCTAATTTAAATTATAATATTAAACAGTCTAAATATATTTTCACCAAAACAGACTATGAGGCATGTGTTCGTGATCTACGTAAAGTAAAGTGGGAGGATTATTGTCATTTGCATTGTAATGATTATGTTATGACATTTTATAATATACTATGGGAAAATATTGATAAATATACTCCAAAGGGTAAACCTAAGAATAATAGTTATCCAGTTTGGTTCTCAGCTTCCTTGATTAAAGTTCTTAAAGAAAAACATAAATACAGGACTCGGTTCAAACGCTACAAAAACCCTCGGGACTACGATACTTTTGTTGCCCTACGGAAGCGAGCTGAGAGAGCTATGGATACCTGTTTTAAAGTTTATATGGAGAGAATTGAGAGTGAATTAAAAACAAATGTAAAAGCTTTTTGGCGTTATGTTAAGTCTAGGAAATCTTTTAGGGGTGTCCCTGACCAAGTATCGTGGGGTGATCGTGTTGGTGAGGGTGGCAGTAGTGTGGCTGATCTATTTGCAGACTATTTTGCATCTGTGTACAGTGTTAGTCAACAGCTTAATAACTTGCCTCCAGATTACTCCTCGTCTAATTACAGTATGTCTTCCATTGACATTACTGAAAAGGACGTTAGTGATAGCATCAAACGGCTAGATCTTAATAAAGGAGCTGGTCCCGATGGACTTCCTCCTATTTTTATTCGTCTTTGCATTGATGCTCTTATTATACCACTGCAGATAATATACAATAAATCCCTTAAGGAAGGTACATTTCCCGATTTATGGAAAATCTCACACATTATCCCCATACATAAGTCTGGTAGTATGAACGACGTAACTAACTATAGACCAATTTCTATTATATCACAATTTGCTAAGATGTTTGAGGGTCTCATATATAATGTAGTTTATTCCCACCTCCGTCATATTATTAGTTTGAAGCAACATGGTTTTGTGTCTAACCGTTCGACTTTGTCTAACCTACTTATTTACACTACTTTCATTAGTAACACCTTAGAAGCTAGGGGTCAGGCTGACGCTGTTTACACAGATTTTGCGAAAGCTTTTGATCGCGTTGATCACTCAATTCTCTCTATGAAATTAAATTGCGCTGGTATTCATGGCTCTCTGTTGCGATGGTTCGAGAGTTATTTAATTAATCGTTCTCAAATAGTAGCCTTAGCGGGCTATGAATCTGTACCTTTTTCTCCTGGTTCTGGTGTTCCACAGGGCTCTAAGTTGGGCCCATTGCTTTTTTTGGTTTTTTTGAATGATCTTTTGGATTTAATAAATTGCAATTGTTTGGCCTACGCTGATGATTTAAAGATATACTGTAGGATATCGGACTTGAGTGATTGTATAAAGCTTCAAAGGGATATTGATGTACTTCAAGAATGGTGTTTGAACAACAGAATGACGCTCAATGTTAAAAAATGCCAGACAATTACATTCACGAATAAGGTGAATTACATTAAATTTGATTATCATATTGATGGATCAGTACTAAGCAGAGTGTCGGTCATCCGTGACCTTGGGGTACTCGTCGATTCATCACTATCTTTTCGCGATCATATCGATGGTATAGTAAGTAAGGCTAAAAGAATGCTTGGCTTTATAATCCGTACGTCGAAACCTTTTCGTAGTCATAGTAGCATTATTTTACTTTACAACGCACTAGTAAGAAGTTCCTTGGAATATTGTTCCTCTATTTGGTCTCCCTATTATTCAACTTATTCTAATAGTGTTGAATCAGTTCAGGCCCGTTTTGTTAGGTATTTATGTATGAAGAATGGGATCCGTAAAGCCATACCTGATTACAATGACAGGTTAAAGCACTTTAAAATGATTAGCTTAAAAGATAGACGTAGCAATTCTGACTTACTAATACTCCATAAAATTATAAACGGTTCCATCGATGCAGAATTGGTAGGTTATTTTAACTTTAGGTCTAGCCAACGTAGTAAGCGTCATCATCGTATTTTTGAATTGCCTACATCCACCTTAAATACCACATTTAATAGCCCACTAACACGTATGGCAAGGCAATATAATGAAAGGTCCAACTTGACAGATTTTCCTATTGATATTTTCTCCATGAGTTTTGCTTCATACAGGCGTTCCCTATTTAGACAGTGTGAAGAGTCTATGTAGCTCAAATTGGTTTGTTTTGTAGTGTTCTAGATTAAGATCTACTAACACATTTTTTTTTTTTATTGTTCTCCTTTGTCTCGCATATTTTTTAAGTTAAATGTCATGCATACCTGTTATTTGCATGGTTACTGTAATGCTAATTTTAGATGATATTTAATTTGAATCGTAAGTGATTGTGCTGTTGGTGTGCTTATTATTATAAATAAATAAATAAATAAATAACTGAGTGAATATAGATCTGATTTCCCGAAGGAGGTTTGTTTTGTGCTTTCGTTGGAGTTCCAGGGCTCCGCGAGGGCTTCATTTGTGAGCATTGAAGTATTTTGTGTCCCACGTCGGGCGCCAATAACAACGATATTAGATTTTTCTGCTACAAATGCGGTATATGTATCCATATGAGTTAGAGCTTTAATTTTAACTCCTGGCTCGAGGAAAACGTGGAAATAAAGTTGGTGGACTTTACTGTTTCACTGCATTACCTATATTTCTGCTCTCTATGAAAATAAATTAGAAAATGTAATGTTTCCGAGTCTTTAGGAACATTTTCTTTTAGTTAGACATTAGCTTTCATTACAATAGTATTCGCATGTCTTCGTGCTGATCAAATATAATAAATAAACGTATATGCCGGTTGTTATTTTAGCCGCCATTTTATATTCCCACAGTGACAGATGGTAGACCTTTTCTATTCTTTGGGGACTTTGTATTACCTACAAACTTGTCTATGATATTTTCTATAGAGAAATTGAATCAGGAGAGTATTACATTAACATGTATATAAAAATAGATATTATACAAGATGATAAGATTACTTTGTTTTTATTTAAGAGTAGAGTATCATTTAGTTTCACCTCTTCCTTACCCTTCGGGGAAACGAGGCGTGAAGTTATGTTGTGTGTAAGATTGTTTATCAACAATGTGCCATTTCCTTTTTTTGAACTTGTACATAAATGTTCTTTTGAACACGTGTACATAAAACCTACTAAGATTAATTTGTTGAATTCACACGTAAAAGTAGCAAAACTCTATTAACGTACTTTTGAAGAAACTTCTATAGAAAAATAATAATGTTAACAAACTTTGATCCTTCCCTTACACAAAAGAAACAAATCAAGAATCTAAATTCATGAGAAAAAAGTGCCTTGTATCAAGAATCCAAATTCATGAGAAAAAAGTGCCTTGTGTACTAACTCATCAAAATACAAGAGGAGAACACGTGAAACCAATACTCATAATTCCCAACTTTTTGACAATACGATACGAAAAACTAACATATACAAAACAAAACAAATTCAAGGATGTAAATAATTTATGGTGCCCAAAATATTTGGCGACGAAACTTATAACCTCAAAAGTTTGGCACAGGGAATGAATCGTTCAGTACTATACGGAACCAATTATTATTTTGGCGGGCCATGTAGTCTCTGTTAGGCCGAATTACTGTTGCTAAAACTCAATTTAAATTTGTCTACACAGACTTAATTTGAAATCGTCTTTGTGCATGTATGGGTCCGTTTTGGGCGACGAAAACGTTGACGTGATGAGCGGAATTGAAGCGACGACGAAGGTTTAAAGAGATTCGAAATGAAAATGGGTTTGAAGATAATTATTTCACTTTTTTATGTCAATTTGAAAATGTCTTGGAATCTCTGACATTATTTTTTTGGTAATGATTCATTCTAATAAGATAGAAAGGAAAACTTTACGCTATCAAGAGATCACAACATCATTATCATTCACCTGCCCTATTTGGGGGCAACATATCTTTTTCGTCCATACTTCTTCTATTAGTCGTTATCTCGGTAGTCAACCCCTTTCTGACAGTATCATCCTTCACACAGTCCATCCATCCTTTCTTTGGTCTTCCCCTACTTCTTATAGCCAAGAGATCACAACATCATCCGGATAAATAATAAATAATAACAATTTCATTTAATAATTAAAATTAAATAGTGCTGCTTAAGGAATACACGTCATACAATATCTTATATATTGTTCCTATGGGTTATATCACAATCAAACATTCCCAAGAAAAATATTTTAAGGAAACTGATTGTATCCACGATTAGCATCCTACTGAATAATTTACAAATATTTTCAATTATATATTGCTGAATGATAAGAATACATTTAACAACGCTAATAGGTACAATAAACCCAAAGTCTGCTCCATATTAATCCAAAATTTATGCACACGCTAAATTTCAGTCACTCAGAGGATCGAAGAAGATGTGTACTCATGTAATAATACGTAAGGGAATTATACAGGCTCTGCCGGTGCGACGCCCGAGACTGCTATGGCGTCTCTTGAACAATCAATGGCGCACAATGTATTCCCTGGCAAGTGTGATAACGGTTTAGTAGGTCTAAGTTAATGGTTATATTACGAAATTTTCGGGATGATTTTTACACATAATTATACACCGTGTTCCGTACGATATACATAAACTTCGACCAGATGTTCAGACCATGGAAATAAGCATTTTTCATTATGGACACATTAATTAATTCTTATTTTTTGTTAATTTTCATACAAACTAAATACATTGACGTAAATCACCCGATATGCGTGACTCTTTATCACTTTATCCGAAGCATTTGATAGATTTATCATTTTAATTGCACTAAGCGACAACATAGGCCAAATTAAGACCCTTTCATATTGCATAGCTCAATTAAATTTCATTAAATTGAATTACAAATATCTTTGTAACAAAACTTTTTTAAGTACTCGTTATCGGCTCTGTCTTACTAGGTGCTTACCTAGTTACTGTTAGCTTTTTTTTTTATAAAATGTGATAGTATTCTAAATTCTGCTGTCTTCTTAATACAAAATAGAGTGAACATACTCAACGTGCTCAAAATGTTCAAGCTTCCGCCACTTTCACAGCCCCAATCCAAAGCTGATGTTTAATTGAATCTCATAATGGGATATGCGTGTGACTCGAGATTTTCGGCCGTTTCCTTGGCTATAATCTTTAATATGAAGCTGTGTTCCACATTTTCTACACCGTGTAATGTCTGTTTTAGTTCAAATTCTATTCATATTGCGAAAGTTGTTTGAAAGTTCCATGTGAGCAATTTGCGTACAAGTTTTTGCTTTTAAAGTGTTTGTTAATGATCATGTAGAATCAAAAGCCGCTCACAAGTTCAATATAATATGTTTTTGTCAAAAGGTTTTAGCAATATGTAACTAGATGGCGTTGACGTCAAATTAGAACTCGCAAGCGTTGTGTGACAACGATTTGGTTGGGTTCATCTGAATTTCAGCAAATATATTATCAGCTATAGAACAGTATACAGTTTGGTTGTTTCATTCAGACCTTCAACCCTACTAGTATACACATAAGGTCAAAATTTAAGTACTGAGTACCATACCAGGTGTTCGGTATTTAACATTGGTCCATCGAGCCGGATAACTTTTCGGATTTTTTGAGTTCGCCCGCCCGTGGTACTCGCAGTGGTTTGCTGCGGCTAAAGTACATGGTTCCCCGCATGGGCAGCGGCAGCTTCGTCCAGTATAGTGGACGGGGTCAGCAGCAGCAGCGGCGGAAAACAGTTCAAGCGTGAGGTGACTGTGTCATCCTCGTAGTTCAACGTGACGTCATTAGAAGAACGTCACGCCGAGTTCAACGTGACGTCAGAAGACTGACGTCACAACCATAGTTCAACGTGTCGCCACCAGGGAGCGCTACGTACACAGAATCATCGTGTTGTGTGAGTGAAGTGAAAATTGTGAGTACATTTTACTATATAAACAAAAGCAGTTAGTGACAAGCAATTTTAGACTTTATTTATTCTAAGAGTTTTACTTGTGTTTATTTGTGCATGTTAGTTTAGGACTTAGAATAATTTCATAAAAAACGACGGAACGGGGAACCTATGCCCGATTTCCGCCAGATTATAAGTTGTTTCAAAACACTTGTAAAATTTTGACCAACTAATTGGAACTCAAAATATTTGTCTTGTATTTTATTTCAAATTAGTTTTGCTTTATTTTAGAACAAACATTGTTTTTATAATACTTTTTTAACTTAGTTTTAATTTCTTTGGTTAATTGTTTCAAATATGGAGGGGTTGATCAATCAATTGAGGCGGTTGCAAAGTGTTATTATTAAATGATTCACCAATTTTAAAAAGAGTCCTAAAGAAAGATTAACTATTGAATACATTGAAACTAGACAGGAATTATTAGAAAACGATTGGGAATCGTTTAAAAATATGAATAATAAACTTTATCAGAGCTATAAATTAGATGATATTGATCAAAAAGTTGTTGATATTTATGATACAACTGAGGACACTTACATTACTTATAAAAGTTTAATGAAAACAACATTCAATAAAATTAAAGTTGTAAGTGAACCAATACCTCATGGGGATGGTTCACCAAGTAGTACAGTTAAGTCTGCCCATTCACTGGTCAAATTGCCCAAGATTACTATTCCAACGTTTTCTGGCAAATATGAAGAATGGACAACCTTTCATGATCTTTTTGTATCATTAGTTCATAAAAATAATTCGTTAGATAATGTGCAAAAGCTGCACTATTTAAAAGGTCATCTAACTGGTGAAGCTGAGCAATTGATACGTAATACTCCAATAACTGATGCCAATTACAGTCAGTGCTGGGATCTATTAGACATGCGCTATAGCAATAAAAGATATCTCGCCAACTGCATTTTGAAACGGTTATTTGGTATTAAACGTATGCAGGTTGAATCGGCGACATCATTAAAGGAGCTTTCAGATACCACCAGTGACTGTTTAAATGCATTAACAAACTTAGGTATAAATGTGAGTACATGGGATGTTATTATCATACACATAGTGACATTTAAATTAGATCCTGAAACGCGTAAGCAATGGGAATTAAGTGTCAGTATTAGCGATTCCAGCAATAACTTTCCTACTTTTAAACAATTCAAAGTATTTTTAGAGCAACGTTTCCGCGCGTTTGAGTGCATAGAACCAAAAAAGGGTTCAGGACACCAGGTCAATAACAATAATTCGTTTAAAACATTGTTAGGCACAGACTCGTTATCGCCAATGAAATGCGAATACTGCTCAGAGGGTCATAAGCTTTGTTTCTGCAAAAAGTTTGCCAATCAATCTCTCGAACTAAGACGGGATTTCGTTGGTAAGAACAAAATATGCTTCAACTGTTTAGGCAGTAACCATACTGTTTACAACTGCAAGAAAAATACAAGTTGCAGAATATGCCAGAAGCGTCACCACTCCTTGTTACATTTGGACAATAAAGGCCAACACCCTGAAGCAAAGCCTACTACTGACAGTGCTAGTCCTTCAACTAGTACTACTCAGATAGTCTCTTGCTTATCTACAGGGAGAGTAGCAAAACCCAGACAGGTTTTATTAGCCACTGCGCTAATAAAGGCCTCGTCAAAGACGGGTGAATACCAAACGGTCCGAGCCTTGCTCGATCAAGGTTCGCAGGCTTGTTTCATAACAGAGGCCACAGTGCAGTATCTTAGCCTGAAAAAGGTCCCAATTCAAGGGCTTGTGTCGGGATTAGGAGATAATAGGTCAACCATGACAAAGTACATGGTACAATTAATGATTAAATCTCGTGTCGACCCTAGCTTCAAGTTTTTATTAAATGCTTATGTATTAAAGAAGATCACCTCTTACCTACCTGAGCAAAGTCTTCAATCAGACACTTTCGACTGGTTAAACATTAATAACCTATGTTTAGCAGATCCAGAGTTCAACACACCCAACAAAATCGATATTCTGTTGGGTGCTGATGTTTATAGCTGCATCATAAAGGAAGGCTTAGTGAAGAGTCCTTCTGGTACATTGATCGCACAGAACACTACATTTGGGTGGGTCCTGTCGGGTGCCGTTGGTCCTGGAGAAAAGACTAGTGCAAATAGTAATTTAAAGAACATAAATGTAATGCATTGCAAGATTGATGATATTTTAAGAAAATTCTGGGAAATTGAAGATGTCAGCACTAATAAAAAGATATTTACACCAGAAGAGAAGAAATGCGAAGAGTTTTGTAGTGAAACCACAAGGAGAGATAGCGATGGCAGATACATAGTTAAGTTACCTTTCCGAGATGAAGATCCTCCTTGCAAGTCGGGAAATTCACGTGGCATAGCTAAATCAAGGTTCAAAGCATTAGAACGAAGATTAGTAAAGAACAAAGATTTAAAGCAAAAGTACACAGAAGTTATAAATGAATATTTACAGTTAGGACATATGCGGCGCGTGAAAGAAGATGATAGTAAGAAGGGAGAAGCAGTGTATTTACCACACCATGCAGTCATTAAGAACGACAGGACCACAACTAAAGTTCGTGTTGTTTTCAACGCCTCTGAGAAGAACAGCAAAGGAGTGTCACTTAATGATACGCTCATGGTTGGTCCGTCACTGCAGGCTGATTTACGTCACACGGTTTTAAGATGGAGGATTCATCCCATAGGACTTGTAGCGGATATTGTGAAAATGTACCGCCAAGTTAGGGTAGCAGAAGAAGATGCTATGTTCCAAAGAATACTCTGGCGTGACAGTCCAGACAAGGAGATCCAAGATTACGAACTTTTGACCGTGACCTTCGGAACAGCTTCTGCTCCATATCAAGCCGTCAAAACCTTGCGTCAGATCGCAATCGATGAAGGCACAAGTTATCCAATTGCTGCAGAGAAGACTTTAAATTGCTTCTACATGGATGATCTAATGACAGGATGTAATAGTGTAGAAGAAGGCATAGAAATGTATAGACAAATGATAGCATTATTAGCAAAAGGTGGATTTATATTACAAAAGTGGAACAGCAACAGTCAGGAACTACTGAAGAGAATAGATAAACTTGAAAGAAATAAAGTTAAAGTACAAACAGATCAAACTAGAACAACTGAAAATAAGGACAACAAAATAGAGAAAGGGATAGAAATCAAATTAGATAGCACAATCAAAATTTTGGGACTTACCTGGAACCGCATCGAAGATACCTTCCAATACTTGGTGAATCTTCCTCCGCTGACGACTGCACCTGTAACTAAAAGATCAATTATTTCGGACATAGCTCGATTATTTGACCCACTAGGCTGGTTAGCTCCTAGTGTGGTTTTAGCAAAAATATTCATCCAAAAATTATGGCTTGCAGGTGTTAGTTGGGATGAAGAACTAAGCACTCAGTTAATAAAGGAATGGAATATTTACCGTGATGAGTTGTCACAACTTAGTAATGTACGGATACGTCGTTGGCTTGGCACTAAGTCAAACGATGATCTTGAGCTGCATGGCTTCAGTGACGCCTCCAAAACAGCATACTCAGCCGTTATTTACTTGCGGATAGTAGATGAGGTCGGCAAAATCCATATTTCGTTGTTGGTTGCAAAAACCAGAGTAGCTCCCGTCAAACAAATTAGCATACCTCGTTTAGAGCTGTGTGGAGCAGTTCTACTGTCAAATCTTCTGACAGAAACAGCAGATATTTTAAATATTTCAAGGGACAGAATAAAGGCTTGGACAGATTCTACCGTGGTGCTAGCTTGGCTCAATAGCCATCCCAGCAGATGGAAGACGTTTGTAGCCAATCGTACCTCTGAAATATTGACCAACATGAAAGCATCTCAATGGTTTCATGTAAAAACACAGGACAACCCAGCAGACTGCGCCTCTAGAGGTATATTACCAAGTGCACTTATAAACAATAGTTTATGGTTTTCCGGACCACCATTTCTCAACCAAAAATATATAGTACACAAAAGGACAAAGGAGTTTAGTACAGACTTGGAGGAAACAACGAAAGCTCACATGGCCACAGTTCCAGAGTGTTCAATTTTCGAAAGTTATTCCTCCTTAAAAAAATTAGTAAGAATTATTGCTTATTGCAGACGATTTTTGAAAACTAATACAGTCAAACAAAAATATTTACAGAAATTAGAATTAGAAGCAGCCTTAGAATGTTGTATAAGACAAACACAAAGAGAAATATTTACAATTGAATATTTACAATTACAGGACAAAGGCTATTTACGATTAAAATCTAGTAAGCTAAACTCACTCTGCCCATATCTTGATGACAAGGGCATAATCAGAGTTCAAGGTAGACTTGAGAAGGCTCCATTAAAGGAACAAATAAAGCACCCAATAGTGCTACCAAACTCTGGTCATCTGACTAACCTTATAGTGGCAGATGCTCACTTAAAAACTCTGCACGGGGGTCCTCAGCTGATGGCGCATTATTTGAGGACAGCCTACTGGGTCATAGGAGTCAGAAATTTAGTAAAACATCATGTGCGCAAATGTGTAATATGTGCTAAACATCGCGCTAGTATCAAAAACCAGATGATGGGTTCTCTGCCATCTGTAAGGTGTTCTCCAGCGCGACCGTTTTTGCATAGCGGTGTTGACTATGCAGGCCCTATAAATATTAGGACAACGAAAGGTCGTGGACACCGTTCGTACAAGGGCTACATATGTTTGTTTGTGTGTATGTCAACCCGTGCCCTTCATTTAGAAGTCGTCAGCGACATGAGTACACAAGCCTTTTTAGCTGCCTTCAGACGTTTCGTGTCTAGGCGAGGTCATTGTGCCAAAATATGGAGCGACAATGGCACAACGTTTGTTGGTGCCTCCAGAGAACTGCAACAATTGACATCTATTCAGGCATCAATAGCAGAACAAGTCGAAGCCAACGGTACTGAATGGCACTTTATTCCCCCACATAGTCCAAATTTCGGCGGACTTTGGGAAGCAGGGGTGAAATCTACAAAGTTTCACCTTAAACGGGTCATTGGCGATGCTACCTTGACGTACGAGGAAATGAGCACACTTCTCAATCAGGTGGAAGCTTGTCTAAACTCGCGTCCAATAAGTGTCCTCAACGTTACTGATCCTGGTGAATTGTTACCCTTAACTCCTGGGCATTTCCTGATCGGAGAGCCGATAGTCAATGTACCAGATGATAGATATGAGAGCACAAATGTCAGTTATTTATCGCGGTGGAAATTCATTCAAAGGATGGTACAGTCATTTTGGAAGCGCTGGTCTCGTGAATATTTGTCCAACCTTATGAACCGGTACAAGTGGTCTTCAAGGGTTCCTGAGCCAAAAATTGGAGACATTGTTTTAATTAAAGAAGACGATTTGCCGCCAAGTCGTTGGTTGTTGGGTCGCGTAATCGAAAAGCATCCTGGTGATGATAATATCACCCGTGTAGTCACATTGCGCACTAAGACATCTACTATTAAGAGGCCAACATCCAAACTTTGTATTTTACCGGTTACAGATCAATGAATTTATTATTTTTCACCAACCTAACATAATGTTAGTAGTTTAAGTTATTATATGTAAGTTTTTATTTTGTTACTATGTTTAAGATTTTAGATCAAAACTATAAGATCAAATTGTTTGCTACCAATTCGGACCCATAATGTAATTCAAGAAGGACATTCCATCAGTAATGTTCTTGGTGGGCGGTATGTTAATGATCATGTAGAATCAAAAGCCGCTCACAAGTTCAATATAATATGTTTTTGTCAAAAGGTTTTAGCAATATGTAACTAGATGGCGTTGACGTCAAATTAGAACTCGCAAGCGTTGTGTGACAACGATTTGGTTGGGTTCATCTGAATTTCAGCAAATATATTATCAGCTATAGAACAGTATACAGTTTGGTTGTTTCATTCAGACCTTCAACCCTACTAGTATACACATAAGGTCAAAATTTAAGTACTGAGTACCATACCAGGTGTTCGGTATTTAACAGTGTTTCTTTCGATATCTTCACTGAGAAATATGTCACGTCAAAGAAAATAAATATTTTATCTTTACATCATCTAATTAATGGAATGTTTTTTTGTTTATCAATTAGGTATGGAATGTATCTAAATTGATATTATAATACACGATTAGTATCGTATGAACCAATTAGTACCAAGATATACCGAATTCCAGCATCAGCAATAACATGCAATTAGTAACAGATTGTTAGCTTATTACCAGGTCTATTATTGAGTAACCCGCTTCCGATATCCGATACTGATGATATTTGGGATAATAGGTATGTTCAATACCTGTAGTTATTAAACCAGCATCAAGATTATCACAATTTTCTTCGTTAGCTTCAATTTATCTTAATGAGTCTTATTCACGGTGTCCAGATTTAATCCTGTTTTGAGAGCCTGATGTACGAGTATATTAGAAAATAATCGAATTATGACAAGGAAAATTCTTGCTAGAAACTGCACAAACCCTTTTCTTATCATCTTTCTCATTTGCTTTACCGTTATCTTATTCTTCCTTGCTCATATTATTATTAAATAAAACACTGTACAACTAATCAGTATAAATTCGTGCGTTGTTCTGTATCGTATTATTATAGGACTGCCTATATTCTCCACTTTGAACAGCCCTATTCAATGTTTATATAAAGATCTATGTTTGCTTTACGAGATTCAACCAAAATACCTTAGGTTTATGATTCATTAAAACGAAATTTAATTTACGCATATTACGCTTATACTGGTGTTAAGACTTTGTGAAAGCTATGAGTGTGTGTCTGTCGTATGAATGTCGTTATTTCAGTCATGAAATCAAAGGAGACCGACGGCATTATTAATTTTCGGCGTAAAAATATTTTGAGTGCTATTATTATTTGATTTTGCTTCGCAAACGAAATTCATGAAAACAGAGACAGTTCACTGAATACGCATTTCGTCACAAAATTATCAAAACCGGTCAAATACTAAAAGCTTGGTAATTTACTGACAGAAAAAATGAAGTCTAATATTAAAAATTCGGAGGTTTTAACACACCCTCGGGGCGAGGAAATTGTCAAGAGTTTCAATTGACCGCGCCCGCCATTTCCTGGTGGTCGGAGTTTTTTTTCATCGGATCTTTTGGGCTGTGGCCACTTTTGTAATGGGATGTGGGAAGCCACAGTTTATTTTCGAGGTTCGCCTCAATGTTGTTGGTAAATGTCGCGCGTGATCTTTTTGTTAATGTTTAGCTGGTGGCGGAATTGTTGCTGAAGAGGCTTCTTATATGGAAGATCAGAACGATTTGGAAGATACACACACGTTTCAAATTACGTTATACGATAAGCGATTTTGAAGAAAATAGGATAACTGGTGAATTTTAGATAATTTCGACTGGTATGAAGCACTATTTGAAGCAAAATGAACACAACGAGGATCGAAATGTGTTTATTGACGAGAATTTTCAAACTAACACAACAGAAACAGAATGGGATAAATGAAAAAGTTCACGCCAACTGTTGTTTTGCTGTTTACGCAAACAATTCGGACGATGAATAACGAAGTAATGAAATAACTTCCAATGCGAATAAGCCAAAATATCATCAACAAAGCGAAAAACAAATGATAATACGAGAGATTGTTGCTAACAAAAATGTCGGAAAGTTGTTAGAGAGCCCTCGCCGGCAACTCAGCAAGAATCCGACACAAGTATGCGTTTGGATGCGATGCTTTTAAAATGTTATTTAATAAATTTTAACGAGAACCTGATATAATCGGGAATTTCGTTCGGAAATTTTAGCAAGCCTTCAAAGGCTATGCTCTGTCTACCGAAATTTAAAATTTCTTAATTTACATTTAGTCGTATATTTCTGAACTTTGCAATGAAAATGAGCTTTTTTTCAAAATTTTCGGCATTGTTATTTATTTTCGACTTTTTTTTCATTATTGACTACTGCAAACTATATCACCTCAATACATTTTCTTCATAAAAATGAAAGGAGATGCCGATAAATTTTTTGAAGAACTTTTAATTATAGAAAATCTCTCGAAGACAATTTTACCTTAAAAAGGGCTGCAAACTTTGACTGGCCAGTTGGATTCTATTTAAAAGTTTAGACCGACATCAAAGCGATTCCGCAATGATTTATTATGCTAATATATTTTGTGATTTGATATTTATCTTGGTATATTAACACGTATATCTTCTGTGTCACACAATAGGCAACCACACATTAGAAAAAAAAAATATGTCGCCGATTCCCTTGTAAATAAATAAATATTAGTTTAGTCAAATTAGTCAGCGCCTGACGTAAATTGACGTATTTTTAGTAGCCAATTTTTTAATCGCGTTAACTTGTCTAAGGTGTATCTTAATTGGACAGGACTAAACTAATATTTATCTTCTATCCTTTTCTTAACGAAATAGAAAGAAAAAGATGCACTGAACTTAAATTTAGTTTAGTTTGTGAACAAGGGAATCGGCGCCATTACCGTAATACTTGAGGTTTATTGAATAAAGCTTAGGTAACTAGCGATTCATTATAATAATTTGCATCAACAACAATCTTGTCCATAATATTTTGTGAGCCCTACGTTACGTGCTCATTTCTATGTGTTTCCAATTACCTACCTACTTGCAGTAAAATATCTGTCACTTTTAGACGACTAACTTATACCCGCAAGAATTAACTCTTTCAGCCTTATTACAAAACAACGGTTTTCTTAGACCTAGGTTTAATCTTGAAAAAATTTAGAAACCTATTCCGACAGTATTAAAATTCTAATTACAAAAACTGACTTTAAAAGTAAATCTAAATTTTCATTTTTGCATTAAGAGCTTTATACGAGTCGAAATAAGGTTCAGAATATAATAACAAGCTGGCTGGTTTCGACTTAGATTAAAATTAGAACCCGTTTTGTAATAAGACGATGTAAGTTAACTTGAGACTTCGCTCGGATGACGTAAGCATCTAACTGAGGCGTCGATTACGGAGGTCGGGAGGGGCCGCTCAGATCTCAAGTTAACTCTTACGGGTTGTATACAAAATTATTGAAACTACCCCATCATAATCACGAGCACAATAACGAATATAAGCCACATATAAAATACATAATACGTAAAAGGATATATCCTGGGGGTAGTTCAAAAACGTGTTAACTGGTATGTGAGCCAAGCGGGAATGATTTATGATACCCTGCAGGGGACGGTCGGAAAAAACCCTTCGCTACAGCGGTCTGTTTCGATACGAATCTAAAACTTGTTTTTATATCAAAAGCTGGTTTTTTCCGCGGCTTCATCCGCGTCGTCGGAAATCATCCCATGGGAACGTACTTCCGGGATAAAAAGTATCCTATGTCTTAATCCAGGTCATGGTCATGCTGTGTGCATGAAGAAGTCAGAAGTCCGAAAGTCTGACAACCAGTCTTACCAAGGGGTATCGTATTACCCAGTAACCGGGTTGTGGAGGTCAGGTAGGCAGTCGCTCCATGTAAAATACTGGTATTCAGTTGCATCCGGTTAGACTGGATGCCGACCCCAACATAGTTGGGAAAAGGCTAGGCACATGGTCATGCTGTGTGCCAATGTGTCTTTATTTGAAATCCTTTCAGTCGTTAAAGCGTGAAAAATTAACAGACAGATAGACAGACAGACAGTTACTTTCGAATTTATAATATTAGTATGGAAGACTGAATGGATATTACTCGTATTTCATCGGAAGCGTTTCTTGCTCCTCGTTGTAACATTCCAAATATAATGGAAGCGGAAAAGGTTTCAAGTTTTACTATTACGATTCAATCGGTTCGGGTAGTTTGTGGGTGATTGGCTTGGAAGAGGTTTTGTTTACGATCACGTATCAAGCATTTGATCTTCTCTCCGATGTATGTACGTATCAGATGTATTGTGTGTCTTTTGGTATGTGTATGAATTTATTTATGTGTTTCTTTATCATATAATCAACCGCACGCCCATGTAAAGCTTGGATCTTCTAGGAAAGCGGTTCCGTCATATTACAACAGCCGTCATGAAAATCTGTCATTTACACCAGTATTTGACATTCAGGTGTCAAAACAAACAGTGACTGATTGACAGTGCTTTTCTTTTAAACTTTTCGTAGCAAGCTTTTTTTAGTTCGGGTTTTATATAGTGACGTGCAGTTTATCAAACCTCCACAGGCGCTTTTCAAGGAAAGTTTTATATGGTCACTATTTTAACCCATAATTGTGCCAGTATTCAGTAATGGTAGGAATACTCAATTGATACCACAGGGTCAAATTAAATTAGTTAGCGAAACTCCGTAGACGTGGATATCGATATCTAATCATGATAAAAAATATTTTTTTTGGGGTTGCGACCGTAAATAGGTATACAGAAAATATAGATATATATAAATATAGGAAATATTAGTTAAATAATCTGATATCGATACCCAGCACGTCTGCGGAGTTCCGCTAACTGGTTTATTTAACCCTGTGGTATAAATTGAGTTTTCCTAACATTACTGTAATCTCATAATCAATCATGTTGGTATGTTGCAGTCAACTGTTAGACGATAAGTGGCCTTCCCACTCGCTCTAAAGGTCAAGAATAATCCTGAGCAACTAATTTACATCATTATTTGTGTATTAATGCCCTATAAGATACTATCGATTGCTCTATTTGGTTTCTTCAACGACTTTTATCTCTCTTTTTCATAGGAGAAAATACCCGCTATCTCTTTCTAACGATCCAAAGTTTTCTTCTGCCAAACAAGTTGGTCCCGCGATAATAAAAATGTTATGATCGCACAAGTAAGTTTACGATTTATTTGTCGGAATGCTGATAGTTCGGGAAACCGTAAATATTTTGTTAAGGGATGACAAATTTACTAGTTTTCAAGGATTCGTCCTAGTTTTCGATACGAGGTTAGAGTATTTTGTGTTGTAAATTATGTGAACATTTTCGAGTGAGTGGGATACAAACTTCAAGGTCAAAGGAGACATCTGTAGGTACGCAGGCTGAGCAAGTGAGTATACCCTGAAAATTCTACAGACACCAGCACATCAAGCTACCCAAAACTGTCAAATTTCCCAATCAACCTTGAACATAATTACCAATCACCAATGCTTTAGCGATAGATTTTGACATATTGTAGTAGCTTGATCTGCTGGCGTGTATACATTACAAGCAAACGCTTGATAAAAAAAATATAGCTCAACAAAACAGGCTTAGAGTAACTATACTATTGGTCTTTATAATTGCCTTTTAACATTTTTATTCATATTGCGCGTACGGTCATTGGTATACCGTAGTGTTTCTGAAAAGTAATAAAATTCTAACACAAATCTGTCTCGGACCGATCTTATTTTTTTTTTTTTTGTAACGAATTAAACATGACTCAGATAAAGAACACAAACCCAAAAAAAAAAATTAACAAATTGGGTGAAAATATGCGTCACATTCACGCAAAACGGCCATCGCTCAGCATAATGCTAAGACCCTATGCGAGACTGAGCCCTAGCACTGGTTTTCAGCGACCGCTGAAATTGACGTGATGACTGATGACGTCAACCGGTGCAGTATGCGATAAGATAAAAAAATTACAACAATCAAAATAAGAAAAAAAAGATATTCTAAACGTCACTGTTTAAGATATCTTTACTAGTATTTATGTGAATAATAAACCAAAAGTTTCCACAGAGCCTAGTAAATAAATCTGCTTTGTTTTTGTTCTGCTCAATGAAATAGAAAATAATATGTACAAGCGTGTTTCCTCGTTGCTTATCTTTAGTGTAATTTGTATATATACAAACACATATTATATAGCTGCCTAAGTTATGTATGTATACTTAAATATACAACAGTTTTTGTTGTTGTGGGATGAGAAGTGATAATTGTAGGGATCGTTCTTCTTTCATATTTTTCTAGTAGCGCCCCGCGGTTTCACCCGCATAAGTTTCGATCCCGCAAGAATATCGGGATAAAAATTATCCTATGTGTTAATGTTGGGTATAGACTAACTGTGTGCCAAATTTCATCCAAATTCGTTCAGTAGTTTTTGCGTGAAAGAGTAACAAACATCCATCCTCACATACTTTCACGTTTATAATAAATTATAATATTAATTACATAATATAAAGTTAGTAGGAAGGATAGTTTTCTTGTGCACGTTACGTCTTTCATATCTGTCGTCGATCTTGTCTATCTTTCCACCCCTTTCGCACAGTGTTGTCATACCTATTCTCTAAATATTAATTAAGTTTTAACATAAAATATATCCAATGACACTCGGCAACACAGGTAGCTTCCCATTACTCGTAGTTCAAGAATTTTTAGAATCGGATCAGTAGTTCCGGAAATTAATCTCTACATACAAACTCACTTTATACCTCTTTATAATATTAGAATAGATTGTAAACTACAGCTGTTTCAATAAATAAATTAGCAGATATTATAAATTTACCGCAGTTTTCGGGTATTGTAATCGGTTTAATTTGAAGTCTCAAATGGAAATGTTAATTAAATCGGTTCCCAATACTATCGCAAATTATGCAAGCTCTAAAACGGCCATTTAACGAGATAATTGCGTAGTTATAGAAATAGTAGGGAAGGTAATGGCGTATTTTGAAATTATTCCATTAGAGCATAAAGGTGGAATCGGTTTAATAATAACTGGCTGTTAATAATAATAGTGACCTAGAATATTCCTAAAGAAGCAGTAGCATATTTGACTGAAAGTAAAGAATATCTATACCGGCTGAATTTTTTTACCGTCTGGACAAAAAAGGTTATAAAAGGTAAACGGAGTAGTCTGCAGTCACACACACACGCAGCACAGATATTTTTTTCCACCAAAAACAAAAAAAAAACTAATAAATCAATAAATAATATCAAAATTCAACTTGAAGGCACTTTTCGGCGCGTAGACATGCGGAAAAATCAATTAATTAGTAGCGACCATTCAGATTGTTTATTTTATTTTTTGTGAAAAAAAAGACATTTCTGTGCTTCTACTCCGTTCATCTTTCATATCCTATTTTTGTTGAAACGGTAAAGAACGTCAGCCGGTATGTACAAAAGTATGTATACACTCGGCTTTATTCAAAAGCGATTTACTCCTTTATTTTTTGGTAAGCGCATCACATAAGAACAGCTGGACCGATTTGCCTATTTTTTATTAAAATGTTTGTAATACTCCGAATTACGTTTTGATTGAAAGAAAAATTGGAAAAGTTTTCCGGAAAAATGTAAAATATGGGAAAACTGAAGTACTTTTTTATGGAGTTTTTGTATGAATTATTGAAATTTGGACAGGACAACGTCTGTCGGGTCAGCTAGAAAGTAACAAAATACCGTTGTTATTAACTTAAAAACTTGATCAATCAGTAAAATCAGTATCTCAAATCTAATTGTTTCTAGGTTTAATTAATTTGCGTTAATAATGTTACAGAAGAGATTCAAGTATGTGGTAAAATAAAAATAAAATAACATTCAACACTTCAACCTTACTAAGGCTGATTTATTTAATAAAGCTGTATACAAAGTAATGATACCTACAGCCAAAAAACTCTACATACCAAAAGAAAAAACACATAATCCTTTTCCTCAAACGAAAACATTTAATTTACATTATCCCTCCGAAATCCACAATCATTTAAACGAAAAACAAAACACATTCTCATTTCTTTGAAAGAGAACTTTTCTTCTTTCAATTCTGGAGACTTTGAAAGCCTTTACATTAATCACTTTGGAATTGACGGGCGGGTGTCCGTGTCCGTTGAAAGAATGACAATCCCTACTTGTCTTCGAGGTGACACGTCAATGTCCCTTCCGGGTAGCCATTTGTCAATGGTATAGTGTGGGGGAAATGAGACATGTCCTGTTTGTAACATTTTGACTTATATTGTGATCTATGTTGGTTGTTTATGGTCGTTTTGGTATTTTGTTTCATATTTTGTTACAATCTTTTTTGTACATTTTGTTCATTTTCAAGTACTGATTAACCTCAGGAAGCAGGCTCATACGAGGGTAAAGTAGCTAAATATTCCTTAAGCTGTAGCTACAGTATTCTAGAAGAGCAGTGGCCATCACATAACGGCCGCAGGATAAGATGATAATGGTGGTAGACGTCACGTAACGTGAGAAAAATCCCTCTCTACGAAAACACATCTACTTTGACAAATAACGTTTCAGTGACGTCATTCACCGGGAAATTGCAGACGCGGCGTGTCGGCTACCGGTCTTCTTGGAAACCGTAGCTAAAGGCATTATTGCAGTCAATTGGTCCGAGTTTCATCGCGACTGAAAAAGTGTATGTTAAAAGTTTGACTGCAGTTCTGCTAGCTTTGTCAAATGAAAAAGTTTTTTTGTCGTTAGCCTAATGCATTTGCATCGTTCCCTAGTTTTTTTTGAGTTAATACAGGGTGGCAGGAACATCGACGCGCACCCTGTTACCGTGGATTCATTATATGATTCACACCTGTTCGTTGAAATTTTTCGGCGGTTATTAAAAAATAACATTGCTGTTCCGTACATTTTCACCGCGTAGGTATTGCACTGTTCTATGAACCGATGAGAATTTTTACGCCAGGGCATCTAGAATCATGTGCTGAATTCGTAGTTACCATTTCCGAGTTAATGTCCCTACCACTCTGTATAAATTATAAAAGTATTATTTAGCTGCGCCCCGCGGTTTCACTCGCATATGTTTCAATCCCGTGGGAATATCGGGATAAAAAGTATCAATAAAAGGATTAACATATATGTTAAACCGTTTTTGCGTCAAAGAGTAATAAACATCCATTCATCCATCCATACAAACTTTCACGTTTATAATATTATATACTAGGACTCACCTGTTCTACCCACACGTTCGTTGTCATGATTTGATTCTTAAGATTCTGAAACAAAAGAGAAGAATACTATTATAGTATGTTCTTACAAACATAGTGTTATAAAAAAACTGTCTTTTTGTCCATAAACACTTACACACTATAATAAATTACTTATGCCCGGGACTTCGTCTACGTGTAATTTGCATCGCATCCCATCGTCCGCCCGCGCTACCATTTTGTTTTCGCTTAGCGTTCTTTCTGACTTTTTGCTCGACTCCTCAGGATTGTAGCGTGATATTAAATAACCTATAGCCTTCTTAAAGAATTGGGCTATCAAATGCAAAAAGTTTTTTTCAAATCCGACTGGTAGTTCCGGAGATTAGCGCGTTCAAACCAACTCTTTAGCTCTATTATTAGTATAGTTAGATAGATAACCATGGTGATTAATTCAAAAGAAAATAACCACCACCAAAATCGCATAACACACTTTCAACCAAAATCTTCTTAGATTTTAAAGGAAATGGCTAATCCATTGCCTCATATGTTACAAAAATTCGTCTGCCCAACAACTTTAATAACGCAATGAATATTGTTTAAGCTGTCAAAGTGAACGTCATTACCCTTGTAAGTTTTTTACGCACTTACCCCGTAGGATCTCATTATTCGATACATTGTATTATTGCTATATTTCGGTTAATTGTAAAGTGCTTCTTATACCAAAAATTAAATTAAATTGATTTCAATATTAATTCATTCTACGTCAAACATATATTAAAAGCACTTAATATATTTTTGAAGTAGAATTAATTCATTTCCGTCGTGTAGATATTATTATTACATCGCAGTCATTACAGTTATTGCTAATTAATAATACTCGTAAGTTATCAAATATGAAAGTAACACTTTAGATAGGTATATTACGTGCGTTAAAAATATCACACAAAATGTCCGCATAGATCTCGATAAACAGCGCAAAAAAATCTGCTTAGTCAGCTATGTTAGGGTCAGCTTCCAGTCTAACCAAATGCAGCTAAATATCAATACATGAAGCGACTGCCTATCTGACGTCAACAATCCAGTTACTGGTTAACGCGATACCCCTCGGCAAGACTCGTCAGACTTTCAGGCTTCTGACTACCCGTAACAACTGTCAAAGATCAACGAATGACATCCGGGACCAACTGCTTAAAGTGCTTTCCGAGTCACGGAGGGATCTCGGTATGTAATGGATGGTCACCCATCCTCGACCTGACCTCGGCAAGCGTTGCTTAACCTTGAAGATCAAACCGTGCGGATGTTATTATTTAGCCACGAGCCCCTCAGGCGTGTGTATAATTTTATGAAAAGGTTCCATAACCCACTGAGGTGGACACAAACTACTTATAGTCTTCAAACATAAACCTCTTTAAAATATTAACACTTGAATAGTTTGTTTAAGAGGATCCCAAGTTTCAGGGAACTTTAATCTAAATTTGTTTACTCCGCTAATTGCCTTTGACGACACCGCGCGCCAATAGGAAGTGACGGGTGGAATTTTCTAGAAACTTAGATAGGTACTTTACTAAACTAAGCTAACTATAAAGTAAAGTTCTAATGTCACTTTTGGGAAGTTACAAACAGGTCAATGTCATGTTTGAAGTTAATATAAATTGTGTTGGTGTAAGTTACATTAGGTCTTATTTTGACGAGAAATTTAATGAAGGATCATATTCAGAAGGTGTTTGAATTCAAATGATAAGGTTAGAGAATAAAAAAAAAATACATGGGACGTGGCAACACTGCCAGCCGTTTGGGCACTTTTCCTGTTGACAGCGATGCGGACAATTTTTTTGATACCCTGTGACTTTTGTCCTTTTTTTATTTACGTGTACATTGTTATTTTAAATCTGTTAGCTCAGCTGAATACCAGTATTTTATATGAAGCGACTGCCTATCTGACCTCCACAACCCAGTCTTAACTGGTTGTCAGACTCATGCTTCTGATGACCCGTCAAAGATCTATGGATGACAGCCGGGAGCGATTGCTTAAACTTTTAGCTTATTATTAGTATGTAAATACACAACAATAAAAAGTCGCATTAGAAAAAAACACACACAAGATACATGGAGTCTATTCAAATCCTTGTTTCTAGTTGATGTTATTTTCACTCAAATAAATATCAACTTTATGTTTGAAAATTATTAATAATTTTAGAACTATTACTGACTATTATTGAAAAACCACATAATATTTGTTGAAGTTGCAGCTCAAACTGAACCTCATAATATAGTAGGTATTTAAGTTATTTTTATACATACATACATTTGTTTACATTTTTGGAAACTAAATTGCGAATTCAGAATACAAAAGGATTCATAATTTAACGTAGGTTTTAAAAACAAATTTTACTTTATGATGTTGGTAGGATAATTATTCCTCCCATCGATAGATTCAGGTACCCGTGTTAGATTTACTCAGTGAATTTCGTTGAAGAATCAAGCAAACGTAGAATTTAAACTAGGTCGGCATGATCCACAGTATATTATGTACGTAAGAGGTGGATTAGGGTAACATCTCGGATTAGTTAGAGTTAGTTTGTACAAATTCTGTTTGGTTTAGATGAAACTGTTGAAGATTTTGTGCGAAAGTTCACTATATAGGGTAAGTAACTAAAATCAGAAAAAAGGTTTGAAGAATGACGTAAAAGCAGTTTAGAGGTATGAGGAACAGGGTGTACAGTTCACTCATACTCCATAGAAAAGGCAGGATCCTCCGACCAGATGGGTGTTGTGTCTGGTGGGCAACTGCCCAACGATTGATGTTGGGAAGTTTGTATATATGCTAATTGCGCGGTAAACTTTGCTTGCGAGATGCAGGATTTACGTGACGTCAGTATGATGCGTTGTTCTCATGTAGCGTTGTAGATACCGCTACAGTAGTATAGTAACATAACATAGCATCACGCCTACACTCTCTGAAGGTTTAGGCACAGGTGTAGGTACCTATAATAGTTTCCCACAATTCACCAGTTATATTTAAGTTCCGGTTCCGGTAGTAATTGCCGGGCACAAATTCAAACTCCAGGCTGCTACTGACATATTCCTGATAGAAATACCCAACAATACTTTGCCCGACCTAGAAATGTAACCCAGGACCTCATGCTAGCAGAAGCGATTGCCACCACTAGACCAACGAGAAAGTCGTTTTATAAGTCGGATGCTATCGTCATCCGCTTCCTTCAATTCTTCAGTATATGTATGTACTCGTATATTGTTTTTCTTTGAAATATGTAGGTTTTTATTTTTTTCTCTCATTTAACACGCGTTCGATATCATACTCCGATGTCACTTCGTGGAGAATAGTGTGGGTTATAAGTTTTCTCGACTGTAATATAACTGCTTTTTGTAAATGCTGTAATGTATAACTGTTTTTGTCCCAAATAAATAAAATAAAATAACTGTTTACCTCTTCATACTTTTAACACTAATCAATTGTTATGAAAGCCTGGGACCTGGGAAAGGACTACTACACTAAATCCTGCATACTTGCATAAAAAAATGATGAAAACGAAAGAGATGAAGTCTCGGGCAACATTTAGTTATAGACACACACATAATCACAATTCACCTTGTCACATTTAGAGTTGCAATCATCATTACTTCAAGTTGACGATATGGTTGGCGTAGTGGCTGAGCGATCGACTGCTGTGCTGCATGTCGCGGGTTCGATTCCCGCACGGAACAAATATTTGTATTGCCTACAGGTAGTTATTCCGGGTCTGGCTGTTTGTGTATGTGAGTTTAAATGTTTGTATACGCACCCACAATACAGGAGTAATGCCTAGTGTGAGGCAACGTAAAAAAAAAGCATTGCACGTTAAAAGTAACCAATAACTATGTAACTCGGTGCAAAAACTATGCTTTTTTACCCTCTATTACATTATAGCTTGGGTATCGCGGAATAAGCGGATAGGAAGCTTGTCGGTGGCACTTGTTTTTCAATGTCTGATTTTTTTCGAACACTTCAAACACGATAGCGCCCCGGAGCGGGTCGGTGGCAAAACGTAGCGTTGCTCTCACTGAGCTGAAGACTGGTTGAGCTTTGTGTCTTTTTACCATGCTTAGATATACTTGAACAAACTTATTTTTAATTGTTACTCTTTTATATTCCGCTCAGTTTTTTCACTGTACTGAGTCTGCGTGGTCGATTATAGCCCACTCCCTCTTGAAAAGAGGAGGCCTGTATCGTAGTACTGTGAACATTATTGGCTAACTATAATCTCTGGATTGGCATTACGTCATGCGGGCCTAGCATGACAGCGCAGAGATTATTATTGATACGTAAATTTGAACGATTTAAAACCTGAAAATACTCTATTTGCTAATTATATTTACTTAGTTTTAAGACATTTTTACGTTCAAAAGTGCCTTTTAAAAGCCTAATTAAGACTTTCGACTTTATTTATATACATAGGAGATATAAATTATGGCTGTCGTAAATTTTAACCAAATGGTTTAGGATAGTTATAACTTCAATTCAAAATCATTCGAGTTTATGATACCTTTTTCCATGTATACTCGTTTTCCATATATGTTACTTCACGCGTTTGTGCTGGAATTGCTACATCGCTGTTCAAATGTATTCATTACTCTATCACAAGTTCAGTGTATATCATAATATTTGATACACAATACATAAGTAGGTACTTAGACATAAGCGTCTATAAATGTAAGTTCGTCTAACTTATCAATAGGCTGAAGCTTCTGTACTAAGTGGAGTTTACATATTAATAATGTATTATTATTAGGAAACTTCCAACTATTTGTGTGTACCTTACTTGCTTTCAAACAACAATATTAAGATAGAGTAATTTTAATTGTAGGATTAATTATTTTAGTTATGAAGTTTAAAGCGAATATAGACAAAGGCCAATTATAATTAATAGACGTAATTTAATATGACGGCATGGTTGGCGCAATGGTTGAGCGACCAACTACTGCGCTGCGTGTCGCGGGTTCGATTCCCGCACGGAACAAATATTTGTATTGTCTACAGGTAGTTGGTCAGAAATATTGTTACTAACACATTTGAGTCTTTTGTTGCTTGTTATTAAATATAAAATAAATAGCACTTAGTAGATGTCTTGTGATTATCAATAATTATTTGAATTATAATTTCTAAAATCATAATTAATTATGTAAAAGCACTACCTTCAAAAGCACTCCAATCGACTACGTAAACTGGGTACGAAATCAACGAAGTTCTCAGATATATTTCCCGTATGTATGAATGCAAATTCATCACACTGAGCCAACCCACTTAACATGAAGATATGCATGCAAGACGGGAATTAATTGAACATGTACGAGCCAAAATTTGAGACACATACATCCATGCTGAGTAAAAATTAACTCTGAACGGCCGCAGAATATATCGTGACACGATAAGTAAGTTAAATCCATAATATGAAATATACCCTAATGAAAATTTAGAGTTAATATAAAATAATAAATGTGAACTCTGTTTGTCTATCTGCATTAATGCCAATCCATCCATTCATCCGTTAAGCTTTGGTTGAAATTTGGCACACAGGTAGAACTTGACCTGGGTTAGGCTATAAGATAGGCTTTTATCTCGCTAGTACGTTCCCGTGGGATAATTTCCGACCTCAACGCGGGAGAAGCCGAGAACAAAAGCTAATTTCAAATATTTTTTAAAGCTATACAGCACCTATGCACCACTGAGTAGGAGCAGTCAAACAAACTCGGATTTATTTCTAATAAAGATCAGGCACCCTAATTGCGTAACACACGATCAATCGGAATCGGTTTCATTTTGACAGTTCAACAACATTCATTGCGTTATTTACGTGTTGAGCAGACAAATTATTCGAACTTATTATGCAATGGATTAGCAATTTGCTTCAAAATGATTCTGATTCCGATTGATTGTGTGTTACGCAATTAGGGTGTAGATTATGCGAGATACTCGTACATGTAACTTAATGTCCGAAGTAGTCTCTTGGGCAGAAAAACACACAGATTTAATTAGACCTGTCTGGTAGTTGACACACATGAATCAGTAATTATTACTGAGTCAGTGAAATAAAATTAAATGGCATGAAAATAGGCTATCGACATAACTTTTACACGTCATATCAAACAAAAATTAAAAAGAAAACTAGATGGAGTCGACATTTCTTCATTTCTTAGGGTAGTCTCTATCTGACAACCCCTGAGGAGAAATGGTGAAACGAAGGGGTCAAAGTCTCTTGTAAAGCCCAGACATCTTGTGAGGACCATGTTCATTAGTGCCTGAAATGATCTTTTGAAAAAAGTCCACACAGATTTGAGTGGAAGCATTTTTCAATAGTAGCTCAACTAAGAACTTAAAAAGCTCAATGATTCAACGGAATCAAAACTGCCAAACCATCATTAAAACTAACAGAGAAAAAAAAAAGATCCACATAGACCTAAAAAAGATTCACAATAATTAAAGTAGTTTAATACTTTACAAAGCACGAACGTATCCATTTTTATATATAAGCTAAGTAAGCTAAGCTAAGCTATAGTATTATTACAAAGTTTAACACTGTAGGAGCTCAATGACTCGACGCATATTACCAAATAAAAGCACCAAAACTCAACAATGCCGTCAAATGAGTGAGGTTAAGTACACTTAACTATGCTCTAACAATAACCAAACAAAGTTCGACGTTGCACCTGGATTTAGCATTATTTGCAGTTTCGAATGAATTGTTTTCGTGTATTTACTCTCTCTGGGATTGCAGTAAGTTTTGACATAAACCCTTTTTTGATATTCCGTAGTGTTATGAATCACCATTATAGATTATAATCTCATAATTTAATAAGATCAGTGAATACTGTAATTTTAAACTCTTTTAAAAAGAAATAAAGCATGAAAGTTTAACAATCATGTGTAAACAAATAATAAGTAGATAATAAGAATAGTCACAAAATAAATAAAAACATGTCAAAAGCGTATTTAATCATTTCAACATTTTTAAAGACAGCATTAACAATCCTTCACAGTTTACAGTCTACCGATTTCAAAATGTAACTCCTTTCTGTTCTATAGTTTGGACAAAAGCCAATGTCCATATTCTAGTGTGTCTTCTCGTTCAATATTGAAAGTCCATTTAAAAATTAATTTCATCACACAAAATCTCAAAAATTATCATCTTATTTCGATCGCAATCCTATTTAAATTGGAACATGCTGCTAAGTGTGCTTACCTTCCAAAGTATACAGAGTTGGTGCGAAACGCGAGTTCAACTACAAGTTTCATTGTTCCCTGCACTCCGTAAACTTTCGGATTCCTTTTAACTTTAATTACCCTTAGTTCACGGACGGCATCAGATAAAACTGCATTCCTTTAAAGGCGAACGTTCAACGCGGGCTGAGGAATCCGAATTATGTTTGCTCATTCGTTCGTAGTTCTTGTTGGGTTTGCACGTGATTTTACGTTTCCTATCTGTGTTTTCTCTACCTTGTTTGAATTTAAAGGATCGTTTTAATGCTGCTATACTGCTTGATGTATTAAAGTTTTACACTTAGCCCGTTTGCACCACAAATCACTGAATAGCGCTGCCGCTATTCTGAATTTGTTTTCATTATCTTCTGCAGTTCTATTCTATTTATCAGTTGGATTCATTTCTATGAACATATATTATATATTTTCTCATTCTAATAAGAAATCATACAGGCCAAATACAATATATAATTATTATTATTACAATAACTTATAAAGCGTCAATTGCTTGTCATCTAACGAAATATTTCCGATTCGACCGCCAAAAATAGGTTCCTATGATCCACATAACCGAAGAGAAGCCATTCGTTATTACGACTACAGATTCTAATATCTTCTCTGTTATTGTACTTGGTGCAAGCAGTGTTCTAATAACTCCACCCACACATGTGGAACTACAAACGGAAGTGAATTTCGACTGCAGAGCTAGAAGTATCTATATAATAGTTTGAGTTTGTGGGGGTATATTTTATATTGGTTATATCTAAATTTCATCGCTAATCAGCTATGAGGACTACAAAGTTAAGATTCACATGCCAGGAGGCATCTGACAGCTTGAATTAACATGACTTATATTTATTTATTACAAAATTACAAAAATAACGGTTATCACCCTTTTGTTATTTAAACTTATAATAAACTCCGTTATTTCACGATAAATACAAAGCAACGTATTTAACATTTATATTAAAAAAATAACTATAACACGCAGTAATTCCAACAATACATATTACACAATATATGTCGTTATTTAACCGATATTTGTCCTATGCTTTAGTAAATGGAGTACAGTGCAAAATAAATTAACCTCATTGAATGTTTATTACGCATATACGAGTATTACATTGATACTTAGATCAGAATCATTTTGGGAAAATATGCACGATTACGTGAGTGTCATTCAGACGCGCCCCTTTTCGTAGGACCCTTCTTTTTAATGCACTTTATAAATGCCACCACATTCACCACTCAGTCATGTAGTGACTGAATGGTGAACTGGGAAAGTATTTCCCCAAATAATGAAGGTGACATAATTTATTCATTCAATAGCCATCACAGTACCTTCCTCGGTATTTACATCAACACTTAGCCAATTACCACTGCCGTCAAAACACTACTTATATATGGTCCTAGAATTAATATTACCATATAATTTTTACTACCAATTTACCGATATAGGTAGCCCTTAACTGTTTGATAGGAGTGATCGTTACAGGGTTCGTCAGAGTGTCGTTAACTGTGAACGATTCATAAAATTGTTGTGACTTGTTCTGGTGCCGTAGGAGCGTTTAGAAACGAATTATTTTGATTGCTTTACTAGTTTCCTTAGGTTCTTTTGTTTACAAGATGGTGATGGAGGGAAAATTACGGAAACAAAAATGCTTGTAATATCAACTCCCAATATTGCTGAAGAGTGAATACAATGCTTACATAAACCATTCTTGTACACAGAGTCTGCTCCGAACCGGCAGTTTGATAAGAGCGTGCATTCTATAAGTTGGTAAAGTCACAAATAGTCAAAATTAAATGTTAATCTATTTTTATTAATTTGTTAATATTACTTTATGGAAATATGTTTTGACAACAACAGAAAAACAGATTCAGCACAACAGGATAATGAAAGTGTCTATATCATGGTTTACGCATTGAGCGACTAGATGTCGCTGAAGGAAGATATCGAGACGAATCAAAGACTGAAACTCAACTCTAAAGTCACACTTGAGAGCTTGGAAGATGGTGAGCCACTAGATGTCGCTAGGTGTTGTATATTTATTTTCAATGTTGTCATAGATGAGATTTTTAGTATTCTATATGAACCTTCATAAGAGATTCTTGCTTTCAACTCAAGATCGAAGTATTTTACACATAACGCCACTTCTGTATTTTCCCTGAAGGGTTACGCAGAAGGGTACCCATAATAGATTCAAGTATTCTAATGATCATTTAACACTTCATTTTCAAATCCCCTCTTCCTAGTTCGTTTATTTTCTCTTCCCTAATTGACAAAAAGCAAACAGCTACCAGCTCCTTTAAAGTCACGCACGTGTAAACATCAACTAATTTCCATTGTTACATAAGCCAGTTTCCATTAATTTCGTAACCTTAACTATTCGTATAATGTAAAGTAACTGTGCAAGTGTAAAAGGGACAACCTGACGCTTCATTAAACTTTATAATTGGCTTCGAAGCGAAGTAGAGGCGACGAACTAGAAAATACTTCGCGCTGCTACTGAGTTATTACAATTTCGTCGTACAGATGTGCCGTGGGATGCAAATTAGGTTTTGTAATTAGATACATCGCAGGTATTGAAGATAATGTGTCTGAAGGTATGATTAATATTTAAAAGGTGAAAAGGTCGTAGGTGAAACGCGAACTGCTCATGACAATGTGATAAAGAAGGCAGATAAAATGGTAGTATTCCAATTATTAACTTTTAAAAGGGGTAAGAACAACCTTTTTGATAGTCATAAAGGTGTCTAATTCGGTAAAACGATTATCAGCAAGCCAAGTTTTAATGCGGATGATGATGATTTCTGCAACTACGAAGGTAAGGATTATAAAAGCTATTATAAAACTATATCGTAAAATTTTATACCCTTCGTTATTGTTAAAAGCATCAAAGGAAAATGTATAAGTAAGTTATTTTTTTGGCATTAATTAATTTTGCAAGTCAAAATATCTCATTTTATCATCTTCCAACAACCATAGTGCGACCCGCATAATGAATTCCTAAATCGCGCCACCCCACCGTCAACTATACATTGACGGTTTCCCATAATCCGAACTGTCACACACCCTACTCAATTCTTCCATCGAGATCAAGGAGATTTAGGTCGTGGTTATATATGACCTCATAAAATCCTCCAGCGAATAACTGGATGCGAGTTTTAGTTTGGTGCGTCATAAGAGCAAGGTTTAGATGTTTTGAGACCAAATAAAAATTGTGTGGGCGGTAAATTGAAAGGTGGGATTATGGAAATGAGTGATATTGAAGATGGGCGAGTAAGTATTGGAAGTATTACTGAAATAGAAATGGTCTGAGATGGCGTTACGGAAATTGTAGAAAAATATAGCGCAATATAGCAAAATTATATTCATAAAGAAAAGGATTGAAAGTTGAGTATGGTTACCTACAGCAACAACAAAAATCTAACTCGTTCAAGATAAACTAATAACTGTTCTAATACAAACAACTCATTAGTTTTAAATATAATATACATCAACTATGGACAACATTACATCGTCCTCACCCACGTATACAAGTAACAAGCGTGACTAGCGACATCTGTTGTTTGCAGTAAACTAGTCCGCGGAGCGATGAGTAATTAAACTTTATAATTGGTTTGGACGACACCGACCAACTCTGACTTACCACTAAAGTCATTTTGCTATTTTGGCGAGTAATCACCACAGAGATTGGTGAGAAAAATATTTTAGTTTAGTAAGACGATTAAGGTTCAAAATAAAGTTACAAATGAACTTTTGGAATTGGTTTGAAAGTTGTGCTTCAGCTAATAATAAAGTTCTTGCTTATGCGCTAAAAAGCTGGAAATTTGCTGTAGAACTCTATACTTATGTGGCTACCGGTGAATTTGGTTATATGGTTTATGACACTCTTTTATGGGATTGTATTGTACATAAGAAAGGCTCATAATTATTAGTCGAAAACCTCAATTGAAACAAGCAACAGTCTTATTTATTGTTTCATTCCTAGATTAGTATGCAAATTAGCGATGAATTTATAGTACCTCAATTAAGTTACTAGTGTACGTTATGCAAATTAACAAATTAATAGTAAAAGTCAGTCCTAAAAAACTTACTCCAAAATAAAACAAACAGAAACACGTGTAAATTGAAACAGTACAGTATTCCAATAGGTGTGTGCTCTAGTAGGTTCTATTAAAAATGTTAATTAAGTCCTAGCAGCGACCGCGCTTCCGACTCGTATTAGTCAAACAGAAACAGCACAGATCCAATGAAATTATCCAAATAGACTGCAGAAATATCTCTGATGTTAAAAACGTGAAATATTCACATACAGCCTTGGTAAAGTCAGCAATTAGCCATTTAAAACGAGCATAAAACCGTCGGCTCCGGCGGCTAGTCCCGAAACTTCTGTGTTTCGACCAATTTCCAACGTTATTTATTATTACTTGGCCATAATGAGCTCTTAGCCGTTACATAACACGATCCCATTATTGTGTGCCACAAAAGCATATCATAAATCAACGAGGCCAGTAAAGTTGACATCATTTTTAATAACAATGGCTCGACCAAGTCATCTTTTGTAGGGTTTGTTATCGCAAATAAGCGGTGGATCTATGTCGCCAGTTGAGCCACCTCGCCTCTTTGTCGTCCAGGCTTGAGCAGGTGATTAGGATATTAGAATTTTGAATTGTGAAGGAAGGTATTTTTGAGATACGGAAAAACTTATATTTTATCTTCAATGGCAGTTTTGTTGACATGCTAGCTACGTACAATGCTATAGCTAGATATAAGCCTACAAATTTGCATCGGTAGATTACTTCAGACTTGAAAACTATACTGGTATATGAAAAAAATAAGAAAACCATACTAATATTACAAATACAAAATTAACTCCGTCTGTCTGTCCCTTTCACGCCTTAGCGGCTAAACAGATTTAGCTGAAATTTGGCACACGGATAGACTATGACTACTTATAAGTTAATACATGATACTTTTTATCTCAGTAGGACGTTCCCGTGGGAAGATTTCTGACCTCGACGAGGGTGAAACCGCACGTTATTATACAAGTTTTAAACACACCTACTGAGCGTATAAAGAAAACTAATTAATTCTCTAACCCAACTTTACAACTAAGTCCTACTCAAACTGTATTAATTGAATTTGTTATTCATAACAACGAACATTGTTAGTCAGCAGCTGGTATATAATATTGCAAATCCAAGATCCCGTCCCATAGATAGCCAAATAGGTTGTATTAAATCCCATTGTTTTCGGCATAATAGCCAGATTATTGTGGCCTAAATACTGATGAGCGGGGATGCCATCGTGGCATAGTGAAACAACGAGGTACGGCTTGTGGATATTGTGGATAACACCGTTTTAAAGGCATCCATCGAGTTAATTGCTATGTATTCTTATTCGTTTATTTGCATTCCACAAGGTATAGCATGATGTTCATAAAAGGCTTAGAGTTAAGAACCGTTGTAGACCCTGTCAGGGCATAGCAAAAATTATTGTTTGATCCACATTTATTAAAAATCTAAGTCGTTGAAACTAAAATCAAAATAAAATCCCACATGAAAACTAATAATTACGTTCGCATAAAAGTTAATAACAATAACATAATTAATTATATTATAAAGGTAAGTCGGTAGCAATTTTCTTAAAATACTATTTTTACATTTAGATATATTTACTTATCATAGGTAATTCAAACACTTATTTAATAATAGATCCTATTTTAAGATTACACATTATTAATTAAAGAGATCAGTTTTACGTGTGGATATTGTATCGTAGTTATTATGTGATGTATTGTAGTGATGTATAGTGTAGAGTATAGTGATGGTATACCTGATCAAGTGACTGAAGGTATTGTACATTTTAGTCAAAGGCAAGCATACTGTATCGTTAAGCGCTTGTATCAAGTTGCTGATTCTTTATTGAACTAACTAGGTTAAAACAAGCATGATAATAAAGATTAGTATAATGTATAGTAATCATAATGTATAGAGGGGCTATAGAGGTAAGGTATACCTCGTAGTGATATCCATTTTATGTTTTTCGAGTATCGTCCAATTAGATTTGACAAAAATCCGCTCCTTGTTCTTCAAGTGCAGAAATGTTGAAATTAGCGTTTCTCGTTCCCAGGTGACTTGGCATACATATATCACTGAGTATATCTACTATTCAATCAAAACATTCGTTTGCTTCAAGATAGCCAAAGTGAGGCTTAATATCTGTATGTAATACCTATAGTACGAATCATTTGATTTGACTTGGTTTCCATACGTCCTTTTCGGGTAACCACTGAAAATCAACGCTGTGCTGTGAGTTTCCTTTAACACAGCATGAAGCTGAGTGAAAGTCTTCTAGTCACAATCATGACGTGCATCCATCGAATATTTCTGCTTTGTGCTCGTGATTATATATATATTTTGTTTTTATTGTTCCTTATTATTAGAATTAATTATCTTTTTGTATGCACGTGTTTTTGTGACAAATAAACCTATTTTTCTTTCATTCTTTCTGTATGTACCAATAATAAAACACAATACACATCTTAAATGGAAATTAATCCGCCCTACAAAATCTGGTAAGATTTACCAATTAATCCCCTTTACTTAATACCCACACAGCATTAATAAACAGGTTTAATACCAATAATCCATCAGATACGGATTAATGAAAGCCTATAGCTAGTAATTTCACTAGTAATAAACTTGAAATCCTAAAAGGAACTAACAAGTTATTGTTATTCGATAAAAGCAATAAATTCGCTGTATTTTATGATTCATATACTTTCAGTTACAACATGGCTTTATTTGCTTTTGAAGCGTTTGATTGCTGTATTGTTGTGAATGAACTATTCTCGTGTTTTCTGCTTACCTGTTGCGGACCGAATACTGTATTCAAAGTAGATGGAAAAATACCTTACATCGTCATTTTTCGGAAGTCGAAAAAGGTTGATGTAAAGTCGAATAATTGTAAATCATAAGATATGAGTATGAGAGAAGAAAATAACATTAAAGAAGAAAACTGAAAATACACGATCTTTCCACTTCGTCAAAGTCGCGCATGTTTTTTTATTATTTTAATGACATTGTAATTTTTAACATTCTAGTGATATTTTTTAGAAGTATGTATGTATATTCTCATATTATTTGTTTTATTTTACTAAGTGAATTGTTTTTTATTTTATTTTCTACTAGCTTCTGCCCGCGGCTTCGCCCGCGTGGATGTCGGAAATTATCCCACGGGAACGTGCTAACAGGATAAAATGTATGTGCTTCCCCAGGATGCCATCTATCTCTATGCCAAATCAGATGTTCAGTGGTCTAAGCGTGAAAATGTAACATACGGTTTCAAGTTCAAATCCTCCCCTTAAAAACTGAATTACTCCTTTTTGTGCCGTCAGTGGTAAATTTTCGACAACTTTACATACTTATTATTAATAACAAGTTTCAAGTTTATTAACTAAATGAATAAGATTTTTCATATAAACTGTATTTCCCGCTTTTCACCACCACAGGGGTGGAATTTTGAAAACTCGTTTAGGATTATTCATAACTTGATTCAAAGATTATTTATACAAATTTTCGAGTTAATCAAACCACGCATTATAATTATCCCTTTTAAAATTAACTACCCCTTTTCAACCCGTTAGGGGTAGATTTTAGAAAAACCCTGATACATGTTACTCTTTATTTTTGGTCTTAAGTATAAACACTGAGTTTCGAATTAATCGGACCGCGCATTCAAATTATTCCACACAAACTTCAACACCCCTATATCCCCCTTTGAAGGGTAGTTTTGAAAAACTTATAATGATAAACTTTATTACTTACTTAGGTGAGTATTCTTGAAAATTTTCAAGTTTCTTAACCTAATGAAGAAGATTTTTCATATAAACTGTATCCCCGCTTTTCATCCCCACAGGGGTGGAATTTAAAAAAATCGTTTGGGATGTATTCATAACTTGACTTAAAGATTATTTATACTAATTTTCGAGTTAATCAAGCCATGCAGTAAAATCCTCCCCTGAAAAATTGACTACCCATTTCAGCCCGTTAGGGGTAGATTTTCAAAAAACCCTGATACACATTATTCTTTACTTTCAATATTTGGTATAAATGCTGAGTTTTGAGTAAATCGGACTGCGCGGTAAAATTCTTCCATATAAAATTTGAAACCCCACAATCCCTTATTACGGGGTAGTTTAGAAGAAAAAAAAAACTGAGAACCTTCATAATTTATTTAGATAAGTATTCGTGCCAAGTTTCAAGTTTATTAACTCAAGGAATAAGATTTTTCATACAGACGAATTCCCCCCTTTTCACCCTCTTAGGGGTGGAATTTCGAAAAATCCTTTCTTAGTGGATGCCTACTCTTCACGAAGAACACACCCTCCAAATTTCATGTATCTGTGTACTCTATGTCCTTTCCTGTATATAGATTTTACACATGCTGTCTACATCTCTTTACCTGCTTTACTATTGCAGGTATGCTGGAATGGGCAGCTCACCGCCCGGTAAGGACCAGGCCCGAGTCGACGGCGCGTTGTGTTCCACGCGCGCCTCAAAGAGATGTCAGCACGAACTGACGGGGTCCGCTAGGGCCGATGCCTGCCAGGGCCGCGGGTTGTTCGAAAGATATACGGTGGCCCTTGGCACAGGCAACTGAAGGAACACGCCCTTCCGCTCAGCCCAGACCGGGAGAAGTCATTTGATGATTTCGTTCATTTTTTTCTTGTTTGTTATTCTTTGGTCGTAAGTTGCAAAATACGTCGTGTACTGACTTTTCAGAGAAGTAGGCACAAATTATTTGTAACTGTCACAGATGGTTTATCGCGGTTATATACATATATATGATGTAATGTGACGCTGGGGGGGTTTAGTCTAGAATCATGTACTGAATGAATAGTAACAGTTTGTCGATGTCCCTTACACCCTGTATTTACTACCGTACCCCTAAATTAAAAACAGATATTGAAAAACATAGTTTGGTAACATATATAGCATAATCAGCCTACAATGTTCCCACTGCTGGGACACAGGCCTCCTCTCTGTGAGAGGGAATGGGCCGTAATCCACCACGCGGGCCCAGTGCGGGTTGGTGGATGTCACATGTCTTAGAATTTTTGATTCTAGGACATGCCGGTTTCCTGACGATGTTTTCCTTCACCGTTTTAAGAGCAGTGGCGATGAAATTAAATACACAAAGTAAAGCGCCTGTATGGGTTCGAACTCATAACTCGTGAGACGGGGCTGATATCACTAGGCCACCATTGCTTTGGTAGCACATATACAGAAGCTAAAATTTAAAAGTTAAATTCGAAGTTGATTCCAAGTGTTGATTTTTTTTTTTAAACGTTGCCCTACACTATGAATTTCTCCTGTATCGTGGGTGCGTTTACAAACATTTAAACTCATATACACAAACAGCCAGACCCGGAACAACTACTTGTAGGCCATATAAATATTTGTTCCGTGCGGGAATCGAACCCGCGACACGCAGCGCAGCAGTCAATCGCTCAACCACTGCGCCAACCGTGCCGTTAGAACTATCTTCCCTCTTATCTTTAAACCTTGAAATGTAACTCACAATATCAGCCAGTCTTAATGGAATAACGCAGAATACTGTATAATATTATGTAACATTATTTAGTTACCTACACACCGCCAGATTGAGGACAACAAACAAATCTCTGTTTAGCATTCCGGATTCCGAGATTATGTTGGTACGCGGCACGTATTATGTAGGTACGCTACGTCTAATGTTGGTACACGCTGCGTCTTATGTTGGCGTGCTACCTTTAATGTTGGTAGGCGTTGTTGTGTTATAGTTGAGCTGGGATTAATAGTGAAGCTTGTAAGGAATTAATATTTTCTTAGATGTTGTTTGCGTAGTTTACGTAAAGGCAGGAAATATATTGTTGTGTAGTGTATGAAGGAATCGATAGGGTTACTGTTACTAAGAAAATCGGTTATTTAGTCTAAAGAGAGAAGGATAACGTTGGATCACAGTATATTGATAACAGAACATAAATATCACGGTGTGTTTTTTCAAATTGTTCATCGGATTTCAAGATATTAAAATGGTTGTTGGTGTTGTCAATATTTTATGTAGAAAATTTGATAAAACAATATTTTGTTTTCATGAATGTGCAATTCATTATCAATAAACGACTTTATAACCTGGGATCAAATCGGCAAGTTTAAAAAATGATAATACAAGAGCCCATGGCTGAATAATAACAGTTGCACAGGTCGATCCAGCAGTGCGATTCTGTAACCATCTCACCGTGAAAACTTAGGTGAAGTGAGCGTGGAGTGAGCTGTCATTCCAACGAATGCTAAGGGATTGACACTATTGACAGCTCACTCTAAGCTCACTTCACCTAACTTTTCACGGTGAGATTTTTACAGAATCGATCGGCTGCAGTGTGATTCTGTAACCATCTCAGCGTGAAAACTTAGGTGAAGTGAGCGTGGAGTGAACTGTCATTCCAACGAATGCTAAGGGATTGACACTATTGACAGCTCTAAGCTCACTTCACCTAACTTTTCACGGTGAGATTTTTACAGAAGCGATCGGCAAGTTAAGCTACGCTTGCCGCGGTTGGCCTGTGGATGATCTGACATCTGTACATGCCAAGACCCCTCCGTGCCCCGGAAAGCACGTCAAGCCGTTGGTCCCGACTGTCATTGGATCCGTGGATCTTTGACAGTCGTTGCGGGTAGTCAGGAGCCCGAAAGTCTGACAAGCAGTCTAAAGTAGACTCATCCTTCATGGGGTACTGTTTAAAATGTTACAATAAAATTCCTCCCCACATACTCCAACTGAATGAAACGAAATTTAAATCTTGTATTAAACGCACACTATGTAGCCAAGCATACTATAAGTTAGGAGATTACATCGCTGACAAAAATGCTTGGCTCAATGCTGGTCCTGCTCCACAGAGGCGCATAAACTAATTAGCATTCGGAAACATTGTTGGAGCTGCTGAACATTGGAAAAGAAAAACTATCTTTGCATTGTATAAACTCAATTGCTTAGAATTGTATAATTGCATAGCACACGTGTGAGCACTATGTACTTTCTATAAAGCTACTATTTACTGGGTACGTCTTTCATTGACTTGAATGTGCCCTGGCAGCTGTGAGTATGTCATGCTCACTCAAATGTCTCGCTGGTGGTGGCGTGTGTGTTGGATCATTAAGTTCCCTCCAAAATGGTTGAGCTGAGTGGTGCTGATCCATACGTCATGTTCGTGAACGGGCGCCGCCAGTAGGGACTGGTCATCTCTTAGCTGCCTCGGCTTATTTTAATTTTTAATTTCTGAATTGTTTTTGTTTATTTATAACGGACGCTTTTAACGTGCACGTATTTCTACATCGTTCTCACATGGTTAATTTCAACACGAATGATGTAATCAAATATTTTGTAACAATTTTATGTTTTAAAAGAGTGTCCATGGAGTTTCTTGCCCGTTCTTCTCCATAGGTACCTACGCTTTGGAATGGGCAACTAGCTTCATCTTTCTGACTGACCGACCCTTTGACAATTCAAAAGTACCTGTAATTGGTTTAGTTGAATTAAATGTTTTGAGTTTGAGTTTGAGTCTTACCAAGGGGTATCGTACTACCCAGTAACTGGGTTGCGGAGGTCAGATAGGCAGTCGCTCCATGTATAAATACTGGTATCCAGCTCCATCCGGGTAGACTGGAAGCCGACCCCAACATAGTTGGGAAAAAGCTAGGCAGATAATGATGACAAGAATGGATTAACACAATGACTTCACTGATAACAGAATGACTTCACTGATAACATAACCAAATATAAAAACGCTTAGAAAGCATCAATCATTTTTGCATCTCTTGTTATTCCTAACCGCGACCCCTGCCTGTTGTTTTTCGCTGAGAAAACTTGAGGACGAGACGTTACTTTCTTTTCCTTGTTACCCAGAACAATAATACAGAAACGAATACGTTTCAATTGTCCCTAAAATGGGTAGGCACATACATCCCTTCATATATTTCGCAAACTTTACCCAAGTAACTTTGTAAGGGTGGATATAAATAAAATCGGCTTAAGAGGACTGGACGTTTTAATAAAAACGAGACCTCCATCATAGTTTCCTTTGTTGCACACGTGACCGACAGTAGTTTACAACCGCCAGATTAACAAGACCCCCAAATCCCTTTTGATAGGTTAACAGTAGGTGTCTTCTCATATTGGACGTAAAAAAGGCTGCGACAAAAGACTCGGCCTTTTTAGTATTTCGGGTCTAAATGACAAAACACAATACTCGGATGTGGTTTCAACGAGGTGATGGTCTTTTTAAGAGTATAATTTTCCTCGTAATGGAATTTGACGGTCAAGGTGTAATTGAAATAACTGAAAATTTCTTAGAAGGTTATTTCATTCATCATTGTGAACAAATTTTTATCATGGGACCAAATATAAATAAAAAAAAAAACTGCTGTTCCATTTATTTTCTGTTCGTAGAACTCGACAAATTGAACCGATCTATTGAGCCGGTCTATTCTGAAAAAATCTCACCATGAAATCTAAGGTGAAGTGAGCTGTCATGCCAAAAGCAGTGCGATCCTGTAACGATCTCACCGTGAAAACTTAGGTGAAGTGAGCGTGGAGTGAGCTGTCATTCCAACTAATGCTAGGGATTGACACTATTGACAGTTCACTCTAACTAAGCTCACTTCACCTAACTCTTCACGGTGATATTTTTATAGAATCGATCGGCTGATGCTAGGGATAGACACTATTGACAGCTCACTTTGCCTAAGTCTAACAAATAACTCTACTTACCTTAGGTTTATTTTTATTATAAACTATGTGTTATTACTAGAAGGTGCAAATAAACTATTTTATTTTATATATTTAGTAGCTACGGACCGCGGTTTCACCCGCATAAATTTCGATCTCGTGGGAATATCGGGATAAAAAGTATCTTATGTGTTAATTTTGGTTTTAAACTATCTGTGTGCCAAATTTCATCCAAATCCATTCATTAGTTTTTGCGTGAAAGAGTAACAAACAAACATCCATCCATCCATCCATACAAACTTTCGCGATTATAATATTAAGTAGAATTTATTTAAGTTTTCACGGTCACACTTTAACAGAATAGGCTAGCTGATTTTATTTTTGCTTTTACACGTTTAGTCCCATAGTAACAGTTGTTCATACAGATGAGTTAATCGATTAAACCTGACCTATTGAACCTTCAAGCGGTACTCAATCCACCCGCAATAGCCGAAAATTTTCAATAGGTATCGCCCTCCAAAATTCATTAATGACGATATTAGGTTAAATGTGATAGAAAGCGAGACTATTGTGTCTCAATAGAATCAATTAACCCCTACATCTACCTCAACCCTAGTACATTATGTAAGCCACCGCAGCATAATCCGATCATGGGCCGAGCCGAACCGATCGCGTACTGTCGTACTGTGTGTGGATAAACGCCGCGCGCGATTGCAGTTTATAATAATACAGGGTGGTACATCGACGCGTAAACTGAAACCATGGATTCGGCATATAATTGTAAACCCCGTACTAACGTAGACAATTTTCTTCGGTTACCAAAAAAAACTCAGTTGTTTCATAGAAAAGTGCAATACCTACGGGGTGAAAATATATGGAACAGCAATTTTTTTTTTTTTAATTGACCTTTGAATAATTTACAAGCATCGGGGTACAGAATCATGTACCTAATCCTAATATAATCCTTGGTAACAGGTTGCTTTAGACAAAATCAAACTGGTTGCTAATGTAATTGTATAATTTATTCATTCTTTTTTTTTCCTGACATTGATTTACTTTCTGTAATTACTTAAAATCACACCCAGACTTATTACTCCTTAGTTATTTATGAAACTTGTCTACTTTTGGAATGTTTGTAAATATGTGAGCACCATGTATCTACCACATAGTTAATTTATATGTCATGGTTTCATTTATCCATTTTAATTCTTTTACCTATTGTGGTATAGTAATTTTATTTCTAGGTGCATCGTCTTCACATATAATTATATAATTAATGTACGCAAATATTGTAAAACATTTTAAAAGAGTAACAGTGGAGTTTCTTGCCCATTCTTCTCCATACGAAAACAACCTTTTGGAAGGGGCGACTAGAATCAATTTTATTTTTATTTTATTTTTGACGTTCAAAAGTGCCTTTTATGTGCCTATTTGAAAGAGATGATTTGACTTTGACTTTGCGCGTCAATGTCCCCACCCTGTATAATAATACCAGCCTATTATTGTCCCACTGTTGGGCAAAGGCCTCTTATACAAATAAGCCACGAGCATTAATCACCACACTTGCTCAAAACGGTTGGCGATTGATTGCAGTAGAAAGTAAGTAAAACCAGGAATAGACAATATGCCAGTTACTTATACAAAGGTATGAATGAAAGAAAGATATGGTGGATGAATCTTGAGAGGTTTTCTCTGTGTGTCTGAAACCAATTTTAAAATATATTAAGTGTTTTGAAAATAAACAAATAATAATAAATAATGTTGGCACAGAAACATGTGCATATAAAAAAGATAAGTAAATGATACTAAGTATCTAAAAAACTTTTTTTGCAAAAAACAAAAAAACAACCGACTTCCAAAAACGACACTACAAAGTGAAAAATAACTTTAATTTCGGAAATTAAAGTTATTTTTCACTTTGTAGTGTCGTTTTTGGAAGTCGGTTGTTTTTTTTTTTCCAAAAAAGTTTTTGTTTTTCACTTTTAAGTTGTAATTTTTACCAGTAGTTTTGGTTTAAAAGCCTAACTACTGAACCGTTTTTGATGAAATTTCTATGGGACCATTTCGGAAGTATACCCTTTCCAACAAGGAATTTTTCAAATCGGTTGGCAAGCGACGGAGTTATGCGCGAACAAACATAAAAAAAACCAATCTCCGAATTGAGAACCTCCTCCTTTTTAGAAGTCGGTTAAAAACACGTTGATGAGTCATGACGCACGGCATGACTGTAGGGGACCCCCAGCACAGCGCTGATTTTCAGTGGTCACTGAAAATGATTATGATTGATTGGTGGTCACAACGCCGTGCAAGCTACTTGCATACTCTTGTGCAAGGTAGTTACTGGCATTTGTATTCCTGACTTTATATACTGCATGAACGAGGTGTAATACCTCAGTACATAAAGTCATAAGCTATTCGAAACACTATTTCGTGATGTTTTGGGGCAGGGCATTTGTGATGTCACATTTGGTTTGGGTCTCCGTAGAACGTTTGAATTTTCGACGCTGTCAATTGTTTTGGGTCACAAAGGTGTTTGAGCGATGTCAGTGCATATCATGATTGTTTGTAAACACGTGATGTGAACTGCGTTTTCAACTGGTTCCATTTTCATTACACGTTGGAGACATTCAGAACCCGTTATAGATACTTCGTTGTAAGTATCTAGTAGATAGTAAACTATGTGATGATTTTAGTGTCAATGTACAATGTATTAAAATACTGTTGACGATAAAATCGTAAAGTCCATCAAAATCATGGAACTGCTTGAGAGTTATCCTTTCAAATTTTTTTTTGTAATTATAATTAAAGCCTTTCGTTGCAAAAGTTCAATGACTGTTCTTTAACTAACCTACCTCTAACCTCATTCCATTACAATCCAAAATGTATTTTTATACAACAAGCTTCCCATAGAATTTAAAAGCATAAATAGCACAAACTTATTTAAAAACAAATTAAAGACATATTTATTGAGGAAGGGCTATTACAGTGTCGATGAGTACCTAGATGATAAGCGACAATCGTAATAATTATTATCGTTCTGGATATTAATTTATTGAATGGAATTAATTTGAAATGGCATGGTGACTATTATTATTCTGAAATTTTTTACACTTCATATTGTTTATTTTTTTTATTATGTCTTTTTGTTTTGTTTTTATTATTGTATTTATTCCTCATATAGATTATTAAATGACATCTTATCTTTAGTAAAATTTCTACACAATGTATATTGTTTTGAAATAAATGACTTTATGACTTATGACTTTATGTTAGTCAACAGTTGGCCACAGGTCTTCTCAAAAAGTAAGCTAATGGACATGCAATTCCGCCTACATTTTTGAAACCCATCCAAAAACTTCCTTTATAAACAGGTCAGTTAACCTCAAAAAGATGGACCCATATAGAACTGTGCCACATAACGCTTCGCATAACTGAATCCATACGAGTGTACACGAAGCTGGCTATAAAGAGATTTTTCATTGTACACAGAATAGGCTGGCTTGATTCCAGCTTCATTCCTCATAGGCAAGCCGAAGAATTGGCAACGTATAGTGCTCACCGACCCCGAGTTATTGAGGATGTGTAAAATAACTTTTTTTCAGGATATTATTTATGGCTTGTACTCGAAGGGGATGGGAAATTGAAACTTGTATCTTTGTGAGGTCGTTCTACCTTAGGGTGGCGAACTGGCGATATAGCCAATCGATATTGGCTTTCAAAGCTATGTACTTGAAGGGGTGACAAGATTGAGAATTGACTGTCAACAGATATGTAGTGTTGTAGTGTTTTCTGCGTTCACCAATTTATTCTTACGTATAATAATCCGTATCGTTTGACACGACATCCTGCGAGAGATGCTGCGTACAGAAAATAATATACTAGTACGTTTTTAGTTGATACTTTAGAAAATAAAGCTCTGCAGAATATTAAGCGTGCACATGCTGGAGGCAAAGTATTTAGTTAATGAAATTCTGTGCGTTAAAGTCCTAGATAATATCTATTTCGCTGTTGTTAGGTCATTTAATGACAAAATGCTGTACAAAAAGACAAAGTGTAGGTAATGTGGGCAATTTTGACTCTTTCAATTGACTATCTAAATGACACACATAAACACATAAACAGCCAAATATTAAACGCAATCTACCCACTCAGATGAACCCGGAAACCAAGATTGAATTGTACTACACAATAAACAAAAAAAGACAACCAGAAAAATACTTAGCAACAGATTCTTGAATAAGTACGTCAAACAGGCCACCAGTGGCAGTGTCGTGCCAGAATTGCACCATTGTACGACCTCCCATTATGCGAACTTGAACGGGAACGATTTGTTTGAAAGGAGATTTTTATTCCCCCTTTTTACTATTTTGTTCTCCAATATTGAATATGCATGCAGAATGCAGACTCAAGAATTCCTGGTATCCTGGTATGCCGCGGTACTGTGATTTCGATTCTTTGAATGGCAAAGGAATGTTTCTCCTACTTTTTAGGATTCGATCGTGAAGAAAATGTACGGTGGACGAGATTCAAAGGGAATTCTTTGTTTTATGTTGTTGCGACCAGTTGCGACTTTTAGTTGCCAATGTTGAAAAATAAATGTTGTGTTGTATGTAGGAATGTTCTGCTGCTGCTAGACGAATGCAATTTTCTCAATATTTTGCTATTTTGCGTACTGACCAAAAAATGAGAAAAGGAGAGAAAAAAAATACTTTCCCTACAAATATGGTGTTCGAAGTAAATAATAATAATAATATCCCTGGACATTTCACACAGCGCCATCTAGTCCCAAGCTAAGCAACCTAATGCTTGTGTTATGGTAACAAGATGGCTGATAAACTACTTATATACATTTTTTTTTTGTAAATACATACATATTATAGATAGAAAAACACCCAGACTCGGAACAAATACATGTAGGTCAAATATTTGTTCCGTGCGGGAATCGAACCCGCGACACGCAGCGCAGCAGTCAATCGCTTAACCACTGCGCCAACCGTGCAAATACTTGTCTACTCTATTTAAATACAAAGTAAAAGTGTTTTATTTTTTTAAACATAGGTGTTATAAATATAATAGGTACAGAGATCACTATGTTTTGCCGTTCACGACGTACAAATATAAAATTAGTGGGCTTACAACAATTAACTTCTAAATACCTCCATGAAAAAAGCTCCACGCCTGAGTTTAAAATTCATAAGTAGCATTTTAGACACAAAAATAATTAAACAATCATTAGAGATCATCAAATATAAAATTACACGCTCTTCACTGCTGCATACAGAGTGGAGGAGAGAATGAAATGTTTGTATGGAAATTTGTGTGGCCTCCCCACACAAATTTCCATACAAACATTTAAAATAAGACGATCTGTACCTACAACCTATGAATACTACTATTTAGAAATTATGTCATATGATGGACCCTCCTAAAAATATCGACAACTATTCAAAATCGAATTTAGTAAAACAAAAGACTAAATGGGTACCGGTAGTCCATATTATACCTACCTATGTCCAGAATATATCCCACTTATTTTATTTGAGAATCCTGTAAGAATTTACGAGTGCCTAGAGACGTCGATATTTTCTGTTAAGTCGGGTAAAAGTTACTTATACCTATTAGCCGTACATGAAAGGGTTGTATGTTTTCCTCTAGGGATTGTGAGATAGAAACTTGTTTTAAGGTGCGACCACACCGCGATTTCAATGCTCGAGCGTTTGCAAGCATTCGTTGACCGACATCGACATCAAGTGTGCATTGGGAAGTAAGCGTTCATTTGGTTCTGAAGAAATTACGAATCAATAATTCTTTTGTTAACTAATTAAGTAAGTACGTCTGGTGAAGGGCCTTGCTCGTTCGAATCTGTTTAATAAAAATCTTAAATTTACTGGCAGACAACGCACAGCCTAAACCGCTGGGTCTACCGTAGTCTATCGTAGTTAGACATTTTGCACAAGAGCTCCTTTTTAACGATAGTATTAAATAGGGGATGAAAGTTTATAGGGAAATTTGTAATTTTTTCCGATGATATTTATCTCATCGGGCATACAGCTCAAGAAACATCGTGGTCGCTAGAGAAGTTTGTATTGTTTGGTTTAATGTATCCACTGGTCGAATGCTCATTTTGCAGTGTAGACACACCTTTAACACGCTACCTTTATTTTATAAGGCTTCTTCGCTATGTAGTAGTAATTTTGTGTTAATCTAGTTTGAAGGTTTTAAATTGATTCTTATTGTTCCGCGTAGAATAGGCCCCAGTCGCCCGTGGGTGTCGTAAAAGCGAACAAGGGATTACAGAAAGAGGCGGATAGCGAGCTCCTGTCTGCTAATAACAACTAACTGCGGTCACCAATAATTCGTCTACTGTTTTTGGTGACCTTTTGGTGTAGAGGTCATTTGGAGGCTATCCGAATTTTTATGTTAAAGAGGAAATTTTTAAGGAGGTTAAAATAATAAAGAAAACTGCCTACATAATATTAGCGACTATCTAACAAAGCCTAAAAACCTAGCCTAAGTATCTCCGCATATGCTTTTTTCCCGTGGGAGAAGCCACAAAACGCCACCCGGTACGATTCTTACATACTCTTGAAGTAACGGAGTACCTATATATTATGTCTATATGAATTAACCAAAAATCGTTTTTTACAGAAAATATTGCACTAAAAGACAGCCAGAAAGACGTTGGATTTCCTAATATCAAGGTTGATATCAGGAAGAAAACAGGGAAAAATTACCCAAACTCATGAATATGTTTCCTGTAAAAAGCGTGTCCTGAGAACCATCGATCAAAACGCAGATTGAACAACATCCTCTCATCAAAAAGATATACTATTATTTGGCTTATCATCCATTTCTAAAATATTTTTTTACTTATATTTTCTTGTATATAGAGTTGATTATAATATCCAAATAGAAAAAATAGGTAATACGGCGCTTGTTCGCCTGCGGGGAACAAGCTGATTTGCCTCCCTTAGTTTGCCTACGAAATTTTTCTACCTAGTTTTTTATGTTGTAAAATAATCATTTTTAGGGGTACCACTGATGTAGCTTGTTATTGCGAGTGAGTGAACCGGTAGCCATTTTGGAAGCCAGCGCACGTCTGCAAAACTTACAACGTCATTTGTATAATAACGGATCATACAATTTGCTGACAGATACCTTTAATAACTACGTAACATAGTAACATAATCAGACTATAATGTTCCCACTACTGGGACACAGGCCTCCTCTCAGAGAGGTGTGGGCCATAATCAACCACGCAAGCCCAGTGCGGGTTATGTGCAAGATGTCTTCGGGTTTTTGGTTCTAGGACATGCCGGTTCCCTCACGATGTTTACCTTCACCGAGAGCCTATAATAAATTAATTCAAGATTAAATGAATTCTGGAGTAGTAAGAGCTCTTGTTGAAACGGCTCGTTCTGGAAACCAACCAATATAACTTGTATTTTTGTTTTGTTGTGTACCGCTTTGCTAACTCGTTGGTCACGTGGTTGCAAGCGCGACTACTGAGTATGGGGTCCTGTGTTTGATTCCCAGGTATTACAGACGTCAATACATGGCAATTACCATGCACTTACTTGCAAAAAACCACAAAAATACAAATGTCAAAGTGACGATATTATTGTGGACGTTCACGTACCTACACGTTCATAAAATGTATGGAAATTATTTTTTTTATTGCCATGCCATACGTTCACAATAATATCGTCACGTTGATAAATTGTACAAACGCCGATCGAGAAACAGTTGCACCAAAGAACATTAACAAAAGAATAAACGTTTAAATTAACTAAGACGATATAATAAATGATATCACGATTTAACCCCACTTGATTAGTATTAAAAGTTAAACATTAAAGCAATCCCTTTACAGCTCGTAGTTAACTGAACTAAGTTAGTTTGTAAACTATGAATTAACTGCGCTTGCATCTTGAACGCTGGTTAAGTAACTGATATTGAACACGGTTTAGTTATAAACTGCTCTGAGGTGTTCTGCTTTTAACACTGTTATAAAACATGGTTTTGTATAACTTTGTTAGATAACTTATTTATCGTGGTTGTTTCTTGTGCTTTCAGGAAAATTATAGCGACGATCAATTTAGGACCTATCTGAGGGGTAATTCTCGTAATTTTAAGAACATTCACAGTCTGATCTCTGTTTCAATCTGTCTAAAATACCTCTAATTTCCCTAAATTTTTGACACGTTTTTGATAGTGATTGTCGCTGAGATGAGATTGCGACTAGATTTTGAACGTTTTTAATTACGGGAATTAACTTTCTTTTAGCATATCTCGTCTGTTAGGCCAGCTTATTATGCCATATTTTCATGACATAACAACATGGTCCTGTTGAATGTAGCAGAGATCTATGAAATTTTTTACATAAATCTTAGATCGTCGGATGTCGCCTTGCTGCTTATTGATTAAAGAGACAATATTATCAATCTACATCCGATCCCTACTACAATATAAGATAAGGGCAGAAGAATAATAATGATGGATTTATCTACATCCATAAATGTTATAAATTAAAGTCGCTTTTAAAGTTTGCCTGTATGACTGCGTTGTCTATCTAAACTACGCAACGAATTTTGATGTGGTTTCCACAGTTTTATGCAGCCCTTAAAACTCTACGAAGCACGGGTCGGTATATTATCTGGAATTTATTAATCCGGATAAACACATCAGGCAGATAGAAGGAAAAACGAGCGCTCGAGCAGAAGGTAGAAAAGATATACTCGTACCTATACATTTTAAGCAAATAGTTTGTACTATCGCAACCCTACTTCACCATCAGAGATCTAATTACCTCGGGTCAGAACACAAGAGGTACATTAAAACGAAATATTACTCAGTAAAACAATTACAATTGTTGAAATAGAAAGCGAGGCCAACGGGTTTAATTAGGGTGCTGTCACACGGGATCGACGTCAGCGGACCGAGGCATATCGTCCCATTGATTTCCGGGCCATTGTGGTTGAGGGTGTTCCACAAGGGATCCTTGTGCTGCTGCGGTTTATAGCGGTTTTTTATAACTTGGTTTTTTATGACTGAGAGTAAATAATTACGGGTTTGGTCGCGACATTAATTAGATGTGGCTGAAAGCAGAAGAATGTAAACTTGATAATAACAAAAAAAACACGCTTTTCCATTTCACCTAGGATATATTTTGCTTATAAGATAAATTGCATGGTGGCTAAATAATAACACCAGCACAGGTCGATCGATCAGGTTAAGCTACGCTTGCCGCGGTTGGTTTGTGGATAGGTGAGCGTCTTTACATACCGAGATCCACCCGTGCTTCAGAAAACACGCAAAGCCGTTGGTCCCGGCTGTCAATAGTGGATGTTTGACAGTCGTTACGGGTAGTCAGGAGGCTGAAAGTCTACAACCAGTCTTACCAAGGGGTACCCAGTAACTGGGTTGTGGAGGTCAGTTAGGCAGTCGCTCCATGTAAAATACTGGTATTCAGCTGCATCCGGCTAGACTGGAAGCAGACTCTAACATAATTAGGAAAAAGCTAGGCAGATGATGAGATAAATTGCATATTAGATTAGGTACTAGTCGCTACAAACTAAGGCCGTGGTGTTATTCTCATGTAAAAGCTGCTGTAAATATTACAAAATTTTTTCAATATTAAGTCTCTATTTATTGTTAAATATTGAATCAAAACGATCAAGAGTAGCTCAAAGAAGTGTAATGTCCACATAACCCAAATCACATCAAGTCATACAGGGGCAGGTCAAGATAAAATGGTTTGCCATATCTTTTACTTCAGCCCCCATCCGTCTTAGACCTTAACAAGTATTTATGTGGTAGAATTAATACAATTACACATTGAGCCCTTTGTAGAAAGTACGAATTAAGTGGACGAGGAAGAAGATGTTCCGAGATAAGATAAGCAGCTTGCATCCAGTGATAAGTAAAAATAACGACTCGGGAAGATTTTTCTCTTTGTGGAAGTATTTTTTGTAGAAATGCTGAATATTCTGTGAAGATGCTGGAAAAAAAAGTGGTTTTGAAAATGAACAGTTGTAGGCAATATTGTTTTCATTGTGGGTTTATAAATTCCTGCATGACAACCATTTATATAATGTTTCCCACAAGGTGGACCGATGACCTGGTGAAGGCCACAGGAATCCACTGGATGCGAGAACCATAGAACCTGTGGAAGTGGTGATGCTTGGGGGAGGCATATGTCTAACAGTGGACGTCTTTCGGTTGATGATTTATGTACTCGTAATAAAAATAATTAATAAAACGTCTACCATAGACAGGCGTTCATTGAAATTTGCACTGAGACATAAAACCGTAATGCCTGAAGAGTTCCTAAAGAGTCTCCAGATCCCTTCTTAATTAAACCTCTCTAAAATCAATTTATTCGAAGCCGATTTCCATAAAAAGGGTGGCAAACACCAGAACCTCATTTCAGGGATGCAAATGTCGTCACTTTTAATAAACACTTGCATAATGCGAAAGCGTCTTTATTAAAACCAGTAGAGATCCTAATTTTCATTGAATCAACAAGGGAATGAGGAATGCACCTCATATACCTACAATGTTTGTTGTATAGAATATGGCCCAAGGGGTGAAAATGTGTGGAATATACGGCTATATTTTGGGTACGGTGCCGCCGCGGTGTGTGATATGAGCACCAATTTTGTCGACGGCAAATATTTGCTGTTGTGTATTAAAATTAGGTGTACAGATTTAGGAGTAGCGGCTTTAGGTCTCATATTTAGGTTATGAGAATTTTTATGCAAAATGTTGAATAATGTGCCTTATGAAAAACACCCATGTACATACGCCAGCAGATCAAGCTACCCGAAATTGTCAAATTTTCCCAATCAACCTTGAACCTTAAAGCTTTAGTGATAAAGTTGAAAATCTATTAAAGAAATTTGACAGATTGTAGTAGCTTGATGTGCTGGCGTCTGTACCTACAATTCAGTATTCAGAAAATTCAGCAAAGTCGCAAAGTAACAAATGAGATAATTATGTCCCAAAATATCAAAATCAGACTTATCTAAAATAATAACACACACACTACATGCACACAGTATTTTCTACACAGAAACCAAATCCCAAACTCGAAAATCATACATCAAAGCGTCTTCAAAATCACTATGCAAATTAAACGGCGACGTACTCCTAATAATCCCGTATGTTTCTCCTCAACAAATACTCAGAATGCACACAATGTCAACCAACACTGACATCTCCAAGTTATTATATCCACAGACTCCAAATAAGATGGCTGCTGTAAATTATTTTCAAGACAAGAGACGTTTCGAATAACTTGAGAGTTGTCTAAGCAACATATTTCCTCTAACTTGTGAATTATGTCTTAGTTTATGTTAAGACATAATTCAAACTTGGAGGTTGAGTGTGGAATGCTCTTAGTGAGTAGAAGGCCAGTTCTCTCGGCCATGATGGGTTATGCAATGTTGGCTGGATAAATTCCTTAAGTTTTGGGCGTTCTGATTTTGTAGTGTAGGCTTAGTAAAGCTTATATTAGGTACTTATTTTGAACGCGTAAATACATGGAAAGGCCGTTCTTTAGTACACAAACGTAACAAGAAGGTTTTGGTAAAAAAAAACCTAGCATTTATTCTTCATTCGCGATTAGTGCGAGATTAACAAAGGCATTTAAAAGATAAAGAAAAAAGTCTTTAGTACACTCGGTACAACTAATCTGTTCCAAATTTCAAAACATTAACCCATTAAACATTTAAATCATTTTTTTTACATACATTATCATCATCTGCCTACCCCTTTCTCAACTATGTTGGGGTCGGCTTTCATACTAACCGGATGCAGATGAGTAACAGTATTTTACATGGAGCGACTGCCTATCTGACCTCCACAACACAGTAAAAGGGTAACACGATACCCCTTGGCAAAACTCGTTGTCAGACTTTCAGGTTTCTGACTACCCGTAACGACTGTCAAAGATCAATGAATGACATCCAGGGCCAACTACTTAAAGTGCTTTCCAAGTTACGGAGGGATCTCGGGATGTAATGGATGGTCACCCATCTACGGTCCCTTGGTAAGACCGATTGTCAGATTTTCGGGCTTTCACATAAATTATCAACACCAAAAATCTCGTAAAGCTACATCAACCTTTTAAAAACGTTTCCACGAAGTTGCAAACTTAAATTCTAACACTAATGTAGACAAAGCAGCGAAGGATGCTTGTTTAGTCATAATTACGGAGTCGGCTAAGTCGTTTAAAACTATAAAACAGTGGGATGGTAAAGTTTCCGCGGCGTACATTTTCTCATTAACTTCAGAAACTAAGGCAAGTAAGTGTTGCATAGCTTTTTATCACGAGGTGAAGTTACTGTGGCTAGAATACTGGCTAGATAGAGGAAAAATTCCTTGGTTCTACCACGGTTACCTATAAATAGTATAAAATAACTTTATTTTACGCTTTTTGTGTCTGTGAGACCGCTTAGTTAACCTAACTCGGGCAAGTTGCATTAAGTATCTAGGAGTGCAGATAGACGACTGTCTAACATTTGGTTCTAACATTGATACACTTACTACACGGTTGCGCAGGTTAGTTTATGTTTTTAAGAACCTCCGTTATGTTGTTGACATCAAGGTGATTAAACTGGTGTATCTGGCTCTCTGCCAATCCCTCATTCAATATTGTGTAGTTACTTGGGGTGGTTCAGGTAGGTCCCACATGTTGAAAGTAGAACGCGCCCAAAGGGCACTGCTGAAAGTTGGTTGGAAGTTACCCTATCGCTTTCCTACCACAGACCTTTACAAAAAATGCAAGGTTCTGTCTGTTCGTAAATTATATATACTTAATCTTTTAATGACAACTCACGGCCACACTCCCTACGGTCCTTCCTTAATCTCCCAACGACGTTAGCATTCGGTCTGTCCCTCTATTCGTACAAATTGTGCTTTGGCCCAACGCTTCTTCCGCTTCCTAAGCAGTCATGTGTACATAATAACACTAACAAAATTTTAAACATATACCCCATGTGAAAATCCAAATGTAAAGCAAAAATAGTAAATTGGCTCCTTGATTTAGATTATTCTGAGACGGAAAATATTTTAGCTGTTATAAAATAAAATAGATAGTAAATTTGTAGACCACACAACACACACAACACACACACCACATACTTCACACTCCCAGACACACCATTCACTACACACTCACAGATTTTTTGTTATTTAGTTTTAAAATTTTCCTATTTTAGTTTTTAAATATTCCTCTCTGTACGTGAAGGCCTTGATGTGTTCAAATTAGAACTAAATAGTATTGTTTAAGAGGGTGAGAGCCTGGAGATCTGTCATACAGGTCCCGAACCCACTATAGACTCCAGCTCTCACAAAGGTTACAAATTTGATTTGACATAATATGACACGAACCAAAGTTTGTACCTTTTTGAGAGAAATAAATCATTTTTTTTTATTTTTATTTTTTTTTAGTTCTTCCAAAACATGTAGACGACAAATGATTTTATTTCTGTATATAGGTTTACACAAACACTTTTACACGTCATCATATTTTTAAAACTAGATGAGGTCGGCGTTTCCTATTTGACTACTCAGAGGATAAAGACCGGAACAAACTCAGAGGCTAACTAACTTGTTAACTGACTAGCTTATAGCAAAGGCCTACCCTTCAAATTCTACTTAGTAAAATCTTAATTAAGAAGCATAAAATTTTGCACGAGAGTTTTTTATAAAACGACAACAAGCACAAAAGGCCTTTAAAAAATCCTCCCCTAAAGGGGCTGAAAATTTGTCATTTTTGCTGATGAAGAATCCCATCATTGTCTTGTTAAATCAGAAAGCAAACGAGGTTATTAAATAATCAACGAAATAAAAGAAAGATTAACCAAACTAACGAAAGCTACTCCCACAAAAGACTATCCTAAGACTGCACAAATTGTTTTAAAGTTTCATTTCTTAATTACTAAGGCGTCAGGTGGGGACACTCGCGCCGCAAAATGTATGCCTCCAACAAGTGAACTGGAGATAATAAAAGTAATACTCTACTATTACAAAGTATGAAAAAGTATCTAGTGTAGATTGTGGCTTGATGGCACGTATCTTGGAAATTATTTTGTGATAGTGGAAGTAAGAACCAGAGGGAGGGGGGGGGGGGAGATTCTCGTAAGTTTAAGAACGTTCACAGTCTGATCTCAGTCTCAATCTGTCACAAATACCTCTAATTTCCCTACATTTTTGACATGTTTTCAACATTGATTGTCGTCGAGATGAGATTGCGACTAGATTTTGAGCGTAAATTACGGGTATTGGCCTTCTGGTAGTTTGAGTATGTCAGAATCAGCACATGCTCTCCTCGATATTGGATCTAGGCTCAAGCTAATTGATTTTCAATAGTAGGTATTTGGTCTATCTAAAACTTACGAGCCAATAAAAAACTACAAACATGTAGATGTTGTTTGAGATCATCCATAAACTCGATAGTTTTCTGAGAATTTTTGAATCCGCTACGAGCTACGCGTACGTAGCAAACTTCGCGTAGCGCAAAGCTATTTGCTACGAAACACGTAGCATGTGAATGCGCTAGAATGTATTTTAAGAAAAATGTGTGTATTGGCTAAATGTAGGGAATAGGTAAGCACGGGTATCAGAAATATTCATGTTGCCATTACTTTTCTTCCAAATATCCAATCCATTACATATTTTTCATGGAAACCATTAATACATAGCATAAAACAAAGTCGCTTTTTGTGTCTATCTGCGTGACCGCATAGATTTTCTAAAGTATTCAATGGATATTCATGCGGTTTGTGCATGGTGTGGTATGGGCATGTCACCATCAGTTAGATATTTTTTTCGGAAGGTATGAAGTATTAGTATTAGGTATTAGTATTTACCTTAGATACGTATATCACAGATAATATCGCAATAACACACTGCGCGCCAAAACACAGATAACTGACGTTGCCCAAAAAGTCGCTAATCTGAATTCGGCTGGTCACGTCTGCCGCATGCCCAATGAACTGTGGGCCATAATAACCAATAAGTGGAGCCCTGTCACACAAAGAAGGCATTGCGGCAAAACCCGTAGGGGATGAAGGGACGAGTTGGAGTTAGCCCTGGATCGAAAGAGCTGTAAGTCATGGCGAGAGGCCTTTGCCGAGCAGGGGGATGATGCAGGCGACAGTAAAAGTAGCAGTATTATTATATCACACAAATATTGATGTTTAGACACCGTGCGAAATACAGTCGCTAGTAATACTGTAAATAAGTAACGAATACAGGTGACACAACATTAACGATAGAAGACAATGCACATACAGACATACAAACTGTACAATATAATAAAAAAGAAAATGTTTGTTTTGATTAGTTGTACAGGAACTTCTCAGAGCGCCCGTAAGTTCCTACTTAAGTGGGCAAATGTGATTTATTTATTTATTTATTTTACCATTTATGTACACACATATTATAAACAGACATTGAAAAACACAACACACACATTGACATTTATTTTGTTAGGACAAGGATCTTTCTACGTGTGATGCTCGGATTATTTCTAGACTGTCCTCTTTGAGATGATATTTGACTTGTGACCTAATTTATTATGTTTTTCGTTTATGAGTCAGTTATCATGCATTGATCAACAATTTATCAGTAGAATGAAGGTACTCAAATACTTGTAAGTAAAATTAAATAAAACTATTGCCATTGTCATTTGAATAGCAGACCAGGCCCTCCATTCAGGGCCCTAATTAACTATGACCACTTAATGATTCCTCACTGTTATGTGACATCAATTCCTTACCTAATAACGCCATCTATTACTAAAGTATTCTCTATGATACAATGAACGAAGCCGCACGAAACAACGCGAAGTTGGCGTGATTTGAACTGTCAAAATAGCACGCTTGACAACCGTACGTGGTTTGCACGTGGTAAGATTGCGCGGGAAATAATAATTACCTTATAAAATTGGGGCCCTTATTGAAAGCCATATAGAAAGAAAGAAAAAGTATTTATTGCGACTCGTACAGGAGTATCATAAACTAAACTAAACAAAGTAAAAAAAAAAATAACAAGTTATATAAAAAAAAGTAACAAAAAGAAAAATGAAACAGAAAGTCCTCTGCGAGGCCAACAAGCTCCTATCTCAGAATGATGCTTCGACATAATATCTGTATGTGAAAGCTAAAGGACCTTAAGTCACATTTTATAAATTATTCAGTAGAGCTCATTAAAGATGTCAAAGTCTATACCCGATTAAATTCGACCGTGTATAAAAAGTAAATAGTATATCGTTATTATTTCAAGTTAAACAAATATCAACTAACACTAATATATACTATAATTATTATTTACAATTGTATACAAGTGTATAATACGAAAAAATATAGAAAAAGGCATGAGCTCATTAGGTACCAAAAAATTCGTCTGCATCACTCTCAATGGGATAAGTGCCCAAAAGGCTGGCAGCATTACCACGGCACTCGGACCCCAAGGCCCTAGTGTTTCAACCCCAAATGGCTCAAACATATAGCTCCCAATAAGGTTGTTATATTTGCGCCGTTTCAGGTTTTCTGCTCCTGCAGCAGCCGCCTCAGCACAGTATATCGTTGTAGAATAAAAAGTATGATTATGAAGTTTTATAAAGCTATTAAAAATACAAAAATGACAAAAAATGGACATAGGTAAGGTCCTTTAGCTTGCGATATGATTTAGTTATAGATAATTCCATCCGAAATAATTCTTACTATACTGGGAAAAGGAATCCATAACATTCATATGACAACAATAGAAAAACAACACTAAACATTGAAGATATTCATATAGATTGACCGCATCTGACGGCATTGAAAAAAGTACCCATAACGGAAACATACCGCCTATTGAGTCGAACAATAAAAGCAAGACAAAACAATGAAGATAATTAGGAAGAAAACAAAATAGAGTTATAATCCCTTTGCATTAACACATCTTTTTTGAAAGACGATAACATCATTGAAGAAACGTAGCACGTTTCCGAAGAAACAACAATATCCTTGTTCGAAAATGTTCGAAAAAGTTGTACATACAATGGCAGTTACAACTGTATCAAACTTCTCCCGAGGTATATCAATGCTGATAAATAAAAGGTAATAAAAATCCCATCCGAGGAACCCTCAGAGAAGTTTAAAAGTTTCTACTTTCATGTGACTGTACACATTTGAACGCGGGCTCATACATAGTAAATTGCGCCGCGGTCGCCCGATATTGGCATCGGGTAAACTATTCGGAGACAATAGCTCTTAACATTGCCTGATGTTGGTGCTTAGATCGAGTGGATTTCCAAAGTTATCTGGTGGTATCCTCATATGCGATACGGTATCGATTTTATAAGGTTCTGGTAATATAGACTTATAGTAATTTGTCTAGCTACACTTTATCAAGATCTCGATTGAAACATAAATTTAAGTATACTCGTAGTTGTTTAGTTATTTCTGAAAGTATGATTTATATTTTACACACACTTTTACACGTCAATCATACTTTAAAAACTAGATGAGAAAGACCGAAACAAACTCAGAGATCACAGTCTCTTCTAAAATCCATACACAATCTTGGTCAGATCAGGTGAAGACCATGTAGAATGTTGTCTTTAACAGTCTTTTCAGAAAAAAACCACGCACATTGAGTGGACCTGTCCAGTCTGTGCACGGATTTTTCAGTAATCGTGTAGCTCACTTCAGAATTTATGGAGCTCAACAATTCGACAAATAATACCAAAAAAAGTTATGAATGACATCTTACAGTAATTTATAATGTAAACCATTCTAGAAAAGTCCCTAAGGGACTACTCACACTTATTCAGCTCCTTTCGCGTTTCGCTGAACGATTTTGGTCACACTTATACAGTTCCGCTTCTGCGCCGCGTACAGCGTCGTAAGAATGAGAAAAGCCGTCATAGCGCGTTAACGCCGCTGAAACGCTTCTATCTAGTGCGTACGGCGCTGAATATGCTGCGAAGACGGTAACCTAGGTACTCATTTAGTATTGTGCCTTCAACATGGACAGTTCTATGTGCGATATTTTTATCGTTTCGCTTGCAGAAGAAATAGAAAAAAAATTAAACCTAAAATTTTTTTTCTCTCTTGATCGCTATAATGTGACGAACTAATATCGTACAAGCAAGAATATTTTTGCACTAGCAATATAAGTTTTTCTTCGTCCATCATTTTGTAAGAATAAAATAATTATAATTAGGTACATTAAAAGACGTCCGAACTCTCTCAATCCTTGCGTGCATAGTGATTACGTAAATAATAAATTAAATCTATTCAGGAACTATGCAGGTCGCAAATTGTCGACAAGGAATCGCGAAACATGCGTGTACAGCGCTGTTCCGCCGTGTTCGACGCTGGATGACGCGGAAAGGCGCTGAACGCGGCTGAAAAGCGGTGAACTCTATATAGACCACTCGCATGATAACAACACATATGTCCTCCTCATTTTATACTTGCTTGCCGCAAAAGCTGAATGCGGAAAGCTGAACGGATGCGTACGCGTCTCCATACAAAAACGTTGTTTTATATGGGCATAAGCTGAATAGGGCTGAATAAGTGTGAGTAGTCCCTAATAGTAATTATTTAAAGAAGTAAGTAGCAGCAACATAAAAAGTAACTGTCCTTGAACGTGCCAACAACACACTTTGACTATTATCAGAAATTTTGAAGCTATCGCTCCTCTATACTATTACTGCTGCCCTAGTATTGCACAACACTGAAGCCAGTCTATGAATGGCGTATGTCAAACATGCTGTTGCCAAACATGTCTCGTGGGACATCGCAGACGTTGTTAACGACGACGAACATGTCCTGCTTGGGAATACGTTAACTATCGAAATTGACTGGAGCTTGTACGTTATGATGGCTTTAAGTGTTGGCGGTATCGATCGACCGCCGTCAGTTTTCTGGTCCCCTGGTAGATGTTTATGCAAACATTTGGCAGCGTTATTAAATTAAAACAGTTTTTTTTTGTCTTTTAGTCAGTTAGTGTTATTGTTCGATAGGAAGTATAACTTACATATAATATAACAATAACAAATATCTTAATAACAACTTTTATAAATTACCACTAACTTTTTTAACTTTTACAACTTTTATATCTTAATATCTTATTTATAATATAACATATTATGTTATATGATAAATTGATTTATTGTAACATTTTATTTATAATATATAGCTATTAATTTGGATTATTTAATTACTACTAATTGTTATTTTGACATCATAATTATGTATTTTTGCATGCAATTGATACATATTCTGTATAGCAAAACATGTGGACATTTTATTTAAATAAGACTGTAACACCACTATACCATGTTTAAAGCAAATAAAGACTTATCTTATCTTTCTTTATTGTGACTATCTATGTAAGCGACGCAACTCGCATAAGAACTTACTCGTATTCGACTTTTTTATAAAAGGTCGTCCTTTTTTTTAATAATAAAAATAGCTTTTAAAAATCATGTACTTATCTTGTTGATTGCCAATTAGTAGGAATAACTTTAATATAATATCAATTTAATATTCCATTTTCAAAGTAGGTAAGTACTTTTAATTTGACCCGAAATTACAATATTTGATGTGTTATGATGACGCCTCGTCATAAAATGTAAACGATTTTAATAAGTTTACTGAGCCTACTCAGTAAAGTTATTAAAATCGTTTACATTTTTCATTTTGCACTGAAAAAGCGAAGATTTCGGCGTTTAAAGGTTTCTCGTTTTTGCCCAGCGTGAAGTAAACGATCAAAGAGATATTTTGGGCACCGAAATTAATGCGGATGGACAAAATGAATGAGATACAGATTTCAGATACTTTAATTTTGTTAAACAATGTTTGTCTACAATCAAAGGCAAACTTTGGTCTATTAAGGATATTAAAATTATTTTAGATGAAAGAAAATATTGTTTCATCACCGGTTGAAAAATGAAAATAAAGCTGTTTAATTGATATTATTAAATTTAATTAGTGGAATACTTACAAGCTTGCGTTTTGCTTGTTTCTGTATAATTTATATAAGGTCTATTCAAATTCATGTTTCCAATTGATGTAATTTCAAGTTAAACAATAAAATACTTTAATTTGGTGAAAATTAAGTTGATTTCAGAGTGACTAGTACTATTGAAAAAGTTATAAAAATGTTTGAAGTTGTAGCGTAAACTGAACTGTGTGTAGGTTTAAATACTTTAATACCTACATTTATTGTGTAGGTTTTAAAGTATTTTTTCCAATAACTCATATTTGTTTACATGTTTGGAAACTAAATCGCGAACGCAGATTAGGTAATTGTTTAAGTAAGTATTTACTCACCTAATATTTGTCAACTACGTTTATTTGCGGATCCGTACAAAATAAACTTGTTGAGATAAATTTAACTGCGTAGTTGCTATTCCTAGTACCTACCTACCTAATAACATAACAATATAACATCATGCCTGTAATCCTCGAAGGGATGGGGGGAGGCAGAGATGTACATGCCTCTAGTACACCCACGTTTCGCCAATTCTCTTGAAATCCCATGTAAAAGGAGGCGACGCTATTGCCATCAACCAGGTGCAAATCCAGACCCCAATAACACTTTGTCTGACCTGGGAATCGAACCCAGAGCCTCATGCTCGGCAATACCACTTACGAACAGTACTAGACGATTATTATTTATATGCGTAATTGAAATTCAGCTGCGTTGCACTCCGTCACACAAATTATTAATCTAAATTTAGTTACGTACCATTAAACATGTACACACACCTAAAAGCAAAGTTTCTAAATTTAGTTTTAATATTTAAAGTGCTAACCGCATTTAGTTGTGTTCCGCGTTGGTTGTTTTGACTAAATAATTGCGTGGTTTCGCTAGCTGTTGTCGTAAATTTTTAATGGTCACTGACAGCTTTTAACAATGCGATTAAAATTAACGGTATTGTCGAAATGGGAATAGCCGTCGATAACAAACTCGTACTGATAAATGTAATGTCTTTTGTGATTTACGAATTAAATACAAATGAATAGGACACATATTTTATAATTTAGTAGTCGCTTTTCGATCAGATAACTCGATACATTAGATCCTTTATTTCATTTAAATACTTACAAATTACATTTTTAAATATTTGTATAAACAAAAACATAAAAAGAAACATTTAAAAATATAAAAAAAAATTAGCCCACCGGTATCGGGAACAGGGTCCTAGCTACCGGCTTATTCAGATTATCGTTATAATAATTGTAGCACCGGTCGTTTTTCGGTAAAAAAAAAACAAGCTTTTTCTATAGACTATCGTACCTGAGTAACCAAAGAATATTTAACAAACGTGATATCGTGATGGCCCAGTTGTTAATTCCTCGCCTCTCATGCACGAGGTTACGGGTTCCAATCCAGGCAAGTGATTTATTTAATTCATTGTACTTTCTTATATGGCACATCGCGACCCACCCCATCGCATCGCATCGCCTGCCCGCGCTATTACATCGTTTTCGCTTAGCGTCCTTGCTGACTTTTTTGTTATTTGCTCAGCTCCTTAGTATTCTAGCCTTTAAAAATATTTTTTAATTTAACTGGTAGTTCCAGAGATTAACGCGTTTAACTAACAAACAAATTTTTTGTTTTTTTTTTTTTTTTAAAGAAGAACTTTGCCCCACACTAGGAATTTCTCATGTATCGTGGGTGCGTTTATAGACATTTAAACTCACATACATAAACAGCCAGACCCAGAACAACTACTTGTAGGTCATACAAATATTTGTTCCGTGCGGGAGTCGAACCCGCGACACGCAGCAACTCTTCAGCTTTATTATTATTATACACGTCGGAGATGGTATGTCTGTCTCTCGTTAACACCAGGCATATTTTAACTACTGTGGGCGTATTATGGGTAGTGTTGGTTAGAGCACAATAGAGAAATGGTTTGCAGTTCAAATTAGATTATAATTTACGAACCAGTTAGTCACACTAACGGATCACACACACACACAACTAAACGATACGGAACGCTGACAGTTTCTGAGCACATGTTGTTCGTACGATGTCCAATGTTTCGATGATCTCGAGAGCTCTGCTCACACCATTCTTGTAGCTGTTGCTCTCGTCCCACCAGGCTCTGTCCAGCGCCACGAGATGGCGCTGGCGTTCCGAATAAACGAATAACTCCGACATACATATAGATGCGGGAGGTGAGAGGTGGTGAGAGATGGATGAGGTGTACACATATGGATAGGTGTTTAAAATCGCCAGTTCACCTTGAAAAAGCGTGGTTGTCAATGCTCGTGCCTTCTCTGTATGAGAAGAGTTGCACTGCTGTAAGGCAGTTATAGGCTGGTATTTTCTATTTACTACTAAACAAACATCTGTAAATGGAAAAAAAATATGACTGCATCAAACAAATTATTATAACAACATTATTTCTACAAATTAAACCTGCAAATGTATTCGTGTTTGAAATAGTTTATACCCAATAGAATAGATAGCATTACCTACCAAAGTTACGCAAAGTTAAACGTTCAGTTACAAGGAAGCAATGCTTTATGGTGTAAAGTTAATGATAGTTTAGATGAAAGACGTTGTTTAAATGTTAATTAGATACAAACTAATAAGCAATTGAAATTGTTTAATGAAAGTGCAGGGGTATATTAACATAGCCAGATTAGTTAGTTTATGAACTAGAGACGTTAATAATTTGTCAGTTTATGCTTGAAACTCTCCACTGTCTTCAGGCCATCATCACCTGCTCATAGGCTGCTTTTCCACCAGATACATGCTATGCAGCTATATGCTGCTAGGATGTGAAAGCCAAGCTACGAAACTATGCGACCGTTTCCACTAATACTAAGCTGTGTAGCGGAGCGAGTAAGATGTGCTATGAAGATGCGCCGCCGCGAGTTAGCTGTGCGCTGCTCTGCACATAGCTCGCACTCGCGCATCCATAGCTCCCATCCATAGCACGCATCCTTCGGTATAAAAACATAGCTTAGTTGAATCCGTTTCCACCAGTGCTATGCTATGTGGATCAATGAATATGATTGGTGGATATCAAACGCATCCATAGCAATGTAGTATAGCACATCTCTGGTGGAAAAGCAGCCTTCTTCTAATTTATTTCGTGGTCGGCGGAACATGTCTTTTTCTTCCATACTTCTCTATTAGTCGTCATCTCGGTAGTCGCCTTTTTTAACCATATCATTCACACATTCCATCCATCGTTTCTTTGGTCTTCTCCTACTCTTATAGTCATCGACATTCATACTCAAAACTCTTCTCACGACTTTTTCCTCATTTCTCCGTAACACGTGCCCATACCGTGACAGCCGATTTCCACAGAACTTTTCAGTACCCGGTGCAACTTTCAGATTACCTCTTAGTATTCTCATCTCAGCTGCATGCAATTGCCTTTCTCTACTGTCTTCATCTATCATAATAATATCTTTAAAAATGTTTGATTCTGAATTCTTTCCAACGGCAGAAACTGTATACAAGAACCTTATATCTATCTGCATAGCCTTTCTTTAACAACGTTAAGGTCGGCTTCCACAAGTAGCTGAATACTAGTATTTTACATGGACCAACAACCTATCTCACGTCCAGAACTAACTGGGTAACACCATACCCCTTGGTAAGACTGTTTGGTAAACTTCTTGGGCTTCTGACTACCAGTAACGACTAACAAAGATCTACATTTATAACATAAGTATAAAAATTTCATACTGTGGTTAAATTAAGTAAGGAGAACATTTATTGCACTCAAAACGGTGAAAGAAAACATCGTAAGGAATGTTCTACATAGAATCCAAAAATTTGATGACATGTGACGTCCACCAACACACACTGGGCCCGCGTGGTGGATTACGGCCCACTCCCTTTCCCCGAGAGGAGGCCTGTGTCCCAGCAGTGGAAACATGATTATGAATTATGATTATTGAATATTAAGCCTGATTATGCTTATTAAGCATAATCAGGATCTCCAAGTAGACGATAGAAAACCGCCGATCTGAATAATATTGCATCAAATTCCCTTCACGTAAACCAGACAATATTAATACCTGTTTCAGCAACAACTTACTCATACTCACCGTTATCCCGTTTATAGTATACATAAAGCTCAGTTTGTTAGTCAACTAAATCTGAGGAGCCACGCGATACGCCATTAATCTTGTCCCTAACATCCGGATGTGATATATAGTTTATATACTCTTAATGACCGCTGAACTAATTTCTCAATTAATTCCCAACTGTTACTCTGAGCGGGACATTGGATTTTGGTCCGTGAATTTCGTTGGGAGTCTTTTGGTTTGCGACCTTTTCGAATGTTTTGTGATTGAAAATGTTGGCTTGAAATAACAACTCAATTTAGTGTAAAGTCGAAGTATTTAATTTAATTAGATCAGGCAGATATTAATCATCGATCTGTTAGACAGGAAATCAGTACAAAAGTTAGTTTAAAACGTATAATATTTACACAAATAAATAAAACGACTGAACCGATTTCGACGGGACTTTTACTCGCTGATAGCTGATATTATAAGGAGTAACTTAATACTTTTATTTTAGAAAAAGACTTCCGCGCAAAACGAAATAAAACTTCAAAAAAGGGAAAAAGATTTTCCCTTTTCAATGGAGGATTGATACCTCACCTTCTCTAAGCGACACATTATTGATACCCGACATCCACCCCAACGAAATCGCTTGAACAGCCTTATAATATATGAAACGAGTGATTTTCAATTTTGAAATCACTCGAATTTACGCAACGTTCATTCCCTGCGTCGTGCTACGAGAGGTCCAAAGCACTGAGCGTAAAGACGTTTTCACATCAAATGTAATTATAATATCTGTGATAGAACCAAATTATTGTTTTTGTAACAAAATTAATAATGCAAGAAACTGATGATGCGAAAGATGTGTTTTTTTAAATCGTCTATTCTAAAACCAATTCACAATCAACCTACCTTTGCAGCCAATAGATAACCAGTCCCATCGTCCATTATCAGTACAAAACACTTATCTTGATTAAACTTAAACCCTACAGGTACAGGCTCGATCGATACAATCCATTTCCTGCTTTCCCTTTCGTAGTTAAATTGAGCGTGACAAATGCTCCGATGTCCTGTTTAATGACTAAAGTTAATTTCGGTTGAGTTCCCCATTATCTCAGTGATGTCTCGAATGTATGCGCAATTTGATTGGCTTCTGTGTGCTGATTTTTCTGTTGTTGATGTTATTTTGTTTGTAATCCAATTTTGTGTAATCAGATTGATTTGCTATTTGGTTGCTCATTGGAGTTTATAAAAGGGGTACGGTGGAATTAAAAAGAAATTTCAACATTAATAATAAATATAATATAATCATTTCCCTGGACATTTTAATGGCAGTAGCCATTGTTTGATCTTTTATCATGTCAGTTCTATATGATAAAGGGTGAACATACGTAAACCAATCAAATCAATTCGCAAGTTCAATAATGGCGATGAATTTAGTAACAATAATAAATTTAAAAAACTACGCCTCTCTCCTTAAACATCATCATTATATATATTTATTTGCTCTTGTTTCATCATTATTTTGTATATAAATATTATTATTAAGTCGCATCCGGACGTTTAAAACAAAACAAAGCACGCCACCTAGCGGCAACTGTCAAAACTAGAATTGACACGCTTTGACAGAGTCGTGGCGTTTCTCCTGTCGGTTTCGAGGTTGAAGGAAACTCACCAGGTCGGCCATTCCTTATCCTGATGATCGAGCAGTGAAGAGGCTTCGGAACTGTCCTACGTTTTGTTGTAACCATCATTATCATACCAGCCTGTTATTGTCTAATAGTTGATTGGAGGGATCCCTTCTTTTCGCATAATATTCTTTTTCCTAATATACTTTGGCATAATTTGTTTTGCCATAATAATGCTTTGCCATATTTTTATTGGCATACAGTTTATGTTGGCATAATGATCTTGAAGGCTAATTTGTTTTGGCATAAATTTAATTCTCATAACGTTACTAGGCCTAATGATTATTAGCATAATAATTTTTAGGCATACAATTAATAGAAATAACGGAAACAAATTTGAGTTAATTTTACGTATTTATTATTATTGTTATGCTTAATAAAGTTATGCTTTAGAGTGTTATCTATATCTATCTATACTTATAATAAATCTGTAGAAGTGAAAATTCTGTACATTGAAAATATCAAAAAAATAAATGGCAGGGGGTGTTACTAGACCGACACCGAACCCAAAAATGTGATTAAAAAAAATTTTGTCTGTCTGTCTGTCTGTCTGTCTGTTCAGGCATCACGCAAAAACTACCGGTTCGATTACGATGAAACTTGGTATAATTATTCTTTAATATCCTGGGCACCACACTGGGTACTTTTTATCCCGGAAAAGTATATACAATAAAAAACAAACTTAATTTTGCGGTTCGATCCCTTGACCCGATTACTATACCAACCGCAAATAATAAGTTTGTCGTAGGTTACGTTACCCGCAATGGAGTTCACTAAAGTTATGCTCTAAATGTAGTGCTGAAGGTTGAATTTGGCTTGCACCGTTCGCAGCACACGCGTGGCGCGCGGCCGCCACGGATCGCTACCGTATATAAGGATATTTTTTGAACTTTGATTTGAACGGACGTGTTGAGTGGCGAGCGTTCGTTCTTATTTTAACTGCTACTTGCAATTCTAAACCGTGTTTTTCAGTGCGACCTTTTTTTATTTCTATTAGTTTTTAGAGTTATTTAGGTTTATTTTTATAAGTCGTAGATAAAGATTTTAATTTTAAAGTATAGGTAGTATATTTGATAGTGTACGTAGTGACCGTAGGTTATTTTATAATACTGTTAGGTAAGATTAGTCATTCGTATAGATATTAGTTTTTAGGGATTTTGCTTATTTATTGAGTTTAGTTATCATCAGAAATAGGTTTATTTAGGTAGGTAGGTATTTTATTTTCTGTTATTGAGTTTTTTTTTTTATTATGTAGGTACTTAGGTAAGGATATCATATAGGTACCCTCTTAATCACCACTAATGAGACACAATTGGTTTTCTATTGTAATTAGCCACAAAGGGCCCGCGAGATAGATGGCATCCTGGGGAAGCACATACATTTTATCCTGTTAGCACGTTCCCGTGGGATAATTTCCGACATCCACGCGGGCGAAGCCGCGGGCAGAAGCTTGCTTAATAAAGTTATGCTTTAGAATGTTATGCTTAAAAAATATATGCTTTAGAATTTTATGCTTAATCATTATTATGATTAGAGAAATTATGCGTAAAAAAATTATGCGTAAGCTGTTATGCGTAAATAATTTATGCGAAAATATAATTAGGACAAACAAAAATATGCCAAGTTATATTAGGTCTTAAAATTCTATGCAAATGGATAGGGAACCTTGATTGGAACAAGATATTGAAGTGTAAAGTGATTATTTGCCAGAGTAATTGTTATTTCTTTGCACGATACCCACATAAACCCGCTTGATGGCTGATCGTAGCTCGAACTATCCTGATGATCCGTCAATTATATGTTTTATGTATTTATTGTATATGTAAATTGTATACTTCACGACATGGTTGGCGCAGTGGCTGAGCGATCGACTGCTGCGCTGCGTGTCGCGGGTTCGATTCCCGCACGGAACAAATATTTGTATTGCCTAAAGGTAGTTGTTTCAGGTCTGGCTGTTTGTGTATGTGAGTTTAAATGTTTGTAAACGCACCCACGATACAGGAGTAATTCCTAGTGTGGGGCAACGTTTTAAAAAAATAAAATACTACACAAGACATACTACATACAAAAGATCGCTTTAGCGAAAAGACCGCCCATTGTGTCATACTATGTAAAATTTCTATTGAAATACTTCTACCATTTAATGTTATATGATGATAAAGAGTATTCTATTCTATTCTAACACGAGCTTAATAAAATATTCAGGATCATAAAGTACCCAAGTTACTTAAAATCTTTAACATAAAATATCACCTTCTGTCTTTATGATGTGGCAGTAATTCATCTTTCGCTTTAATTCATTTTCTTACAACAGTCGCTGTCCGTCTTCAGGGGTATAAAATTATTATTCTTGATTATCTCTGTCTTCTTTTTATCTTGAGTCGGAAGTTTTCTTCCATCATCTCATTCTTTTTTAAATCGATAAACAAATGCATACGATTAATTTTGAAACTAATAAGCAAACTATTTTTAACCAATTTCAAAAAAAGGAGGTGGTTCTCCATTCGTTTTCTTTTTTAAGTTTGTTACTTCAGAGCTTCGGAAAGCACGTTAAGCCGTTGGTCCCGGCTGTCATTCGTGGATCTTTAACAGTCGTTACGGGTAGTCAGAAGCCCGAAAGTCTGACAACCAGTCTTACCAAGGGGTATCGTATTACCCAGTAACTGGGTTGTGGAGGTCAGACAGGCAGTCGCTCCATGTAAAATACTGGTATTCAGCTGCATCCGGTTAGACTGGAAGCCGACCCCAACATAGTTGGGAAAAGGCTAGGCAGATGATGATGACTTCAGAGCTATTTATAAGCCGTTTTGCAAAATTCTTTGTTTATGTGAAAGGATATACAAGTTTCAGATTGGTCCCATAGAAATTTTATCAAAATCGGTTCAGTGGTTTGCTTTTTAAACCAAAATTACTGGTAAACGAAATTACGTCGTTTGCTTTTCACAACTAAAAAGTGAAAAATAAACTAACTAACAACTAATTAACTTTTTTACAAAAAAAAAAAAACAACTGCCTTCCAAAAAAAGACAGGTGAAAAATAAATTTAATTTTGGAAATCTGTGGCAAAAAACGAAAACGCTAAAATACAGTTTAATAATTTTGAAATTAAGAATCAAACTATTTTAAACTGTATTTTTGTTTGTTAGACGTGGTGATGGTAGGTTAAGCTGAGCTCTAACGGAATTGTTGCCGAGAAACAATAGAAGACCACCAGAGGGGCAATTCTCGTAATTTTAAGAACGTTCACAGTCTGATCTCAGTCTCAATCTGTCGAAAAAACCTCTAATTTCCATATATTTTTGACAAGTTTTTGACATTGACTGTCGCTGAGATGAGATTAGGACTAGATTTTGAACGTTTTTAATTACGAGAATTGGCCTTCATGTGTGTGGACAACCTACAGAAGATAGCGGGGAATACCTGAATGAGATTCGCACAGACCAGGGAAGCATGGCACAAAAGGAAGAAGGACTATACTCAGCAGTGGGTGGAGCAAGGCTGGCTATGATGATGAGAATTTTTGTTTGCTGTTGCATTTTGTTTTTGTTGTCTCCATGTTATATTCTTTAGTGAATATGCATTGAGCTTGCAGTTTCAGTTTTTGTTTGCGAGATATTGTTTCTCACTTTAACAGTGTAAATTCGTAATTGTTCTAAAATTCAGTAAGATTATTGTGGATTTGGTGAGATTTTAGTTTTATCCTACTTTAAAAATAAATAATATAATTAGTTAAATAAATTAGTGCTACGTGAATCGCTTCTAAATAACGGAATTTGACAAAAACAAAGGCCTTAGAAAATGCAGCACTATCCTTTTACGAACACAAAAAACTAGAACCAGTTACAACGAAAACTTTAATATCTACCTACAACTTATTAAACACGAGACACAAACAACCCCATAGGAGAACAAGCCCCTAATAAATTCCAACCGAGCAATTCCCTAGACCTCCAACTAGAAGATCGATGTACCTGTTAACATATTTGCAACTTTAACACGTAGTATAGTAGGTACTGAAACTTCAGAACATGTATCTTCTGCTATTGCAAGTGGGGTAACAGCTGCATTTCACTAAGTAATGGCTTCGTACATGACACCGGTGTTACCAACCGGCAAAGTAACACACTGTATTTTTCATGTAACTCGAAATTGCTTTTGACTCGAATTGAAGACAGGTAATATTTCACTCTCAATGACTCGGACAAATGATCACTAAAATTTTTTACTTGGATATAGAAGTCGGTACGTATATACCTACTCGTGCTAAGAAACTTGGAAATAACGTTTGTCGTCGTTTAATTTTATTTGCTTGTGTTATTCTAAGTCTCGTCTTCTACATTTCCATGTATTGGATCCATTTCAAAAATAAAACTGCATTTTTATTTCGCAATCGAATTTCCTTAGGAATCTTCTGCGCTCAATTTTCCGAGCCCATCCGGAAAGTGTTCTCAAAAGATTACCATACGAGATACCATTGGCCACACATTCACTCGGTGCTCTTTTGCGAAATTGTGTCATGTCATATTCACCACTCCCCTCACTTGGAGCTATACTACGAAATGTTAAAATGTCTCAAGTCTCGTTTCGAGTTTGTAAGTGACCCTCGACGGAGGTGATCTGCGTAAGTGCCTAGTATTCTTTTAATGCCCTAGTATGAAGAATAAACTGTTTTAAAAGCAAGAACACTGCTACAGTATGTTAAAAACAATAACGAAAAAAGTACTTGCAAAATCATAAAACAAACCAAGCCAACAATTGATTACGAAGGAAGGTTTACAAAAGGAAAATAATTTCCAATCTGACAATTTACAAAAACAAATAAGGATAAAATAAACGAACCAAATTGTTTGAGACAACAGCAAAGATTCTTGGAACAGAACCTGAAACTATAATTAAATTAAAGTGAACTTTAAAGGAAGCTTCCAGTAAATAGAGAAGACCTGATATTTTGAGGTTCACTCCGAAAATATTTTAATATAAAAGTTCCTTATTCAGATTCAATAGAAGTAGTATCTTAAGTGCTTTCAATGGTAAATTCAATAGCTATTCACGTCGCTACCGAAATAGGTGTAGAGTTCCTGCATTTTGCATAATGTTGCCTCTGAATATTTGGAAGCAAGGCCTTCGATTATGCTCCGTTGTCGTTTAATACTATTAGATGTACTTCCTTTAGAACGTTCTAGAATGTGTTCTTTAAGATGAAAGAAAGAAAGAAAGAAAAAACATTTATTTAGCACAGACCAGAAGACAATACACCAGATACACACATCAGATAGCAACTAATAAAAAAACAAATAGAAAGTATAATGACCGATGTAAGAAATTAGCAGGTAAGTGTGCCTCACGGCTGCAACAAAAAGGCCCAGTTCAGCAAAAATGCCAGACAAAGCAAAGCAGATTAGAAAATATAAATTGAAGGCTAAAGTCTTCTGGTGTAAAGACACTTGGAAGTAATCGCTCTAAAGCAGATGTAAAGATCGTTTTTAATAAGCCGCTTTGAGTGACAGTAATGTTATTCCATCCGATGGTATTTGACAAGCTATAATTATAGGAAAGGCAGATTCCATGGAAATGGTCAGACACAACGCAAATGTAACACTAATATTTTTTTGAAAATATTTTTTTATTGCATTGTCTGTTAGAACTCGTTGACACTTTAAAAGAGATCGTGGCATCTTAGTTTGTTCGGTCTTTAGTTAGTGGTTTTTACGTGTTAAAGTGTTTTTGAACCATTTTACAGAAATAAATATCATTTATCATTAAAGTTACTATAAGCATTATATACTTTCGGAAGACAAACAAAAAGAAATGGACATGACGCAACAAAATTCGCAAGCGCGCACTCCCTAACTTAGCAGCACCTATAAATATATCGCAATATATCCTTTCAAGTATCAATATCTACAGCGGAAACGTACGCAGCACATGCCAGAGTTTCCTTACTACAGCGTGTTTTAGCACAGACTTCCCTATTTCTCCTACAGTCATATATATAAATCTATATATATATATATATCTGTAAGTGGTACCATCTGGCATCCGATACAGTTTCGTATTAAATTCTATATATTACTGTTGTTATTATCGCAAATGGAACCGATTTACATAATCTTATCATTTTGGATAAATACGTTATTTTTGTTTTTGTTAACAAATCTGGTGGGAATGGTTCGTGAAATGTACGATTTCTGGGAGGTAACATCTCAAGGTACTAAATTTGGACAGAAAATATCTAGATACTAGTGCAGTAAAGTGACTGGGGTAGGTAGGTATACCTAAATTGGGGTATAATTGGGTTTTACGGCAAAAGAAATTTCAGCCATTATAAAGAAAATGGAGAGGGGTAAATCCCAGGTCATGATGGCCTCAGCATCGGGCACCTGAAGTACGCGGGAGGACACTTGCCGCGTGTACTCGCTTTGTTTTTAACATGTGCGTTACTCACGGATACTTACCGGATGACCTAATTTATACAATGTTAGTGCCTGTTGTGAAAAATAAAACCGGGAATGTCTCTGGCATTTCCAACTACAGGCCCATTTCTCTGGCCACTGCCATAGCAAAAGTTTTGGACAGTCTGCTTGACAAGCAATTGGCTAAACACCTCGAACTACATGATGCCCAGTTCGGGTTTAGGCCTGAGCTGTCAACCGAGAGTGCAATCATGTGCCTCAAGCAGTGATGTGAGACTACGATACCACCTGAAATAGTCAAAGCAATAGCGTGAAGTGGGTGGGCTCGCACTCGGACGTGTATCAGTTGGGTGAGGCAGGGGGGGCTCAGCTCACCCAGGCTCTTCAACCTATACATGAAGCAGCTGATCCTTGAGCTCAGCAGCACCAAAGTCGGATGTCATATTGACGGGGTGTGCATTAACAATATTAGTTATGCTATGATGCGGAGGTGGATGCAGCTCCACGCTGAGTTTTAATTGTATGTACAGACGCCAGCAGGTCAAGCTACCCGAAACTGTCAAATTTCCTCAATCAATCTTGAACCTTAATACTGCAGCGATAAAGTTGAAAATCTATTAAAGAAATTTGACAGATTGTAGTAGCTTGATGTGCTGGCGTCTGTACATCTGTGTCTGTAACCTACTAACACTAGAAGTTAAGTAAAATTGTTACAAACCCTATGGACTCCTGTCTGAAATAAAAGTTTTCTATTCTATTCTATAAATACTGATAACATGCATCGAATACAGTGTTGCCATAACCTTTAAATTTTACAACGATGCTTCGAAGGCACCTGTAAAATTTTGCTAGCTTTATTTCTAAATCTGAAATCTTTTCAGTCAGAAAAATAAAAACTTATATACTTTAGTACGTTATCTTGAGATGTAGAGGTAAAAATGTTACACGTATTATATTGGTGCACAATAATTTTGTTACTGTTTATAGATTTAAAATAAATGGGATTCAATCAACTCAGCCTATCGCTGCCCACTGCTGGACGTAAGCTTCTAGTCTGTCCTAGCCACCTTCTTAAGTTTGTCGGTCATCTGATTGCTCAGTTTAAAATATTCCATCATTCGTCACTTTTTTTTTATGGCGTTAAAGCTCTTGTCTAGTTTTTGCCATTTATCATAACTTAGCAGGCTGCAGGAGTATTATTAGAACTTCGACCAGAGTAAACTGTTACCGCTGCTGGGACACGGGCCTTCTCTCAGTGAGTGGGAGTGGGCCGTAATCTACCACGCGAGCTCAGTGCGGGTTGGTAGATGTCACATGTGTTCGAATTTTTCGTTCTAGGACATGCCGGTTGCTTTCACTATGTTTTCCTTCACCGTTTTGAAAGCAGCGGTGATGAATTAAATAACATAAAATAAAGCGCCTTTCTGGGGCCGTTACCACTTGGCTACCACTGCTCACTATCACGCTGATTGGCTGCTAGTATAGCTATTGGCTGCTGATTAGCTCCTATCCTACTAATATTAAAAACGCGAAAGTTTGTAAGGATGGATGCATGTTTGTTAATCTTTCACGCAAATGACTGAACGGATTTTGATGAAACTTTACGGTAATATAGCTTATACATCAGACATACATAGGATACTTTTTATCGGCATAAAAAGTAACCGCGTAAGTGGAGATCCTGTAGGAATGTCGAGATATTTCCACGGGATCGCCACTTACGCGGGTGAAACCGCGGGGTGCTGCTAGTCTTTTCACAATGCTATCAGAGATGTTCGTTGACCTCTCAAGTAGAATCATAACTTTACTTCTTTTATCACACAGATACTTCACGACGTACATACGTACGTACCTCGACTGATCAAATAACCTCACGAAAGCCCCATCTGCTTCTCAAACAGAATAAAGTGACCATTCTATCTTCGACGAATTCTCTCTACTTTTCAAAGCTGCTCATCTATCTAGCAAGAACATGCGCCACATTATGTACAGTGCCATTACTCAGTTAACTGACTGTAGTTTTTCACGCGAAACTCGCATGAATTCCGATAAAGAAATGCATGTGAATTTGTGTGGCTAGGAAACGGGCGATTTGTTTGTTAGTTTTATGTTGGCGATATTTTGTGGACGTGCTTGAAATTTTTATGTAACCAGAATTGTTTATTTAATTGATTATATAATACAGGTAGGCAGGTTGAAGGGACATAGACGCGCAACCTGCTACATACATTTTGACCGCTTAGGTATTGCAGTTTTCTATGAAACAGCTGATTTTTTTTTAATAACCAGGCCAACCACGCGCCCAGAATCATGTGCTGAATTCATAGTTACAGTTTGCGCGTCGATGTCCCGGCCACCCTGTATAATTTGCAAGTTACTACTTTAAACGCATGCGTTACAAAATGGTGGAGTATTTTGGAAATGATTTGGCATTCAAGCACAGTTTTTCATAGTTAGACGTGTGACTACAGTTTTATGTAAATTTAATGTTATTTGAATGATACGTCAATCATTTAAATAATATCACTAGGCCCGTTGTAATAAATTAATTTCTCAGTCGCAAAAATTCCAGACCAACAATTTAGAAACAATAAGAATAATAAATAGAATAGGTAATAATAAAGGTCAATGGCCTAATGACCGAAAGTCTAGATCAAAATCTTTTGAGGCTCTCGTCACTCCTCGATACGACTCGCATTTTGAGGAGGTTCCTGTTTCTGGAGCCCTAACCAACGTAGCTTGGACCTGCTCCCGACACCGGCAGACTACTATTTTTAAAAGTTTCTTATACTTATTTTGTTATATTTTAAAAATGTGTAAGATAAGGAATTCAATAACAGCTCAACTGTCTCTAATGAGACACAATTACTTTTTCTATTGTTACCGAACTTAATAAGCTTGCCTAACATACGAGGGGATAAATAAATGAAATAGTAATAATCATAAGAAATATTCATGCTCTATTTTTCAAGCACGGTTCTGGCAGCTTATAAAATAAAACGAACAATTTCCCAACCAACCACTTCAGAAACCATTTTAATTCTCCACTGTGTAACGCTACAACAAATTAACATAACTCCTTAAATATTTATACTAGAATCTACGCCACAAATTAGCGGGTTTCCTAGCCACAGAGCAGCGAATACATTGCTATTCGCAGTCACGTGCGCCAAAGAAAGGTTTTCGTTAGCTGGTAAAATGTGGACGGAATAGAATCGGTCCATTATATTATGTATTTTAGCTTTGAATTGTCGTTGACGATAATGTTGTGGTTTTACAAAAGAATTGTTAGTGTGTTATGGAGTTATTACTGTGTTATAGAGCAGTGGTAATGGCCTCGACTCACTTTGTGTAAATCATTTCATCACGACTGCTTTCAACACGGTGAAGGAAAACATCGTGGGGAAACCGACATATCTTAGAACCAAACAAAGAAATAGAATTTTTGTAAATAATTAATTAAAGGCTTGTGTCTAAATAATATCAGCCGCACGGGTCGATCAAAGGGTAAGCTACGCTTGCTGCGGTAGGTTTGTGGATGGGTGACCATGCATTATATATCGAGACCCCTCCGTGCCTCGGAAAGCATCTTGAGCCGTTGCTCATTCGTAGATCTTTGACAGTCGTTAAGCGTAGTCAGAAGCCTAAAAATCTGAAACCAGTCCTTACCAAGGGGTTGTTACCCAGTAATTGGGTTGTGGAGGTCGGATAGGCAGTAGTGGAGCAACTGCTCCATTACTAGCTGCGCCCCGCGGTTTCGCCCGCATAATATAATATAATATCGGGATCAAAAGTATCCTATGTGTTAATCCTGGTTATAAACTATCTGTATGCCTAATTTCATCCAAATCCGTTCAGTAGTTTTTGCGTGAAAGAGTAACAAACATCCATCAATCCATACAAATATTCATGTTTATAATATTATTAGGAAAATTCAGACATTAATTATTAACTAAATAACTGCACTAATTTACCAAAACAAAATACTATGTGGCAGATTTACGCCAATTATTCCCCTCTAATAAACAAAAGACACAAAAATAATCTCCAAGCGGACATTGTCCTTCTCAAATAAATATTATTCTGTTAGTAAAGATCAAAAGAGACCAGAGTACTGTTCCATTAAAGGATGGGTACTTATTATCTGAGGTTTGTGTATGTTTTCTTTTCTTTTTCACTGTGTTTTGGTCATACATTTTTAAGTAGTTTCCAAATGTAGTAGAAATTGTAGCGTCAACTATTTTAAGACGTTGTTTTTATTTATAAAAACAAACACGTGAGTGCAACTTGCACAGAACTAGAGTGAAGATTGCAGCGAATGGTATGCTGAAGGTGTCTATTACCTGAAGTAACATAGTCTATTTATTTATTTCATTAACAATTTTTACATTGTGTCGAAATGTATTACATTTAGATCTAAAACAACATGAAATACAATTTAAAGATAAGAAATAAAAAATATTATGAATACATCCTCCATGAGTGACAAGTTTTAAAACAATCTTCGTAGTAAAAAATACAAAATACAAAAAAAAAACAAACGCCACCAGCAGCTGTCATCATCATTTCAGCAGAAAGAAGGTCACTACTGGGCACAGGCCTTTAACAAGCGTTGCCATATCTATCGGTCTTGTGCTTCTCGCATCCGGTAAAGGTTGAAAATAATCCACTACAGTGAGAGGGCCAAAAGCTATACAAGGTGTCGTTTTGCATCCTCGTCAAATTCAAGGAGGTTACTATGCTACTGATTCTCGACACGAATCAATAATAAAATAAGTGGGTTTAATTTTCTAATTTTCGGAAATCGGCATGTGTGGGACACGCATTTTAAAACGCGGCCTGTGTGAGACCGCACTGTAACGGTCCTTTTACACACACATAAAAACGCGGCCGCTTATACGATACCATAACGTGATTCTGTTCTTTGAAAGTGGTGTATTCTGAAATACTGTCAAACTTAAATAACTAAAAAAACAAGTATGTATTCATTATTTACCAGGGATCGTAATTTTCTTTGATTATTTATGTCTTTCATAACAGCCTCCTGAAATTTGACGAGGATGCAAAACAACAGCTTGTATAGCATTATAATTAATATCTAGGCGTTTTATGAACCCCTAATATACGTAGGTTACTAGATCTTTGACAGTCGTTACGGGTAATCAGAAGGCCAAAAGTCTGACAACCAGTCTTACCAAGGGGTATCGTGTTACCCAGTTATTGGGTTATGGAGGCCAGATAGGCAGTCGCTCCATGTAAAATACTGGTATTCAGCTGGATCCAGTTAGACTGGAAATTGACTCCAACATAGTTGGGAAAAGAGTGATGAAAAAGCAGAAGACGATGAACTCAAAGTCAAAGCATTTATTTCAAATAAACCAATTACTTATGAATTGTCAAGGGGTCGGTCAATCAGAAAGACGAAGATAGTTGCCCATTCCAAAGCGCACTAGGTGCCTATGAGAAGAACGGGCAAGTAACTCCACGGACACTCTTTTAAATTAAAGTATATTGGTTACATCATTCATGTTAAAAATTATGCATGTGAGAACGATGCAGAACGTTAAAAGCGTCCGTTAAAAAAACACAATTCAAATATTAAATTAAATTAAAATAAGCCATGGCAGCAAAGAAATGACCAGTCCCTACTGACGGCGCCTGTTCACGAACATGACGTATGGAACACATCACAGGTATGTAACTAAACATTACAATATTGCGTGTGTTAATTCATCAAAGATGAAGAATGTTACAGCCGCCTATGGTCGCTATGGTTTTGTTTTATCAGAAAACAAAAACCCGTCAAGAAAAATACAATAGTTTCTTTTTATTATTTACTTTACCGTGTACCACAAACAAAATAATGGAGGAACTTTTCAAAAAGAAAAAATCTTTCTTTTCGCTTCCGTCTTATTGGATTATCCTATTCGTGTGAGGGGGGAAGAGTGGTCGAGGCTCCGTAATGGGTTTCAAGTCTTCCTGACGATGTTATGTGACGTAATCATATCTTGTCGTGGTAGCTAGTAAAAAGTATCAGTAATTGTTTCAGATTCTTTCCTTGTTTGTGAGCTAAAAATGTTATTATAGAAGTGGGATATGAAGCAAGATTGACAGATTTGTTACTTCTAAAGTAAGTTCTCGGTAGCTGTCGAAAAATTAAATTGGAAGAAAACAGTAAGTACCTACCTAAATATTGTTAATTTTCTATCAAATTATCTTTATCGCTTTATAAGCTTAGGTAAGCTGTAGAGAAGATAAGAAACTGACTGCCTGCAAGTTTGCTATCATCAAACCTTGCAATATCCTCATGTTATAAACAGTTAAACAGAAGAACACTACAATAAAAAAAAAAAACAACCGACTTCCAAAAAAGACACTACAAAGTGAAAGATAACTTTAATTTCGGAAGTCGGTGTCGTTGGGTTTGCATTTTCGTTGTTTGCCACCGACTTCCGAAATTAATTAAATTAATTTCGGAAGTCGTTATTAAATTATTTCTATGGGACCATTTGGGAAGTATACCCTTTCCAACAAAAAAAGAATTTTTCAAATTGGTTGGCAAGCGACGGAGTAATGCGCGAACAAACACAAGAAAAAAAAAAATACAAACATCCGAATTGAGAACCTCCTCCTTTTTTAGAAGTCGGTTAAAAAACATAAAAAATAGAATCCATCGCACGATCGACGTTCCCAGTATTTTACACTCATTGCACGGCAAGGTCCCTGAATAATTAATGCATGCACTTTCCTTACCTATAGCAGATCTTTTATAGTTTATGGTCTCAAGCTAATGTATCGGTTACTCCATGATTTCTTCTCCAGATTTTCTATTTGCCCGCGCGCGTACGACAAGATGTATGGACGTGAACGAAGCAAAAGGGGCATGTAAGCATGGCGTAGCAGATGGCGTTTTTTAGTTTCTGCCTGCCCCATGGGAAAAAAACGTGAGTTTATGTAGGTATTCGTCTATTTAATCAAACCATTTGAAACTATAAAGGTATGAGGAACAGGGTGTAAAGATCACTCATCCTTCATAGAAAAGGGAGGATCCTCCGACCAGACGGGTGTTTTGCCTGGCGGGTAACTGCCTGATGATTCATGTCGGGCCGTTGATATATGCTAGTTGCGTGGTAAACTCTGCTTACGAGATACAGGATTTTCGTGACGTTAAAATGACGCGTAGTACGCATGTGGCGTTGTAGATACCGCTACAAAATCTTCTGCTACTTTTATTATAGATAAACACAAAGATTCAAAAATAAAATCCGCCTTTCAATCGACGCGACCAGTATTTTCCACTCATTGCACGGTAAGTTCCCTGAATAGTAATGCATGCACTTTGCTTATAGCAGATCTCTTATTCAGGTGCTACTCGAAGCTAGTTTACGATGCACCCATTCTATTGAGGTGCTACATTTTATGGAAGGAGTTAGGGAAAGAATGGGCTTTTGTTTGTTTGGTTTATAGCCGTACTAAGTGGGTTTTCAGGGCTAATTTTTCGATAGTCGACTAAATTGTATCCAAAAAACTGAATATTTTATTTTCATAATCTCTTAACTAACTATTTACACTAGGTACTAAATTAAAAGACTAACTAACTGTATAAATAAATATAATATCAAAAGGATATTTAGGCATAGAAGTACTCGTCCGCATCGCTAACATCCGAAAACGTGCCCAGAAGAATGGCAGCATTGCCACGTTGAATGCAATGCTAATTCTTTGGTCAAAGAACGACCCAGCCCTATGGTCACGTGAAGTGTATTATTCTGCAGACACAAGTTATCTGACTATTGAAAAACCCACCTTTTTTTTTTGGCTGGGAAATTGGGCTGAACGGAAAGGCTTGTCAGACTTTTACTGACCCACCCGTGTTCCTTCTGTTGGATGTGCCAGGGGCCACGGTATCTCTTTCGAACAACCCGCAGCCCTGGCAGGCATCGGCCCTAACGGACCCCGTCAGCTCGTGCTGACATCTCTTTGAGGCGCGCTTGGAACACAACGCGTCGTCGACCCGGGCCTGGTCCTTACCGGGCGGCGAGCTGCCCATTACTCGCCGCCCGCAAGCCCGCGCCTACGGTGGCCGGGAGTCGGCTGTTGACTCCCGTCCAGTGCGTCTCCTGCGGCGACTAGGGGCGTGAGGGCGCAGTGATTGAAAAACCCCCCTGCCCATAATAGAGTTTTTTTTAAGAAGGTAATTATTTTTTTGGTGTGCGTGGTTTAATTTAATTGCTGCATTACAAATTTATACTTTATTTTACGTAGTATATCAGTTCTCTGCCACATTTAGCCCAAACAAGTAAGACACTCACTTCTTACTAGTCAAAAGTAAGAAACAGCCACTCCTTGTTTTACTCCTTAAACACTGGGGATGGACAACTGCATCTTTGAAATCCAAGTTATTGTAAATAGTATCTTGTGAGAACTTGTCTAAATAATCGCTGTAGCGTAGACGTTTTTGGGGGCTGTCACCGACTGACGTTTAGAAATATTTTTAATATTTCAATATTTTTTTTTATTAACTTACCTTCATGATTAGTCAACAAAACGCTGGAGGGGAGGCGGACGCGGGAGGGGATGTCCTAGGAGTCATATAGTGACCTTATTGGTGATGTTCATCAGAAAGGCCAGGTGGTACTCCCAACCGGCGTGCGTGTATGACTAGATATATGAACGTAAACCAAGCAAAAGGAGTATGTAAGGATGATGAGATGATGATGCAGGTGGCGTTCTGCAGTTTTTGCCTACCTCCATGGGAAGAAGGCGTGTATTTATGTATTTGAATGTCAACAAAAATAACTTCATAATGATTAATGAAATGCGAAACTACCCATCTTTTAACGATTTGAGCATGAATATAATAAGTGCAGTAACCTGCGTCCGGTCAGTTTTACAGCCAGCGCAAATTCAGCACATTCGGGTGTAATTACACAAATGTCCCGCTTTCAGCATCCACGAGAAAATGTGGGGTTAGTGTACGACTACTGTGGGCCACGAAATTAGCGAAATTAGCGGAGGATGTAGCGGGTAGTGATTAAGTAGGGAAGAGAGAAACATTTTTATCTGGACGAGTCAATATACTCCTGGATATACATATTTTAGTGTATCAAGTGGTCTATTTACATAGTCTGACAATAAACTGGTAGCTTTATTTTGATAGCACTGACATGTCTGTGGTTAACCATTATTTCATGTAGCGACTCTAAAATGATAGTCATCCTAGCTCGCGCTTACTTTTCCACTATGCTTAATTATCATTGATCAACCAAACAAACAAACCAATAGGTCAAACTAATTTTAAAAAAGCTTTAGGTTACAGAGCGTGCCAAAGAAATAGACATACATACATACTTTCGAAAAATTATTACCGACCTTCTGGGCAGTCCGGTAATAAGAGTACCAACATTAAAAAAAAAACATACTTTAAAAAAAATTATTGCATTTATTACAATGTTTGTAGTCTTCAAAAAAAAAAAATCACAAAACGCTTATCTCGTAGCCCCATGGCTGGCTAGCCGTAGTAAAATATAATTGGTGCAGTGCTTAAAACTAAATCGTCCTCCCCTTTGTTAAGAAAATCTCGTAAGTTGGTACGTCTCTTGTTTTTATTTCAGTTAGCTTTGTAACGAGCGCCACTTATTTACATATTTATGGTGTTTGCTTTATGCTTCCATGTATCTGTGTATTGTAATGCGAGTGTGTATTGTGGAGATAATGGAAGTAACTTTACATGTACATACATTTCTTGTGAGATTTTTTTTTGAGTTTTTTTCCGCCATGTTTAAGTGAAATCGGGAAATGTTTTTGAACTTGAACAGTAATAATACCAGCCCAACTATTCATCCAGTGAAAACTAAGGTGAAGTAAGCTTAAATTGAGCTGTCTATAGTGTCAAACACTAGCATCTGGTGAAGAGACTGTTCAATTCACCTGAGTTTTCACGGTGAGCATTTAAATTGAGCTGTCAATAGTGTCAGACCCTAGAAAATATAATGATAAATTTTTAATTATAACAATTTTTATAATTCCTTCTTGTTTTATAAAAAATATATTATTATTATTTTAAATTGTTCAAAATAATGGTTCTTAATAATTTTCCTGTGATAATAGAAGGGTCTTCAAATGCATTAGGTGAAGTGACAGTTGACTTCACCTAAGTTTTCACGGGGAGAATGTTGCAGAATAGATCGGTAGCTGTCTTTTTGAGAGAAACGTTACGATCACAGAATTCATTTTATGTTCGTTAAAGAATAATAACCAAGTGGATGGACATTAACACCAAAAATAAAGAAAAAAATTGAAAAAAGAATTGAAAAAAAAACTATCAAGGGCTAACGTTGTAGGAATCCTTTTTCAAATAAATTATGCAGGGCAATAATAAAACAACTATCACTTTGCACAAAAAGTAAAAAAGACGAAGACTGCGCCCCCGAGGACGACAAGAAAGGGGGAACATGATGAATTTTAAAATTGAAATATCGCAGCTTCGTTTTTATCGATATTCAAATTGACGAATCAGAAGCGATCAGAGGGACAATTCTGGTAAATTTAAGAACGTTCACAGTCTGATCTCAGTCTCAATTTGTCAAAAATACGTCAAATTTTCCTACATTTTGACAAGTTTTTGACAGTTGTTTGTCGCCGAGATGAGACTGCGACTAGATTTTAATCGTTTTAAATTACGAGAATTGGCCTGCTGTTCATAGTGGCCAGAAAAAGGTCATTTCGACTAAAAATGATTTAAATTAAATGAAAAGTTCTTTTTGTGGCCAATGAAGTGAACAGAGTCGTTAGGAATCATTTTCTAATTTATTTGCAACATCATTGCCATTAATGAGAGCAGTGGTGGTCCAGTGGTAACGGCCGCGACTTACGGTTATAGGTTCGAACCCAGACAGACGTTTTATTTTGTATAAATTATGTCATGGCCATTGCTCTCAAAACGGTGAAAGAAAACATCATAAGCAAACCGGCATGTCCTAGAACCAAAAATTCGAGGACATGTGACATCTACCAACCCGCACTGGGCCCGCTTGGTGGATTACAGTCCTCTCCCTCTATCCAGGAGGAGGCTTAAGTCCTCGCAGTGGGAACATTATAGGCTGATTATTGTCATCAATGGAGTAGCCGTTTTTCTAACCTAATATTTACGTATTAGGTACATGTACCTACTACGTAAATATTAGGTTAGAAAATCCTTTTACGATATTATTTGTAACTTCCACTCCAGTAAAACACTCCAGTTACATTGTTATCGATATTTCTTGGTTAAACTTCACAGAAACAGCCCAAGGCATTTTTATTTAATAATTTATAAACACAATTTCTTATAAGCAGACGGAATAGCGAGCATTTTTATTTACAAAGAACTCAAACGAATTCCTTTACGTAATCATAAAATTCCGTTAAACGTTCAAACATTCAAACTAGATTCTAGAACGTTAGATGAACAAAAAATAACAAACCAATCAGACCGATACCTTTGAAAGAAGGGCCCAATCAGTCTAAAGGTTTGTTTGAAAAAGGAATGCAATCTGCCCAAAGAGCAACGGTAACTTGCTGTGGAGTGTTTTTTTATTTTTTGAAAATCAAATAAATTCTCTTACATTTTCTTGCTTTTCATGGTTTGGAAGAAGTTTTTTTTAGTTTTTTGCTGACCGCAGTCTTGAGAAGTAAGTAAATACCTAATTGAATATAGTGATGTCAATATTATTTATACTAATTGGTATCTTAATATCCGCCTAATTTTGCATACGCCTGTAAGGACCACAGTTATTTTTTAGAAAGAAAAATGCTTGTCTATATTATTATTATTAATTAATACTAATAATAAAGCTGAAGTGTTTGTTTTTTTTGAATGTGCTAATCTCTGTAACTATCAGTCGGAAATGAAAAATATTTTTTGCATTTGATAGCACAATTCTTGAGGAAGGTTATAGGGTGTTGAACATCACGCTACGACCATTAGTAGCCGAGCAAAAACCAAAAACGTCTGAAAGAACGCTAAGCAAAAACGATGGAAATTCTAAAAATAAAAATAAACATCGAAAATAAATAATAAATAAATTCGCAGGCAGGCAATGATATGCGACGCGATGGGAAGCATCGAAGCATAACGAATTAGATATTACATCAACTACACATCAATTACACAAAGTTCAAAAAAGACCTAAAAGTCCTAGTATCTCACTAATAATATTTTTTTAAAATTTCTCTTGATCTATGGTTATTCTTTAGTTTATTTTATTTGAATTTGTTTGAAATTAGTTTGTATTTTTATTTTATTTTGTACCCGTACTGTTTTGCAGGTTTTGCTTTAGCTTTTAATTTTGTTTTCCCTTCTTTATGTAATTTTCGTGTATTGTATTGTGATTTATTTTAATGTGTTCGTCCTTGTCAAAGGACAATGTCCAAATTGGCCCTGTGCAATAAAGAGTATCAGATTAAACGATAATTAATCGCCTATTTTATTATTTAAGTTGCAAATACTTCTGTATCACGGACTAGCTGTATTCCAAAATGTACTTTTAATAGAATTTAACGCGACTAATAACATAAGATCGCCATCTTCGCCTAATGTCATGTCGTGTCAGAAGTGAAATAGGGATGTCCAATCAATTATAATCGATTGATTGAATTATTATTCGATCGATTGTGTTTTCTTTTCTAAAGTGTATTTTTAAAAACCTAATAAGAATACTTTATGTATGCAGTCATACTCTAATTTAAATAGGTAGTAAGAATAATATTATACAGTAATCAAAACTTTTTATTTTGATTATCTAATTAATTTTTTACGACAATTATTACAAAAATAACATTTCTCTTTCGGCGTAAAATAAACCATTGTCATACATACTTGTAATGTTTATATGACAAAGGTGATGTAACAGACAGTTTGAAATAATTTAAGAACACAGTAAATCTTAATCGAAAAAATCGATTATTGGTGTGGTGTCGTACTACATCCCTAGTTTTGCTGTGAACGTCACGTCGCGTCGTCCGTTATTATTGTCACTTTGGCAAAGTTACAGTTCCTGTGCTGTGCTTTTCCTGTGTTCTTTTCTTGTGTTCGGTGTTTTGGTGACTTTTTTACGACTTGGCTATTTTAACGGACTTGGATTGCTTTAAAAAACGATTTAGGTACCTGGCTGTGATTTTCGGAACTGTGTACCGCTCGAACGATAACTTGGCACTCTAAAACGGACTTAGATCCTACGCATATCACTCAGAGCTATGAAAAATCGTAGGTACCTACATTTAATATTCGTTGTTATGGTTAGATTATAACCTCAAAATCTGATACTTTTTTTTGAAATATACCTTTTTTGCAGCTAGTCCGCTACAAATACAAGATCTTTTAAGATTCTACTAATGATAGAGAATACAATACATAATTATCCGATGCTCTTGGCTCCAGGGCCAACAATGTATGGACGCAGAGCAATGTCCTTTGCTGTACCTAGTGAATGATGCGGTCGCCTATAATTGGAAGCGCACACTTGTATTTGTCCTTGTTCATGTTTACATGCATAACATTAATTTATTGGTTCGCCAACAGAGGCTACACAGTTACGCCTCTGTTGGTGAACCAATAAATTAATTTTATTATTTATTTCATTATTCATTTTACCTGTTTGTTATTTTATTATTTTAGTGTCGCGGGCAGAAGTTACTTATACTTCATATCCTTGTAATTTTACACGGAACTCCTTCAAGTAAAAGAGGTTTGTTTTTATTATTGATTCCGAACTTTGCTCAAATGAAACTTGAGCAAAGGTCTATTGATTCTGATTATGTAGAACAGATATTTGGTTCCTGTTGTTCAAGAGCGCCTTGTTTATATGTTATATCATGAACAAAATAGCTACATAGGTATTATAATGTTTTGGTTTTGCAACTAACTTACGAAATTCAATATTAACATTTCGAAATACATTAGTTTTAAGCTGACAGAATTATGGTATGATTCAAACCATTTTCTTTAATTCGACGTCATTTGGGAACGAGGTGCGCAGACTTTTACACACATATTTATATACTTAGGTATATAGAAAAAAACAGAACAGAAAAACAGGTACGAAGGTGAAGCTTATTTCTTAAGAAATTTCTTCCAGCATACCTGCGATAGGACAATAGAAATAGATATGTAGCGTGTGAAAGAGTAAGGGAGACAAAAAAAAAATACACAAAATCATAAACAATTCACTTAATAAAACTAAACAAATATTATGGGAATATAGGGTATATTCCCATAATATTTGTTTAGTTTTATTAAGTGAATTGTTTTTGTTGAATTGTCTTCCTAATAGGTGTTGTCTAGAATAGAATTGAAAATCTATATTCAGCCGCGATTGGTTCGTGGATGGGTGCCCATCCAATACATGTCGAGACCCTTCGTCCTTACCGTACCTACCGTACCTTGAAAAGCGCGTTACGCCATTGGTCTTGACTGTCATTCGTAGATCTTTGACAGTCGTTACAAGTGGTCAGAAGCCCAAAAGTAAGACAACCAGTCTTACCAAGGGATATCGTGCTACTCAGGAACTGGGTCGTGGAGGTCAGACAGGGAGTCGCTCCATCTAAAATACTGGTATTCAGCTGTGTCCAATTCGACTGGCTGCCTACCCCAATATACTCGTAGTTAGGAAAAGGCTAGGTAGATTGATTTTGATTCCACCACAAACACAACCACTTTACACTTCAAATAGATACTACATAAAACAGACAACATTAGGTACACTACCAGTCAACATTACAGACCCAACTTATCAAAACTGAAACAATACACGTTCGTGCACTAGTTCTGGGTTCTCAATTTATTTATCAATAAATGCAACGATAGCCACGTTCAATTTAAATTGCTGTGGCTTAGTTAAATGAGTTCTGCCCATGTGTCAACAGCCAAGTTAAATAGAATCTGGCTGATAGAATCGAAAATTGTTGGAATGGAATTATGTTGTTCTAGATTTTATGGATTAAAATGGGTTAGATTGATTATGAAAGTGTTAATTTTCTATTATTGAAAACGTTAGTTTAGTGTTAATAAAATTTTGGCTTTCAATGTTTCTCCTTTTTAACTAAAGCTTTGATTTCTTAAGAAAGCAGACAACGGTCACATAATAACAGTGAGACACACATAATAAAGTGCGTTTTTCGATAGCTTAATGTCAAAGACTTGTGAAAATGACAGATTTTCCTGACATCCGTTGTAATACGACAAAATCGCTTTCCTTGGAAATCGTAGCTTTGATTGCATTGATTCTGTTTTCTGTGTATGAAAAACCAAAAACGGCATAAAGCATTGGTATTTATATACGCTGACCCTTACATACAAAGGAGGGGCTTGTGTCTAAGGAATAACAGCCGCACGGGTCGATTGATCAGGTTCAGCTAAGCTTGCCGCGATTGGTTTGTGGACGGGTGACCATCTTTACATAGCAAGACCCCTCCATGCCTCGGACAGCACGTTAAGCCGTTGGTCCCGGCTGTCATTCATGGATCTTTGACAGTCGTTACGGGTAGTCAGAAGCCCGAAAGTCTGACAACCAGTCTAACCAAGGGTTTTCGTATTACCAGTAACTGGGTTGTGGAGGTCAGATAGGTAATCCATGGCTCCATGTAAAATACTGGAACTCAGCTGCATCCCGTTAGACTGGAAACCCCGACTCGACCTCACATTGTAAAAGGTAGCAAAAAACATTGGAAAAGCATTGTGTGAGTGACGCCCGAAAAAAATCCTGTACCAACGAGCGTCGGTTTATGAAAAAGAAGAACTGTCAAGTTGGAATTTCCTAACCACAAAAAGTTAATACCTGTTTATTAAACTGAAAACTCAAAAACCGGAAATAAACAGAATTTCGTTGAACTAGTTTCCCTCAAACGTTACAACTTTCTGCGAACAAAAGTTACGTAGCGAAATGAAAATTTGTCGCCAAATATTTTCCCGATATATGTGGAAAGAACTGGAATCATAAACTCATGTGGATGCAATATGCAGTTTTGTTAGAATTAAAAATATTTTAATTAGCTTAAGAGTATGAAGTTCTTCTTAAAGTTAATAAGTAAGGCGTTAAAAAGACAAAAGTCGTGACTCACTTATAAAAATTGAATTCAGTCTTTTTTTGGCTTCAAGTGTATGGTCTATTTAAAAATACGTTGTGTGGAATGATGAATAGGCGAATTAACATTTTTTATTATTTTTATGTGGTTATTATTATAAAACTAAATAGTTTTCGATTCACAGAGAAAGCAAGTCCGTCCAACCTTAGTCCGCTTGAAATTACAACAGCAATATTTTAATTAATCTCACCGAAAATAATCAATTTTTAGATTAAAAAAAAACACATTATCTAACATTGTGTCACCCTTTGTAAAATTTCTATATTTATGTCTCTAATTTATATGGTGTGCGTAATGAAGAGTATTCTGTTCTATTTCAATTCAACCATTTTTCAATTATCAAGGAGTAGTCAGTCGGAAAGATGAAGCTAGTTACCCATTTACCAAGTTTACTAAAAAGAAGAACGGGCAAAACAATTCACGGATACTCTTTATCAATACCAATACAACAAAAACAGTAACCCAGTATTTCCAGAATGTTCCTTTCAGATAACATACAAAACGCAGTAGGATTGAAACGAAACACGATAGTGTAGCTAAGCCCGTTTTAAATGAAAGGATTTGACGTACATGTACGGATAAGCCTGCTATCTCATTCCGAAATAATTTAGTAGGAAACGTGAACGAATTATAAATTAAATTAAATTGTAAAAGGATTGAGGGTAATTGAAGGTTTTTTGGTTCATTTGGATGAACTAAGTTAACTTTAGTAAATGGAATGTGATGTTACACGGAATTTAGTATGTTTACATGATTTTGTTCAAGTGATTGTCTACCTAGTTCGTTAATTTGTTTGATATTTGTGTTACTTTCATAAAAGAGTTTGCTATCATTTGAGTATATTTTTTTATGATTCTTTAAACGATGTATATTTTCGATGTTTTCCGAAAACTTTAATGGTTAATTGCGGTTGCAGATTACAAGCATCACTCGAATCTTTGTTGTGTCCTCCATTAAACTCAACACACCGCCCAAATTTTTTGTGAAATGACTATAAATTGCGGCACATGCAAGTGCTCCTATAGTCACCTCCCGATCACTCACGTGGATTTCCCATGTTACCACTAAAGCGGAACCTAAAGTTATGAAAGCTAAGGAATATATTGTATGGTATCAGATATAATCGGTTTCAGTATAGTAAGTCATAGAAAAAGGTACTTACAACGTCGATGAGCTGACTAAGCCTAAGACCCATCTTGACCGTAAGCCGATCAGAGTTGTTGCCGACGGGCCGGATCAGACGGTTGTAGTTGGAAAGCAGATCGTCATATAGCCGCTTCGCTTCAGGGTTTGCGTCGCTCAGGCGGCCCCACACGCACAGCACTCCGACCACCAACGCCAACACCATCTTAGGCTAACACCACCCCTGGAACAAGGAGAGAGATCACGTTAGAATGACAGTGAACTGGAAATAAAATTGCGTGACTTTGCAAGAAATTTTAGAGGTTCCCAATATCACATATTAGTAGCTTATTGGATACATATTTAAAAATTACCATAGAATCACGCTTGTATTCCTCAAAAGAGCACTTAGCAGATGTATTTAGAATGCATTTCAACAGAAAAGTCCCTTGTCATACGCACATTGTTGGCTAAAATCGGGTAGTTAAAATCTAAACCCTGGGCTCCTACGGAGAATTTCCCAATTAAATGGAATAACCCACTAACAAAACTAAGAAGTAGTATCCAAGTAAAATACCTAGTTTTTTTAAATGTTTTAGTTAGATACTTACTTAAAGTAAAGGACAATGACCAAAAGTCGTACCAAAAAGTCTCATGCATCAAGATCAAAATATTATACTAATTATTTTCATATTTTTTTTTCAAAAATTTTTAACAGGTAATTTAATTTAAAGTAAAAAAGGGTTGATATTGTTTTATTCCCTGTACATGATGTTCCGTTTCAAATGATATGATAAATTATAACCTTGAACTCTGGAAGTGTCATGATCACGTATCCAAAAAACTTGTAAAAAAATTATACTTTGGTGATTCCACATTAATGAAAAATAACTAGAATATAATAGAATAGAATTTTTATTGAAACGATAACCATTTTTTTAAAGCATAAATGGCCGTTCGTGTATGACATGTCAAAAAAAATAAAGCACCTAGTTTTTAGGTTATTTCGAGTTTTTTTGAAAATCTTCGAAACCCGGGTTTTGTTTATAAAAAGAACATTTGTAGGAGTTAATATGATAAGTGTGGTCTATAAAAAACAAAGTTTGACTTTGATGCAGGATGGTACGGGATTCCATACATGCATGAGCATTGTCCTTTGGTAATTAACAGTGAAATAAAAAATGTCTTTGCTTCAACTTAAATAACAGCAGACGCACTCTAGAGAATACAACAGTTTTACAATCATTACAAATACTTGAAAATACTAACGCACCTTAACCCCATACTATAAGCAAGAACACCTTTTGTTCACCATTAAGTATACGTAAGCACATTGACATCGTTGCGTAGGATACACTCGCCTTTCACGCCTGAGTTCCCTCATGAGCAGAGCTTTTAGCAGATTCAATACTGAATGAACTCGTATGCAGAAGTCACATACAGTTTAAGTAGGTACAGGTAGTGCTGTGTCTAGGGAATATCGTTATTGTAGTTTTGCTTGCATGTCTTTGGGGACTTGAGAGCAGTGCGATTTTATAACGTTTGCGTTTTGAATGTTTGGTTGGAAGTTCTTGTTAGCGTGTGTTACTAATATTGCATGTTTATCCGATTACATAAAAATGCAGTACGGTTAGTTTTCTTTTAGGGTAAGTGAAAAACGGTGAGTTAGGCTTTCGTCTACTTGTTTTGGTCCAGGGACCAAAGCTCCCATCGTTGGCTGCACCCGTTTTGTTTTTCTACCAATTTTGACTTCGCCCAACATTACATTGGCGAAATTTCGGCAGTTTCGTGACTGTAGGGGGGACGCGGGAGTCCTGTCACAACAATCTATAATGATTTCAATAGTAGTCACTAAATGTCGGAGCAAAAATAGTAGATCTTTAAATTACGTCATAGGTTAGCTCTCAATTATCTAATTCCGATACCCCACTCTTAATTGAGTATCAAAATATATAATAATACGTACTTTAACAGAGGCAACAACAAATTGCTTCAGTTCAACCAATTTATTTCAAATAAACTCATTTATTAACCAATTTATTTCAAATAAACTCATTTATTAGGCAGCTTTTACCATCCTTCTCATCTTATTATTTAATTGTCAATTTTCACGTAGAAACTAATGAGTTTCCCCCTTTAATTAACAGGTATTTCCGATTTGGAAACCATTAAAACGAACGAACTTCAAATTAAGATATAATCAAAGTTATGAAATGTTCATGAAAGTACTTAATAATTTGTAGTTGTTAAGTTTATGATTTTAATGTAAAAGTGAGGTTGTTTGTTGCTGTTTCTTTGTTTCTGTTTTGTTTTTGGATTGTTGTTGCCAGCCTTGAAAAAAAATTGAGATGCGATTTACGTTTCTACTCCGTATATCCGTATATTTGAACATAAGAAAAATAAAAACTGCGCGTGCACCACCACACGTGAGAAGAGTGAAAATAAAAAAAATAAGAATAAGAGAGATTTAGTGTGAGAGACAGAGAGAGTTATATCTTCATTCTCTCTCATCACTCAAATGGGCTAGCTGCCTAAAAATATCTAATTAGTCCGTCAGTTAGATTATCAAAAAATATTGGACCCGTAGGTATTTTTTTTTGACAATTATATAAAAAATTATGAAGATATCGCCCGTTAAAGTTCCGCGTGACGTCACGCCTTGCTACACTTTTTAGCATGGCGTGACGTCACGATCCCCTACTCCCAAATTTTGACGCGCTTTATCTTTGTCATTTTTTGTTTGATTGACAAAAGAAAAAATACGTGTCCTTTATTTTTCGAAAATATAACTGACGGACTAAATATAATAGTTATTTTTTTACCCAGGAAGCTACCCTATTCTTATCCAATTATCTAATCGCCGCCTAAGAAATTTCACTTCAAAAATAACCACCAATGTAACCCTACAATGTACACCTAACTTCACCAATGTATTTACCTGAACACCATTTCGTTTCTTCTACTTCTAGATAGAATTAGGTTTGTTGATGCGAAAATGAACCCATTAATTAAACAAATAATAGGAATTTTCTTTTGTAATTCTAGAATCTTCACGCGTCACATTCCAACTAATTCTACCATTTCAAGGGTCATTCTTTGTTTTCCGTTTTCAATGACATTGGAATTGTAACTAAGAGACAGGTTGACTCCGTAGTACCCAGATTACGGTCAGAGTCGGACTTAATTACGGGATAAAGAAGGGTAAGCCACAATAAAACGTACCTCTATAAATCAATCCAGTAGAACTTAGATAAAAGAGCTTGGATAGTGTTTTGTTTTTAGTGAGGAATGAGGAAAATTGGGCCGTATTTTGGCAGGCCCGTTTTTTATGGCCTGGTGTGCTTTGAGAAAGATTATAGAGGACTTATACAATGATAACACAAAAGGAAGACCAAAAAACGGATGTGTGAAAGATGATATAGCTTTTTTTGGGTGGGAAATCATCAAATGACCTCCTCTGGGCTGAGCGAAAGGGCGTGTCAGACTTTTAGTGACTAAAACCCACCCGTGTTCCTTCAGTTGCCTGTGCCAGGAGCCACGGTATCTCTTTCGAACAACTCGCGGCCCTGGCGGCATCGGCCCAGCGGACCCCGTCACTACGTGCTGACATCTCCTTGAGGCGCGCGTGGAACACAACGCGCCGTCGACCCGGGCCTGGTCCTTACCGGGCGGCGAGCTGCCCATTGTTCGCCGCCCGCAAGCCCGCGCCTACGGTGGCTGGAAGTCGGCTGTTGACTGCCGTCCAGGGCGTCTCCTGCGGCGACTAGGTGCGTGAGGGTGCAGTGATTGCCTCTCCCTCACGCGCTGCGCCTCCTCCTTCGCGAGCATTACTGCTTCGCAGAAGGAGGTAACGGCCTCCCATGCACTCTCACTCCCTACCATGGCCTGGACCAGAGCCGGACGCGAGAGATTGCCGCCGCCGATCGCCGCCGCGAGGACACGGCGGTGCTCCGCCCAAGCCGGGCAGACCACCACTCCTTAAAGAGGGGACTTATCGCCGCAATTGTGGCCAGCCCAAAGATGATATAGCTGAGAAAGTGATATGAATACTGACAGCTAATGGAGATATTTGAAAGAAGAAAACATGCTGCACTGATTACGACATTACACAATTTTCGTTATCATAGAATAGAATAGAATAGAATACTCTTTATTGTACACCATACAAATTACAGAACATACAGAGCTTATTAATTTCATAAGATATTTGAATTGTACCTATACCAAGTTTATACTTAACTAACTTTTGTCCGCGGCTTCGCTCGCGTTAATTTAGAATTTGACAATCAGTTCATAGAATTCAACCATGATTCAAAAGAAACGTGGCGCCATTTATTATTAAAATAACGTTATTGTTGTTTTCCTCGGGAACAGCGCTTTTTTTCGGGATGAAAGGTACCCTATATCCGTTTCTGTACACCTGACAACGTGTATGCAAAATTTCAGGATGACCGGTTCAGTGGTTTAGGCGTGAAAAGGTAAGAAACAAACTTACTTTCGCGTTTATAATATTAGTTAGGATTCATAGATTCATACTCATAAGGCACACTTAAACAGTTTTCAAATAAATTATGTGTATTCTAACATTCTTACTTATAACAAAAAAAAGAGCGGCGTTTCTTAGCACTTCCTAAATATTCTAAAAACAAGAACTGTACTTACATACAATATATGTATTTCACACAGTTTTAACCATGTTCTCTACCAACATATTGTATAAAAACAGTACTAAACCAAGTTGTGCTATGTTTAAGTAATTTTATTTACGTTAAACATATCGCGCGGTGCGATCTCACTAACGACCGCACCAAGCCGTTATAACAGAGTAACACCCTGTATCTCTCACAAATAAACTCTTTTTATACCTTCTTTTTTTCACCTAACGTTTTCCTTTGCCAAAAAACATTACTGAGCACCATATATAACTTTAGGATCCTCCGGACGTATTTCTTTTAAGGAGCTTATTTTTTTTATATTGCATTTACTTCGTTCTGCGCCACAGTAATGTGTGGTGATATCGCAGTTTGAAAAGCAATGTGTGAAAAAAGAATTAAGAATACTTACACAAGGATGTCATAGTAAAAAAGATCGAGTCTATAAAAACAGGACTCCAAGAGGATATGGAATCCTTTTTTTTGTCATTTTTTTTTATCTGTTCGATGCTTCACCTGTCCTAAATCTAAATTATATTCATAAAGTTTACGCGTCTCTAATATACATAAGGAAGATTTTATTGACTGCTTAAAAGATGAGGAAATTCAAGAAAAATATTTACTCATAAAATGATACATTTTAAACCAAAATATTCAAAGTTAAACTTTATCGTCTATAAAATAGGGGCTTGTTTGCGGTTAAGCATTTTGCTTCAAGTTAAATTGAATTGGTGTCATGTAAAGCCGTTTTGATTCTTAGCGTCATAAATTCAAGGTTTATTTTGGAATGGACCGGGGACTCTTCGGGGTAATAGAAAGAGAGATTACGTGGAATCCTGATTTTAAAGTCGTTTGATTTATTTTTACGAGACGAACTAAATCCAAATTCTATTTGGAAGTCGGTCTTCGTTGTCTTTCCCTTTAGCTTTTAGTCTCAAAGTGGTCGGAAAAAATATTTTTTATTAAATCAAAAGTAATTCCACTTCCTTTAATGTTTCCTGGTTTGGTAGCATTTAGGGATTATTTTAATAAGTTCTTATGATTTGACAAAACATCAAGATTTCTTGATTATCATTTCAGCTGAAAGACGTCCACTGCTGGACATAGGCTTCCCCCAAGCACCGCCACTTCGACCGGTTCTGTGCTCCACGCATCCAGCGGATACATATTAATGTAATATACTCTAACCTTTTCTAAATAAATACTCTAAATGATGGTGAAAACTGCATCAAAATCCGTTGCATAGTTTAAAAGAAAAATGCGGTTACAGTCATATCTGCATAAAATTCAAAGTTTTTCCAGTTGATGAGCAAAAAATACGTTGTGAGCAGAAAGGTGTTTTGACTAGCATCTTGTATTCCCTTCATAATAATAATATAACACTATCACTGTAGCCACCCAAATTCATAGTCCAATACCTTTGTTCCCATACCCTAAAATAGTCCTCACCAGCTGGTGGTGGTCCTTGGGTGCACTTGCACAGTGCGTACCGGGATAATCGTCAGTTGATGCCTCATTTCATTGAAAGCGTCTAACAGGCCTCTACGAGTTCGTCCGCCTTCCAAAGGTCCGGGAACCCAGATTCCTGATATATGTCAAAGACACTAATCTCACTCTGATATCTGGAAAACATTGCTATTGACGTCCATTGAACTAGGTTTTAGTTTTTATTTCACTGGAAAAATTATATCTTTTGTAAAACTTCCTAATTTTCCCCAACCATGAAGTCGGAAGCTGTATTTCAATCAAAGTCTTTCAAAAGAAGAAAATGCATTATTATCTAATTTTTTTTTGCCGTCGCCAATAACACATTTTTCTGTTACGAAAAGGTAGTTTTGCAATATTGACATTCCCTTTGACCATTTTCAGAGTTACTTATTTAATTAAAAAACCTTAACACGAAGCGAACGAAATAGGTATCTAATGAAAAAGATTCTGTAAATGCAGACTTTTTCGTGGTAACAGCAATGAGGTTAGGTGCAACACACAGGTTTTTTTTCAGAGGTAGGCTAGGCCGCCATTAAAAATAGATATTGATTTGGTACTTTACACATAATTATATTTGACCTACGTAATCATAAAATAAGGGATATTAATATCATAAAACCGCCTCGTCAAACTTTCGGGCTCATAAATAGGTACCCATCACGACGGTTATAGTAATTCATATCCGTACCAGGACTGATGGACTGCGAGGAGGTTTTGACATGTAATGAACGCTCCAATACTTACGTACCCGAGTAAAATCACCACAAAATGGATAATCCAACCTTTGCTATCCAGGTAGCTCCCATCAAAACTACGATTAATCAGTGCAGAATAATTTACTAGCCCCGAGCTCAATTCCAAGGGTCTCATGTTCGAGCGCTTAAGTTCAAAGATTAGAACCTCAAAATAAGTTCACTTACCCTTATAAATTATTGTTAATTACTGCCCTTGTTAGGTTAGCAAGTACAATCGTTGGAATTCGGGGATTACTAAAATGAAAATCGGCTTACTAATGATTAAATATGAATGGGCGTTCCGGGGCTTTGAGCATCGCCCTGGTTCAGAAGACACGGCGGGAAGATTAGTGGAGTAAGAGGAATGTGATTTGAAGATTAAGGGTCGTATGTACCGACGTTTCTTTTGCTTGAATGATGCGTGGTACAAATCAGAGGATACATAAGCCTTATTCGGATGAGAAACCAAATATAAAATTACATTTTCACTCGAGTGTAGCGAATAGATTATGCGTAATAGATTATAGATTCTCTCCTCTTTTGTACCTATAATATTAATAGATTATAGGTACAAAAGAGGTTTAAGAACTTGAGCTGGATCCGGTGGATACTTCAGTCATTATTTTAGTAGCAGACAACATCAGAAAACATCTATTTGAAAAATAATGCAACAGTTTTTGAAGAAATTAACAAGATGCTTTCAAATGAGAGTTGAGCCTAATGTTTTTTTAAATGAAGATATTTCCACCCAAAGCTTTTAACCACAATAAAAGACATCATAAATATCAACTCCTAATACCATCTCAACAATGTTAAGTCGCTAATTACAAGCAAAAGCACCCAATTAACGACAATTGCCGACAAAAATACCATAAAGTATAATTATTGACCGCGAAAGCCACTGACTTAAGCCCGGGTACTGAGTACGTCAGAAACAGGACCCGAACCGACTTGAGACCATATAATCCCTCTTATAGAATTAAAATTTCCTGTGGAAGGGGTGAGAGGAAGGGGGGACTTGACAACACGTGATAATTACGGGTTCTTAATAAAATGATATGCGAACTTTTTGTATGGACGCTTAAATGGTGATGAAAAGATTCGGATTCCTTTTCATGTCTCTCGGAAATCTTCGGTGAATGTACTTTATTTGATTTTGATTTTTCGGAATGTAAATACGGTAAATACGGTGGTGTGATGATATAGATGTATAATTTTCATTTGAAGTTATTTGTTTGATCTCATTTCGCCAACTGGAAATGTGATTTTGTGCCTCTTCATTTTGACATGTTTCAAGGATTATTCACTTGATTTTACTCGTAAAAGGAGGTTTTTCCGAAAACATCTTCTGTATCTAACCAACTCATCTTGTTTCGCAGAAAGTCTGTTATTATAATTTCCCTTGAGCAAAGAAACTCGTTCAGTGATTCAATTATTACCATTAATTATTTTGAATAGGTAAATATGGTGAAATGATAAAATATATATTTTTTTTTATTCAAAATATTATTAGTTTACCTTAGATTTTACTGACATCGGTATAGGAAAATATCGTGAGGAAACCAGGACTTAGATGAGTACCTAGTTAATATATGTAAGTCTGAAATAGTCAACCCGCCTTGAGCAAACGTGGTGATCAATGATCGTGCCTTCTCTGTAAGACAAGAGGCCATACCCCTGTTTTGGGACAATAATAGGCTTTTATTAAGATATAATAATAATTATTATTAACCAAAAACATCAGCCTCATGCACTATGACCGCTGGGCAAAAGTCTCCACACAATGGGTGCCTGAAGATGGACGACGTGGGTAGCGAGATCGTCCGAAAGGGTTACCGCTGCCCTGGAACATAAAGGGCTAAGGAAGGAACACGGGTGGGTTTTAGTCAGTAAGAGTCTGACACTCCCTTCTGCTCCACCCAGAGCGGGAGGGGTCATTTGATAATTTCCCATCCTCAAAAAAAAAAAAAATTTGGCGACGTCGCCGAGGCCAGAAAGAGATGGCAAGATGACCTGCACCCTAATTGCGTAACACACAATCAATCGGAATCGGTTTCATTTTGACAGTTCAACAACATTCATTGCGTTATTTTCGTGTTGAGCAGACACATTTTTCGAACTTATGAAGCAATGGATTAGCAATTTGCTTCAAAATGATTCAGATTACGATTGTGTGTTACGCAATTAGGGTGCCGGACGCGTACCATGACAGCTGGTTCGAGGTGGCACGGGAAAAGAGTTCCTGGAAGGATTTGGGGGAGGCCTTTCTCCAGGAGTGGAAAAGTATAAGCTAACAAAAAACAAAACAATAAAAGGAAACTGTTTCTACACACAACAAATGGACATAAAAAATCTTATCTTAAGGCTATTTTCTATCTAACATAACTTATCTCTTAGATACGAGTAATCACAATCATTCTTCCATGATTTTCCTTAACATCGCGATAGAACATCAAAGGAACCAACATATAATCGAGTACCTCTTATCTCTGTATCGTCTTATCACTGTCAGAATCTTCACAGTTCCCAAGCGCTCCTATATTTCATTGTAATAGCTTTCCTAAGGACATGACAATAATTTATAGCCGGTAAATTGAATTTCTATCGTTTGAAAATCTATCGTGCAATGGTCCTTGTAATTTTGTGCTTTAGTCGAGTATTGTAATTTGTTTATTTGCATAGTTGATCAACTGATCTTATCGTTAGAGACGATGTGTGGAATATTTAACTAACTGTATAAATAGATACAAAAACAAAAGGATATTTAGGCGTCGAAGTAGTCGTCCGCATCGCTGTCATCCGGAAACGTGCCCAGAAGCCTGGCAACATTGCCACGTTGAATGGCAATGCTAATGCTTTCTTTCTTTGTGTAGAATTGACGTTGCTTGTTTTAGTAAGGGTATCTGACAAAGTAGAGGGATTTTGAAAGAATTTATGCTAATTGATGTCGTTGTTGTCGTGTCGCGTGGACCGTTGGCTTTGTGAAGGCCATAGAAATCCGCTGAATGCGGGAAGCACAGAACGGTCAAAGTGGCGATGCTTCTCAATTGAGATGATGATGTTGTTATAATGTTATTAAAAACAGGGAGTAAAAAGCAAACAAAATCAAAGCAGGTAAAATGAAAACTTGGCGGTTTCGAAGTTTGTGAGACGTCATCAGTTTCATATCAATATGATAAGGAAAAAAATTATAAAGTGTTGTATTGGTAAAATTATAAATTATAACAGCTTTCCCAGATTATTCTCTCATCGGAATTCAACTAAATAAGCAAAGCGATTATAATTAAAGGATTAGTAACAGTATTTCTTATATTTGCCATCGTGGTGAAAGGATTAGCCAATCGATAGGAGTTGATTGCCCAGGGTGCGGTGGACGTAACAGAAGGTCGGCGGGTACATCAGTAGGGGAGGCTCTTTTCATGCACCGAAGTATGAGGAAAACGGTGCAAAGTTCACTCATCCGCTATTGAAAAGGGAGGATCTCCCAGACGGGTGTTGTGAGGGCAACTGCCCGACGGTTGATGTCGGGACGTTGTTTTGAATCAGAATTTTGCGTGACGTCAGTATGATGCGTAGTTAGTATGTGCGGCATAGACGCTGCCACACACCCCTAGTATCAGTTGAATTTTGGGCCAAAGATGTTTGATCTTTTTGCCATCAATACGCTAAAAAGAAGAACAGTATTGCAAACTATTTTTGCTGACCAGCACTTTAATATCGAAAGTGAGCCAGGCCAATATTAAACAAAATAATTTATTAAAGCAACATTTGAATTTCCACCCTCTTTGTTTAATTAAGGCGGCCTGTTTTGACGCACATTTTCAAGTTAACCAACAAATTTGAATGGACCTTTTATTTAATTAGTTAGCATAAATAAAGGGACATCTTGAAATTGGCACGGTTGGAATCATTCTGTTTGTTTGTATTTATTTTCTGTATTTAGTTTCTATTTATTTTATGTTATTCTAAAATTAATATTTTCATAAAAGAAATTAGGACTGTAAGTCCCACGTGTAAGAAAAAGTAACCTTAATGTTGGAAGACGAAATAAAACATTATACATTTACTAAGTAACAAAAAAAAATCTTTTAAAAACAATGTTGCGATTCTACGGAAATGTCACAAACAGCCCTCGAAACCCTTAATCAAAGTTTATTACCTTACATCCCGGAAACTCAGCTGTAATCCTTAATCAAATAAAAAGTTATCATTGTCCTATATCTACAGAGGACTCGGCTGTAAACGTTTATACCGAAAATACGCGAACGGAACCGAATGTGAACGTAATGTGACTAATAAAAAAGAGGATTTTATACAAAAAAAAAACTTCGCACGGTTGTGACAACTTCAAAAAACATTTAGATTTTAAATGGAAGTTTAATATTAGATGTAATAAACACATGAACCTTCCGGAATAAATTCTCTAATTAATGATGGTAAACACCGCATCAAATTGAGAAGTTTAGAAGAACAACGCGGTCACACTCATACAGACAGACACGAAAAGCGACTTTAATGTATAATATATGCTATACCACTAATAAAGCTGCAGAGCTTGTTTGTTTGAACGCACTAATCTATGAAACTACCAGTTGGATTTGAAAAATTATTTTTGAATTTGATAGCATAATTCTTGAGGAACACCATAGGCTATTCAACATCTCACAAGGGCCCTTAGGAACCGAGCAAAAAGAAGAAATGCCTGAAAGAACGCTAAGCGAAAAGGAAGTATTAGCACGGGCAAGTAATGTAATGGGTCGGGGGTACAAGAAATTTCACGTGGAAGAATTCGTGGACAGAAGCTTGTTTATAATAGAAAAAAAGAAAGAAAATATGTATATTTGCGGTAAACATGACGCCACGAAGAACATAAAAACAAATAAAGAAAAAAAACAATAAGAAATGGTTGACATGCGTCACATCCACGCAAAACGGCTATCGCTCAGCATTATGCTGCGACCTTATGCAAGACACAGCCCCAGCGCTGGTTTTCAGCGACAACCGGCGCTGACGTAATGACGTCGTCCGGTGCAGCAAACAATATTTATTCATCAACAAGTATTAAAACAACTATTTTTTAATACGTAATACATATAGAAGTATCTATACATATTGTAAATTAAAATCGCTTTTCATGAATGTGCAATGTCCAATTTTATCTGATTTCCCAATAGTTTTTATATAAAATTGTGTAACTGATGTGTATGTACGGCGCGAGAGGACTGCCGACCGATTTATATTGGATTCTTACGCCTCAAATGCTCCACAAAGGAATCACGAATTTGGTACACATTCTAGGAAACCCTTTATCGAATGGCAATAAGCTTTTCACGACAAAAATTGAAAAATTTAAAGGCTGCGGTTGTAATGTGACTATTTTATTTTATGATAGAATACAAAATACGCACTCAAAATGGAATAAAACCAGAGGGGCAATTCTCTTAATTTTAAGAACGTTCACAGTCTGATCTCAGTCTCAATCTGTCAAAAATACCTCTAATTTTTCTACATTTTGACATTGATTGTCGCTAAGATAAAAATGCGACTAGATTCCGAACTTTTTTAAGTACAGAAATTGGACTCCATCAAATTAAACATGTATGAAAAGCCACACGTAGTATTAGCAGCAAATTACTGACAAATGCTTACACTAACGGGATTGGTTCACTCAAATCTGTGTGGTTCTTTCCTCAAGAAACCATTTCAGGCATTAATCTACATAGTCCTCACATGATCTGACCAAGATTATGTCTGGACTTTAAAAGAGACTTTGACCCTTTTTTTTTTGGGTGGAAATACATCAAATGACCTCTCCCGCTCTGGGCTGAGCGGAAGGGCGTGTCAGACTTCTACTGACTAAAACCCACCCGTGTTCCTTCAGTTGCCTATGCCTGGGGCCACGGTATCTCTTTCGAACAACCCGCGGCCCTGGCGGCATCGGCCCTAGCGGACCCAGTTCGTGCTGACATCTCTTTGAGGCGCGCGTGGAACACAACGCGCCGTCGACCCGGGCGTGGTCCTTACGGGGCGTCGAGCTGCCCATTGCTCGCCCGCAAGCCCGCGCCTACGGTGGCCGGGAGTCGGCTGTTGACTGCCATTCAGGGCGTCTCCTGCGACGACTAGGGGCGTGAGGGCGCAGTGATTGCCTCTCCTTCACGCACTCTGCCTCCTCCTTCGCGAACATTACTGCTTCGCATAAGGAGGTGACGGTCTCCCATGCACTCTCGCTCCGTACCATGACCTGGACCATGGCCGGACGCGAGAGATCGCCGCCGCCGATCGCCGCCACGAGGACACGACGGTGCTCCGCCCAAGCCGGGCAGACCTTCACCGTATGCTCCACCGTGTCCTCCGGGCGATCCACACAGTGGTGATAGACACCCTGGCGTTTCCTCCCGCTTTATCTTGAACAGGAACCTCCCGAAACAACCGTGTCCGGTGAGGACCTGCGTCAGGCGGAAGGTGAGGGCGCCGACGCACAATCCTCTTATTAAAAAAAAAAAACATTATATGATATGTAAAAGTTATAACGCTGGAATAATAACCAGGACAAAGGGATGAAGCTTACTTACACAGTTAATAATATTGTTTAATACTAAATACAATTATAGTTTATTTCTTTTCATAACACCAGCGTACAACGTTTCATAATCTGATCGCTGTTCCGGTCAGTTTTGAATCACAATCAATTTCGTTGATAGCTAAAGCTGTTTGCCACTGTTATTTGCTAATGAATTCCGCAATGGAATTGTGTTTGTCTATCGTAGATAACTCATTTATGATAATCCGTTAGTGTTTGTTCATTGATGCAATGGTGATGTGAGTTTGCATTTATTTCAAATATTATATTTCTAAAACATTTTAGATACACGTTATGGGTAGTCAGAAGTCCGAAAGTCTGACAACCAGTCTTGCCAAAGGGTATGTAAGACCGCTGTGCTGTTGGGAAGTTTCTGCCACTTCGCAGTGGTGAAGGACTGTCTTACGTAATTTTGACGTATGAAAAGTGCTGATTCTCAGCCTAATTTGAATAAATGACTTTTGATTTTGACTTTTTGAGGTCAGATAGGCAGTCGCTCCATGTAAAATACTATACAGCTGTATCCGGTTAGACTGGAAGCCGACGCCAATATAGCTGCAAAAATGCAGGCAGATTGGTTGATTTCTAAAACAATGTATTTGGCCACTAAGCTTATAACTACCCAAGCAGCAAAAACTAGTACTATAAAAAACCATAGAACGTTTTGTAAAAAACTGTCCTTGGTCCTATAAAACCCCAAAGAACGTATCTTTTATTCGGAAGTGGCGCATTTACATCTCTGTTCAGTGACAAAATAATTTTATTGCAGTGTTCCTAATGACTAAATAGTCCAATAAAATCTATGTAATAGTGATGCAGGTCTCAAAATAATGATGTACTGGCTACTGTCCGACCTTTTATAGTACTTTTTCGTACTATACAAGAGTTTAGTTTCCTTTACCTCACCTTTTTCATTCACCATTCATTATTTTACATTCGTGATAGTGCAGAGTGCAAAAAATAATTAAAATAATTTTACAAAAAGATACAAGCAATCTGAGATGATTAAGATTTTATTTTGTTATTATAATATTAGTCTATTACGGTGGAAATGATGTGCGACTGCAGGTTTACTGATAAAGTAGGGATAGGTTTACCATGAATTTTAAGTGCCCCCCTCGAATTGTTGAGTTTTTACTAAAATATTTATCATATAAAGTGATTTCGATATTCTAAGAGCCATTATAGTAGGTACTTGCTGTGATAATGTTTTGGGACTCAGCTGTCATTTAATAGAAACATTTATCTACATATATGTGTCACTTTTGCGCCATTAAAGTGATAGATACCAATTTATAATACCAACAAGCGCATTGCTAGGCACCAAAAAAGTTGTTATCCAATAATTCTGCTCTATTATAGTGTCTGTGTGATATGCTTATCGATAAAATTATAATATACATTTAAAAACTATTATAATACACTTACGTTCTATTAGCGTGCCCTGGAATTAGACTACATCACAAAAACACTCTATTGTAAAGTCTTTGTGACTACTAACGCACACGTACTATAGCAGCGATCTGAATATCCACAATATCATAATATCGCCCTGTAGTTGAGTGTTCATCACTGCTATAACGAAACTACTATTGCAGTTTGTTTGGAACCCTTATTACGTTAATCAGAGAAATAACGGCACCTGTTAACAGTTTTATAAAGCAATATTATTATGTACTAGTTATATTAATACTTGCTATAGTACTTGACTATAACGGTTGTATAAAATGGCGTAGTAAACGTTTACATTCTTTGTTTATAGGTATTTTTAGCTCTCTAAGCATTTAGAGCAATAATGTACTGTCGAACGCTTTTATACAACACTGTGGCACCGCTAAAACCTTAATAAATCGTTTATAGAGTTTTTTAGAGTTATGAGCTGAAATAATAGGACTGAATTGCTGGTTGGGTAATAAAGAAGTACGGAAGAAGAAGATTTACTGCGCCAACCCCAAATTGTATAAGGGCAAGAAAATTATGATGATGTCTAAAATAATACTCCTTTTATCAGCTTAATTTACTTCTACTTTATTGTATCTTCAGCCTATACAACAGCTGTGACAGTGACTAGAATTATTGAAGCTCCAATTTTATATTCAGTCATTCTCTTTCCACCGAAAATATTTACGCCATTTCATGGTTTCTATATGTAGACATATTTGTCAAACAGCCTTCAAAATATCTTCATTTGTATTCTCCCCTCATCTTCTCGTGCCACATTTGTCCCAACTGTACCAGAAATGGTACAAAACAACCAAAACTGCACTTCAAACACGAGTATGAATAACAAAACATTATCCTGCTATCCGTATTCAAGACGCCGCCGCCGCATAGTTCTCAAGAAGTCTGTCAATGACATCATCTGCGAGATCCGCGCGACATGGACCGGGACCGGTTGATTTCCGGTATCGGTCCTCGAGACTCACTGATGTTAGGAAATATAATGTAGCTCACACACACATACATACATACATATATGTCTTTATATTTATTTGTGGAGAGAGAGGGTGTAGTTTGTAAACAGCGGACGTTGTAAATAGATATTTGCGCCGAGTGCTACTAGATGGCGCTAGGGGTAGCGAATTGAACGGGGTTATTATATTTTTTCTTTGCGCAGTAGGTTTACGAATGTAATGTAACGTAGGTTTTTAGTATAAATGTAGCGTTCATTAAAAAAAAACCATTAAATACAAAATAATTAGTTAATTAGTTCTTGTATTTCATAAAAAATGTTAAAGAAAATAAGTTTTACGGGCGCGTATTATGTTAGCGATGTAAATTTTCATTTCACAGGATTTCCTCGAATTTCTTCTATAACATTATTGAACTATGAAAGAGGAACCTTGAGCTATAAGTAAACAAAATTATGTTATTTTAATACCGCTTTCTTAAAGGTATTTTGTCATTCTCCGAATTTCTCCTGTAGGTAATAAATCAAAATTACATGAAAACATATCAAAGACAAAACCAAAGATTCTCATTTCGAAATTCTTTGAGAAAAAATATTCATAATTTCAATATCTCTTTTTATTCACAGACGTAAAGAGCAATACTTTATTGGAAAAGCGAAGGAAAAAATATCCATACTTGTTCAATAGCAATCCAATCGAAGGGGAAGGTTGAATGCCACAGGTCGAGAGATCCGTTCAACCCTATAAGAATTTGTCCTCCCTTTCTGATATAGGCTTTATGGCCTGTCGGCTGCAACGTGTTTTTGTTAATAAACTAGGCTATGTGGCTGTAGGTATTTCGCTCTGTTTGCCTTTTTGCAGACGGTTTTGGTTTGGGATTAATAAACATTTTTGAAGATTATGTTTTCGCTGATACATACTGATACTCAGCTGCAAACCGACTAGACTGGAAGCCCACCCCAACATAGTTTTTTAAAATGTATTTTCTTTCTTTTTTTCTTTCTTAGTTGGGATAAGCCTAGGCCTAGGATTATGATGATGTTTTCGCTGATACATCCACTGCGGTTGATTATGTTTTTGGTAGAAAAAATGTTAGTTAGCATTGCCAGTTAGCTTCTGGAAACGTTTATAAAATATGTTTAACAGAGGCCTTAGCACGAAGAAAACATTGCTCCATAGATCTTTGTTAGTGATACAACTTACGTAACTATGTTAGTACTTACATTAAATTAAAAACAAAATAAAAATAAAACCTACACTCAAAGATAACATTAGTTACACTTTTTTATTTAGCACTTTTATATCTAGGTACAGTAACAGTACATCTTCGACTAAACTTCAAGACATTTCTATGATTTTTATTTTATTTATTTATTAATAACCAACTTATATTAACAGTTTGCACCACACATACAAGTTATTACTGACTTCCACAGTCAGCTTTCACTAAGCTCCAATAATTCTTAATTTCGCTCCATCCGGGAAACCAGCGTATCTCCATATCTTGTCTTAACATTTGAAAGAATTCCACCAAAATGGCACTATGCCAAGTATGATTACAGAAATATATGGCAAGCCAGATGACATATAATATAATGTAGGCCTGTTTCTGATATTAACACAACAGGAATTTGTATGAAGACGTTATTTGATTACGTGAACTGAATCGAGGAGACTGATTGAAGGAAAAAGGGAATTTTCCAAATTGGGTGTAGGAAGATTTTCGATTCCTGTAAATATTGAGACGTAATCCAAATGCCACCAGGTATCTTTTGGTACTGTAAAGGTCATGTGTGCCCAACAGAATTCTATATTAAGCATTTATTTAAGTACTTAGACTGAAATAATGATATTAACAGTTAAGATAACTGAAAACATTGCGCTTTTAAGGCTGTTTCTGGTATAGGTTGGCATGCAGCAGTTTTATATTAGGTAAATTATTGTAGGATAATTGCATTGCGTTGAACTGAGCTGCCAATAATGTCAATCTCTAGTATCTGAAAGGTAATTCTCGTTATCAAAAACGTTTAAAATCAAGTCCCAATTTCATCTCAGTGACAATCAATGTCAAAAATATAGGTAAATTGAAGGTATTTTTAACAGATTGGGACTGAGATTAGAATGCGAACGTTCTTATAAATACGGAACTTGCCCACAGGTGAAATTATAGACCAGCTGACAACAATTACATTGTCACAGAAAACAGAAAAAAAACCTGGCATTTAAGACATTCCTCTCATCTCTTCGCTCCACAAAAAACAGCACGATAATACGAATATCTGGAATAATCCACAAAGGCAGCGTAAAGCACATTCAACTTTAAAATATACATAGTGAAATCTACGGCGGACGACATCGTAGTATAAATCTTTGTTAAAACCAACACAGACGAAGTTTATGCAACCGGCGGTTATCTTACGGGCGAGCAGCGAGCGAGTCTGCGCGGAATTACACTGTATGAACCAATCAAGGAAACACGGGATTTAGGATTTTATGGTCGAATTGTTTGGTAGAATAGAGCCCGATTGTAGAAAATGGAGCTATCATGTGGTGGATTTGTGTGTTTTTGGGATGGTACGACTTTGATTTGTTAATAGATAGATAGATAAATCGTTTATTTGGTGCGCACAAAAGACATGGCACAACATACAAAAGCACGATTAAATAATAACTAATTACTTACATGAATGGTAGGAAATAGCTACAAGGAGCCAATATAAAAAAAAGGGAGAATACAAGACATATTGTAATGACACAAACACACACACACACACTTTAAAATAATGAAATAAGGAATATACAAAGTACATGGTACACCAAATGGGTTTGATAAGAGGTTCAATTTAGATATAAATTTTAACTAGGTACTTTAAAATGTACCTATCTGAATGCGTTGTTTATAATTTCAAGTTGATTAAAAGAACGCCTATAACGAATAAAGTGATAGTTATGAGGGAAAAACATATACACTCCCGGTCCCCGGACTCTTAAATCGAGCTATCCTGCATTTTTTACATAATGGTCTATGACTATTTGAATGGTCGTTAATTTAAATTCGTAACAATGATGAGACCAAAATGATTGTCAATGAGCTTCAAAACTACATCAAAACTTTTTACTTTGACTCATCATTGTTTTCATGGTTTTCAGCCTTACACGGTGGCTTGGTTTAATTTTGGGGAGCCCGGGCGTGTGTATAGTCTAGTTAAGTTAAATGGTAAATTATCGACCAGCACAAATACACCATAATGATGGATATTAAATGATAAATGATTTTATTTTGTAAAAAGGTTTGTATAAACACTTTTACACGTCAATCATATTTTTTAAACTAGATGAGGTAAGCATTTTTTATCTGACTATTCTGAGAAAAAAGGCCGAAACAAACTCAGAGGTCAAAATGTTTTTTAGAAATACTGCGACAGCAAATGTTTTTGATTTTCATGGACCAGACCAATGCAAGTTTAATTCGAGAAACGAACGAAGACACGGAGAACACCAATCTTTGCATAATGAATAAAGTTACAAACGTTAAAAAAAGATGAAACGAAATTCATAAGCTGCCAGTTAATTTTTCAGTCTCAAAACATCTAGACAAAGAAACTAATTTATACATCTGTCTAATATCTGTACTTTTAATTTGTAAATGGAGGGCTGAAGATGAATAAATGATTACTCCTGGCCTGAATTCTGAAATAAGTATACTAGCAGCAATGTTTTTATATTTTGCGAAAGTTTTTCACATTTGAAAGCTCATCATCTGCCTAGCCTTTTCCCAACTATGTTGGGGTCAGCTTCCAGTCTAACTGGATGCAGCTAAATACCAGTATTTTACAAGGATCGACTGCCTATCTGACCTCAACAACCTAGTGACTGGGTAATACGATAAACCCTTGGTAAGACTGGTTGTCAGATTTTCGGGCTTCTGACGACCCGTAACAACTGTCAAAGATCCACGAATGACAGCCGGGACCAACGGCTTAACGTGTTTTCCGAGGCACGGAAGGGTCCCGGTATGTGAAGATGGTTACCCATCGACGGACCAACCGCGGCAAGCGTAGCTTAACCTGATCGATCGACCCGTGCGGCTTTTATTACTTAGCCACAAGCCTCTCATTTGAAAGCTGTTGTGTGATAAAGTGCCGATGACTATCAAATTTCTTTATATAATTATGTAATGTCACTTGGAACACACGTAATAATCTACCTGAACGGTACTGTATCAGTTAGAAATGCGAAACTAATAAAGCAGTGAACTCCATTCACTGGTTATATATTCAAATTGAAACTGATACATCGAAATCCGAACATAAATTTGGAAATTGCATTAATTATCTCAATTTAATCAATAATCATCTTTACCGGAATTAATTGGAGAGGTGTAATTCCGTTATTAGTTCCGCAGTTCCGATTTCTATCTCCCCTTCATCCTCTTTAGGATAAACAGATCTACGCAATAGATGAGAATTATTTTAGATAGATTATGTTATCTACCTTAATGTTTACATGTTTATTGATATATTTAGTTTTTTGTCTATTCATTAATATAGTTGTGACTTTTATGTTTGTCATTTCTACCCTATTCTACGCCTACTCGCCGTTTTCATAATCTCCTTTTTTCAATTTTGGTGCACCCCGTTACATTGTCGTACACAAAGTTCATATGTATGAGCAAAAGCGCCTTTATATTCTTTTCTAGCTCTTCTAAAAGGTTATATTCAAGTTTTATATTCTCAAAAACAACTAAATTTTAACCCAGCTCCAAGTCTTCTGGTCTGTGAGTCATAAATTTGGCAAATGCTGCAGCATTCACGAGATTCGTTCGTGCCGCTTCGAGAATGTAGACTGGACGATGTTGAATTTTTAATTCAATTATTTCTATCAGTGGAATGCTCGTTTAATATTTATTTATTTTTATGGAAACATTTGGTATTGCTGATATTAAAATTGTATTTATTGTAAAGCCAGCTTGAAATTATTGCAATTTTGTGTTTTTATTCAATGTATAATCAGCATCATCATTTTAATCTAATAACGTTCACTGCTGAATATAGGCTAAATGTGGCTATATCAAATTATGAATTTCCAAAGTTAAATCTACCATAAAACAATTAGTTGTATTAATCCACACTGATACACAAAGAGATTAGTAATGTATTAATTTATGTATCCATGGACTACAAATTAGGCTATACAATTGTAATTTTGTTGTCTATTGTTACAGCTTTGCGTGATAAAGAAATATAGACTCTAAGAGTCTATATTTCTTGGAGTGTGAATACCTATGTTCACAAATAAAGTTTGATTTGATTTGATTTGATTTGAAGAGATATTGAAACACTGAATGTGCAAAACCTTACTCCTCTACCATGCACAAGCATAAATATAACAACTTCAGCTCCTGGCAGACACCTCTTTTTGCTTCAAGCTATAAATTTACCGAATGCTCGCATTCAGGAGATCTCGACGACTGGACGAGGTATGTACCATTCTGAATATTTAACCCAGTTGACGTTTCACTTTCTGCAGGCAAGAGAGCTATTGTTGAGATTGTTTTAAAATTACGAGTTTCTTGTAGTCTTATTTTATTATTGATAAGATTTATAGCGTCAACTGTAGATACAGATTTTGTGTCAATTTCTGTGGCTGTGTCTTTGTTTCAATTGGTACGAGTATCTTCTGTATCTCGTTCTTGCTCTTTTACGTTATCAATAAAGTAGTTTGCAACAAGAGGAATTGTTTTAAACACATCAAATTTATCATTCAACTTGGACTTGGAATTCTTAGACCAGTACTCATAATGTTATAGAACTATATGTTACTTACATTCCATTCACGAAAACATAAACCACAAAAGCCCCTTCTGCAAAAATTAATAACATTGCTTCCGAATGTCCTGTTACATCATCATCAACACCGTTTCCATCTGTCTCGCATTCCGTACATATTCCAGCAGTAATTTAATTAATACTTACATTCGTACCTACGTTTCTACCTTGAACATGTCTCAGTACGAAATAATGACTTTCTTCGTGCCATAACGTGTTGTCAAAGAAATGCCGCATACGGTTGGAAAGCATAATTAAAATTTGGCTTTGAAATTCGCGAACATTCTCAAATGCTTGACAGTTTTTGGTTCAACTTGGGGCTTAGTTTAAAGAACGATGGAACACGATGAATGGATGGATGGAGTTTTGTTTGAACAAGTTTTAATGTAGGAGGTAAAGGTTTTAGTGGAGGTAATGTTTGGGTTTGGAATTTATTAAAATATTTGGAAATGTCAAAAAACTACACAGTATTTCGTTTAAAGCTGTGATACTAAAAACAAGAAGGCCATAAAAATCTTCAACCTTATTAAGTTTTGAAAAACGTAGATACTTTACTTATAATTTTTTTCGTTATCTACAATAAGGTACTTCCAAGGAAAAACCTATGTTAGTCAATGAGTCTATGGTGCTGGAAAGACTGAAAAAACCCTACAATCAAGCTCTCCCGAAACTCGAAACTGCATCATTCCTTCTTCTTACCCAAACCCAAAATCAAACTGTACAAAAGCAAACGAATTACCAACAAAATAATTCATTTAAGTACATCCTAAGCCAAATCAACGCTAGTTAGTCTTAAAACGCGTTCTGTTTTAAACTCAGCTGCTGGCGACGTCGAGGGCAATTTGTCAAGCTCTTGGGCCACTTCTGATTTTAATTAAATGTCATTTTAGTCCACGTAACGCGAATTAACCCCTCGCCAATGATGGCCTATATTTTGGTGGAGTACTCCCCTATTGTTGACTGAGTAATTATTTTTCGGGTATGATCTGTTCGTGATTTTAATTATGTTGATTGGTGCTCTAGTAGCTGGGATATAGTAATAGGGTAGTTTCCTGGGTAAAAAAAAATATTATTATATTTAGTCTGTCAGTTAGATTATCGAAAAATAATGAAAATGTATTTTTTCTTTTGTCAATCAAACAAAAATGACAAAGATAAAACGCGTCAAAATTCGGGAGTGGGAGGTCGTGACGTCACGCCATGCTAAAAAGTGTAGCAAGGCGTGACGTCACGCGGAACTTCAACGGGCATTCATCATTTTTTATTAGGGTTCCGTAGCCAAATGGCAACGGAACCCTTATGGATTCGTCATGTCTGTCTGTCTGTCTGTCTGTCTGTCCGTCCGTATGTCACAGCCGCTTTTTTCCGAAACTATAAGAGCTATACTGTTGAAACTTGGTAAGTAGATGTATTCTGTGAACCGCATTAAGTTTTTCACACAAAAATAGAAAAAAAATAATAAATTTTTGGGGTCCCCATACTTAGAACTGAAACTCAAAATTTTTTTTTTCATCAAACCCATACGTGTGGGGTATCTATGGATAGGTCTTCAAAAATTATATTGAGGTTTCTAATATCATTTTTTTCTAAACTGAATAGTTTGCGCGAGAGACACTTCCAAAGTGGTAAAATGTGTGTCCCCCCCCTGTAACTTCTAAAATAAGAGAATGATAAAACTAAAAAAATATATGATGTACATTACCATATAAACTTCCACCGAAAATTGGTTTGAACGAGATCTAGTGAGTAGTTTTTTTTTAATACGTCATAAATCGTAACGTAACGGAACCCTTCATGGGCGAGTCCGACTCGCACTTGGCCGGTTTTTATATAATTGACAAAAGAAAAAATACGGGTCCAATATTTTTTGATAATCTAACTGACTGACTAATTAGAATTGTTTAGGAAACTAGCCTAATAGCAGGTCTAGATATCACATTACATAATATCACGCCTGTAATTCCCGAAAGGTTCGGCAGAGGTGTACTTATAGGACACCAACATTTCACCAGTTATGTTTAAGTTCCTCTGTCAGTCTAGGGGGCGAGCCTATTGCCATATACCGGGCACAAGTCCGGGCTTGGTTTAGATATGAATTTCTCAAAATATGACAGGAGAAAAATAATCAAAAGCATTGGTATATTATTTATGTATTTATGAAAATGGTTTTACTTATTTAAGCTATTTTAAAGTTATTTAAATTGTTATTCACTATCACATAAGAATCAAATTAAGTCTAAAATAATAATACATATGTACAAGTGAAAAAAAAAGAATCATAGGGCATCAAAAAATTCGTCCGCATCGCTGTCAACAGGAACAGTGCCCAAAAGGCTGGCAGCATTGCCATTTTTATGAATGGTTAACATTATAAAGTTACTCAACAATAACAGAACCAAGTCTAACTTCGAACATCTATATTTCATAGCGATTTGATCAATTCCAAACTCTCTATATCATGACATCCCAAAGTATAATCAGAACAAGTCCCGAACACACCCGCAAACCTACTACATAGATCAAACGGAGCCAAACTTAAGCATTCAAATTAAAAATTCACGAACGGCACGCCCGGCAAGATAACTCCTGACAGTAAAGTTTTCCAATTAATTCGATGTCAAAATACGTCCAATAGACACGCGCGCCTTCAGCTCCAAAATGCGTGAATTCAAAAATTCCATTTCTAACTCAGGAGCTTCTCTTCAAAACTTGACTATTCCACTTTTGGTGAAACTGATTTTTTTTTTGTTTGGTAACATTGTTTACGCTCCGCGAAAATAAAATTGGGCTTGATAAAAAATTAAAATTGGGCCGCGAAATAGATTATTCCACGTCAAAATGACATTACCCATTTCAAATACACATTTTTGGAACAGAATATGATTAATCCAAAAGTTATTCAACTATTTAATCTAAATTGCAACAAAACAACTGTGATTATTTTTTAGGGTTCCGTACACAAAGGGTAAAAACGGGACCCTATTACTAAGACTTCGCTGTCTGTCCGTCCGTCTGTCTGTCAGCAGGCTGTATCTCAAGAACCGCGATAACTAGACAGTTGAAATTTTCACAAATTATGTATTTCTGTTGCCGCTAACAACAAATACTAAAAATAAAATAAATATTTAAGGGGAGCCCATACAACAGACGTGATTTTTATAGATAATGGTACGGAACCCTTCGTGCGCGAGTCCGACTAGCACTTGGCCGGTTTTTTTTTTGGTTTAATTTATTTAGAGAAGATGAACATCAGGTTATTTCAATTCAAAAATGAGATTTCTGATACCTAATAAGTTTCAGCAAAACAAGATTAATCCACAGTAGTTTGAATCAAAACATGATTATTCCTCTAGAGCACATAACAAAACTTGATTATTTCAATCAGCCGCGTCGAAACTAGATTATTCCATTTCAAATTTTGGATTTATTCAAAATATATTATTGTTAATTTTTTTAATCCTGTACAGTCAACAGCAAAAGTAGATGATCAAAATCAGAAATTCAATACTAATAAACGGAGTTCGCGTCAGAACTGTGTGGCGTCGAAGTGATTCAAAAGTATGTGATTGTAAATTATACCAAACATTTACTACTAGTACCTCACTGTTACTGACGCGAGCTCCGTTCATTAGTATTGAATTTCTGATATTGATCATCTACTTTTGCTGTTGACTGTACAAAGCAATGACTATTGTTCGGGTTAAAAACTTAGCTGCATACCTACAAAACTATTTTCTCAGATTCTGAAAAAACACGAAAAGTGGAATAGTCAAGTTTTGAAAAGAACCTCCTCAACTATGGAATTTCAATGATGAAATACGATGCTAGATTTTACGACGTATAAAATTCAATGAATACTTTTTTAAATTTCAAATCATTCGATACGTCGTCGGCGGGGGCGTTCGTTCATTTGCATAACGCTCCCGTTAAATGCGCATTTGTTCACTATTTGAATCGATTTTGTTTTTTTTTTTTCGTTGAAATGAAAAATGTAGCGGATGGAATTTTAAACGTCAGTTGGGTTTTTGTACGTGAAAATCTGTGTTTAATTATTATTATTAAAATCGCATTATGTTAAATTCAGTTTACAAAACGGATGGAGTTTTCAGTAAATTATAACAACGAAATCAGATTTCTGACGGTACTATTATTACATTTCTGCAACAATATCACAAACACGTAAAATCGTACGACTATTTTGATAGCTGGAAAAATTCGATTGAAACTTTTGTCACAATTAACTTTTCCCATCCGCTGCAGTCAATTTGGATCTATATTCGTATAGGTATACTTTTCGACTAACTTTTTCGTCTCTGATGAATGCTGTCGAGCGCAGGGCGAGTGATTGATAGGCCAATGAACTACATAAAAATCCTTTTTTACTTTTTACTTTGGTTGATTTGGAAGAAGGTTCGAACTTTTAACAGTAGCGCGTTAGAAAATGTATTGAGAGATTATGGGCCTTGGTAAGCTGGAGTTAGAATAAAGCGATTTTGTTTCTAAAGAAAATAAAAATGAACATGAAAAGACTCCGAACTACCAAAAACATAGTATCTGTCTGCTCTCAAAAAAAGAAGTGAAGGAAAACATCGTGCGGAATGTTCTAGGACCAAAAGTTCGAAGACTTGTGCCCACGTGGTGGATTACAGCCCACTCCCTCTCGAAAAGAGGAAGCCTGTATCCCAGCAATTGGAATATTATAGGCTGATTATGTATTGTCTCTGTCTGTATGTATATTATTGCGCATAAAAAACATATTTGAACCCATGCACTAAGTACGTGATTTTTCTTGTAATCCATAGATAGTACACTAGCAGCGCCCCGCGGTTTCACCCGCATAAGTGTCGATCCCATGGGAATATCGGGATAAAAAGTATCCTTTGTATTTTTGATGTATAAGCTATATTACTGTAAAGTTTTATCAAAATCCGTTCAAGATTTTTTGCGTGAAAGAGTAACAAACATCCATCCATCCATCCTCACAAACTTTTACGTTTATAATATTAACTGGTTGAATGCCGTAATTACAGAAACAATTAAAACGCCATTGCATCTCGCGTAGATCCACGTTCGAAGAGGTCGAAAGATTCAAACGAAGGGTTAGGAGGATAGGATGTTCTCTGATCTGGTTTTAGAACCTTAATAACCATAGATTAGTAAACGAGAGAGGAGTTACGAGTAAGTACATCCTTTCTATCTTTATGACGTTTTCCATTCTAAAAGCTTTTCCTCACATGATGACATGTCACGATAATCTACTAAGGTCGGGCGTGCAAACGAACGGACTGGCGGAAACGCGCGCGAACGGGCTGAACGGAACGGACATGACGAAATTATAAGGGTCCTTTGAAACAGCGAAATTGCGAAAAGGAAATATAGGAAGTTCTTATTCGTAGTATGAATATGATCTAATTTATCTTGCGCTGTAGATAATTAGCTATCTTCGTATTTTTACTCCAAATTGACTTAGGTCATCATCATCATCTTTTGCCTAGCCTTTTCCCAACATGTTGGGGTCGGCTTCTAGTCTAACCGGATGCAGCTGAATTCGAAATGAACTTTTTTTTTTTTACTTTGGTAATATCTTAAAATACAATACTCAAAAGTAGATTAATTCCAGACACTGAACCTCCTGTATTGTAGAACAATAATTATTTATTTAAATATAGACTTTATGCAAAATAAAAGGTTCAAAGATGAATTAAATTCTTTAGGCATAGGGTTCCAGTTATAGGCTCTACCAGTCAACAAAAGTTACAGGCCGGCATGTGGGATGGAGTTATCTGCAGACTATATGTATAAAATATTTGTTTGTTCTTGGAGGACACCTAGTGAGCACCACTTAATCGCTTATTCACTGCACAGAAAGTGCCTTCTAATATGAATTCATGTAACAAATAGGGCCTTATCCGTTAATAAAATGTAATTTCAGTTACTAAAACGATTTTTAGGTATTGTGCAGTGTAATATAAGCTTTATTTCTGTTTTTAATCATTTACGATTTAAGTTTTACTTTCACTTTGATCTCAATATTTAATTTAGTTTTATATGTATAATCATTTGCAATTACTCACCTATTCTTACATAAACTCCAGTGGTAAATAGCATTATGTATCACAACTGTGGTCCCCAAGATACAGGCGCTTCATAGTTTGGGGACCGCCGTAAAGATCCAAATGATGATCGCTAACAGTTACATACCGCCGTTATGTTAATTATAAGGTAATAATTGTAACATTGGTTCAATAAATTTATTATTATTTTTTATCTTAACTTCAGATTATAAGAAAAATCTAGTCTCGTTACAAGCCTTAGATATTTTCACCTACTAGTAGATAAAGTACCTACCTATCTTGCCTAGCAAAGACTTATAAACCGGCTATTCACGCGACGACGAGTCACGCTGCACAACGTGACTCCATCGAGTCGCCGCTCCATTGAACGGTATAATGTGTGTAACATCGTCGTAGGTGAAGCCTTTACAATATAAATATCTATATTAGATTCATAATCTTTGTAGATTATTATATTATTATTCGTAGACGTTTTCTAGAATAGAAGTGTACATCTAAATTCGGCCGCAGTTGGTTCGTGGATGGGTGACGAGCCATTGATCATTCGTAGATCTATTACAGTCGTTAAGGGTAATCTGAGGGGCAATTTTCATAATTTTAAGAACGTTCACAGTCTGATCTCAGCCTCAATCTGTCAAAAATACGTCTAATTTCCCTACATTTTGACAAGTTTTTGACATTTGTTTGTCGCCGAGATGAGACTGCGACTAGATTTTGAACGTTTTAAATTACGAGAATTGGCCTTTTTTTTTTTGAGGATGGGAAATCATCAAATGACTCCTCCCGCTCTGGATGGAGCAGGAGGGAGTGTCAGACTCTTATTGACTAAAACCCACCCGTGTTCCTTCCTTAGCCCTTCATGTTCCAGGGCAGCGGTAACCCTTTCGGACGATCCCGCTACCCACGAGAATGGCCTTCAGAAGTCCAAAAGTATGACAACCAGTGTTACCAAGGCGTATCGTGTTACCCAGTAGATAACTGGGTTGTGGAGGTCAGAAAGGCAGTCGCTCCATGTATTGTATGTGTTTATATGGGCCTTGATGCCTGAAATAAATGAATAAATAAATAAATAAAATACTGGTGATGGCTGCATCCGGTTAGACTGGACTGGACGCCGACCCCAACTTTGATGGGAAAACGCTAATCAGATTGATTAGGATTATAACGTTATCTATGAATATGTGGTGAAGTTAAATCTGTGTGGATTCAACTATGAGAATGCCTTAGCGCACTTCTAAACAAGTTGATAATGAAAATAATTTCGAGTATTTTTTACAAAATGTACAAAATACATACTATTCTCAATAAAATTTTAAGCAATTTCCCCTCATAATTCTCTAATTAGGTACTTCTTGGCGCCGATTCCCTTATTCACAAACTAAACTAAATTTAAGTTCGGTGCGCCTTTTTCTTTCTATTTCATTAAGAAAAGGACAGAAGATAAATATTAGTTTAATCCTATCCAATTAAGATAATCCATAGACAGTTTAACGTGATTAAAAACATGGCTACTAAAAATACGTCAATTATTTACGTCAGGCGCTTTCTAATTTGACAGGACTAAACTAATATTTATCTTTTGTCCTTTTCTTAATGAAATAGAAAGAAAAAGATGCACTGAACTTAAATTTAGTTTAGTTTGTGAACAAGGGAATCGGCGCCATTACCCACCTCCGCGACAGCAAAGACAGGGTTATGTTTTTCACGCGTATCTATACCTACATCTTTGTGTGTGGATTATTTATACCCTAGAAGCATCCTAACAGCTTTTAAATATGAGGAGTTAACCGAATTGTCTAGATCGCACGATGGATAAATTAGGTTTTATTCTCGTAAAATCAAAGTGGCGGATTTTAGACGTCAATATGTAACTAGGATGTTGAAAAAAATATCATTGGAACTCTATTAGATACTATCCTTCACTGCTGGCAAGACCTTTGCAAAATAATGACCGTTTTTAACCTACTTGTACAAATACCATTTCAAAATTGTGTGAAATCCTACAAAGTTATTCCAAAAACGTATTCAGATAACCTTCCAGTTAAATTCTAAGTTCTAGTCTAACGGGTCAGGTTTGAATCTTTGAAGCGACTACACGCTGGGGACTGGCTGAATATTCCATAGTAAATTGGGTATACCCTCCACTGAGACCTGCAGTTTATAGAAAGCAAACGTTCAAATTTTGAATCGGACTTATGGATCCATTTTCTTATTATGGAAGATTAAGGTCCTCTTGCACCACAAATCCCTAAATACATTTAGCGCTAAACGTATTTAAAACATCATTCTGTCTCTGTCAACTTCAAACGAATGAAAGAAATAGCACGATCTTTTAAATTAGTTTAGCGTTTTGTTTACTAAGTGATTTATGGTGCAAGCGAGCCTTAATTTTGTGAAAGGATAAGATGAATGAATTGAGTTACTTTGATTATAGACCTCATTTGATTGGGTAAGGTTTTAGTATTGGTAATGTGTAGAAATAAAAACTTTACTTGTATTTAATATAGCTATCAGATGTATATTGATCTCAATATACATCCGATAGCTATATTAAATAGAAGTAAGTTTTAAAAATGGTTCTTTTGGTAAGACAGCTGTGCTGCTTGGGAGTTTGTTGCGCCACTTCTTCTTCCCAGCGAATGCACTAAGAAGTGATGAAGGGCGGGCGTTTTGGAGGACTATCTTTTGTAATTTTGACGTTCGAAAATTGCTGATTCCCAGCCTAATTTGAATAAATGACTTTTGATTTTGTAAACAATAAGCAAAAAAAATCAATTAAGACTATTCACCCGTAAAATGGAAACTGGAAAGAAATGTTAGCTTCTGTTTTTCCTCTTTTTAACCCCGACGCAAAAACGACGGGGTGTTATAAGTTTGACGTGTCTGTCTGCGTGTGTGTGTGTGGGGGTGTGTGTGTGTGTGTATGTCTGTCTGTGGCATCGTAGCTCCCGAACGGATGAACCAATTTTAATTTTGTTTTTTTTTGTTTGAAAGGTGAATTTGTCGGGAGTGTTCTTAGCTATGTTTGATGAAAATCGGTCCAAGATGGCCGCCGCTACAAAATGGCGGATTACATATTTTTTCACAACTCCCTCAATATGGGTATCACATGAAAGGGCTTGACTAGTAGAATACTATACACTATGATAAATTTCAAATCCAAGATGGCCGCCACCACAAAATGGCAAATTACATTATTTTTTTCACAACTCCCTCAATATGGGTATCAAATGAAAGGGCTTGACTAGTAGAATACTATACACTATGACAAATTTCAAATCCAAGATGGCCACTACCACAAAATGGCGAATTACAAAAAACCTGATTAAATACCAAATTACCTGAATCTTAAAACGCAAGAAAATAAAAGAAAAGAAATAATAAGGAGTCCCTACAAAAAGCATGAAATAAAAAATTAAATAAAAAATTTAAAAAACCCCCGACTACGTGAAACCCTATAAAAAGAAAAAAATAACCTTGAAATTATGACCCTACGTAAGTACGTATGAAATTTTTTGATTAAATATTGTCCTGTCGGGGGACCGCTACTATTTTAAACTTTAACAGAACGTTAGGCTAATAATTAGAGCGGTCCCCCGACGGGACAACATTTAATCAAAAAATTTCATACGTACTTACGTAGGGTCATAATTTCAAGGTTATTTTTTTCTTTTTATAGGGTTTCACGTAGTCGGGGGTTTTTTAAATTTTTAATTTAATTTTTTGGAAAGAAAAATAAGTGTCTATTGAAAATTTGATATTCATTCTCATAAAAATAAGCTTTTAATTATTTGCCTTACCTAGTTCCAACTACAAATTAATACATAACAACCTTGAACCATCTCTAATTTCTAAATTAACCAAAAATTATGCTATAAAAAGGTAGCAAGAGCAAGCAAAAACTGACTCTTAATTAATTACATCTATATAAAACATAATATCTCAATGGTACGTCACGTTGAGCGCGTGACGTCATGAGTTATGGGGTGCTCGCTAATTAAAGTTTGCCTAATTAATCAGACGAGCGAAGTTGGCGCGAATATTTCTTGTTTTACATTCGCTATGAATCCTCTGTCCCCCCCAGTGGCCTTTTTTGCGAGTTAGAAAAAAAAATAGAACCTGTTTTTTTTTTGTCTTTAATTTGAATGATGGTAGGTACCTAAATATTTTATTACCACATTAAGCGGTATTTGTCTTGGTTTACCTTTGGGCGGGGCCTACTCTTTTTTTTTGGGTGGGAAAGTAGGAAATCATCAAATGACCTCTCCCGCTCTGGGTTGAGCGGAAGGGCGTGTCAGACTTTTACTGACTAAAAACCACCCGTGTTCCTTCAGTTGCCTGTGCCAGGGGCCACTATATATCTTTCGAACAACCCGCAGCCCTGGCAGGCATCGGCCCTAGCGGACCCCTTCAGTTCGTGCTGACAACTCTTTGAGGCGCGCGTGGAACACAACGCGCCGTCGACCTGGGCCTGGTCCTTACCGGGCGGCGAGCTGCCCATTGCTCGCCGCCCGCAAGCCCGCGCCTACGGTGGCTGGGAGTCGGCTGTTGACTGCCGTCCAGGGCGTCTCCTACGGCGGCTAGGGGCGTGAGGGCGCAGAGAGGCAATCTCTGCGCTCTCACGTCCTCACGCACTCCGCCTCCTCCTTCGCGAGCATTACTGCTTCGCAGAAGGAGGATCCACATAGTGGTGACACACTGGCGTTTCCTCCCGCTTTATCCTGAACAGGAACCTCCCGAAACAACCGTGTCCGGTGAGGACCTGCGTCAGGCGGAAGGTTAGGGCGCCGTGGCGCCTCTCTAGCCACTCCTCAAAGAGGGGACTTATCGCCGCTATTGTGGCGTGCCCAGCACTGGGTTGCGACAATCGCACCCTCCATGCCACTATGAGATCCCGCCGGAGCTCTGTCCGCTGTACCGTGATTTCTCGCGGCAGCGGAGTTACGCCCCCGGCGTTTTGCCTCCTCTGGCGGGGTCTACTCTCTAAGTCCCTCAACGAAGCCCGTCCAAAAGTAGTTGATTGGTCAAAACAAGTGACAAATTGACATCGGGATTAGGGATCAGTATCAAATCGTGTTGTCATTCATTCTTAGTTCCCCGAACTAGTTAGCCCCGAACTGGTCAATGAAGGAAAATGATGTAACTTTGGCGGAAACTATGGATTTTGTGGCTACAGAGGTTACGATGTTTCGTCAAAGCAGCAAGCACCATGTTAAATAGTAAGCTAATAATTTATTGTTTACACTGTAATGTACTTCATTAACGTTAATGTGTTTGCAGTCAACATTATTTTATCATCACAACAACTACAATTTTGTAAAACAAGGTAATTTCTGTTATTTTGAGCGAATAAATGCTATTCTAGACGTACCTAATTCCATTCCACTAATGTAGTTAAAGTTGCCAGTACGAACACCAGTTACAGAACACAACATACACCACATTTCACAATAAACGTATTTATAAACAACACATCTAACTCAAATAAACGCTAGCGTTAAAATTTAAACAAAAATAACGGTACATAAAAATAAAACATAAAACAAACTCAGTTAACATAACTGCAGTAAATCAAATGTAATTTTTGTACAGAAAATATAAAGTGTTGAAGTACTGCGAAGTTACCTATATAAACGTCAAATAGACCATTTCATAGAAACTTTTATGTACGCTCCCTCATGAAGTATGGCATAGTTTTATTAAAAACTATTTTGATTTATTTTGTCTGTAGCGGCCAGTTTATGAAATATTAGTTCCAATATTATTTTGGCGATATAACCATACTTGAGAGGATATTTTAGTAAAGTAATATGTTGTGAGACGTTATTAAAGTACTAGGCTATCATAAATTATAGGCAGGTTATATAGGTAATAAGGGCTGGTGTACACAACTCCACGTCAAAGCGCGTATTTTACGTACGGTAAAGGAAGGTTGCGATGTGCCTTTGGATAGATTGAGGTTTTTCGGAGCTGTTTTGTGTTTCATTTCTATTGTTATAATGTTGTAGCTATTATATTAACGTGAAAGTGAATATTGTAACAGCTAACACAGTTCCATTCATATGCCTAGCCATTTCCCAACTATGTTGGGGTTGGCTTCGAGTCTAACCGGATGCAGCTAAATACCAGTATTTTACATGGAGCGAATGCCTATCGGCAAGCGTAGTGTGAGACGCCCCCCAGCTAGATGGCCGGCAACCTAAAGAAGGTGGCTGGGACAGACTGGATGCGGAAGGCGGAGGTCAGGTTGTTGTGGCGCAGCCTGGTAGAGGCCTATGTCCAGCAGTGGACAGCGACAGGCTGAGTTGATTGACTGCCTATCTGACCTCCACAACCCAGTTACAGGATAATACGATACCCCTTGGTAAGACTGGTTGTCAGACTTTCGAGCTTCTGACTACCCGTAACGAAAGTCAAAGATCCAGGAATGACAGCCAGGACCAACGGCTTAACGTGTTTTCCGAGGCACGGAAGGGTCTCAGTATGTAAAGATGATCTCCCATCCACAGACCAACCGCGGCAAGCGTAGCTTAACCTGATCGATCGACCTATGGGGCTGCTATTATTTAGCCATGGGCCCCTCCTGTATATTTAAGTTCCATTATATTTAATAATTCCTTAGCAACAAAAAAAAAAATGTTTACATCGCAAAAGCACGGACGTCATGTTATTCAACAAATGGACTTAATTAATCAAAGGAGCGATTTGTCAAATTCTTGGGATGTATAAACATTTCCAGCAGCCGCTACATTTTAACGGATGTCCGGGAAAATTCGATGATAAAAGTTAATTTTTATTGTTTCCTCGTCACCAATATTTTGACTACGAAATTTGTTTTTTGAAACACTGTGCGCGAAGTGTTATTTATTTTTAGGGTTCCGTAGCCGAATGGCAACGGAACCCTTATGGATTCGCCATGTCTGTCTGTCTGTCTGTCTGTCTGTCTGTCTGTCCGTCCGTATGTCACAGCCGCTTTATTCCGAAACTATAAGAGCTATACTGTTGAAACTTGGTAAGTAGATGTATTCTGTGAACCGCATTAAGATTTTCACACAAAAATAAAAAAAAAACAATAAATTTTGGGGGTCCCCATACTTAGAACTAAAACTCAAAATTTTTTTTTTCATCAAACCCATACGTGTGGGGTATCTATGGATAGGTCTTCAAAAATGATATTGAGGTTTCTAATATCATTTTTTTCTAAACTGAATAGTTTGCGCGAGAGACACTTCCAAAGTGGTAAAATGTGTGTCCCCCCCCCTGTAACTTCTAAAATAAGAGAATGATAAAACTAAAAAAAATATATGATGTACATTACCATATAAACTTCCACCGAAAATTGGTTTGAACGAGATCTAGTGAGTAGTTTTTTTTTAATACGTCATAAATCGTAACGTAACGGAACCCTTCATGGGCGAGTCCGACTCGCACTTGGCCGGTTTTTTTTTTATTTCAGCGCTGCAACGTTTACGTTTGTTATTATGCAAATGGAAACATGAAACAAATAAACAAGTAAAGGTTTATTTTAACTAGGTCGATATGTACCTAAAGTCAGGTTTTTACAATTCTAAAATCTATATATATAAAAATCAATTGCTGTTCGTTTGAGTGGCTAAAACTTGAGAACGGCTGTGCCGATTTAGCTGTTTTTGGTTGTGAAATGTTTGTCGTAGTCCAGGGAAGGTTTAAACGGTGAGAAAATATGGAAAAGTAGTGAGGAAGATAGTAAAAACAACAATTTCATTTTCCCATATAAACTGTTCTACCTACTTTCCTGTCAAATATTTGACGATATATAGGGTAGGGGGTAGGACACCACGCGAACGAAGTAGCGCCGGGCAGCTAGAAATAATTTATATGGCAAAACAACGTTTGCCGGGTCAGCTAGTTACAGATATAAAAAAAAGCAATAACAATGAATAACAACAATAACAAAACCTATACCAATTATCATCTGCCGAGCCTTTTCCCAACTATGTTGAGGTCCATTCTAGCCGGATGCAACTAAATACTAGTATTTTACATGGAGCGACTGCCCGTCTGATCTATCTCAACGACCCAGTTACTGGGCAACACGATACCCCTTGGTAAGACTGGTTGTTAAACTTTCAGCCTCATGACTACCCGTAACGACTGTCAAACATCCACTATTGACAGCCGGGACCAACGGCTTTGCGTGTTTTCTGAAGCACGGATGGGTCTCGGTATGTAAAGACGCTCACCCATCCACAAACCAACCGCGGCAAGCGTAGCTTAACCTGATCGATCGTCAGACTTTTGGGCTACTGACGACCCGTAACAACTGTAAAATCAATACCAATATCAATTATTATTATAAAATGCAAAAAAAAAAACGCGTATTGGAAATATGCGTTTAGTCTTGGTATACCAATTATCTCAATTTTCTCATAACTCGATTCAACTCAATATCTGTAGTCACAATTTTCATCAGTAATGAAGTACTTCATGTAAATACTAACGGATCTCTAAAAGCATATTAGTCCTTCATCAAACGTAATTATGATTAGCGACATCTCAACATGAACGGTGGCATTTCTTATTTAAATAATCATGAAATACAGGGCTGTACTAAGAAAACTCATTTAAAACTCGCTCCGAACTACCGTCACGCGTCAATTATTCAATCGGAATGTTTGACAGAGCTGTTTATTAATTCAACACATCGCCAGCCATTCTACAGTGGAGGAGCGAAACTTTTTCAATTAACACTCTTCGGTCGATATCATTCAAATTCCAACATAATACCGAGCTAAACTTACGTGTTATGTGAAACCGTCGATGAAAAGCGTGTTAATTATATGTACAAAAGTAATTATAAAGGTATGCGGTTTGATTAAAAACAGAAAGTTCGTCTGCCATTGATGAAGGAACTTTTAAAACGGTTTATTAATTAAGCATAACCAGCATTAAAATTGCGTAACAGACACGTGATCGCAATTGCTTTAACTTTGATAGTTCCATAATAAATCGTAGTGAAAACAAAACGCAGTGACGCACTTGGGTTACGTAATCAGGCTGCAGGTTTTTCTAAGAAAGTATTTTTAGGGTTCTGTACCTCAAAAGGAAAAACAGAATCCTTATAAGATCACTTCGCTATCCGCCTGTCAAGACCCTTTTTCTCAGGAACGCTTGAAGTTATAAAGTTGAAATTAATATCAATTACTCAAAGCTGCAATCCCTTGAAGCAATGAAAAAATAAAACTTCTAAGTCAACGCAATCAAAAGATACGGGCGCTTATGTTCCGTTTATGCCGCATTATTTTGACACTCGCAAGGGAATCAAACCGTTGACCTAGAATCATGAAATTTGGCAAGAAGCAATGTCATGTAGCACAAGTAAAGAAAAAAAAACCTAAAACCGTAAATTTGTAGTTACATACCTACAAATTTGTACGGCACCCTCGGTGCGCGAGTCCGACTCGCCCTTGACTGGTATATTTGCTAATCATTTGAAAAAACTGTAAATAGGTATTATTTGCGCGCCCCACGTGGCAGAATGTGATGAGACCGTTTATTAATTTAAGACCATGTAATACCATATTCGGATAAATAAATGAATTTGAATTTATCAAAGCAACGTTAGTAGTCCTCCGACCGATCCCTTAACCGCGCACCCTTCAGTAAACTTATGAGAAATTGTGAAAATTTCAAGAGAAATAAACGTGAATTCGTTAACATAACACATACCGTAGCAAAAGTTTCCCCTTGACTTGGAATTACATAAAGCGCGAAATGCAGGGTAGTAATCGAATTACTATTTTGTGTTGGAATCCAATTTGTAGCGGTAGCATGAATGATTGCATGCTGTAATGTGATTGTTGGATGAGTATTTTAGTTGATGATATTTCGGATAGTGTCTGTGTTGGCGTGAGGGGCTCATGGCTAAATATATAATAGCCGCACGGGTCGATCGATGGTTAAAGTACGCTTGCTGAGGTCGTTCCGTGGATGGGTAACCATTCATTACATATCGAGACCGCTCCGTACTTCGGAAAGCACGTTAAGCTGTTGGATTATAATTTGTAGATCTTTGACAGTCGTTGCGGTTAGTCAGAAACGCGAGTCTCACAACCAGTCTTACCAAGGGTAATCGTATGACCCAGTAACTGGGTTGTGGAGGTTAAATAGGCAGTCACTCCATGTAAAATACTAGTACTCAGCTATGTCCGGTTATACTGGAAGCCGAGCACAACATAGTGTCGAAAAGACTAGACAGTTGATGTCTGTGGTGACGTATATTAAATAACTGCTGGATGACGAAAGACTACACATTTTTTTTTAGTAGCAAAAGTTTATTAATCGAAATTAATACAAATTTTTTAACGTCAGTTATATATGTATTTGCATAATAAAAACTAAGGCCCGCTTGCACCACAAATCACTAAATACGTTTAGCGCTAAACGTGTTCAAAACATCGCATCGTTCTGTTACTGTCAATCGTTTGAAGATGTTAGAGACAGAATGTTTTAAATATGATTAGCGTTAAATGCATTCATTGGTGATAGTGGGCCTAGTCGCATTTATAAATACAAACTAAGTCTAGAAGGTTGTCGTTGGTCGTACTTGATGGTTTTGTGCAAGAAAGGGGAATTTAGTTCGGTAGGCACCTAAACTTGTATGTTCTTCGTAACAAATATGTTATAGTTATTCTTTCTTTGCTAGACAAAAGTAAAATAAAGATTTATCCAAACACAAGGAAAACAACATTTTTTTTTAATAAATCCTTTAAGCGCAAACACACATCTAATTAAAAAAAACCACTTGCAATCGCTGTTCAAATTTCAATTTCGGAACGCGGCGCGCCTGCTCGTGGCGTGTACAAACACACCCACACATAGATACAACGATAACGTACGAACACACACACTTCAAACGCTCGTCTTTGACTGGTCGATCACATAATTACGCTGCCTAGCTTCTAGGCTTGATGAAATACAGCAAATACGGGTCTATTAATCATCTAGGTTCTCGTTATATTGGCGAGTAAACAGTGTTTGGCAGTCTAATGCTTTTCCGAACTAGGATTGACAGTGTGCTGTATATTTCGGAGTCCAGTTTCTCTAAACACGTATGTTCAGGAGAGACAATTGAATAATTAGTCGATTTAGGTTCTCGTGTTGTAGTTTAATCGAATTAGGAGAGTTTGTCAAAAGAACACCATAAGGTAAAGGAGTAAAATATTGTATTGAATGGAATAAAGTTTTACGTTCTTGAGAAGAAATTTATGGAAGCCAGGAGTCTGTTGTTAAAGTTCAACATCAAAGTAAAATTCCTAGTAAAGAGCTTTAAAAATAGTTTTAAAGCTCTTTACTTTCATATCTAGAAAGAAAGAAGAAAAATATTTTATTAGGGACACGCACAGGAAATAAAAACATTAAAAAGGAGCATTTAACACTAACAAAATTAAATTAAAAATTACAAAAACAAAAATAAAACAAAGAAAAAAAACCTGTGCGTTGCAAAAAGGGTCCTATTTAAGCATGATGCTGCGATATTTAAAAACTAAATACTGCAGCGCTGGTATATTATATGGTATGGTATAACTACGGAATACTCTACAATGCCTGTCTCCTTCTCACAGAGAGGAGGCCTGTGTCCCAGCAGTGGGAACATTACAGGCTGAGTATGTGCTGTATATATAAGTATATATAAAATATAGCCTGTCTATTAAGTCTATCCTAACGATAATAATGTTGATGTGATATATTACAATTTTATATTAGAACTGCGAACCTAATATTGATTCCCTGCGTAGACTTTAATTAAAACTGATGAGAGAATATCATATTATAAACTAGAGCATACTTTCCATCCTAAGATGAAGTAAAAAGTCTTAAAATAGACTGTGTTTCAAATGATGGCAAAAAAGAGTTTATGATTAATGGCTGATTTTCCCAACCAGATAATTTTATTGGAGGACTAATTTTGAATTTTTGACAGTTCTTCCATAGAAATACTGTCAGACGTCAATTTTATTCCTCGAATAAAAGTTATCTAGCCAAGGAAAAGTCAGCCTTAAAATAAATAGGCTACTAGGTACACCTCCCCCTAACCTTTCGGGGATTACAAGCGTGATGTTATGTGCAAATGAAAGAAATTATCAATTATTTCAACTTAAAGCTCGTTTCGTGTCAAAAAAAATGATTTTACCTTAGTAAATAGGTATGTTTAGTGGTGTGTATATATACTGAGTCTGCGACTGCCTATCTGACCTGCACAGGGTCGCTTTCGGTTAGACTGGAATTCGACTCTTACATAGGGAAAAGGCTAGGCAGATGATGAGTGAATAATATGTTCAGTATGTAGTTAAATCCAAATCAATTAAGAACGCAGCATTTATTAATAAATCTGATAAACTAGTAATTATAGTATTTTTGGGTTCCGTACCTCAAAAGGAAAAAGTTCATCTATATAAGTTGAAATTAATAACAAAAACTCAAAGCTGCATTCCCAAGAGAAGAAGAGAAGCAGTGAAAAAATCAAACTTCTAAGTCAACGCAATCAAAAGATACGGGCGTTTATGTTCCGGAATCAAAACCTATAGGGTACTTCCCGTTGACCTAGAATCATTAAATTTGGCAAGAAGCAATGTTATGTAGCACAAGTAAAGGAAAAAATCCGAAAACGACAAAGGACAATGCTCATGGTTGTATGATCCCGTACCATGCTGCGTCAAAGTTAAGTTTGTTTTTTTTATAGACTACTCTTATCATATTAGCTCTCAAAGTTCTTTTTGAAAACAAAACCCGGGTTTCAGACATTTTCGAAAAAATCGAAATAACCTGAAAACTAGGTACTTTATTTTGTTTGACATGTCATACACGAACGAACGAAAAAATGATAATCATTTAAATAAAAATTCTATTCAAGTTTACTCTAGATATTTTTAATTAATATAGAATCGGCAAAGTATAATTTTTTACATGTTTTTAGAAAGAAATGATCGTGACACTTTCAAAATTCAAGGTAATATTAATCATATCATTTGAAACGGAACGTCATGTAAAGGGAATACAACAATATCAACACTTTTTTACTTTAAATTAAATTTCCTGTTCAAAAATCAAATCTCCGACGCGTAAGTTCGTAAATAATTATGAATATAATTACTATAATATTTTGATCTTGATGCATGAGACTTTTTGGTACGACTTTTAGTCATTGTCCTTTTTAGTTACATACCTACAGATTTGTACGGAACCCTCGGTGAGCGAGTCCGACTCGCACTTGACCAGTTTTTCCTTATTAACAATATCCCTGTTTAATACCAAGTAGCAGCCAATAGAGACAATAGTACGTATGTAACTAATAGTCAACTGAAAGGGATTTACGCAGGGGAGTTATCTCCGACTATCGAGCTAAACATTGATCAAGTTTCAAATTACATACAATCCTAGGCATTGTTGGAGTACGGCGTAATTGAAAAGTGGATGTTTTATTACGAAGACGATGGTATTCATAGAAATCGAAATTAAGGAAGAGAAGTAAATGAAACGGTTAAAAAAGCAGAAAACACTATTATTGAAAAAGTAATTCATACTGTCATAAGAATTGATTTGCTTCATCTTTCTGACCGACCGACTTCTTGACAATTCAAAAGAGCCTGTAATTGGTTTATTTGAAATAAATGATTTGAGTTTGAGTTTGACACCGATGAAAATAAATGATATAGTGCGGTCGAAACTTTTACCCATCAATTAAATTAACAGAAAATTATTCAATACATTGTTCAATAACACAATCACAAAATTATTCAAAATTTAAGTATTTTATATAATTGCTAAGAGTATTAATATTCTTTCAATTTTACTTCTGTTACGATTTAGATTAAATATTTAGCTCAAAGACGATTAATTCAAAACTAAAATATGACAAGCCAGGAGTAAAAAAAATTGGCAAGGTCCAAAAGTTAAATAGAGCATAACTGTCGCTGCTTATCATCTACAAGTCCTAAAAGTTCAACGATACATGCGATATGTCAACAAGCCAACTTACTATTGGAATAAAGCCAATTGTCACAAAAAATGTTTTTTGGACGCCGAATATATTTGTTCAAAACAACTTCAAGTGCCCTGTTTTTATGTCAAAACAAACGTCTGTCGACATGCATATGTAGATTTTGTGTGCTACCTTTAGTTTTTTTGGACCTATTGATTTTTTACTGTCCTTCTTTAATTCTATTGTCGTTATGACCAGGAACAACATTCAAAACAGCCCTATTTAAAACATTATCAAATACCTTGACACTAAAGTTACCAAGCACATCGAAGCATCGCTCACCGCTTCTCACTTTCAGTCCCAGATAAGGAAATGCCGATTTTCCGCCCTGTATATCTGTTACGACTCGGTACCATCGGCGGCATTTGTACCACTACATAGTGGAGTCAGGGAGTGGATTCCCAAATATGAGTCTTTGTTCCAGAATGGATTCCAATTCTAGAATGGTTTGAAATTTAGAATAGATTCCAGAACGCTTCGGTGCTCGCGAATTTCGTTTGAATGTTGGTTATGTTAATCTTTTGGAATGAAGTTTGTAAATTGGAGTAGGTTGAAAGGTAATCGGTATTTTAGTCTTTGTGCAAGCTTATTTTGATTCCTGAAGTTGGGTTAATTAATAGTTTTAGGTTTTCTCGGCCAATAGTTACCAATTCATGTTCAGACAATGTTATTTTACCTTCTGATATGTAAATTGATGCTAGGATTTTGGTTATTATGATTCAGGTCACATTTTACCCATTATTTAACGAAGTTCTAAGTATGGCTTGATGTATTAATTTCAAGGGAAGGGAGGGAAATGGGGTTGACGTATCCATGTGGATAAAGACCCCTTATAAATAAAGAATTTTAAAAAAAAGGGAAGGGTGGGGGGGGGGGTTAGTTTTAGATTTTTGATACTTTGTGAAGGGTTTTTCAATAGGGATGCTCGAACTTTGACAGCGTATAGCGGCCATCTTGGTAAAGCGATAGCTGTCAAATTTGGCGAGAATACAGATTTTGTCGTGACATTTCGCCATGGAACACTACACGCTTCAACAACGCGTAGAAATTGTTAAAATTTATCATCAAAGTCAGTGCACTGTTCGCCTAACGTTCCGTGCATTGCGTCAAAGAAACACAAGATCGTTGAAGAATATTGTTGCCGTTCGTGATAGTGTGCGAGAAAACCCTAGGCAGTCCATTCCGCGTCGTGCGCAAGAGCTGGGTCTTTCTGCGACATCAACTTGGCGGAACTTGCATCGAGAATTGGGTTTTCATCCATACAAAGTTCAATTAACTCAAGAGCTAAAACCCAACGACCACAGACAGCGCCGTGTATTCGCTGATTGGGCTTTAGAGCATTTGGCGGCGGACCCTACTTTCGGAAAAAAATCATCTTTAGTGATGAGGCTCATTTCTGGTTGAGTGGCTTTGTTAACAAACAAAATTGCCGGATTTGGAGCGACGTAAATCCACGGGAGATTCATCAGTTTGGTGTGGATTTTGGTCCGGCGGAATCATCGACCCTTATTTCTTCGAAGATGCGCAAGGAGCCGCGCTCAATGTCAATGGCGACCGATATCGAACGATGATAACAATTTTTTTGTGGCCTAGGACAGATGGTATGGATCTCACAAACATGTGGTTCCAACAGGACGGCGCCGCTTGCCATACTGCACGGGAAACATTAAATTTATTGGATGAGAATTTCAAGGGCTTCGTCATCTCGCGTGGTGGCAACATCAACTGGCCACCGAGATCGTGTGACTTAACACCACTCGACTACTTTCTGTAGGGCTACGAAAAATCTCTGGTCTATGTAGACAAACCACAGATAATTGCCGGCCTAAATGCTAACATATCTCGCGTTCTTCAGGAAATTGAACCCCATTTATGCGAAGATGTCGTCCAAAATTGGTCCTCCAGAATACAATACCTACAGCGGACTCGTGGCGGCCATTTGACTGAAATTATATTCTATAAATAATTTCATCGAATTTCATTTAAAATAAAACCAAAATTGTGGCAATATCACTTAAACAGGTTATTTTATTTCATTTAAAAGTTCGAGCGCTCTTAATGAAAAACTCTATCTGTACCTATATACTTGTTTTTACTGTTTTATGCTTAATTTTGTTAAAATAAAATATTCTCTTTTTTATATTAATAACCATCAACGTGGCAATGCTGCCAGCCTTTTGCGCACGTTTCCTATTGACACCGATGCGGACGAATTTTTTGACGCCCTTTGATTATTTCCCCCTTTTTTATATACTTGTAAATATTTTAATAACCTGAAAGTCTTTATTTTATTCAAAATGAATTATGAGTAAAAAAAAGACTCAAAGTTACGGTAACGCGGAAAAAGTATAAATGAAAGACCGAGTGCGTTCAAGTATCAAAACATATACCACGCTCGACCGCTGTATTGACTATTTCATAATTACTACGTCCGTACTACAACCGTAAAATAGACCATGACCCTGAGTTCCATTTTACGCTGAACAGACCTAACTTTCCGGAATTCATGCATACTAGTATAATAAAAATAATGTACTATGCATTTCCGACGTATAAATCCAGGAATTGGTTGGAATATTCCTAGAATTCTAACGATTTGTTGTGGCGTCATAAAGAAAACTGACGCTGTTATACGGTCAGCACCTAAATTCGATTGGCACTGTTAATTTTATATAGGTATATATAACTGTTATCTAAATTAATCAATACTGTTTTTTATTAGATTATCATGCCATGATTAAGAGTTTTTACACGACTATGCATGAAAAGGAGTGTTATTATTACGGCTTCCGATAGCGGCGGAATACACTTTTTTCTATTTTTTATAAAAATATTCAAGAATGTATTTAACAAGTAAGAAAATGAATGAACGACATATAATCATTTCAGCCGAAAGACGTCCACTTCTGAGAATAGGCCTCCCCCAAGCATCGGCACTTCGACCGGTTCTGTGCTTCTCGCATCCAACGGGTTCTTGCGGCCTTCACCAGGTCGTCGGTCCACCTTGTGGAAGGCCTATGACACAATACTAATAAGAAACTATTCTATAACAAAAATATTAAAAAAAAAACAGTATTGTTGGAGTTTCGCTGCAGACCGTATTCGTGTTCTTTTATTTCAGTTTGTGGTAATATGTAGTTTCTGGATAATTAGATCGATGATGTTGGGTCTGCTGTCTGGCGCAATGTAAAGATTGTTAATGGGTTCTGTTTTTTTTATAGGAAAAACGGCTTTATGAGTAATGTTGTTACGGAGCAATTTGCATCGAACAAAAAGAATTCATGATTTTATAAATTGAGTATACTTTTTTTACGCGAGTGTTGGTTTGCCGCAATAATATAATTATGAAATCGAATTTAATGTAATTTTGGTTACCCACTTTGAGTGATGCAAATTAAGCTAGTTTTACATAACAGTGTGTAATTAAATGGATCAGAGAACGCACCTGTGGATGACATCTTGTAGTATCAGTTACAATTTGATTGTGTAAAAATCCTATCAGTAGCAATGACTATCATTTTGACAGTTCAAGAATATTCATTGCGTATTTAGTTAGATTTTTTTTCGATTACAAATAATTTATTCATTTTCAAGTAATAATTGTTGGAAAAAGTGATGAGATATAAAGTGGAAAACTTCTAAATACAGATGAATGTGTAACTAATTCCGTTTAGTAAGTGATTGTGTAAGAATTTGTCTTAAACAGGGTTTGTTTACACTTTCGTCAGATACTTTTGGAACAAACTATACGCCAGAACATACCATAGAATAATTTAGTTGAACTATGTAGATATTGCCTTAAGTCTAGTGTGTAGTGTATCATGTACACCATACGAATTACAGATATAGGTACTCGTACATACCTACATGTAGAAATTGTTGAATGTGATGTGTGTGTGTGTGTATTGTTGTTGTTTTTGGTAAATGTCGTTTGTGTTGTGTATTGTATTGTATGAGCGGGCTATCCAGCTTGTGTTACAACAACACGGCATAGTGGTTCCATTACGGTAAGGATTGAAGGATTACTTCGCTTTAATCTTCTGCCGGTGAGCCGCATCGATGTTATTATACGGGAGTTTAATTCTGAGCCTGGTTTTAATTGGTTTTTTAGTTGTGGCTCTTCTGACGGTAAGGTGAATTGTGTAAAATAAGTTTGGTGAAATTATGTTCGTTTTTTTTTTGACAGTTGGGCTCTCAGAGTTCTTTTTTGACAGTTGGTACAATGGTATAAAATTGCCACAGCCATTCATTTATTAGTGCACCTGTGTCTGCGCACACGCTTGTGCACTATAAAGGCTACTCTCCGTTGAGATTGGCCGCTCGCTATGGCCGAAATACGGTCTAGAGCAGAAGCTAGTCATCATCATCATCATCTGCCTAGCCTTTTCCCAACTATGTTGGGGTCGGCTTCCAGTCTAACCGGATGCAGCTGAATACCAGTATTTTACATGGAGCCATGGATTGCCTATCTGACCTCCACAACCCAGTTACTGGATAATACGATACCCCTTGGTAAGACTGGTTGTCAGACTTTCGGGCTTCTGACTACCCGTAACGACTGTCAAAGATCCACGAATGACAGCCGGGACAAACGGCTTAACGTGCTTTCCGAGGCACGGAGCGGTCTCGGTATGTAAAGATGGTCACCCATCCACAGACCAACCGCGGCAAGCGTAGCTTAACCTGACCGATCGCCCTGTGCGACCGTATTTCGGCTATTGCGGCCAATCTCAACGAAGATTAGCCGCAACGGCCGAAATACGGTCCGGAGGACTATTTATTATAATACTAGCTTCTTCCCGCGACTTCATCCACGTGAAATTTCCTACTACCCCGACCCAGCCCGTCGCATCGCATCGCCCGTCCGTACTATTACTTCGTTTTTGCTTAGCGTTCTTTCTGACTTTTTGCTCGGCTCCTAAAGGCAGACCTTTGTTAAATAGCCTATATACTTCATCAGAATTGGGCTGTCAAATGCAAAAAGACTTTTTCAAATCCGTCTGCGAGTCTCAGGGATTTAACAAACATACAAACAAAATCTTCATCTTTATAATTATTGTAAACTAAGTAACACCCAATTTGCAACTTGGGCAAGGTTAACGACATAGCTTACTGAATATTCTCAACATGACAGCAAATCCATCAAAATATTTCAGGTAATATCAACCTCGGGACTAATAACAATCGATTATATCCTAACAGGAAAACCCAATCAACTTTGATCGACTGCCGCGCCATATAATTATCCACAGGAAAAAATAACAAGAAAATTCAGAAATTCCGCAATTTCTTATGCGAATCAATCAAATTGAGTCATAAATATAAAACTCACAAGATCAGACGCTCGGAAAGACCTAATCAGATATAAGTAGACTTCCAAATCGAATCTTCCGTCAGATATAAAAACCAGCCGGTCTGACTGAATAAAATAAATCTAGTTCCAAAACCGTTTTCCATGCTACCAGTGTCGTCGTAAAATACTGCTGCCCTGCCGCTGAAATGCGGTGAAATATTCAAATTGCTGGTTCAATTGAAAATCTCTATTGCACGCCAGCCAATATATTTAAAACTAAAGACTCTAGTCCTTGATATTAGTCCGAATGGACGAAAAAATCCAATCAGAATTTGAAAATTAGAGTAGTACTTCAAAAAGGATGCTGCTTGTTTTAGTGCCTCCAATGACCATGTATGAAACACCGTTGGTTGCTCTTTTTGACTGAATAGAAGTTACTATGGCACCTAATTCCAAATCTTAATCCTTTCAGCAGTATATTATTTAGTAGTATATTATTTTTGCGAATGGTCAGCTGTACAGTTGTTGTATGTATTTTGGGTTTATTAAACCAAAAAACATTTTTTCTAGGTACTATGCTTCGCAACCAAGGTGTAGCTCTTTTGAAATTTCTAAAATTTAACAAGTTTTTGTCGCTTGATGCCTCAAAAACGCCTTTGTCTATTGAACATATGCCTCGTCCAAAATCACTACCTCTTCTCGGGACAAGGTTAGACTTTATTGCGGCAGGCAGCGGAACAAAGTAAGGCTCTATCTTATTTTTTATTTTAACACATGAGGAAATTGTGTTTACAAAGAGGCAAACATGATCGATGAATGTGGATCGAGAATACCTAAGTAGGTAGGTAAGATATTAATTCGTTTTGTTTAACGTTACAGGTTACACGAATATGCCGATTCTCGCCATAAACAATTAGGTCCTATATATTGTGAGAAGTTAGGCGGTAACACAGAACTGGTATTTGTTAGTGATCCCATGCTAATAAGAACAGTATTACTGAATCTGGAAGGAAAGTATCCCGTTCATATTTTGCCAGAGCCTTGGGAATTATACGAAAAACTGTATGGGTCTAAAAGGGGTTTATTTTTTATGAACGGTGATGAGTGGTTAGAAAATCGTAGAGCAAATATGTCAGTTTTAGTAAAACAAAAAATTGCTTTTTTTTAAGATATTTCATAATTCACGGCACTTTTGGGCATCATTAGAAAACATTTAAGGTAGCTTCCATTCCCTTACTGCATACCTCGTCTCAACTTCTATCGTGTATCGCTCAGATCGGATAAGGAATCAAGACAAGGGTCATTGGAATTCTTGTATTAAATCTTAATACCTTTCTAATTATATATAATTTATTCCTATTGGAGCGGGTACCAGCTTCCATACATTTCGTGGCATCAACCTTTCGAATTCAGAATACGAAAATGCACAACCTTCTTTAAAAAGACAAAACTAATTGATTCACTTCTAAAACTAAGCGCTCGCTTTTTTTAAATTTAGGAATTCTAATTTAAAATTCATACTTAATTCGTGGCCGTACGTGGCGACAGCCGAGCAAAGGAATTGAAATTATACTGGAACGTGCCGAACAAGAGCTTGTGTTCGAATGTCAAATGTACATAATTCGTGTGGAAATATTTTCCAAAATGTGAAAATGAGTTTCTGGTCAACGTTCCAGAATTCGCTTATGGATTTTCGGACGCTTATAGACGGTTGACATGTTGCGACCCATTCCGAATCGTGTTTTGTGGGTGACAGGTCGATTTGTGATGCTTACCTGTAACAAGAGAAATGGAACGTTAGATTGGAAGGCAGATGTCAGGGGGGCAAATCTCGTGATTTTAAGAACGTTCACAGTCTGATATCAGTCTCAATGTGTCAAAAATACCTCTATTTTCGCTACATTTTTGACAAGTTTTTGACATTTGTTTGACGCCGAGATGAGATTGCGACTATATTTTGAACGTTTTAAATTACGAGAATTGGCCTTCAGATATTCATATCATTTTACTACAGAAATTGATTTCGTTAAAGCATATTGATTTCATTAGAGTACCTAGAATAAATATAATTGCTGATATGGATAATATTTGACATGAAAAACGCATTCTCCAGTAGTAAATCAAATTTGTGTTTGACATGATTCTTAATATATAGGTATCTGACCACGATATTTTAAAAACAATTGAATTAAAATAACGCAAGATAAAAATTTTAAACAAAAACAGTTAAAGCCTCCGAGAGTTAAACATTTCAGTTGTTTCATAATCGTTTTACCGCCTTTTATGAAAGCAGATGAAATATTTCCAAAAAGGTTACACGTTTTACAGCATTATCTGACAAATAACTCACCCGCGACTTAATCTGGACTCTGACAGAGGTCTTTAAAAATATTTTTAATGGCCGCCATTTTGAAGCTTATTCGCAGGTTTGTGCTAACTGATTTCAGCCCGTACAAGCCTTTAAGCTGACGTGAGTTAGAACACAGACCTTTATCTTTGGCCCATGATTTAAAGGGCCAAAGGTTTGTAGGGAAATGTGGTTGGAATTTAAATTATGTTTACGTACAGTCTCGTAAAAACTGAATGCCTATTCCTGTAACTAAAAACGTTCAAAATCTAGTCGCAATCACATCTCAGCGACAATCAATGTCAAAAAATGTCAAAAATGAAATGAAATTAGAGGTATTTTTGACAGGTTGAGACTGAGATCAGACTATGGACGTTCTTAAAATTACGAGAATTGCCCCTCTGATATGGTTGTGTTAGGATGTATCTCACAATATGGGGTCAATGGAGGTCATGGCATAATTACTTTGTACCTTTTAGTAGGTAAGGGCAGATGGCAGTTTTGACAGCCCTTCAACAGTTATTTTACTTGTGATTTTGCATCACTGTTCAAATCACAGTGATCTTTATTCTCATTTCATTAAGGTTGCTGTTGGGTTGGCCACTGACAAGTCTGTCCATATCATTGTGATCTTTATTCTCGTTACAATAAGGCTGCTGTTAAGCTAACTGTGACAACTAAGGTAAAGTTAAGGTAACTGTTAAAATAAATGTGAATCGACTGTAGTCAATTGTGTGTTTCGTCATTTATATCTGGTTTTCTCTGTCCCTCTATATTGATTACATTATTTAGAGTAATTTTACCTTATTTCAAATTAAAGTTCAAAGATAAGTGTGGTATTTCTTAGGGTTCCGTACCCAAAGAGTGCCGACGGAACCCTATTACTAAGGTTCCGCTGTTCGTCCGTTTTCTTAGGGTTCCATACCCAAAGAGTGCCGACGGAACCCTATTACTAAGGTTCCGCTGTCCGTCCGTTTTCTTAGGGTTCCATACCCAAAGAGTGCCGACGGAACCCTATTACTAAGGTTCCGCTGTCCGTCCGTTTTCTTAGGGTTCCATACCCAAAGAGTGCCGACGGAACCCTATTACTAAGGTTCCGCTGTCCGTCCGTTTTCTTAGGGTTCCATACCCAAAGAGTGCCGACGGAACCCTATTACTAAGGTTCCGCTGTCCGTCCGTTTTCTTAGGGTTCCGTACCCAAAGAGTGCCGACGGAACCCTATTACTAAGGTTCCGCTGTCCGTCCGTCCGTTTGACTGTCAATGTCAAAGCATTTATTTAAAACATAAAAAGCACTTTTGAACGTCAAAAATTACAATGAAATAGAATTTATTCTAGTGGCCCCTCACAAAGGTAGTTTTCGTATGGAGAAGAATGGGCAAGAAACTCCACCGTTACCTTTTAAAATGTTTTACAATATTTTGCATACATTAATTATATAATAATATGTGAAGACGATGCGACGATGACTTGTTATTTTTTTGTATGTTTATGTCCTTTTTTATGCGTCATGTTTGCCGCAAATAAATGCTTTTTCTTTCATTTCTTTATGCGCCTAAAATAAAATTACTATAAAGTTTCTAAGAATAACCTCTGACCTCTAAAGTCACTCTCCTTCCTATGTGTGTCCCAAATAGAATGTATTTATATACATGCCGATGAGGAGTTTTCTAAAATAATAATATTTATGTAGAGAGAAATAAAATGTAGTTCTTTCTTTCTTTTGAACTGGAAACTAAATAGGTAGTTTCCAGTTCAAAAGAAAGAAAGAACTACATTTTATTTCTCTCTACATAAATATTATTATTTTAGAAAACTCCTCATCGGCATGTAGAGCATCACAAACGCATACAATCAACGTTAATGTGTGCATTGAACTCTACAACGTTGCACATGAACGCACAACAATGCTCTACCTCCGTAGAGACGCTCTATGTAGAGAGTAGAACACATTATTGATGAATAATTAGTTTTGCTAAGATAATACAGGCTGTAACTGGAAATTGTAAATTAGGTTACGTGTTGACAATTAACAATCAGTTTAGACCTACCTATTCATTAAGTCATGCCTATCAATGGGTTGTGACGAACTCCGATTTAATTTTACCAATAAAACTGAACGCGATCGGCACAATTAAACTGTGTTCAAGAGTTGTCAGTATCAAAATTCCACAACAAAGATGACACTGACAGCTCTTGAACTCTGCTTAGTGCTGATCGTATTTAGTTTCATGGTGAAATTGGCCCTGAGTTTCTAATTTCTCCGTTGAACTTTTGAGTTGAACGAAGTAGGTAATAGCTGTAATAGCAGAAAGTTTTAGCTTATTTTAAATCAATTTCTACACAGGATAAAATTGATATATGCGATAAATTAAAATATCTAATTCATCGTGCTATAACGTAAAGGACAATGCTCATGAATGTATGGAATCCCGTACCATGCTGCATCAAAGTCAAACTTTGTTTTTTATAGACTACACTTATCATATTAACTCTTACAAAAGTTGTTTTTGTAAAACAAAACCCGGGTTTCGGAGATTTTCATAAAAATCGAAATAACCGGAAAACTAGGTACTTTATTTTATTTGACGTCTGTCATACACGAACGACCATTATTGCTCTAAAAAAAGATAATCGTTTAAATAAAAATTCTATTCTTATTCTAGTTATTTTTAATGAATGTAGAATCGGCAAAGGGTATTTTTTTTGACATGTTTTTTGAAAGACGTGATTATGACACTAAAAATTCAAGGTCAACTATATTATTTGAAACGGAATTTCATGTAAAGGGAATAAAACAACATCAACACTTCAATTCACTGTTCAAAAATCAAATCCTCGACGCGTAATGTCGTAAAAAATTATGAAAATAATTACTACAATATTTTTATCTTGATGCATGAGACTTTTTGGTACGACTTTTGGTCATTGTCTTTTAGAGCATGTTATTAAGAAAAGGGATGCACATACGTGCGTGTAGGCGAACGTCGTCGTGCGCTCTTTTTTTTCGTAGGAACGGTTAAATGATAATGATAAATGATTTTATTTTGTAAGTAGGTTTGTACAAACACTTTTACACATCAATCATATTTTAAAACTAGATGAGGTCGGCGTTTCCTATCTGACTAGTCTGAAAAGAAAGGCCGAAACAAACTCAGACGTTACAGTCTCTTTTAAAGTCCAGTCATGATCTTGGTCATATCATATATATGAAGACCATGTAGGTCGATGTTAAAATTAGGTAAATACCGCTAGTTCAACACGTTGCCAGCTTGCTTCATGGTTTGAACTCCGTGATGAATGGATTGCTTATCGGGCGCGCGATAAAATTGATACTTTAATTTTCTTATTGGTTAATAATATAATATATATATATATAATAGGAAACAAACAGTTCATTTATCATATTAAATTTCATTTGAAAACATCCATCGGTTTCTTACAAAACTTCAACTATATCCAACGACCCAGGTTACTTATCTCCTTTGGTGACTGTTCCCTCGATTCCCACTCAAAACAAAAAAAAAAAAATGTGTAAAGTTCGTGTAGGCGACTAAAAAACCCAATCTATGCGAGATATGTTTCACGAAATCCCATTGAAATGCTACTCCGATCCGTGTAAAACCCGACAAACAAATCTATACCTAGCACCAATGTTTACACTCCATCAAAATTCTATAAAACCTGTATAGTTTTGCGATATAAAAAAGGAGTGAAAGAAGATTGGTAGCAACAGATATAAAGCCATTGATTTTTATTTATTTACTAGCGTTATTTTATCTCTTACATGTAGTTCTTATGTACTGTTTTGTGTTGTGTACTTAACTAAGATTAAGTAAGAGTAAGTATTAAGTTAGGTGTAAAGCCTCCTCCAAACCGTTCCAGCCGGTGTACCTATTCTGTAAAAATCTCACCGTGAAAATTTAAATGAAGTGAGTCTAAAGTGAGCTGTCACTCCACCTGATACCATTGAAACTATTGACAACTCACTTCATCTAAGTTTTCACGGTGCGATTTTTACAGAATAGGTCGGCAGGTGACTCTATCTTGAGGGACAGGCAATCTCTGCGCCCTTACGCCCCTAGTCGCCGCAGGAGACGCCCTGGACATCCCGACGTCCAGGGCGTCTGGGTGGCCGGGAGCCGGCAGTTGACTCCCGAGTCAACAGCCGGCTCCCGGCCACCGTAGGCGCGGGCTTGCGGGTGGCGAGCAATGGGCAGCTCGCCGCCCGATAAGGACCAGGCCCGGGTCGACGGCGCGTTGTGTTCCACGCGCGCCTCAAAGAGATGTCAGCACGAACTGACGGGGTCCGCTAGGCCCGATGCCTGCCAGGGCCGCGGGTTGTTCGAAAGGCAACTGAAGGAAAACGGGTGGGTTTCAGTTAGTAAAAGTCTGACACGCCCTCCCGCTCCGCCCGGAAGAAGTCATATGATGATTTCCCACACAAAAAAAAGGCAGCTCTATTCTTTCCCCACGCGCAATTGATTACACTTGTTATTATAAAATAGCTTCTGCCTCGACTTTCTCCGCGTGGAATAAACATAACCTACGCATTTGGAAATAGTGTAATTTTCTACCATTGAAAGATTTTTTTTGTAATCGGATCAGTACTTCCAGAGATTACTGTGAGACACGTAACTAATTTTAAATCTTCACAATTTTATTTTAGATAATATTTAGGAATTATAAACGAATTTCAATTAAAAAAAAAACAAAACAAAAAAACAACAACAACAACAATTTTTAATAAAAAAAAACATGGTGCTTTGTATGCATAGGTTCTCAACGTTTGAGACTTTCAGGGGGGCAGTAGAAGACTCAGAGAAAATTATACATCCTATGGTACGACTGTATAATATTACACGTTTAAATATAATCGTGGCAAAAGCTAAAAAAATTGGGGGGCTCTAGAAAAAAAAAAATTCTTACTGGTGGACAAAATAAGGTTGCGAAGATATGTTACAACGGTTCGCGTGCAATATCCTACTTCCTATTAATATCATAAACGCGAAAGTTTGTGAGGATGGATGTATGGATGGATGTTTGTTACTCTTTCACGCAAAAACCACTGAACGGATTTGGATGAAGTTTGGCACACATATAATTTACAACCAGGATTAAGACATAGGATACTTTTTATCCCGATATTCCTACGGGATCGAAACTTATGCGGGTGAAACCACGGGGTGCTGCTAGTCTATCCATATTATTATTCACTACGCGAATTTTATCGTTCATTACCATATGGATTTAAACTCATAATCGCTGTCAATTAATCACTGACATGCCAATGTGCACCGCAATTAATAGATGTAAAATATTTATTTTGGTATTACGTATTACATATCAATCTCCTGCGGGTCCAGTGTTGTGGTTTATTTATAAACGTTACTAAAGTTAAGAGACGTTTTAAACGTCAAAAATGTATGGTTAAACAGTTATAGCTATGCAATCAGTTCTTATATTAAATTTAAACAACGTTTAAGGGCGATTATATTTAATTCGGGCAGTGGTTATGGACTTGGCTTACGAGTTTTTGGTCGTGGGTTCGAACCCGTCGTCAACGCCGTCCGAACAGTCGCTTTATTTTGTGTAAATAATTTCATCACTATTGCTCTCAAAGCGGTGAAGGGAAACATCGTGAGGAAACCAGCATATCTTAGAAGCAACAATTCGAAGGCATGTGACATTTACCAACCCGCACCCGTGGTGGAATTAAGGCCCACCCCCTCTCACAGAGAGAAACCTGTGTCCCAGCTTTGGGAAAATTATAGGCTGACTAGCTAGTCAGCCTATAATTTTCCCACCAAGCCACCATTTTCCGCGAGGTGCAGCTGCACCTCGCGGTTTCACCCGCATAATATCGGGATAAAAAGTATCCTATGTGTTAATCTTGGTTATAAACCACCTGTGTGCCAAATTTCATCCAAATCCGTTTTGCGTGAAAGAGTAACAAACATCTCTTCATCCCTCCATACGAACTTTCGCGTTTATAATATCAGCAGGATTATGCATATTTAACTCATCCTTTTTTTTTGCCAATGAAAAGCTACCCCATCCACAGTCACTTCCTATTACAGCCAAGACCTAAACTAGAAGCTGGTAATAATCGCAGATAACATTGTTAGTGTCACAGTTCATGATATCCTTCGCAACAAGGAAACGAATTTATGCCCTGCGACTGTCTCGACTTTGTCTTTGACACTTTAATGCAGTCCGTTCTCCGCGCTCTCCATTGCGTGGTTTCCAAATAAATTCTCAACTTACGTCATTTATAACCGCTAATGTATGTCGCATCCGTACCCCGCATCGTTACGAGTATTATGACTGAAGTAAATAAATGTCATGGTACTTCCTCGAAGCTGGCAGTCGATCTTTCGTGGTGGGTAGTTGTCTCTTGAAAGGACTTTGAACTTTGTTACAAGATCGTCAGCATAATATTAGCCCCTGTTGGATACCTAGTAAAAACATAGAATTAGTTTAGTGCCACAAACTTCCGAGGAAATGGATGTTTGTGGGGGATACCACGTGTCTTTGTAAAACAAGACGCATATAGGGTATATTTCAGAAATACGTGGTTATATTTAAGTGCGTTGCATAGAGCATCAAACTAAACAACTTTCTCGATGGGACCAACATCTTAATCGAGAATAAACTATGAACTGTGCCGCTGTGCTGGCTGATTATTTTCCCGCGATTACGATGTAATTTCCATCGAGAAAGTTGTTCAGTTTGATGGTCTGTACCACACTCTTAAATATGACCTTTCTGTTATATGCTGTACAGAAGACGGCATATTTAAGTTAAATTAGAGCCGCATCTTCATCCGTAATATTGACTGACATTAGGTAAAATTGATAGAGATAATGTTTAAATGTCATAAAGGAACATTTTTTAATAAAATAAATATTGAAAGACATCTCCTGTCGTGTGGTTTCCGACAGCGATGGTAAAATTATAGGCCGCATATTTATATTTTCTAGGAGTCGAAAAAAGTGACTTAGGTATGTTAAGAGAGTGAGTAATATACCTATTATTTTAATTCTAATAAAATTATTAAACATTATAATTTTTGATGACATATAATAATTTGTAATCACTCGGTATAGTAATTATTGCACGAATCACGATGTTTCTAAGCTTTCAAATGGCAAACAACAGTCCAAGATCCCATCTACAATAGCCAATAACCCCAGTATGGCGTTTACTTTCTGTATCATCTTCATCTATACGCATACAATATTATATATAGTTAACCCCGGTCAACAAAAACGTCCGAATATAGAACCACCAGTCCACCAATGTTATTACATCCCAACAAAAGACCTTGCCGTTATCATGAACCATATTTAAAGATACGTGTTGAATGCGGTCCGCTAATATAGCAAAGTCAGCGTACTGTGAACTCCCGTCTGTAGTAAATTAAACAGGAAACTATTCACTTATTTCCCTCGAGGACCATGTGAGGGCACGAACATCGGACGATTTCAATCTAGGGATCATAAGATTATTCAGTTCAATTCTACTATTTCATACTGAGCTCGCTCGTGTTTGAGTTTTGACCGCTTCGTCTGTGCCCCTGGTACTTCCATCATTGAGACTGAATTTTTCATCGGCTTTAATGAAAAATTGCTGGGTGATTTTTGGGCGTAGAAAGATTTTTCTAAGGACAGGTGTTTTTAATGGGCAATTATTTTGTGGATTTATAAACATCGGTCGATTGAAACTTAGTAATTATTAAGATTACAAGTTAGTAGAACACAGAACCACTTCTCCACCGCTTCAACCCTAGTAGCAAAAGTTAACGATTTAACGGAACTGAATGTCTATCAAAAAGAAAGTAGTCACGCATGGCACTCTTGTCGGTGACCAGCTTATTAAATAACATGGAAACTGTGGAAGGTTGAAAACTTTATAAATCTACATGACAATATACCGTTTACTTCAGACCGTCAGACAAGGACCGCTTGTTGCGCGTTTACGCCTCATAAAACGTGCAATGCAACGTTGCCTGCACATCCTTCAAACTTGTTACCGTTTAAGCGCGTCAAGCGTTGTTTAAACTATCAACGTAAAATTGTTACAGCTTCATTTAGCTGTTTTTACATGGTTAAGAATCTGATCGAGGTTTCTTTCCATGTTTTAAACAAAAAAATATCTTTTTACAAAAACTCAGTCGTAATCATAATCGTTTCTTAGGTTAGAAAGTAGGTTTTATGTACCCACTTTCTAACCAACACAGGTGTTTCCCAAACTTTTGGATCCCTGTACAATCTAATTTAAATTAGGCACGCAAACATTGTAAAGAAAAGTAATGAATATCCGCCGTACTGTCCTTCATTTGGATAATACATCAACAATCGAGTTTTAGCCTGTCATAACCACAATAGGCGCCTTTCCATGGAAATATAGAATGGAATTGTAACAAAGGACATGAACAACTTGACGCACCGCTTAACACAAACGATGAGTAACAAGCTGTCCAAAAATGTCTGTCAATTTACAGCGGTGTGTCAATTTTGATGGAGCTGTGAAATCTGAAACCGTTCCTAATTGAAACATGATTTTTAATCGGAATAGAGGGTCTTTTGAAATTTTTGTTCTATGAGTCTACTTGATTATCCGTATATAGTCGTATATAGTCCTGCTCGGAGAAGGAGGCGTCGGGAGGCAACCGCCTTGGCGCCTAATACGCCAAAACCCGCTTACCAATTAAGGTAGGTGGACCTTTGGGGTCGCGGCCGCATAGAGTGGGGACTCTGTCCGCCTACCAAGTGACCCCAGGGAAGACGGTGGCACAGTGGTCACGTGCTGTCGTGCATAGCGAGGCTTAGGCGAGGCCACTTTACAGTCTCCCCAGAGATGTGCCTTACAGGCGTTGCGCAGGGGTGGTTCCGGAATTGGTCTTTTCAGAGGAACAGGGACCATGTGCGGATGATGATCACCGGGGTGGTTTTAGTGAGGTAAAAATCCGACACTCCCCGAAGGTAGGGTGCATTTTGAAGGTTTCCCCTTGAAAAAAAAAAAAATATAAAGCAAAATATTGACCTGCAGTAAGAGTTTTCTCTCACTAAAACACGATGGATAACAACGCAACATTTTTGTGCCACCACCACCACTCACCACTGCTCCCAAAACGGTGAAGGAAAACATCGTGAGGAAACCGGCATGAAGACATGTGACATTTACCAACTCGCACACCGCACCCGCGGTGGATTACAGCCCACTCCCACTAGAAAAGAGACCTGCGTCCCAGCAGTGGGAACATTAAATTATGTTATGTATTTATGTAGCAACACCGCACAATTTCAGTCCATAAAGTTCAATCAGCGTACTAATAACGTTAAATTCCTATCTTCTGAAAAAAGGAGAAACCGTAACGTAATTTACATCCCATTTCTGTCATCAATCTACTATATAAGTATCTCTGGTAATAGTACAATGTAATCTGCCGGGCTGGCCGCCGGTTACGGGAACATGGTTTTTTTTTTACTAAACAGCGCTTTCATGGCTTGCTAAGCGGTGAAGCGGAAAAGTAAAGCTAGATTTTATCGTTGCCGATTTTGTTATAAGTTAGTTTGTTATCTAAAGGCCAATTCTCGTAATTTAAAATGTTCAAGACCGGGTCGCAGTATCATCTCGGCGACAAACAAATGTCAAAAACTTGTCAAAATGTGGGGAAATTAGAGGTATTTTTGACAGATTGAGACTGAGATCAGACTGTGAACGTTCTTAAAATTACGAGAATTGCCCCTCAGATCTAGTTCTCCTGTTCTTGCAGTTTGGATGAGGTTCAAACATTTTTTGGTCAAAAAAGGATGGGGTTCAAATATTTTTTGGTCAAAAGAGGTCGTCATAATTATTTCCGGCAACTCATACTTCTATTGGCAACGAAAGGCCCATTTATTTTACGATTGGCAAAAGTTGACCATAAATATTGAATCAAAACCATGTATTTTTTTCTGTTAATGCGAGTAAACACAATCCCCCTTATTACAAAACCAAATTTGTCTTTAGATCGTTTAAACCACCGAGCTTGTTATTGAATTAAGTACCTAACTGTTATAGAAATGCAAAAATTACAGCTTAGTTCGGTACTAAGTTCTCATTAAAAAAACACAAATAAAATTTTAGCATTAAGAAATTAAAAAAAAAAAAAACAACTTTACTTCAGACCTTGATCCATATGATGTTAGTAATACACACTACTTACTTTGCCCAAATGGAAATAAAGTTCGAAATAAAAATACTGTCCAAACGTTTGGGCTAGAAGTACAGTTAGATATCGTTTTGTAATAAGAGGGTTTGTTTTTAGCATATATAAAGCATGTAACATATCATACATACCATTTTGTCCCAAACACAAATAGAACCAACATATTCACGCAATAATTCCACTTATTTGTCGAATATTGCAAAAGCAATTATTTACTTCGCCGTCGCTCCGGAATGAACAATTAAAGGTATCAGTCTTTTTTTCTGGAAAATCGAATACAACATTTGGTAGGCCGCCGCCGAAGCTTTCATTAAAATAAAAGTTTGTCAAGGAAAAGTCATTCTAATTAATTCCGTAATATGAACTGTATTACAAGACCTCTCGTTGTAAGCCCGTTTACAAACACTAAAATTAAATTAAGAAAGAAATCAAAACCCAATCAATATCGTATAGTCGTTATTGTTGTTTTTATTTAAGTAACGGTTTATTTTAGATTTATTCAAACACACACGTTTCCTTACATTTACACAAATCGTTTACAAGAACATAAAATCCTTCTTCTACCATCTTTCTTGTCCGCTTATTTGCGTCATTTTCATAACCATCTGCTAGTCTGTTTCATTTACCTCTAGTACTTGGAGATTACCATACAATGTAATCGCTTGGGTGGCGGTACCATCCACCATAATGTCGGGTTTATTCGCTATTTTTTATTCCACTAAACAATAAAGTTTTATTTCATTACATTTTGATGGCGCGCTAAGCTGTGGAGCTAGATTTAAAATTTGTTTATCGGGTTTCACACGAATAAACTGCTTGTAACTTTGTTGGCTTTATAGCTAGATAAAATAAACGGAAAGAAAACATTTTGTCAGTGTAGCTTAAAATCCTTTAACACTGATAGAGAAGAATATCCATTAGGCCACCATCAGAATTAAACTATTATACTACGGTACTAGCAGTGCTCCGCGGTTAGACCCGCATAAGTATCGATCCCGTGGGGATATTGGGATAAAAAGTATTCTATGCGTTATTCTGATGTATAAGCTATATTTCTGTAAAGTTTCATAAAAATCCGTTCTGTAGTTTTTGCGTGAAAGAGTAACAAACCTCCATACATTCATCCATCCAACCATCCTTACAAACTTTTGCGTTTATAATATTTTATTTTATTTGTTTAGGGACAATAAACAGCTACAATATATATGTGTTGGAACAGAGGAAAGATAAAACATATTATTAACAATATTGCAGGCCATTATATTATCCGCATATTAACAAAGGAAAATATGATAATGACTACCACTAGATAGGTAATAAATAATTACATCACATTAATAATAAATAATTATAGAAATGTGAATTAGTAATCATTAAATAATTAAATAAACAAAATATTAATTACATCATGCAAAATAGAAATTCCAATTAATTTAATTGCTTGGCAACTGAGAAATAATGAACACTAGGTAATAACAAATAAATGATAAAATCTAGACTAGCTTACATTCGTAATAACAAAACGTAACATAAATTTGGATTTGAAGCATACAAAATTATCAATATTAACAAAATTACAATTATATTAGTGGGGTAAGGATATTTATTATCCAATACAGAATCAAACACGTTATAAAGTGTGGATACCAGTAAACCAGTTTATCGAACAGCGAGATTAGGAAGCCTAATGCCAGGGAACACGTATTTCGTATACATCATAATATTATTATATTATTATTATCATAAACGAAAAACCTTATTAATTAGTAAGCCTTTTTTAATAACATTGTTGTAAACACGACACAGTCTATAAAAACAACACAAGCCCATTTACATGCATAAGTAATTACAAAATAATACCCGCTACTCCGGGTCGCTCATCATAAATAAACAAACTGCTAAATATGTAAGCATGAACTGTAAATCATTGTCAACATTCTCTATCTGAGGGACTTTTGGGGTGAAAGAAAGCCATGTTTTTCGCCAAAGAGTTCGCCATTGTCAAAACGTTGGATTTATGAGTTGGGTACTCTTTTCCTCTTTGCGAGTGGCGAAGTTAGTAGTAGCTTTGTAGTTAGTGTCATTATTAGTATGTTTTGTACACGGATTCATAGTAAGAATTCCTTTTAAATTGCTATAGTGATTAAAATAAACGAAACCAAAAAGTAATTCTGAATTTTATCCACGTGTAACATTGAACATAATTATGAAAATATTCTTTTCACATTCCGAGATCGTGCGAAAATATGACTTTTTGTGATCAAAATATACGGCAGACGCATACACAAACAGGTCGAAAACATTGAGAAAATCTTCAGTTAATCAAAAAGACGAATTGTTTACGTATATAAAAAACATATCAAGTTTGCAAGTTATGTTAGATATATATTTAAATTGGTTGCAGCAAACATTTTAAAGTCAAGATAAAAATTAAATGCCGACGCTAAGATTTTACGATGAGCAAGCGACGTTGTGGCAAAGAATGCATATTTTATTACTATGTCATCTAGTATCTCCTAAAAATATGAGATAAATTCGTTGAAAGGGTTGCAGTCTCCTTTGAAAGGTTTCATCGTCTGAGCACGTTTTATAGAAGTAGTGTTCAGCTTTGATACTTTCTTTGTGAGAAACTGGATAAAATCGCTTTATTGGAAGAGTATGTATTTTATTATTAACCGACTTCTAAAAAAGGAGGAGGTTCTCAATTCGACGACATGTTTTTTTTTTTTTTTTTTGTTTGTTTGTTACGCGATTTCTCCGCCAATTGTGGACCGATTTTCAAAATTCTTTTTTTGTTCGAAAGGAGATACTTCTGAAGTGGTCCCATAGAAATTTCATTAAAAACGGTTCGGTAAATTTGGTTTTTAAACCTAAATTACTGGTAAAAATTACAACTTAAAAGTGAAAAATAAAAACATTTTTGCAAAAAAAAAAAAAACATTTTTGCAAAAAAAAAACAACCGACTTCCAAAAACGACACTACAAAGTGAAAAATAACTTTAATTTCGGAAGTCGGTGGCAAACAACGAAAATGCGAACCCGACGACACCGACTTCTGAAATTAAAGTTATTTTTCACTTTGTAGTGTCGTTTTTGTTATCATTTTAGTGGTAGAGCAAAGGCCTCCATTCCCTCCTTGCACGTACCTCTGTCTAATACCGTCTGAGGGGTAAGTCCTTATGATAACCCTAGATTGACATGCAAAACAATATTTACGCCTTTGTTTGTACGTCTTGCTTAAACTTAAGAGACGTTTAAACGTCAAAAAATCTTCAGTTACGGATGTTTATCATTACACAAAGCTATGGACACACTAACTAACATTTACTCACTTAAAAACGCGCTGTTGTATTTTCAACGCTCGGATCAACGCCGAAAGTTTAAAATCTAACAGCGCGCGTGTTAGAAACTACACTATATTAACTTTAAGTAACGTTTATAAATAAACCCCCTATTGTTAAGTATAGGCAATACGATGGTGATGACTAATTATATCCATCTGTTTATTATGTACACCATAAATATTACAGATATGAATGTACAGACGCCAGTAAGGGTAATACGATACCCCTTGATAAGACTGGTTGTCAGACTTTCGGGCTTCTGACTATCCGTAACGACTGTCAAAGATCCACGAATGACAGCCGGGACGAACGACTTAACGTGCTTTCCGAGGAACGGAAGGGTCGTGGATGTGAAGACGGTCACCCATCCACGGGCCAACCGCGGCAAGCGTAGCTTAACCTGATCGATCGACCCGTGCGGCTGTTATTACTTAGCCACAAGCCCCTCAACACAAGTGCCAATGAGTTACAAATATTGGCTTGTGACTTTGCTGCGGAGGGACACTGATCTCTAAGATACAGGGTCACCCCTAGTTTGGAGATCAGGGTTCCAATGTATTGTGCTTAGCATAGCCACTCAGTTATATAACATTGAACTACTAGCCGAACACATGCTGGTGAGCGTGCTCCACTCCGTCGACTAGTTACAATTTATAATAAGCACTTTTGTCATTTAGATATCTTCCTTCTGTCTCAAAGCAATTTAAAAAAAAAATTATTGATAGTTTGTGCGATGGTCAAAATCAAAATCAAGTGTGATTAGTAACTAAGCTAAAAGTTTAAGATACCTACTTAGTATTTAAATGTATATATATAAGTTATATAAGTTATTCAGTAACTAAGCTAAAAGTTTAAGATACCTACTTAGTATTTAAATGTAGGTAATTTGTACTTACCTAACTAATTAATTAATAATGTACACAAGTAATCTGTGGTAACGTCGTTGATTGTACATTTACCCATATGTCTATATGTATATATTTTTTCCTTTTTGTAAAACATATTGTACAATTGTTTGTTTTTCCCAAATATAAAAAAAAAAATTGCTTTAAAATGTACTTAGGCTTTTCATAAAAAAAAAATGTTTATTGAAACATTTTTTTTTTATTGTTTTTATTTATAACAATACATAATACAGAATAATAATCAACAATATACAATAATAATCATAAAAATGACGTTTAAAAAGAGAAAAAGTGATATTAGATACTCCATTGATGATCCAAAGATCATACATTTACGAAGACATAGTTACTGTTTTTCACGATATTATGTCATTTTCCTCAATTAATCTACGGAACTTATAAGAGAAGAAAACTTGATGATGTATCGTTTTTTTTTTCGTTGTGTGGTCAGTGCATGCAAGACGAGGAAAAATGTTATAGTAAAAACATCAGTCGCCACTCGTTTTGCGTCATCAAGTTAACACAATAAGTATTCTTATTTACGGTTATAAGAATAAACTATTATTAAATAAGAATAGTGAAATGAACGTAGAATAGTCAATGACTACTGTTGCAATAAAATACCGTAGGTACTTAAAGAACAACCCCGCCTTCTTCCTATAGGTATTAAAATTCGATTTATACCTAGTGCCTGCCAGACGATTGGCTAGTATTCAGTTGTTTTAAAGACAAAATATCAAATGTTTCCTAAGCAAGATAATTGTTTGAACCCACAGGGGCAATTCTCGTAATTTTAACAACGTTAGCATTCTAATATATTATATTCGCAATCTGTCAAAAATACAATCAATACATACGTTTTTGACATTAATTGTCGCTATTGTCGCTGATGATATTACAACTTGAATTTGAACGTTTCATAAGTACGAGAATTGGCCTTCAGAAGCAGTTTACTACCGAGAAATTCAGATTCACCCTTCTGAGCGTCCACAATTTTCGAATGAACCACAGTCCATTCCAAAATCTTTCATCAAAAACTATTCTTGCTGACACAAGTTCACAAAAAACATTGAAATAAATTCCGCAGTACTTTTATAAGACAAACACCATTTAAAAGTAAACAAGGGAATCGTTACGGAGATAGGAATAAAAATCAATCAAAAACTGTCCAAGCGATGTGGGGACGTGCCGCAGGCAGATCGCTATGATTTGAAACCTCTGTGCAAATTGGAACTGGCTGGACCGGACAGGAGGATCGTTTGAATGCACGAATCTATCAGAAATTTCTTTTCAATGAAACCTTTTCCTGAAGGGAAAAACAGGGGAGGGTATATATTACTTGATTCTTTCTGGATTTGAATGTGAATGTGATATCATAATATTCTGTCCTAAAATCTAAGCTCGTGGTGGAACATCGTTCTAGGATGGGATATGAAGAGAATGAGGTTTCCTACACTTAGGGCCGATTTTTCAATAATCAGGTATATTTTATCTGAAAAATAAATCTGGCGATTTGACATATTTTCTATACAAGTGCTGTCAAACCACTATTTCACACACATATACATTCAACACTTCAAATAACCTCCCTTAGAATTCTAACGAAATATTATGTGGTCAAAGCATGGTTATCTACTGAATACATGTGAGATACCATAATTCGAGCAGTGTGGTTTTTTCGGTTATGAGTTTCGCTGACGTGACAGCCAGACCCTGTGATTGTATTTGATTAATGTCGACGAGTCATTCCCTTAAGAAGGCAAAGAAATATTTCCCATCATCTAACATAATAAATCGTCATAAGAGAACAGTGGCTATTTCTGGTTTTCGCCTCGTTGAAGCGCGAACAAAGCCATTTAATTGGATGACCATCGTAAATATCCTAGGACAATTTGGGTACTATAGGCTATCCGGTAGTTAAGGATTTATACCAATCGGATAAGATGTTTTTATGTGTGTTCCATTACAAAACATCCAATAAACTTCGCCGTAGACCTTCCGGAACATGCTGTATCAGGCCATTTGGAAACCGTAAGATATATTGGACTGATTTTTCTTGGGATTTATCTCAGGATATCGTAATGCCTTCATGTAATTAGAATGAGCAGTGGTGGCCCAGTGGTAATAGCCGCGAATTACGAGTTCTAGGTCGTAAATTTGAACCCAGACTTGGGCTTTACTTTGTGTACATTATTTCATCACCACAGCTCACAGAACAGTGAAGGAAAACAGCGTAAGGAACTATGCCTTGAACTAAAAATTCAAAGACATATTGTGACGTCCCCCAACCCGCAGTAGGCCCGCGTGGTAGATGACTGCCCACTCCCTCTTGAAGAAAGGAGGCCAGGGGGTCTACTCCGAAGTAGTATCGGCCGAATGTTCGGCCGTTTCCTGCTACGAAGTTACTATTTGGTTCGGTCGGTTCCGATCCTACACTCCTACACTCTTTCGAATATTGACTATGGTCCCGACCCAACTGAGCCGATCCGAACTTTTCGGTTCGGCCATGTGTCGGTCCGATCCGAACATTCGCACTTTGCACTTCGGAGTAGGCCCCCTGTGCTCTAGCAGTGGGAATATTATAGGGCAATTATGTATGTATGTTATGTAATTAGAATGATAAACTATCACGAAATGAAACTGTTTGTTTTTAACCCCCGACGCAAAAACGACGGGGTGTTATAAGTTTGACGTGTCGGGGTGTGTGTGTGTGTGTATGTCTGTCTGTGGCATCGTAGCTCCCGAATGGATGAACCGATTTTAATTTTGTTTTTTTTGTTTGAAAGGTGAATTTGTCGGGAGTGTTCTTAGCTATGTTTGATGAAAATCGGTCCTAGATGGCCGCCGCTACAAAATGGCGGATTACATATTTTTTCACAACTCCCTCAATATGGGTATCAAATGAAAGGGCTTGAGTAGTAGAATACTATACACTATGATAAATTTCAAATCCAAGATGGCCGCCACCACAAAATGGCAAATTACATTTTTTTTTTCACAACTCCCTCAATATGGGTATCAAATGAAAGGTCTTGACTAGCAGAATATTATACACTATGATAAATATCAAATCCAAGATGGCCACCACCACAAAATAGCGAATTACAAAAAACCTGATTAAATACCAAATTACCTGAATCTTAAAACGCAAGAAAATAAAAGAAAATAAATAATGAGAAGTCCCTACAAAAAGCATGAAATAAAAAATTAAATTAAAAATTTAAAAAACCCCCGACTACGTGAAACCCTATAAAAAGAAAAAAATAACCTTGAAATTATGACCCTACGTAAGTACGTATGAAATTTTTTGATTGAATATTGTCCTGTCGGGGGACCGCTACTATTTTAAACTTTAACAGAACGTTAGGCTAATAATTAGAGCGGTCCCCCGACGGGACAACCTTTAATCAAAAAATTTCATACGTACTTACGTAGGGTCATAATTTCAAGGTTATTTTTTTCTTTTTATAGGGTTTCACGTAGTCGGGGGTTTTTTAAATTTTAAATTTAATTTTTTTTTACCACTTTTTACAGTAGGCAACATAAAATCTGTTACAGTAATCTCTAAAAACAGGAGCATTGTAAAGAATTGCTCAATTACCCTTAACATACCTTCGCAGTGTGTGGTCGGTTTGGAAATTAATTTACTTTTACCTTTTTTGAGTTTAAACAAGATAATTTACGGGTTCATTTAGAATTTATCGTGTTTGGACCCCGAGGGCTGTTAAAATGTTGCCAATTTATTTTAGTTGGAGACGGCCACTCGTTTAAATTAGGAGAAAAATTGTAGGGGTATTCTTTCCCCCAGATTTTAATAGGGTTTTAAGCTAGCTAGTGAATAATGAGTTCACGTTCGTTCATTATGTTGATGGGGTGAGTAGAGTTGCTAGATACTCGAAAGTACTATGTAATTAACTTGTACTCGCAAAGTATTTTTTTAAGACTTATACCCTTTTTCAATTCATTATTTTCTGATGCAGTAAAAATTCTAATAAGATCGATAAGAATCGTTGAATAATATCTATCACATTTCTAATAAAATATATTTTTGCTAGATAAGCCATAAATTAATAAAAAAAACTGCTGGTTTTTCTAGCATAACATTCAAATACTTCGTGTGTACAGCCATAAATCGCCAACAAGCAGTCACTTAACTGGATTAGTATACATAAAACTGTTTGCAGGAACTCCATAAAATAGTACGAGGCTATATAACAGTCACAAAAGGGAGTTACAGTGATGATAAATCTGCTCACACTATACAAATAAGTTGTGTTAATAATATGTATTTCTGACGCTGCACGCTGTATTATTTCATGTTTATCTTTATTACGAATGTTTTAGTTTTAGTACAGGGCTGTTTTTTTTTCCTTTTAATATCGGTCTTGTTCGTAAGTAAAAGGCAAATTGATATCTAATAATAGACACACAGTCAAATTGGAATGTACGGGGCAAGCTATAAATAGGAAGAAACAAAAATTCCGGCAGTGTCTAGACAGGATAGGATTCAAATAACACTAGAATTTTACAAAACAAAAGCCATCGGATAGCGACACACACGTCTTGTGAACAGCGTGCAGCATATTACCTACCAAAACCATAAAGTTAAAACAACTACCGACACGAAAATCAAATTAAAAAGCGTCATTAATAAAATACATCCAATCTGCCCCATTAGGGGTGAACCGGGTAAAAATGTACAGCGAGCGCCATTTTATTCGCCCAGTTTTCTATACGCTTGTTGACTAGGGCAGGCAGTTAATTCGAGCTTACGTCAGCATGCTGGCCGAGGATAATGGCCGTCGCAAATGTTTTTTTTTTTACTTTTTTCACGCACTGGATTATTCTGTATTTATTGTACAAAAACAGCGTCAAAACAGAAGACAGTGGTGGTCGGGTGGGAGTGAAGTGGTTATGAGAAATTATAGTGTTGCGGGTTGACCGTACTAGATTTATGTTGAAGTTTGTGGTATTGTCGTTGGAAGGGTAAGATAGAAGTCTTCAACTTGACTTTCACTTCACTTTTACTTTAAAGACCTTCCGTTTATTATAATATTCAAGACCTATCCTTTTAAATTGTTGAAACCGATTTGTTTCATTGTAAAACATTCACAATAATATGTTCTATCGCCAAAACTTACATATATCTGACCATTTTGAAAACAAAATCCCGTGCACATAATGACCACAGCTGCGTCCGTAAGTAAAACAAAAGAGGATGCTTTTTAGGTCGACTAATAATATGCGCTGCAAGCAGGAATAGTCCTTACGGTGCGGTGGTCAGATATAGATTTTGGCGATAGTACAGACGCCAGCACATCAAGTTACTACAATCTGTCAAATTTCTTTAATAGATTTTCAACTTTATCGCTATAGCATTAAGGTTCAAGGTTGATTGGGAAAATTTGACAGTTTCGGGTAGCTTGACCTGCTGGCGTCTGTACAAAGTATGCAGAGATTGCTCAAGACAGGGAGGTTTGGAAAGAAAAAGGGGAGGTCTTTGCCCAGTAGTTATATATATCCGTAAAAGCAGTAAAACTGTCTATTTACATCATGAAACAAAAATGAATCATATCTTTCAATAAAGCAACCTAACATGATCTGCCCAAAAAAAATATTTTCACAATCTCTAAACACTCACATAAAAACACAGTCCATGAAGGTTTCAACAATCGAGTTCAAATGGGATTGTTTTCAGGAAAATTGTTTTTTTCCGAACTGAATGTGATAAAAGAGATAATCCCCCACAAATCTTTACGGGTCAAAGTGGTCTTTATCTGTATCGATGGGGTTGAAACGGGGTGAAGGGAGGGGTCAGACCTCCATCTGTATATTCACACCCACAAAAAACGGTTGTAGCTCGCTAAATGAAAAATAAAAAAAGAGATCGTAATAAATGTTTTTGGAGGAGGCTTATTTTTACAAACGTTGGCTATGAACAGTGTTATTTTTTAGACTGTACGGTATTTTGCTTGGATTTAAACAGGAAAGTAGGTAGGTAATATAATACGAAATCTCAAAATATTATATTTCATTCTTTTGTAAGATACTTAAAAAGTCATAACATTTATTTCAAATAAGCATATAAAAGGCACTTTTGAACGTCAAAATTTAAAACAAAATAGAATTGATTCTTGTCCAAAAGGTAGTTTTCATATGTAAATAGAAGAATGGGCTAGAAACTCCACCGTTACTCTTTTAAAATGTTTCCATGTTAACCAGTAACTAGATTGTGGAGGTTAGATAGGCTATCGTTTATTTAATATATAAACTAGCTTTTGCCTGCGACTTCGTTCGCGTGAAATTTCTCATTTCCCTGACCCACCGCATCGCATCGTATCGCCCGCCTAACCTATTACTTCGTTTTCACTTAGCGTTCTTTCAGAGTTTTTTTTTTTCTATTTGTTCGGTTCCTAAGGGTTTTTTCTGTCTCAAGAATTATAAAGAATTGAATCTTTCAAATTCGACTGGTATTTCCAGAGATTAGCGCGATCTAACCAACGAACTCTTCAATTGTATTATTTGGAATAGATTCCGTTTTCAGCTGCATCCAGTTAGACTGGAAGCCGACCCCAACACAACACGAACAGGCTTGGCAGATTGATTAGACTCAGTAACAGTAAGATACTTTAAACATTAAGTTGACTAAAATAAAGAACATCACGTAGTCACAACGTAGAAATAAATTACAAAGATGAAAGGTTCCTGAGGTAAAAGAAAGACTTCACAATAAAACTCAACTGGCAATATCTCCGTAGCAAAGGTAACAGAGGATTGGCACTTCACAGAGTAAGAACAGGGAAACAATTAAATTGCAGTTTGCTAATACTTTACTATGGTAGAAGAAGAATCATGATTAGTCTGTGGCCTATTAGTTTTTATGTTGGTCTCTACAGCTATTATGAGACGCTTATAAGAGATGTTACTCGTAGTTTGTTTGTTGTCAATTGCCAATGTCGCAACACAGATCAATGTGTGTGTGTTGTTTTTGGTCCCTAGCATGACATCAAGCAATAGACAAAATTCACAAGCTTTTATTGCTTGAATACAAGGATTATGGCTACTTTTTTGTGTGTATTTGATGCGTTTCGTTTGGGCAGAAAAAAAACTGATTTTTTTTCTTTCTTTAATAATTATTGTCTCACTAAATGCGCCCTGCGTTTTCATCCGCATAAGTTTCAATCCAGTAGAAATATCGGGATAAAAATATCCTATATCAATTCTAGTTATAAACCTGTGTGCCAAATTTAATCCAAATCCGTTCAATAGTTTTTAAGTGAAAGAGTAACAAACATCCATCCATCCATACAAACTTTCACGTTTATAATATTATAATACTAGCTTCTGCCCGCGGCTTCGCCCGCGTGGATGTCGGAAATTATCCCACGGGAACGTGCTAACAGGATAAAATGTATGTGCACCAGGATGCCATCTATCTCGCGGGCCCTTTGTGGCTAATTACAATAGAAAACCAATTGTGTCTCATTAATGGTGATTAAGAGGGTACCTATATGATATCTTTACCTAAGTACCTACCTAATTAAAAAAATAAATAAACTCAATAACAGAAAATAAAATACCTACCTACCTAAATAAACCTATTTATGACGATAACTAATCTAAACTCAATCATCATCTGCCTAGCCTTTTCCCAACTATGTTCAGGGCCGGCTTCCAGTCTAACCGGATGCAGCTGAATACCAGTATTTTACATGGAGCGACTGCCTATCTGACCTCCACAACCCAGTTATTGGGTAATACGATACCCTTGGTACGACTGGTTGTCAGACTTTCGGGCTTCTGACTACCCGTAACGACTGTCAAAGATCCACGAATGACAGCCGGGACCAACGGCTTAACGTGCTTTCCGAGGCACGGAGGTGTCTTGGTATGTAAAGATGGTCACCCATCCACAGACCGACCGCGGCAAGCGTAGCTTAACCTGACCGATCGACCTGTGCGGCTGTTATTATTTAGCCACGGGCCCCTCAATATAAACTCAATAAATAAGCAAAATCTCTAAAAACTAATATCTATACGAATGACTATCCTACCTAACAGTATTATAAAATAACCTACGGTCACTACGTACACTATCAAATATACTACCTATACTTTAAAATTAAAATCTATACCTACGACTTATATAAAAATAAACCTAAATAACTCTAAAAAGTAAAAGACCTAACCTACGACAAACTTATTATTTGCGGTTGGTACAGTAATCGGATCTAGGGATCGAACCGCAAAATTAAGTTTGTTTTTTATTGTATATACTTTTCCGGGATAAAAAGTACCCAGTGTGGTGCCCAGGATATTAAAGAATAATTATACCAAGTTTCATCGTAATCGAACCGGTAGTTTTTGCGTGATGCCTGAACAAACAGACAGACAGACAGACAGACAGACAGACAGACAGACCGACAGACAGACAGACAGACAGACAGACAGACAAAAATTTTTTTAATCACATTTTTGGGTTCGGTGTCGGTCTAGTAACACCCCCTGCCATTTATTTTTTTGATATTTTCAATGTACAGAATTTTCACTTCTACAGATTTATTATAAGTATAGAATATAGATATAGATAATATATACGTATATAGTAAGACTACATTATTTCCTTATTCGGGTAAAGATAATTATTGTATGGATGAATGTAACCGATTTACGATTTAACAATAGGTGGATATAACGATGTGCTTATGATCAGCAACAATAGTTATGTTAACATGAATACTGTACACAAATTGACACAAAGTACGAATTATTTTGGTTTTCAATATTATTTGGTGGCCTAATTTTTTTTGTTGACTTAAAAATATAGTTTTCATAGACTTTCGTTGATGCCTGTACAAAATTAACATTCTCGTTACGACCATCACAAATATAGACGCAGAATTCAGTTTAATTAATGTCCGTTTGTTAATTATTTCGTTCAGAATCATTAACTATGATGCCAATAAAGCTTCTGGCGTGAATGCAAAATTGTTCCCCAATTTTGTTATGAAAAACTTAATTTTCGGCAAGTTATGTAGCCACGAGTGGTAAATGTTCCAATTTGGTTAAGTCCACTCGGCTCGATGGATTAAAATTTAGTTACGTAATATTCAATTTAAGCTCCGTTTTTTAAGACTAAATTAGTAGGTACAGTTGACATTTAATTTTATAAATGAACTGTTTGTTTTCTATTAAAATAATTAAATTTTATTCGAAAACGTCCATCGCTTTCTTACTAAACTTCTACTAAATCCGACGACCCTGATTACTTATCTCCTTTGGTGATTGTACATAGCTAGTTTTATAAAAAAAGAATACAATTATAAGGTTAACTACTTCATAAAATCCTTAAATTTATTCATTCACTGACTAAACCACTGGGTTTATTTATTCATGCACTGAAAAACACGAAATTTTGCGTGTTACTTACGAAAATAAAATATGAAATTTTGACATTTTTGCCGATGAGAAATCCCATCGGGCATCCGGCTTATATTCTTTGAAAGCACAGTGAACGTTTGAATATTTTTATTTATTAAAAACAAAGGGGAAGCCGAAAATATTTAGAAGACATACCCACCAATTTAGATGAATTTAGAGGGGCTTTTTTTTTTTTTTTTGAGGATGGGAAATCATCAAATGACTCCTTCCGCTCTGGGTGGAGCAGGAGGGAGTGTCAGACTCTTACTGACTAAAACCCACCCGTGTTCCTTCCTTAGCCCTTTATGTTCCAGGGCAGCGGTAACCCTTTCGGACAATCCCGCTACCCTGGCAGGCTACGGCCCTATGGGGCCCCGTCACTCATGCTGACTTCTCTTTGAGGCGCGCGTGGAACACAACACGCCGTCCGGCACGGGCCTGGTCCTGATCGGACGGTGAGTTACCCATTACTCACCGCCCGCAGGCCCGCGCCTACGGTGGCCGGGAGTCGTCACGCGGCTCCCGACGCCCGGAGGGTCTCCCGCGGCGGCTGAGGCGTGAGGTGCGCAAGGCGCGTTCTCTCACCCACCCCGCCACCTCCTTCGCTAGCATGACTGCTTCGCAGAAGGAGGTGACTGCCTCCCACTCCCTCTCGCCCCGGACCATGGCTTGAACCAGGGCCGGACGCGAGAGGTCGCCGCCGCTGCCGATCGCCTCTACGAGGACACGGCGGTGCTCTGCCCAAGCAGGGCAGACCTCCACCGTGTGCTCCACCGTGTCCTCTGGGCGATCCTGACAGTGGTGACACCCGGGTGTCTCCTCCCGCCTGATTATGTGCAGGAACCTCCCGAAACATCCGTGTCCGGAGAGGACCTGCGTCAGGCGGTAGGTGAGAACGCCGTGACGTCTCTCTAGCCACTCCTCAAAGAGGGGTCTTACCGCCGCTATCGTGGCGTGCCCTGCGCTGGGTTGCGATAGTCGCTCCTTCCATGCCGCCATGAGATCGCGCCGGAGGTTCGTCCGCTCCGCCGCGGTTTGCCGCGGATGCGGAGTTTCCCCCCGGCGTAGTGCCTCCGCGCGCCAATCATACAGGCGCGCGAGCACTATCGCCTTCAGATCCCATGGCGGCAGTCCGGCAAGGAGGCTTGCTGCCTCGCCCGAGATCGTGCGGTAGCCCCGGATTAGCCTTATGGCTACCACCTTTTGGGGCGCGTTCAGGTAGTGTGCGGCTCGCAGCCGCAGTGAACGCGCCCATACCGGGGCCCCATATAGGGCCATGGACCGCACGACCCCCGCGTAAAGCCTCCGGCAGGAGGCGTTTGGCCCCCTCAGGTTGGGCAAGAGCCGCTTTAGGGCGGCCCCGGCCCGTTCCAGTTTGGGGGCCAAACGTCGGAAGTGCTCGACGAAGTTCCATCGGCTGTCGAGGACGAGATTTAGAGGGGCTTGTGGCTAAGTAATAACAGCCGCACGGATCGATCGATCAGATTCAGCTACGCTTGTCGCGGTTGGTCCGTGAATGGGTGACGATCTTTACATACCAAAACCCCTCCGTACCTCGAAAAGCACGTTGAGCCGTTGGTCCCGGCTGTCATTCGTGGATCTTTGACAGTCGTTACGGGTCGTCAGAAGCCCGAAAGTCTGACAACCATTTTTGCCAAGGGGTTTCGTATTACCCAGTAACTAGGTTGTGGAGGTCAGATAGGTAATCGTTCTATGTAAAATACTGGTACTCAGCTGTATCCGGTTAGACTGGAAACCGACCCCAACATAGTTGGGAAAAGGCCAGGCAGATGATGACATACCAATTTAAATGAATAAAATCAGCACCGCCATAACACGATCCATGCTGCGTTTATGTGAAATAAAATATTTTGATTTGGAATGCTGAAAGCCTTTTGGGCACTTTTCCTGTTGACAACGATGCGGACGAATTTTTTGATGGCCTATGATTCTTTCCCCTCCCTTTTTGAAGTAAAAACTTTTTTTACCGTTGTGCACTTTTTTTTGTGATGTGTAAAAAATGTTAAGCTCGCGTCAGGACACGTGACCTGATCGAAAATTCGTAAGACGGAGGGAGAGTAGACCGCATTCCAAAATATCAAAAATGCACAACGTTAATATTCAAGTTTTCACTTCTGTCGGCACTCCCGGAGTGCAACCTGTTTTTTTTCGATATGTATATGTGTGTACCTACGAGTATGTGGTTTTACTTCAAAAGTTACATTTCTTTTTATATAAGGACTGATTTTTCCATCGCAAGATAACCTTTGACAGTTTTTGTATGAAATAACTGTAACAATTTCAATATTATTTTCGCATAAAATTATCAGATGATTGAAAAATCAGACCTTATACATACTCGTATTATTAATAGATTATCCTTATATTTTTAGACCAAATCTGAGATACATTCCCTAACGTTTTGCTGGTTTACATTTTCTTATTTGAACACAGTAAAGTATGTACCATGATAATGGCAATAGATCCTTTGACAAGTCAAGGTTTTGTAGTATGCACATGATGACCACAGCTGCGTCCGTAAGTAAAATAAAAGAGGATCCTTTTTAGGTTGACTAATAATATGCGCTGCAAGCAGAAATAGTCCTTACTGTGGTCAGATACATACATATTTTGGCCATAGTATTTAGGTGTATAGTTTCTTTTTTGCCTGTTGCAATGTATGCTTCTAGACTGTCAAATTCTAGAGACGTTTACTTAGGTTTTATTTGTAATAACTAGTTCGTGATTGGTTGCAGCACAATACGGACGAAACGCCATTCAAATACTAGTGTTTATGCTGTGCTTGAATACGAGGCTTTTGGCTACTTTGTATGTGTGTATTTTATGTTTTTTTTTCGTAATGTGCGTTTTGTTTGTGCAAAAGCAAAACAATTTTTCTTTATTTTTTAAATTCTTGCCACTCATTGGTGATTTGAGTTTTTAGTAGCACTATTATTAAGTAGCGTTGTGTACCTACAACGGGCCTAAATAGACGGTTATGCTTGATTCTTTAAATTGAGACCATCATGTTTATTAATAAAATCGTTCTTCTCATACTAACAAGGATTTAAAGATTACCATGAAATAACTTTGAGCGGAAAATCGAAAATCTGCCAAGTTTTTAGGCTTAATTAAATCACCGGAAATTTAATCGTAACACGTCCGGTGTTATAGGCAAGCAGTAGGAGATTTTGTAATTTTATTACTTTTAGAAATTAAATATTCATTGAGGAAACTATTTTTTTTGTAAGACAAAATTCAGTATTTTTAATGGTGTTTAAGATCGTAAGCACAATAAAAGAAGGGCGCCTACTATATTCAGAACTTGTTGTATAGGATAAAATATATTTTTATGAGAACATTTAACCGAATATTAAAAGAGAAAACATAAAAGGTTTCTTTGTCAACAAGTTAAACAAGAAGGAAGACAATATAATTGGTGAAGTATACGCAATTTATACATTAAGGAGAAACATGAGGTCATTATACATAACATGATGCAGCCATCTTGTTGATGCAACCCATAATTTAATTATTAGTCTGCTTTGAAACTTCAAAGATGTTAAGGGGCAGCAACGTACATTTTAATGAAATAGGGGTGACCAGAGTAAAATTTTGTTCATGACCCCATCGCGTAATTAACTTATAAAGGCTTTCTGTTGATTATAAAGAGTTTCTCCACCTGGATAAAGTTTATCCAAGCACTTATATGTAGTTGTACATACGCCTACGTCTTACTAAGGGGGAAAAGCCAAGTCCGTGAAATTCCAGTTTTTTTACGTTTTTTGCAATTTGCAGATCAGGGTCAGGTTGTACATACGTTGAACAAAATATGATTCGCGACCGTAACAATAATGTATTTACAGAATTATAATCATTAAAATCATCAATACAACGCTCTAGTTTAATTATACATTGTTAATAGTACTCCTAATACAGTACCAAAATCCCAAGGGGGGCCCTAATTCAATAACTAAAAATTGTCGCATGGCTTCCACTTAAATTTAAATAATATGTCTTTAGAAATGTCCTTTATTCCGTTAACGTGATCGTTTTTCTCTTAATTGAAAAACTTTACACAGCCTTAAACTGAAAAAAGTACTTTAGAGTGTATTCGTTGAATCACAAAATTGTTTTTGTTGGTTATCTTCGGAATTCTTCCAATTGTTTTATAGCTATTTTATACCCTATGTCGTAATATATTGAGGTTAAGTGCTTTAGGGTTTCTGTTTGTGGTATAAAGGATCGGTTTAAACTTGTTGCCCTAATAGGGATGAGCGTTAGTTTTTCTTTTGTTAGTGTAAAATTTGATTGTGAAACTAATATTATCAAAATGACTATTTGTTTCTATTTGGCTTTGTATGTGAAATTCAATCAACTCAGCATCGTAGTCTACTGCTGGAGTTAGGCAGAGGCCTAACTCCAGCAGAAGACTACCTGCCAGCCTGTGAGAGCACAGGCTGCGACAAAATACCCTGTCCTCCGCCTTCCGCATCCGGTCTGTCCTAGCCACCTTCTTTAAGTCGTCGGTCTATCTAGCTGGGGAGCTTCCCACACTACACTTGTGGAGACCGCGTATCGGACACGGTCTCCACTCCAGGACTCGTCTGCTCCACCGATCATCGGTCCTTTTAGAAACATGACCAACCCACTGCCACTTCAGTTTGCTTACTCTGCAAGCTATGTCGGTAACTACGGTTCTTTTTCGAATTTTTCGTATCTGAAATTAAAATCTCATAATTTCATGTGACTATAAAAACAATAAAACGTTGTGTAGCTACTTGAAAATAAGGACACATTCTGTCCCATATTCTCAAAGTGCTCATTTAATGGTTCTAACATTCATCCAAAAAATCCAATAAAATTCACACACATTTCCTCAAAGCTGAAAACATTTTGCAGCATACATTTAGAACCCAGGTCATGCACTGAGGTGACCACGACGAGACACAGAGAGGGGTGTCTCAAAAATTTAAATTGGTAAAAGAACGTGCGTCACCCTCGCGCGCCAAATTGAATTCCCGGAGTTTGCCCGCGGCTCGCGAAGTACGCTGATAAATATGTAAGTCCCGACGAAGGTTTCTTTTGACGCTCCCGGGCTATACAAAATTATGAATATTTCGAACTAAACGTCTTAGGGCTACCAAATTCTTTTTTTTTAAGTCTGTACAGTAAGTATATATCAAGACATGATTCAGTTATTAAAACATGATATTGAAAAATGATCAGAGCAATGTGCCATCTATGTAGATAGTACTACAAAGCTGTCAACATTACTTTATAAATTAAAAAATTCTAACATTACCTTCCTTGTACAGACGCCAGCACATCAAGTTACTACAATCTGTCAAATTTCTTTAATAGATTTTCAACTTTATCACTGACGCATTAAGGTTCAAGGTTGACTGGGAAAATTTGACAGTTTCGGGTAGCTTGACCTGCTGGCGTCTGTACATAAACGAATTAAATCTTTTTGTAAAATCGAATCCAAGCTATTATAAGACTGCTTCTAAAAGCTATTATAGACAATTACGTGACAAAAAAGGTTAAAGGTAGAAATACCGTATGGGAAAACGGCATTACTCAATAAAAGTATTATTTGTATGGCATTACTGATTTATAATAAATTGCCCGATGACATTAAGAAGTTACCTCCTCATCTATTTAAGAAGAAATTATACAAATTCCTAATTAAAAAATGTTATTATAATGTAAAAGAAAACTTCGAAGACAAAGATATTGTATTTTAATTATAGCAAATATTTGTACATTAATTCAATAATATGATAATAATTACAGTTACTATGTCATTCTTAATTTACTTGACATTACTGTTATAATTTATTACTTCAGATTTAATCTGATGTGTAACGAAATTGACTATATATCTATATTTTCAATGACAATGTAACTGAATAAGAATAATTGTGTCATAATGTTCCTAATATATTTGCACACCTCACATGGTTATGATACAGTGTGTCCTTTGTTATGAACCTTTTGTAATATCCTCTGAACCTGTGTTATGCAAATAATTGATTTGAGCTGATTTGAAAAAAGAAATTATTATTACAACCTAGTTTTCGAAACGTCAACTAAATTCATTCAAAACTCATTTAAGAAAATTATGTAAATTTTAGCTAAGTTTTCCGTAGTAAAAATCTAAAAAACAATTTCGAGTCCAGCCACTAGCTGTATCTTTTTTTCTATAACTTGACTTTTCTAACCAGAACTCATCTAAAAACGGCGAAAAATGGCTCTAAATCGAAGCCAGCAGCCCTGAATCAGTTCCTTCACCCCTTATAGCGAGCGCTGATGAAATACTGAAATGAAATACATTCGTATGTTTTATTCAACAGCGTAACGACTGTCGCCGAGTAAAAGTTGCATTATGTTAGATTTTTTGCATTAAAACTTTACTGTATTCCGTCTTATTTATGGATGCCACATTATTTTCGAAGTAAGGTTTTTCAGTCCGTTTTGAAATGGAATTTGATGTGTTTGTCTACCTCTAACTGAGGTTGCTGATCTGAACAAGAAGTGCTAATGCTTGGGGGAGGCCTATGTCCAGCAGTGGACATCTTTTGGCTGAAATGATGATGATGAATCAGCAGAAAATCTATGTCTGGTATAATACTGCAGTGAGGTCGAATCGTTCAGTGATTGAAATGAAATGCATTGGATATTGGAATCACTTTTACAGGTCATATTATAAAAATAAATAAGTTAGATGAGGTTGGCATTTCCTATCTGACTACTCTGAGAAGAAAGGCCGACACAAACTCAGAGGTCAAAGAGTCTTATAGTCCATATATCTTGGTCAGATCATGTGAAGACCATGTAGATTTGACCACAATTGGCTATTTTCCTAAAAAAATCTAATTAGTCCGTCAGTTACATTATCAAAAAATATTGAACACGTATTTTTTCTTTTGTCAGTTATATAAAAAAATGATGAAGATATCGCCCGTTAAAGTTCCGCGTGACGTCACTTGCTTGCGAAACTTTTGCAAGCAAGTGACGTCACGACCCCCCACTCCCAAATTTTGACGCGCTTTATCTTTGTCATTTTTTGTTTGATTGACAAAAGAAAAAATACGTGTCCATTATTTTTTCGATTATCTAACTGACGGACCAAATAAAATTATTATTTTTTTACCCAGGCAACTACCCTATTGTCAAAACATAACTAAAATAAAACAGTTGTCATCATCAAAGATGCTTTACATACTAATTGTTCTACTCTAACTTAGTTAGAGTCTGACCGTCGAGAGATTGCGTTCTATACACCAGTCAGTGCGACAATTCTAGTATCTAATAAAGATCAAATTCGCAAAACACGTATTCGTTTGTATGTAAATGACATGTGTCAAGAACGCATTCTCTCGTCGACCGCACTGTAATGATATATTATTATATAATAACATCAGTCTATTATCCACCCTGTACTTAGCAATACATCCCGTACATAATACATCACATCTATAGATTATATCATAATACCATCAAAGCAAAGATTATACCCTCACTTCCCCCCTCTCTGTATAATACAAGATCGATCGAATCTGAACCCTTTGTACTTAATTTAATAAACATATGTCCTAGTATTGGGAAAACAAGTGACGTTAATACGCAAAACCAGTTGAAATACCCATTCGTATTTTCCCAATACGAATTTGGAGACGTGTTGCGTCGTGTCACGTAGCTCAGTCGGTGCGGATACGGATATTTATACGGATACAGGGACGGACGGATATAAAGGCACCCATCGGGGTGCTTCTGTAAATAAGCTTTCGTTTTGTAGGTGTATTGGTTTGTAATTAATCACGATGTTTTATGTTTGTCACTTTAATGTAAAACCTGGCTATTATGACAATGTTTTCTTTACTTTATAGTACCATTTCTCAGTGTCACGTTATAACAATAAGGTACTATTTCCGTCTATTTTAAAGATAGGTCGATCCGTGTAGCTTTTTCTCGATCGCAATATTACTTTACTTTTTATGAAAATATGTATCGTTTTTTAATTGATTTTTTAATTGCTCTTGACCTCGATATCGCCTGGTGAAAAGCTATGGTTAAGGTCTATAATGAAACGAGCAAGCCCAGAAGATGCCTTTTCCCTATTCGTTAAATATGATAAACAGACGAATAACGCCTATCTATTACATAAACAATACAAATAGCACAAATAAGAAAAAAAACGAAACAAAACACAACTACCTATCTTTGTAATCCCGAAACACATCTTTCATACCGCGCGCAAGTAGCCGGATATTATGAGAATTTAGCACCACTTTCGTTCGGAATACGGCCCTGTATCCGCGCCGAGCCAGAATATCCATTAAACCGTTATTTACACAGCCCTCTACACTACGTGAGCTTTAGGACCGCGGCGGGATAATTTTACTAAGGAAATAGTTTTTCGTTCACTATTCGCAGGGAAATAGAAGTAAACGGAGCAGGAATGCGAGTATGAGGGATTGGATTCTTGAGATTTTTGACGTTTGAGTGTAGGTAAATATTATTTATTTTTATTTGTAGAGGTTCCAGGGCCAACCTGGCCAAAGATCACTCAAGACAGGGAGGTTTTGGACGGAAAAAGGGGAGGCCTTTGCCCAACAAACAGTAGGACACAAAATAGGCTAGCGAAAAAAAAAGGTGTCTTTTGTATAAACAAATATTATAAAGAGGTTTTATTGTCATTGGTTGTATAGGTAAAAGGACTATGTAACAATCGCAGCAGATTGCGTTCTGTAGTTCTACCAACCCTTATGGGAAGAAGGCTATTATGATGTTTGTTTGTCAGAGGTAATCTCTGGAAGTACTGATCCGATGACAAACATTTTTTCACTAATAGGTAGCGAAACTATTGTTGAGTGCCATAAGATTATGATCGACTAGCTGCGCCCTACGGTTTCACCCGCATAAATTTCGATCCCGTGGGAATATCGGAATAAAAAGTATATATGTTAATCCTGGTTATAAACCATATGTGTGCCAAATTTCATCCAAATCCATTCAGTAGTTTTTGCGTGATAGAGCAACAAACATCCAGCCATACAAACTTTCACGTTTATAATATTATTAGTAGGATTATAGTAGGACTAGCTTCTGCTCGCGACTTCATCCATGTGAAATGTCTTGTTCCCCTGACCCACCGCATCGCATCGCCTCCCGCGATATTACTTCGTTTTCGCTTCGCGTTTTTTCTTATTTTTTTTGTATATGTTCGGCTCTTAAGAATCGTAGCGTGATGTTATATAGCCTACAGCCTTTGTTAAGAATTGGGCTAGCAAATGCAAATAGATTTTTTTTTACCCGACTGGTAGTTCCAGATATTAGCACGTTCAAACAAACAAAAAAACAAACTGCACCCTAATTGCGTAACACACGATCAATCGGAATCGGTTTCATTTTGACAGTTCAACAATATTCATTGCGTTATTTACATGTTGAGCAGACATATTCTTCGAACTTATGAAGCAATGGATTAGCAATTTGCTTCAAAATGATTCAGATTCCGATTGATCGTGGGTTAGGGTGCCGTTCAGCTTTGATTGAGTCCTTCATACATATAAACTTATATGTGATGATTAGAGTAGTGTACATATTATTAAAAGATTTTGTCCAGTTTCCAGTTTCACACTCATAGTTAGGTTCATGTACAGTCGGACAAACAAATTCGTTTACATTTTATATGTGTGATTATTCGGATTTATTTCTGTGTATCCAACCATGCAACATTTATCAATGTTAAAAAGGAAGAAATCGTTGTTCTGCATGAGCAAAACGTATTATATGTGAAATTGCAAGGCGCCTGATGATATCGATAAGTAACAGTTTGATATTACGTTGATATTATACCTACTTCAACATAACTAACTCGTCTCACCTCCTCACCATGTTTACCAACCTACCATAGTTGTAATATAGGTATATTATCATAAATGTATTATAGTTTCTTTTTTGTCTAAGATGATTATGATAAAGTTAACTTGGTCCAGCCCATTTTTGTCCCACTACGGCACCAGCCTTTAGAAAGATTAAATAAAAGCCTTCAAATAGCGTAAATCAAATGTTTACTAATGTCAGTGTATATTTAAAACATATAAGTATTGTAACTTGTATGCGCATATGTATTGTATATAAGTAATATTACGACATAGTCGTGGCAAGGCACAAGGCTGATCCCTTCTTGGCCACCCGCGTAACAGCAACAGCACATAATCAATGTGTGCCCACAAACTGTGAGAAATCACCTCCATTCAGCTGGTTTACGTTGCAGCAAGCCAGCGCGGATGATTTTGCTGTCCACTGCGCACCGACAAAACCGACTACAGTTTGCTAGGTCATACATTAATTTTGATTGAGAGAACAATGTGGTGACAGAAAACGAAGGTTTTCCGACTCATTTATTAGTCGAATTATTTTTATTAGTAGACGACTATGAACCTTATTTTTATACAAATAATGTTCATATTTGTTAAGCAAATGTGGACAAATACAAATAACCTTAACCTTAGCACTATTTAGGTACACCGCTGTAATTCTCTTTAAATTTTTAAACAATAACTCATATTATTGAAAGTCTGGTGAAGTGATGTTATTGTTATGCGGTTAAAATTTGTCATAATTTCTTACTTTCTAACATGTTGATTCACTTCACCTCTAATTTTACTTTGTTTCAATTTATATACCAACCTACTTTGACAAACTATTTATGTCCATCCTTAACCAACCAAAAAAACTTAATCTTTGTCAAAAAGACAGTTAAACAACAGTGTTTTACTCATTATAACGTCTATATTAATAGCTAAAGAATTTATATATTATGTTAAAAACCAGTTTGCATTAAATTATTGTATCGGCCGCGCAAGTTTTTTTTTCAGCACACACCGATTTGAACCTTAAAACAACTATTGTAAGAATGGAACATATTGAAAGAAACAAGAGGGATCATTTGCTATTGACCCAAGCGATAAGCTCGCTCATTCCAACTAGTACCAATGTTTATCTAATAAAAAAAAAATATTTTATTGGTTTTATTTGATTAAGTTTCTACTTTTCTGCTTGAGTGATTTTTTTTGACTGCAAAATTAATTTAATAAAAAACAAAAAATAAAAAGCAGTAAAACAATATTTCTCAGTTGGGATCTAACTCATGTCGTCTAGCTTACATCAGTAGCTATCGCAGGCGCTTACACCAATTAGCTATGAGAACCTCGTTCTATTAGACTAAAATATTGGCTCATATTTCTTCATTGTGAACCTGTTTATTTTATCTTTAACCGCGTGTGTATATTACGTATACCCACACAATAATAATGACAGTTACCGATGTATGCGCGATGTCAACTAATTAGCTGTGCCGAGTGTACAAGCGAATAATATTCAATATTATTATGATTGATTCTTCAACCACATTCCGCAATCCGATTCGATTCAGTTGACATTTTGCACACATGTTCGTGTAGTTCTGATGACGATTCAATAAATATAATAGCATATATCTGTATCAAATAAATGGTGATATGGCGGAAGTTTGTGGTTTTAAAATGTGCTTTCAATTAGGTTTTTTTATCGGGGATGAGGGTGACGTAATAAAAAAGTAGCCAAGTGATAAATGATAAATAAATGATAAATGATTTTATTTTGTAAGTAGGTTTGTACAAACACTTTTACACGTCAATCATATTTTAAAACTAGATGAGGCCGGCGTTTCCTATCTGACTAGCCTGAGAAGAAAGGCCGAAACAAACTCAGACGTCACAGTCTCTTTTAAAGTCCAGACATAATCTTGGTCAGATCATATGAAGACCATGTAGGTCGATGTCTGAGATGGTCTTTTGAGGAAAGAACCACACAGATTGAGAGGACCTGTCCAGTCAGTGCACGCATATGTCAGAAATCGTGCAGCTCAACTCAAAACTTAAGGAGCTCAACGATTCGACGAACAATACCAAAGAAAGGACATTTGGGTAGGCCACAATAATTACTCAAACTGCCAGACCATGACAAAAACTAACAGAACAGAAAGTAAAAATAAAAAATAAAATGACCCACATAGTCTTCACATTCACAATAATTAAAATAATAGAATACTTTACAAAGTAAGTAAATGTCATAGATCAAATTCATTAATGTCAAATTGTATATATAAAAAAAAAAAAAAACAAACAACAACCACAAAAAAAAAAACATTCAATATGTAAAAATTGGAAGCAGCTTAATCCCAAGCCTTTTTGTCCTCGATATAAGCCTCAACGGTATAAAAGGCCTTCTGGCACAACTTACGTTTAATGAATGATTTGAATTTATTAAGGCTTAGATCTTGAACGAGGCTTGGAACTTTATTGTAAAAGCGTATACATTGGCATCTGAACGAGCCACCTATTTTCTTGAGCCTTGTTGTAGGTACAACAAATTTGTGTTTGTTCCTAGTATTTATATCATGGATATCACTGTATTTTTTAAACAATTTTATATTTTTATGGGCATATAAAAGATTTTCATAAATATACTGAGAAGGCACAGTCATAACATTAATTTCTTTAAATTTGTCTCTGAGCGAGTGTCTCGGACTTAATTTATAAATTGATCGAACAGCTCGCTTCTGCAAAACAAAGATAGTCTGAATATCAGCGGCATTTCCCCACAATAGGATACCGTACGACATTACACTATGAAAATAGCTAAAGTACACTAAACGGGCTGTCTCTATATCAGTTAAATTACGAATTTTTCTAACAGCGTATGCTGCGGAACTTAGCTTTTTTGACAATTTGTCTATATGTGGACCCCACTGTAGCTTAGCATCCAAAGTTATGCCCAAGAATACTGTGCTGTCTTCAGGATTCAATTCTTCGCCCTTTATCAACACATTGGTTTTCACCTGTCTAACGTGAGGTTACGTAAATTTAATGCATTTGGTTTGTTTCTCGTTTAGAAGTAAATTATTAACATTGAACCAGTGGACTACTTTAGAGATCGCGCTATTTACATCGTCAGTAACCTGCTGCTGACGTTTAAGTTTAAACAAAAGTGAAGTGTCATCTGCAAACAACACTATATCATGATTATCCTTTATGAGGTACGGCAAGTCATTAATATAAATAAGAAATAAGAAAGGACCAAGAATTGAGCCCTGTGGGACTCCCATTGTTACTAAAGATCCGGGAGATCTTTTTCCATTAACATCAACGCTCTGAATCCTCTTACTCAAGTATGAAATAAGAAGATCCAGAGCAGCTTTCCGGATCCCGTAGTGGCGGAGTTTCCTGATTAAAGTTTCGTGAAGAACGCAATCGAATGCCTTGGACAAATCACAAAAGATGCCCAAGGCATCGCATTTGTCTTCCCATGCATTATAAATATGTCCTATAAGTTCAACACCGGCATCAGTAGTTGAACGACCCCTTGTAAAACCGAACTGTTTGCTATGTAATAATTTGTGTTTATTAAAAAATCTTTGCAATTGTTCTAAAATTAATTTCTCAAAAATTTTACTAAAGGTAGGTAGTACAGAAATAGGTCTATAATTTGTAGGGTCTGATGTACTACCTGATTTAAACAAAGGTATTATTTTACTATTTTTCATGAGGTCAGGAAACTCCCCACTGTCAATACAACTATTAAAGATAAGAGCTAGAGTAGGTGCTACAATGTCAATAATAGACTTAGCAACTTCTACAGAATTACCCCACAGATCTGCAGTCTTTTTAACATTTAATGTGTGAAAGGTTTTAATTATATCTCTACAGGTAACATGTTCAAAATGAAATTCCGAATCGCAACCATTAACATTTTCCATAAGCAAAGACTCAGCAACAGAAGGTGATGAGTTTAGGGATTTAGTAGTAGAAACGGGAATATCTGAAAAGAAATTTTCAAACGCCTCTGCGACTTGTGAGTCTGATTTTATTATGTTGTCATTAATCGACAAGCTGTAGTCAGTATTTCGATTACTAGACCTTCCCGTTTCACTATTAATAATATTCCAAGTCGTTTTAATTACATTATTGCTGGTTTTAATCCTTGAACCCAAATAACGTGACTTGGCCATATAACAAACTTTTTTAAATATTTTTGAATAATTTCTAACATACAAATTAAATTCATCAGTGTTTACATAAGTCCTTTCATTGTACAGTTCATAAAGCCGCTTTCTACTTTTATGAATACCAATGGTAGCCCAATCACTGAAACATGTGTTACTATTAACCGAGATAGTCTTGGAAATAAAGGTAGAATTAAATTGTTTACAGTATATATTAAAAAAATTATCATATAGATGATTAGGATCCGCATGAATTGACAAAACTGGTAATTCATCAGTGAGTTTAATTTTGAAAGCTTCCAAGCGACTTGCAGTTTTGGGGTTGACAGTGATATCTTTTTTAACCACTATTTTGTTTTGATTTGGAATACTAATCCTTTGCCCGCAATGATCAGAATCTAGTAAATTTATAATTTCTTTGTGGCTTGGTATAATATCTGTATAAATATTATCTAGGCATGTGGCACTAGTAGGGGTTATTCTTGTAGGCTCCAAAAATAGGTTTACAAGATTGTAGGACTGAAACAGACTTATAATTTTACTACAAGAACCTGAGTTTTCCAATAAATTGACATTAAAATCACCGCAAACGATAACGGACTTGTTTGAGTTACAAATCCTGTTTAACACTTCATCCATTACCTTTTCAAAGCAGTCATACAATCCTGATGGGGGTCTGTACACACTTAATACAACAAAATGCTCCAATTCTATACAGGCAATTTCAACTGTACGCTCAACAGATAGGCTCACAATATCGTTACGATCTTTAAATTTGAGCTGGTTACTTACTAAAATTACCGAGCCACCATGTATAGCATTTATTCTGCTGAACGAACTACCAACCTGGTGATTATTAAAATTGAACAAGAACTGGTGGCTTTTCAGCCAATGTTCTGTTATACAAAGAATATCAATACTATTAAAATTCATAAATAATTCTACTTCTAAATCTTTGTTCATAAATCCTTGAATATTTTGATGCACCAGGTTGATACTATTTATTGATTTTAAAGCCTTTTTCGAGTTGCTTTTGTAATTCTGAACAATATAGCTAGAGGTTGCCTCTATTGTCTTACTTTCTAATTTAAATTATTAGCAATGTCATTAATTGTGACCAAAAGTGCGAGTTGGACTCGCACAGGAAGGATGCCAATACAAGTTTTTTAACACTACATATATTTTTTTAATCCTTTAGTAATCGTAGACGTAATCACCTTTTTTGTATGAGTTTAATTTTTAAGTTTATTTATTTATAGCAGCCATAGCAGTACACAATCTGTGAAAATTTCAAGTGTCTACCCATTTCGGTTCAGAAGATACAGCCCTGCAATAGCGGAGCCTTAGTATAATAGGGTATTGCTGGCACTCTTTGGGTAGGGAACCCTAAAAAGTCGTTTTGGCTCTAAATTTTGCATAGAAATTACCAGCATGCTTTATCATCTCATCGCAACCAGATTTCCATATTCTCATACTCCAGGGACATGTGTCTTTCGATATGCAAATTTCCTATAAAGACCTATAAATAAAAAATATCACAGATATTGAATAACAGCTGTACCTTGATATTTTTTCGTATCAAAATGATAACTCAATATTTACTCGACATTGTCAAAGCCGTGATGGATTTAGGGTAGCAACACCTGTTGGTGTCTGTCAATAAAGTATAACGTGTTACCTACGACACAATAAAAGAAATCTTCTTAAGATATTTTTTTTTTTTGCATATGTGAAGTTTTTGTGAAGATAGTGAGTGAGTTGTCTGTTAAATACTTTGTGCTTTATGCTATGTATTTACCTTTATATTTTTTGTATCGTGTGTCGGAATCGGATTTTTTGGAATAATAAATATCTTTGTTGTTATGCCTATCCTGTTTGAGAAACGATGATGACTGTTTAATTTTACAAACAGGTAAACTTTACATAATACAAGGTATCAGGATCGCATCTAACCAAGGATTCAGTACATAAATCTGAAACACTTGTTGAAATTTTTCGTAGGTTATTAAAAAAAAAAACTTGTTCCATATCTACAGTTTGCCTAGGTATTGCGTTTTTCTTAGAAACAGCAGATTCGTTTTATCACCGACGAAATATTTCTACGCTAGGAGGTTTAGAACAATGTGCTGAATTCATGGTTTCAGTATGCGCGTCAAACTCAAAGCATTTATTTCAACTAAACCAATTACAGGCACTTTTGAATTGTCAAGGGTCGGTCAGTCAAAAAGATGAAGCTAGTTGCCCATTCCAAAGCGTAGTAGGTACCCATGGAGAAGCACGGGCAAGAAACTCTATGGACACTCTTAAATCACAATAAAATGGTAACAAAGTATTGGTTACATCATTCATGTTAAAAATTATGCATGTGAGAACGACGCAGAACGTTAAAAGCGACCGTCATGAAAAGATAAACAAAACGACAATTCAATTATTAAATTGAATCAAAATAAGTCATGGCGGCAAAGAGTTGCCCTACTGACGGCGCCCGTTCACGAACATGACGCATAGATTAGCACCATTCAGCTCAACCATTTTGAAGGGAGCTAAAATGATCCAACACATGCGCCACCATCAGTAAGACATTAGAGTGAGCATGACATACTCTCAGCCGCCAAGGCACATTCAAGTCAATGAAGGATGTACCCAGTAAATAGTAGCTTTATAATATGTACATAGCACTCACATAAGTGCTATGCAATTACATAATACTAGGAGATTGAATTTATATAATGCAGAAATAGTATTTTAAAAACTTCAGCAGCTCCGACAGTATGTAGGTAGGTATTTTCAAATGCTAATCAATTTGCGTCCTGTGGAGCAGGACCAGCGTTTAGCCAAACATTTTTGTCAGCGATGTAATCCCCTAACTTATAATATGCTTGGCTGCATAGTGTGCGTTATATGTAAGGTTTGAATTTCATTTCATTAAGTTGGAGTATGTGGGGAGATATTTTATTGTATCATTTTAAACAGTACCCCATGAAGGAAGAGTCTACTTTAGCCAGTCTGAAACCTGGTTGAACGAATTGGTCCCTATTTCTAGTTCTATAGGTGTTTCTGTCACCTCTTTTACTGAAAAGATTTAAATTTTTCCTTACGTATGTACATGGTGTTTTCATAGATATATTGACAAGGAACCGTCATGATATTAATATCTTTAACGATTCCCTTAGAGAATCGCGCCTGTGGAGGCCATCGATGTTCAATGTCCCTACCACCCTTTATATGTATTTATAAATATCTAAGAAAGGTAAAACTATCTCTTTCACCGTCACAAACGCCCTACCAAGAGAAAATCACATAACTAGATAATTAAACACGTAAATTAACATTGAAACTCAATTTTACTACTCATTAATCCAATCAAAGTCAAATAGCCGACCTCATAAACGCAAACTACGTCACTAGTTACCATTCGTTCATCACGAATTGTTCACAATCAGGCACACACGCTCCTTCAGTAGCAAATTCAATTAAAACTACGACCATTTGTAACAAGAACCAATCTTAATAAACGTTGGTGTCAGATTTAGCTCCAATAAACCTGTGAATGATCGTCAAAGACCGATGACATTGGTGGTGAAATACCGGAACGCTAAATGGAGCGAACGGATAAGGCCAATGTTCTTGGCCGAAACCGGGGTATGCATTAGACAGCTCTCTACTCCATACAGCACACTGACCAGATTTGCGGTTGTACAATCCATCGATCCTATCCCCGACTTGGCACAATGCGGTGTGTGTGATTGTCAATTTCATATTTCGAATTTGGTAGTGGCTGTGTGGAATTTCAAAAGGTACCGTTTGATTGCCATGTCAGGTTTGGACGTGTAATCTTTTAGATCTAAATGGACTTCAGGTTTTGAGTTTGATATGGTTTCGTTCTAGACGTGTGTCATATACCTAGCGATTTTGATTATGTAACGAGATAAATGAACAATTCTAAAAAAAATTACAAAAAAGTACTTAAGTAACGATAAGGATTCACGTTAACGATTTTGGTTATGTAACGAGATAAATGAACAATTCTAAAAAAAATTACAAAAAAAGTACTTAAGTGTGACTTAAGTAGTCTAATTATGGACTACTTATGTCACACGTATCGTATACTATTTTATAGTAACCCGAACTTAGTCACGCGTTTCTGCGTAAAAATGGCCTCTTTAAGTCACAGAAAAGCGTCACAATGCTATAAAATACATTTTAGTGCATTGCGTGTCACTTTAACGTCCGTATTTTAATTGCTAGTTAATCTTCATGCTACTTACAACAACCTCAAACGCAACTCCACTGTCAGCAAAAACAGATGTTAACTTTAAACCCAATAAACAATAGAAATCAACTACCATACTTCAGCTAGAGGACCAAACATTTTGAGCATTGAACGAAATCCGTATAGTGCACAATACAATAAATTCACTACGAACAAAAGGCTACGGCTTTAAATCGTTATTGCACGAACGCGTCACGATTCGCGCTGTCGTTTATCAATAAATGTGGATACGGTGCAATAAATTATCAGAACTTCGCAATACGTACGGTGAATGCAAACAGCAGACGTCGAAATTACAGTAGGGAAAAATAACGACATGTAAATGCCAGACAGAGAATAATTGTCGGTCGAATGCCGACATGTAGTTAATTCCGCTTATTTGTATTTCAAACAGGGATGTTTAAAGTAGGGGCGGGGAGAGCAAAAATGTTCTCACCGTCCCTATTTTTTTCGTCTGTCTTTAGAAATGTCGCGGATGGGGCGAATTGAAAAATTTTTGCTCTCGAAGAAACAAAGTGATTTGATGTTGTTTGTTTTTATGATGGATCTTTCGTGTCGGTGTGATTTTCATGCCTATTATTCTTGTCGGGACTCGCTTTTTCATGAACACGGGTTGTAAGTAACAGAGCTGGTTGAAAAATGATATGTGTTGGATTTATGTTAGCTTAAATAAGCATAATTTTTATCTAAATGCATATAAACGACCAGCAATAAAACTCTGATTAAAAGTTATGCGAGCTTAACTAACCTTGAATTGACGATAAAAATTGCCCACAAATTTATTTTGTGGTGGTAAGCACCAGTTTTTTTTTTCTTTTATATTCTTACATTTCATTACAATAAAGTGAACCTCCATACAACAAGAAATAACACCAGCGGAATCTGTAATAACAAAATTATCTTTTCAAAATCCAAATACTTTTTGATTAAATAAACAAATTAACTACATCGTATAATGTTTATTTGACATCAGACTCCGAAAATTCGTGTTATTTGATAAAACGTCCATTTCAGTGTGTTTTCCCTGCAAAATTAATCAAAGAAAGCTTACTCAAAAGAATATTCAAGAGGCGAGGAGCATTAAAGTTATTGGGTCAACCTTTGATATAATCAATTTCATGCAAAACGGAAGTTAATTATTTTCTTTGGGGATGAAAACAGCATTATTACTATTTCTATCTTATTTTCTGGTTGCCTAAAAACACCACCAGCCTCTGCCAGGTCTTACCATTATGCTGAGCGATGTCCGTTTTGCGTGGATGTGACGCATATTCTCCCCCAATTTGAATTTTTTTTTTGTGCGTCAGGTTTACAGCAAATAAATGTATTTTCTATCTTTCTTTCTATTACTTTCAATCAGAAATAGTCGAAATTGTTTCCATGAAAATCTACTTTACTCAAATTGTAAAGCAATTGTATTGTAATTAATAATGTGTTAACCAATGATGTGTAAAATTCCAACAATAAATTTTGTTACGGTCCATGGCACGAGCTATCTTCAGTTGCATTACCAAAAATCACCCTAAAAGCAACGAAATAAAGACGTCGTGCATAGCTAACAGTTACCACAGACGCGTGTTCACTCAGCGTTCTATATTCACAATTTCTATATCCACCACATAGGACAGAACATTAAGTCTACTACTACTTTAAACATTGCTCTTTCCGCCCCAACACTACAACCGATTAGCCGGTCGATTCTGTAAAAATCTCACCGTGAATACAAATAGGTGAAGTGAGCTTGAAGTGAGGTGGCGATAGTGTCAATCCCTAGCATCAAGTGGAATGACAGCTTACTTCAAGCTCACTTCACCTAAGTTTTTATAGTGAGATTTTAACAGAATAGATTAGCTGTTCTATAAAAATCTCACGGTGAACACTTAGGTGAAATGGGCTGTCAAAAGTGTTAAGTGTATTAGGTGTAATGACAGTAGTGCTATTCTGTAAACATCTCGGCCATGACAGCTTAGGTGAACGGAGCTGTCAATAGCATCAATACCTCGCATTAGGTGGAATGACAGCTCACTTTAAGTTCACGTCACCTATTTTTTTACGGTGAGACTTACAAAATAGATCGTCTGCTCACGTCAAGCTCACCTCACCTAAGTTATCGCGGTATGATTTTTACAAAATAGACCGGCAGAACATATTTACAACCATGTATCATAAATATAAGGGTCAACTTCAAATAATGATATTGATCAGCCTATTTGCCTCCAACGCGGATGAGGAAATAGGTATAATGCCGAGAGAAACTTAGTCCCAGATAAGTTGACGATAATCATGAAACTTGCGCGGTGTTTGATTGAGAGTCGCCATTTTGAAACTTTGGTATGTTCTGTGCTTGTGTGAATGGTGTAAATTATGTGGTTGATCGCGAGGAAATATTTGATGAGATTAGGAGAGTGATTTCTGATGATAATTTGATGATAAAATGGCAAATCTGAGCTGTTTTACTCTATAGTTTGTATAAAACAGAAAGAAGGAAAATACGTTTATGTTTACACGAGAAAGAACAAAAACAAAGATAAAAAAACACAAATTGGGGTAAATATGCGTCCCATTTACGGAAAATGGCCATCGCTCAGCATAATTCTAAGACCCTATGCGAGACAGAGCTGCGCTTGTTTTTAGTGACAGCCGGCGTTGACGTGATGACGTCAACCGTCAAGTTAATGTAGGTACACCTCTTAGACTAGATGGTTACTTTTACAGTCTCCAACACTTTTGAGTTTATGACAAGTTGCTTACAGTCCTATCAAAGTGATTTTACCTGTGATTTTGTATCACTGTCAAAATCATAGTGACCCTTGTCGTCGTTACTATAAGGTTGTTGTTGGATTGCTGTCAAAATCAGAAGGCTGTCAAAATTACAGGGATATTTATTCACATGCTATTGGGTTGCTGCTGTCAGAAGCCCTACCTTCCCTGAGACCAGAGGGGTAATTCTCGTAATTTTAAGAACGTTCACAGTCTGATCTCAGTCTCAATCTGTCAAAAATACGTCTAATTTCCCTACATTTTGACAAGTTTTTGACATTTGTTTGTCGCCGAGATGAGACTGCGACTAGATTTTGAACGTTTTAAATTACGAGAATTGGCCTTCTGGTATTCAGGAACTGTTGAACGCTAATGAAAGCGCTATTCATGTGGCAATATAATGTACTAGGCTAACATGAGAGGAAAAGAAGTAACTAAGAGCGCCTTTTCGCTCCAACCACCAACTTTTTCTTTATTAGCAAAACCAGAACTATTATGGAATCACGTAACAAACCGTTACCCGCTGGTTGGTCTCTATCCAGCTGTGCCGGTAGAAACTGCGCGGTGTAATTTAGCGAGGGAATCAGGAGTAATTATTGCTTCAACGCGCAAAGTACTTGATGCTGAGGTGTCTCTAAATGAACGCCGCATGCAGCTACCAGGGCGGCATTTGGAGTGAAGAGGTGGAGGTATTGGTTGTAGTTGGAGTTTTATCTCTTAAGAATAAACGTGTCATTGTTTCTGGGATGTAGATAGGTGGTCTGTATATCCCCTCGTCTTTTAGGCAAGCTTATTAAGTTAGGTAACAATAGAAAAAGTAATTTTGTCTCATTAGTGACAGTTGAGCTTATTAAGAGCTGTTTGTGCAGTTCAGATTTGTGTTTGCATTTGTTCATAGTTAGGCCTAGAATTCAGATATCAAGTAGAGTGGCATTTGTTTTTCCGGATTTGTTTCAGAAACATGGTGTTTAATTTTATTGCTTACATAGCATAATTGCAATTACTTAAATAAACTTTTGTCTTATAATCAATCTTTTCAATAGGATTAATAAATTTATTTACAGACAAGTAAAGAACGTAACAAACGTAAAAACAGCAATTATACATACATATACATATAGTACGGATAAAGACAGAGCATTCATTGCACAAAAGAAGTGCATCACGGCCATTTGCGGACTTTGTCCTGACGAATCTTGCCAATATTTTTTTTAAAACTTGGGTTTCTTACCACTTCCTGCACTTTACATACACGTAATCTATAACTTTGTCTACAGTAATAAGGGATTGTTCAAAAAAGCATATGAAGTAATCACTCGTCCAACAAGGGATCCACACAGACTTGTAACAAAGGATAATCCCAAATCAGCCAAGTATGCTAAAAGCTGCCTTGTGATGAGTGTACGCATATACAACAAAACCCCTAAAGAACTAAAATGTATAAATAATGCTAATGCATTTAAAAACAAGCTGTATAAATGGCTGAATGGACATAATTTCTATGACGTTAAGGATTTCTTTGTAATATATGTATTAATTTGAATTATTTAATTACTACTTACTGTTATTTTGACATCATTTATTTTTGCATGCAATTGATACATATTCTGTATAGCTAAACATGTGGACATTGTATTTAAATAAGACTGTAACACCATTATACCATGTTTAAGGCAAATAAAGACTTATCTTATCTTATCTATCTTCTTACAAGATATTTATTATGTATAAATATCTTGTAAGCAGATCAAAAAGTACAGTTTCCATATTTCGGTTACATACAAACGTTATATTCTCAATAATTCAAAGCAATCCCATTCCTTGACACACTACTATCAAAGTCACACCTGATATATTCAAATCTAATTAAACTTACCATATCTTATTAACATTTTGCATTCCCACAACTGATTGCGGCCCTGTATCAACGGCGACGAATTCATTACAAATGTCACTACGAAGCAAAACTCCTTTATCCATCAAAAACACACAATTTCCTACCTTATTCTCAAGAAATGACGTGTCACTTTAGCCTAAAGGGTCCTGTGAAAAGGAGACATGGTGAATTGAACTGAAGAGTGATTGAATTAGGGTTGACTTTTGTATGAAAGGATAATGTTACGCGTGGTTTCAATGTGACTTGGTCTCGCAGATTCTAATTCCAATGGTAATGTTTGTAATACTGTACAGATAGGAAGATATCCAACTAATTGCTGTTTATTTGTTAAAATCTCCCTTCGTGTAGAAAGTTAATAAGCATTTTGACGTTTGATTATGATGTTCCGTCAGATAGAAGTTTTAATTTAGTGCCATTTATTAAAGCGGCAAATGCTGAAGGGACGGGTGTGTGTGCCATGTTTGTACATTTTGTAGCGTGATTTGTTCAGTCAGCTTTTGGCTCTGCCCAATTAACCTAAAGTACCAATTTAGTATTTAATTGATTTTAGTCAAAGTTTGACTTTTTGTTTTAAGTGTACTGAGTAAATAACAAAATGGATGGATGGGCTAAAAAGCTGACCCATAATTTACTTTCATAGCATAACGTCTTATTCTCTATTTTAAAACTTGTCAGTAATTTTTGTATGAACACTATCTTAGGTACAAATCAGTTCAAAATAATAACAAAAATATTTTTCAGAAAAAAAAAAACACTAAAACGAACAATCTTTTCCAAATACTTCCTTATTTTACACGTTCTTATTTCGAAGTAGCTCAAAGAAGTGGTGACATGTAAATAGTGGCAAAGGTGAACGACAAACAGCCACAGCGACGCCAGGAACGTTAATCTTTGTGAAAAACTAACTGCGATACGGAACGTGGGAAAAAAGGGCGGGCTTTTTTCCTTTTATGATTTTCTTTTTTTATTGTGCGATGTGGGAATTGGTGCTGGCCGCAGTAATTCGTATTCTTTGTTTTCGGGACTTTTTGTGGTTTCCTTTGAAGGAACAAATTGAATGGAAGGTGTGTGAAAGGGCTTGACTACTGCAATAACGACAATAAATAATCTGTGGTAGTCTGGATGTATTACAAAATGCTGCAATGCTTAACAATCGACCATTCCAACCTCCATGTAATTTACTTAAAATACCCAAACTACTTCTGCAAAGTAAATTAAAACATTCGGAAGGAAGTGAGCATTCCAAACTGCTAGTACCGCCATTTTAAGATGGCAACACAAACGGTAATGGCTGCACTTCAGATAATTTTACTGTTTAACTTTAACAATATTCAAATATTAGACAACCGAAACTCTGACTCCGGAATCACAAACAATATTAATAACTAAAACGCGAACTGGAGAAAATAATACACAATCGCAAATTGCTGGAGGTCCAACTTATAATGGTTGGTGAAAATATGAACATTAAAGCCAATATAGGTTGACCCTCCCTCTGCCGAGGGGTCATTCCCACCATAATATCTTAGAGTGGTAAAATAAAGTATATGTAATAAAAGTAGATAAACTAATTTATGTATGTAGGTTCTTATACATGTCATAAATGAGTAAGAATCGAATAAAATGACTTTATGAGCCATAATACGTTTTTATAGTTGCGTTTTCTGTTTGTGTTTTGTGGTAATGATATTGACGGTATATGTGGTTAGGATCAATAGAGGTTTATTAATGGATTTTATGGCTTACGATATTACCCATGATCGACACGTCATACTCTGATTTCAATGGGTGTTTTTCGCAGAAACTTTGAATGAGATTGGCTATTTTACAGACCTTTAATTTCATTCGTTTGTTGTTACTCGGAGCTATCAAGATTTGCATGACTCCTTCGTATGGAACGTGGATTCACGTGCAGCCAAACACTTCTTAGGACCTTTTTGTTACAAATGACCACTCAAAAATCAACTTAGAATACATTTCATTAAAGTAGATAATTGATTAAGTGGCGATGGAATGTGAATTATCTGAGAACTTAAACTGTCTTAACATTCAAATCGCAATTCTTTTACAGTTGTATGAAATGGCATATACAACGCAAATTGACGTAGAGTGTCAATTCTCTTAACGATAAATTTCCCTGACTGTGTTAACGTTCAAGTCTAGCACTAACTCATGAGATCAAGAACTACGACAGAATCGGTTAAACCAAGAAGGCTAGTTAACAGACATTTAATATTCCATGACTAGGAGAGCGGTTGACAATGAACCTACCTACCTACCTCCTCCTATGTTATCTTAGGCAACATTGTGTACGGTTGTTGTACTTGTAATTTACTCATGGTTTTGTCTGTAACATGGGAATTGAAGGAAAATAATGATACAGCTGCTACTTCCCGGGGGTCGAAAGTAGGTCATTGTTGGTTGTTGTGAATATTGGGCGTTTTTTTGGATATTTTTATGTTAGTTTTTGTGGTTGGGACTGTTTTTGGGGAAGGAAATAGAAATTGTACGTCAAATACTGAATGGAATGATATTATTGTCATTGGAATAAAAAAAAAAACAAATGAAAAACCTACCTTTAGAAAAGAATATCAAGCGAGGATAAGAAAAACAAAAGACTACACAAAAAGTAAAATGTATGCACACATTTTATTAAAAAATGCTTCATAAGAAAAACAAAAGACTACACAAAAATTAAAATGTATACACACATTTTATTAAAAAATGCTTCATAAAATCTATTGAGATGGAAATGGATCTGTACGAAACGAATTGCATATAAAAAAGTCTGAAAAACTTTTAAATCCCAATCTACTTAACGATGAATCGTTAGATAGCCTCTATGAGACTATGTAGTGAACTTAAGACGACAAAGAAAGTTAGTAAAAACCTAGTAACAAGAAAAACAGTAAGTACCCTACAACAGCTCTTCAACAAAACACACTTACAACTAGTAACGACTCAGGAAGGAAATAAACTGAAAGTACAAAAACCCATATATAACTCACACACACACGTTATGACAAGTACATAAATAACACTGTTCTAAGTTACGGCATGTCCTAGAATGTATAAGATTACTCAAGACCAACGCGAACACATTCCGTCATAAATTATGAAAAAAATATGCGCATATGGGCATCGGCTTAAGAGATTTACACGAGAAAGTATATAGGGGTTGCTTTCGTCATATGAGCATATTTTCTTGAAAAACGCTTTCTTTGTTTTCGCGGAAATAAAGAAATATGCGATAAATGAACCTGACGTTTAAACGATTTGGGAAGTCAATTTGTTTTGTTATTTTTTTTTTGTTCAGTGTTTCTTTCGCATTTGCGTCATTCTTTATGCTTTTTAAACATCTTTATGAAGAAAACAAAATCGGGTTAGTAACACCATTTTTAACTCAAGTAAGGCTGGATTGATTTTTCTGGATCTTTAGTTTGTTGGATTTGTCTCCGCTCCGAATAGCAGAATAACTATTAAAAGATGGAAAAATTTCACGGAAAGAAAATGAATATAGTTCATTTTCTCATACTTTCGTGCTTATTAATTTTGAGGCGGTACGAAGTTCGCCGGGTCAGCTAGTTTATGATAAAATCATAGCCATGACAATGTTCATTCGTCAGCTCTATCTTGATATTAGAAATGAAAAAAAAAACTTGTCAAAACAACTAGGTACTACTTCCTGTTGTGCAAATTATAGTGATGATGTTTTCTTTAGTGCCTATGAATTACACACATAACGCTAAGAAGCTCCAAAAACAAGTACTAGATAAAACTGTTAACTACAAACAAGAAGTGCAAGTTATAGTCATAATCATTTCTTTAGTGCCCTTAAAACTACATCTTAATACAAAAACAAACATAAAACTATACAAACACAAAAGGAACTACGAAAAACGTGGCACATAAAAAACAACGACCATTCCTGTTTTTACGACAAAAGATTTATTTTCCTTTCCTCCACGTCGGTTTACATTAGCAAGAATTATTGTCAAAGTTAAATATCAAAAAGGAAATCGCGTCGTGGTATATCAACTCGAACGTAAATAGCTTCCTCTAGCCGGAGCTGGAACGGGGGATAGAACCACGGAGTCAGCACCGGTAATCTAATTGACACTACTTTCCTTTTCCCTGATTCCTATTACTGAAGCATCTGATCCTATCGAATAAACTCCCTACCTCCTATGTTTGATTGGTAACAAAATCTGAACGAATTTAGATTGAATTTTCCAATTATTTGCGCCCCTCGAGGCTCAACAACACTTTGGTGGAAGCAAACATCTTTCGGCAATTTCTCTTCAACAACGATGTTTACGTCAGCAAACACGTTGCTTAACACCACCAGTTTGAGATGACCTACCTTGCTTCCTTCTAATCTTTGGCGAACAGAAGTAGACGAGGGTGAGACTATGAATTTTAAAGATCAACTTTTAGCGGCTGCGTCGTCATGACTGGGTTTATGGAGAATCTAATATTCCATTATGACGGAACGGGGTTGTGACAAGTACCATAATGGAGTGTACCGAGGTACCTCAGCTCCTCAACGACTCCCAGTATCAGAAAATTCAAGCGATTATTATATTAAGAAGTACGAGCCAAAGAATTGTAGATGACGCGGCTTGTCTTAAACATTCTATGGAGTTTTAAACGAGGACTGAATAAAAGATGAAGCGTGAGAAGTATGAAAATTCTGTTTGGGTGACGATTTTATTTTTAGAAAAAAATACGACGAAGTGTAGGTGACTGAAGACCTAACATTATTTAGAATAATACACGTTTCAGCAAAAAACCAAACGTGACTTGATGCCGTTAGCGAGAATAACAAAAGAAATATCATTGTGAATGTGCGAGGATTACTTGTTTTAAAAGTCTGGCATTTTGGCCAAGCTTGTAATGTTTTAAAGGCTGAAGAAAAGGGAGGCCTATGCCCAACAGTGGGTGAAGTTGGGCTGTGGTTAGTGATAACGATGATTGTAATGTTTTAACATAGCAGATGACATAAAGCCAATCAAAGTTTTTTTTACCTTTGTGTTTACGAATACAATTACTACACTCGATAGTTCGTATCTCATCAATAATTTTAAACAGTTCCTTTACAAACACAAATTACTTCCATCTTACTAATTTAGAATTATCAAATCTCAACCTGCCTTAGCAGACTAAAACACAACATATTAAAAGTAAACAACGATCCAATACTTCAAAATGAATACGATACCAAAATAACATTATAAGCAAGTTATTATCAACAAAATTAATCAACAGTACCGCACTAAAATTCCTGTGAAGCAGCCATCAAAAACAAGTAGCGGCATCAAGTATAGTTTATAAGTGATGCGGTTTGGTCCCACGCAGTAAATTTTGAACCGACGGCCCGTCTATAAAGTTTAGCCGACGTTACTGTACGTCGTAAAATATTTACGTATTATGATACTGACGGGTCATGTTTCGAAGGGTAAACAACAAATGACGATGGAAAAGAGTTTGATAATAAAATAGATTAGAGTTTAGATAAAAATAATGTTGTGGATGTTGACGAACATAGGCTAGAAAAGTTGCAAATGGTGTTGTAAATACAAGAGTTGATTAAAATAAGAACAATAAAGAAGGTTCTTAAGAAGACGGGCATGAAACAAATGACGAAATTGAGAAGGATGAACTGGCAAATCGGACTAAAGACTGTCTGCAAATATGCTATCTGTTCTTTGAAAACAATGATGGCATTTAAGTTCAGAACAAAACTTTTTTAACGTTCCCGTTTTGTTTTGACAAGACAAAACTGTTCCGTATACAACAAACGAAACTGTTTTGAATTTGATTTGAAATTGGAGTAAACATTATGATAAACGTAGAAGAGATCCTTGAAGATGACATCTATTGAAGATGAAATCTCGCAGAATAGCAGTAAACTGTATATATAAATAAAAATTAAATGCTGTTTATTGGTAAGCGTATCACTTGAGAATAGCTAGACCGATTTGGCTATTTATGTTGTAAAACGTTTGTAATAGGTCGAATTAAGTTTTTATGCAAAGTAAAATTGGCAAAATTTTCACAATCGGGACAAACTGTAAGTACTTTTTTTGTATGAGAATTGGGGATATGACAACGTCTGTCGGGCCTGCTAGTTGTATGATAAAAATTATTCTCAGCAGTGAAACTCCATAAAAAAGTAACAGGTTTAAAAATAAAAAGTCAACAAAAAAAATATTAGCATAATACACTGCAAATCTTGTGAAGAGATCTTAATCTCGTTGGTGTCATAAAAGGTACATCTTTAAAATACTGCAAGAGTTTAAAATGTGTGTACGTAAAAATGTCTTTATGAAAATTGTATTGTTTTCATGGTTGGCCGGAATCTAATAAAAGTTCGTTGCAGAATTTACTAGAGAGAGATGACATCCTTTTAAAAAAATATTTAACAAATATTTAACAAATTACCTAAATCTATAACAGCTTCAAAAGACTTATTCACTTTCAAAAAAACACTCCATAGGTTCCTAATACAGAAAGCATATTATACGATCAATGAATATTTAGGCGAAATACAAATCCGTAACACCACTTTCTCAAATTGAATAATTGCCTAATTTCTTACTTTAGTTCATAAGTTTAGTTTATAATACTTGTTTAAGAATTTTGTTAATTTAATATTTTATTTAATATTTCTTGTGTAATTTTGTTTTATAATTCTATACTATTTTATTAAAAGAATTAAATCTTTTTAGTTACTTACATAATATACCGCTTTTATCTGTATTTTTGTGTTTTGTGCTTGAATACTTACCTGAAAAAAAAAACAAACGCACATTAAAAATATATAGCACACCAAAATTCAAGTAAAGCAATAATTGCGTTACTATAATAAACAAAAATCTGTAAAATAAAGCGAACAAATGCTTCAATACGCTATACACACACACACACACACCATTATTATTATATATCTATAAAATTATATTACATTAATCTACCCTAAAATCTAATCTAAACCTAAAAAATAACAACACAAAACTCATTAACACCAAAATTACAATTGAACAGAGACCAAAATAAAAACAGGTCGTTATAATAATTAGCTTGTCCACGACCAGCTAAATGAAAGAGTTCCCGTCATCCATCACCTCATTGTAAGATCGACATAAATGGCTTCGACTTTTGCTAAATCATGATTCACAAAATAGATTGTAATGACCTAATAATCTTCTTGGAAAAAACGAATTAACTTTGAAACACGGCGAAAGAATTTGTCAAGACACAAAGCTTGTAAAAGCGGAGAAAGGAACTCCTTTTAATAACTTAAGACTTGGATGTCGCATTAAGGGGTTGCCTTCATTTTTGTTCAACACGGCTTCTACCGCTTATACGGGAAAAGGGGATTTTTAAAATTTTCTTTGAGATTTAAGAGTAACGTTCTTGATATTAGCTACATGGTTGCTTCGGATGAGAATTTAACTTGTTATATTATACTGATTTGTTTTGACATCGTTTTTATGAAGGTTTTAGAAGGCTTTCATTAAAAAAATATATAACATTACGCCTGCAATCGCCGATAGGTTAGGCAGAGGTGAATCACCCACATTTCACATAGGAGGCGAGCCTATTCCCAAGAACCGGGCACAAATCCAATCTACAGCCTGTTGATATATATGATACTGATAAGTTCCTTATGGAAAAACCCAAAAACACTGCCCAACCTGGGAATCGGACCCAGGACCTCATGCTCAGCGGTAGCGCTTGCAACCACTGGACAAACGAGGTAGTTAGAGAAGAAAGAAAAGTTTTTGTTCCATTAAAATGCAGTCTAACCTTATACAATCATATTGATACTATTCATATCCACAATATTCAATCCCCGCCTTTGTTTTATATCACTATTGCTCTAAAATCAAACGCAAACCGTTCCAGCACATTAATTAATATCGACGGATAGATATAGACTGCAAACCCATAAACTGACAGAACGGTCAATATACCACAGCCATAGAAAACTCATACGGTAGGAAGCTGAAACCATAAAATACATACATCACTGATATCGATCGATTTATCGTATCATAACATAACATGCAGTAACCGACTTTGGACAACGTTTTGCAAATCCAATCCTGGAATGGCCTAGTATGTGCACAGAGCGATTAAATGGCTTAGTATAAGTCTCAGAGGGAGGAACGGCAATGCAGTGTGTAGATATGGTGCCCTGGTACCTAAATATTAATTGCGCTTAGAATGTTAGCAATATTTATGGATTTTGGTTGATTTTATCTAACACGGAGAGAAACTAGATCTAATGGAAAACAATGTATTTCCGTAACAATATTATTTTATTTACTAGCACAAGCGGTAAATCAGACATAAATGATTGAAGATATAAGTAGATGTCAGACTTGATGCGGTACATTGTTCTCGCTGTGTGAAATGTCCAGGGATATTATTATTATTATTATATATAAATAATTATAAATTCAACATTATTGATGTAACTAATATGTTTGTAACATAATAATTTAAAAGAGTGACCATGGAGTTTCTTGCCCGTTCTTCCCCATAGGACCTACTACGCTTTGGAATGGGTAATATGCTTCATATTTCTGACTGCCCGACTTCTTGATAAATCAAAAGTGCCTGTAAATGGTTTAATTGAAATATATGCTTTGAGTTTGAATTTAAGAGTGGGTAGGTAAGTAATTCCTTTTGAGTGGTTAACTCGCAGTTTAAATCAATAAAAATCTCAGATTGCCCGCCTAGCGGCCGGTCTATATATAACCCGTCAATCCACTCTCACAATTTAAACAGCCACACCAAATTAAATATTTATTTAATTACATCAACCATCAAAATTTCAATTTCGCGCGATACAAATCGATTTAAATTAGTTAACGTCTCAATAAGTTTAAAATTTCATAGTCATGCTCGCTCTTTTATAAATTATGAATATTTATCAGGCAATTCACTATAGGATTAGGGCTTAACGACGATAAATAAAGGCTTGGACTTAAAGATGGAGGGCAATCTAATAAGGTATTGTAAAGTGATTACTACATAAATTTCAAATTGCAAGTACGGTTTGGTAATCAATTTATTCCGCGGGGTAATTGTGTAACAAAAAAATACTGGCAATGCCTTTCTTTTTGACAATTCAACCACATTCATTGCGTTATTTACTTGGTCGAGCAGACCAATCCTTCAAATATATGAAGCAATGAATTAGCAATAAATTTCCTTCAAAATACGTCTGCTTGTGATGGACAGTGTGTCACGCAGTTAGGTTTCTGTTAGCACCAACTTTTATCAACAAGAAGGAAATATTTTGCTTATTATATTTTTGCTCCCCCATTGTTGTGACTTTCGACAATATTTCTTAGACAATGCCGTTGTATTGTTTTCAGCCTGGAAGATAATGTAGACAGAAATTTTAATAACTTCGTTCTATTCCCAAAAGACCTTCGAGTCAATTAATCTGTCTGTGCAATCTATTCCGAAATAAGATGTTTTAGACTATGTGAAATATTGCTTGAATATAATTGTACCTGTTATCAAAACGTTTCTTTTGCCAAATTTCATCCAAATCCGTTCAGTAGTTTTTGCTTGAAAGAGTAAGAAACATCCATTTATCCATCCATACAAACTTTCACCTTTATAATATTAGTAGGAAGTATGATAGGATAAATACAGGGTGGTAGGGATATCGACGTGCAACTGTGTAATACATGGGGGCACAGGGGCGTTCGGAATCATGTACTGTGCCCATAGTAACAGGTTGCGCATCGATGTCTGTGCCACCCTGCATAGGTATAGTATTTCTATCTCGCTAAGCGACGCGCGCTTTACTTGTGGTTGCCAAGTGTACAAACACGCTCTGAATGTGTGTGTAAGCGCAGGAGATCTCGGTATCATCCGAAACAATGGCGATGTCAGAAATGTGTGTGTATTTTGTGATCGCGCTACTCGTCTTCACGCACTCATTCACAGCGTGTTTGTACACTTGGTCACCACATGTGAATCATGTGTCGTTTTGTAAGATAAAAGATACTGTATAAAAGTATACCACCGATACTTCACCGTTCGTTGTCCTGTGTGACGACGATACCCTTTGCGGGTCTTTCAAAACGTTACCCAATCAATAGCCACGATATGGAACACAAACACACCTCAACGGTATCAATGCTGGTATTTGATTAGGGAGCAATGTGATGTCGGGTGATATCCTCGTTTGTATGCGCACACGGTACTGCGGTCTTTAGCCCGTCTGGGTTTCGTTGTGAGTGATAGCCGAGATAGAAATGTCTGCAATCTCGTGACAATCAGACAAATCTCGTATGTGAGTAGGATCTTTTTGATAAATCAAACACAGAGAAAGATTAAAGAATGGGCTTTTGTAGTGATAACAACCAAATTATCAAATATGTTAATGATGTGGAAATGACTGAGCTAATCCAGTAAGTTAATATGAAGCTTGAAAAAATAGTAATCCATAATAATTTTTTGAGCTTATCATCTTACAGCGAAAACACAGACTAGTCCGATTTTGATGATTATTTTTTTAGTCCTCAAAGTGGGTCCCACTTAAAATACGAAATCAGGGTAGAACAATAAGGGTTAATTGATTTTTCAGGAACTGAGTTTTCACTCGTGAACCGATTCTGTAGAAACTTGGCACAAATATGATGTTCTAATGACACTTCAACAAAATAGAGACCTGGAGTTCATCTGGGGACAGAGATGACAGTCGAGGGGGCTTCTCGAAAATTTATAGCCGCTACATTGTGTTTGGTCTTATTTTAAATATCAGATGCCTCAGTCCGAGGTGTGTGCTGCGTCACAGGTGTGGCTTTTCATTTGAAGCACATGCCTCGCACTGCTGGACGCGCCTACAAGATGTCCTCCAAGTTGGATTTCAATGGGACGGTAATCCGACACGACCCCCTGGTCGTAGTTACGTTAAAGCGTTGGTCCTGAGCCTGACATCTCTAGATCAGGCGCAGGACCAGCGGCTTAACGCGCTTTCGAGGCACGAAGGTATCAAACCGCCGACTTACAAACTCCGGGCTGTTTTTAAGAAATTCCTAATGGACAAACTCAATAACACTTTATCCGATCTGGTAATCAGTAATTATTACTAACAGGTTGCACTGAAAATGTATGCAACCATCAAGTACCATTTGAAAATAAACTCACAACAATCGCTGAATAACAGACAGATGGGATAAATCAAAATCCTGTGACATGAAACGCAAATATGGAGAACAATGCTAAATGAACTCCCTTGTTTGATTGGACAGTACTCTATGTGACGTCATGTCCGTTTCAGTGCACAGTTTTAATTGGTTAGCCGGGATTTGGGGGTGGGAACGTGTCTTGAGATTATTTTGACAGTTATTTCAAAAGTGATGGATAGGCTATACCTAGGTGCCAAATCTCGTGTTAAGGGCTGGTTTTTCCATCGACAGATAATTTTTATCCGTGGAATAAAATTGACGTCTGACAGATTTTGTATGGAAGAACTATTATAAAGTTAAGTTAAGTTATAAAGTTATCTGGCGTTGGAAAAATCAGCCCTTAACCTTACCTCAGCAACAATCAATGTCAACAAAAATGTCAAAAAAAATTACAAAAATGTTACCTACATTTTTGACAATTTTTAGACAGTGATTGTTATAATTGTTAGTCTCCAAGACCGGACTGCAGTTAGAAGTATAATTAGAAGAAGTATTTTGAGAATAAAACTGAGATTAAAATGTGAACATTCTTAAAAATACGATAATTGCCACTAAGTTATCAAGCAAAACGATTGACAGAAGATTTTGAGCTAGATCTTTACCTTCACACTTGAATCTGAGATACTTGATACTTGATGCAAGTAAAATACACATTAATAGTACGACTTTATTTCACTGAGGTAAAACAAAGAATATCACATTCAGAATTGACACAAAACACTGTTTTAAAATCGTATTTCATTTGTGGTGTTGGTGTGTGTGTGGCATTAAATTAACCAAATTGATCCTTTCACCTAAATCCGATCAGCATCGAATGCATGGACCGAATGACATTCCTCACTATAATGAACGTTTACACTGTCCACATTCGGTTCGGATATGTTTCGACACCTGCCGAACCGTTCCGATTCAAATCCGAAACTCCGAATTCCGATGATAACTCTAAATCCGGCCGGTATTAAAATTCCATTTGTATTTCACACCTTTTTCAATTCAGCTCTTTGTCAATATCGGTTTGCAAATTCAAACATATGTTTTTTTTGTTATTTGAAACTGTTATATTTGACGTTTTGTTTATATCGTTTGTATTGTTATCGTTTATTTAGATGGCCGAATTAATCTGCGTTCAATCGTAACCTACAGTCCATTCAGAGTTATTTACCTCTGATTTTGCATTACTGTCCAAATCACAGTGATCTTTATTCTCATTCAGATAAGGTTGCTGCTGGGTTGCTGCCACTAACAACTCTGTCAAAATCATTGTGATCTTTATTTTCGTTACAATAGGTAACGAAAATAAAGATCGGTAAAGATAGGTTTCGGTTGCTGTTAGGTTGCTGTAGTCAGAGGTAAAATAACCGCTAACGGACTGTACATACGAGATTTGAGAAATAACGTGTTCAATTTGACAGTTTTTGTTTTTATTTTTTGTTTATGTTACTATTTGATATATCTATCCTAGTGCATCATGTTTCCCACTATTTTTCAACTACACACGGAACGAACTCGATGGGATCGAGTTCGTTCCGTGTAATATCGAATCGAATTTTCGCTGCACCTAATTCCGGTTGGTTGTCAATCGCAGCGTGTCAATGACGTCACATCACGTGTAATGAACGTTTACACTCCCGCATCCGGTCCTCTCGTCAGCAGCTGAACTCCATTAATAGCCTTAAATCGAGTTCGCATTCAAGTTTAGTTCGGAATAGGATTATAGTAAAGTGTAACTAAAGGGTTTATTTATAAATGACGCCCCGCGGTTTCACCCGCGTAAGTTTCGATCCCGTGAGAATTTTGGGATAAAAAGTATCCTATGTGTTTATTCTGGTTATAAACCATCTGTGTGTCAAAGTTCATCCAAATCCATTCAGTAGTTTTGCGTGAAAGAGTAACAAACATCCATCCATCCATACATACAAACTTTCACGTTTATAATATTAGTAGGATGATTAAATCTAAGTGACGTTCAAACGTCAAAAATGTATGGTTAAACAGTTGCTGATCACTACTTAACATTAAGTAACGTTTATGAATTAAATAAAGGGGTTGATCTTGTAATTAGTGGACAGTATTAAGATATAAGCCTTAATAAATTCAAATCATTCATTAAACGTAAGTTGTGCCAGAAATCCTTTTATACCGTTAAGGCTTATATCGAGGACAAAAAGGCTTGGTATTAAGCTGCTTCCAATTTTTACATATTGAATGTTGTTATTTTTTTTTTGTTTTGTTGTTTTTTTTGTTTTATATATACGATTTGACATTAATGAATTTGATATATACTATGTCATTTGCTTACTTTGTAAAGTATTCTATTATTTTAATTATTGTGAATGTGAAGACTATGTGGGTCATTTTATTTTTTATTTTTCTCTCTGTTCTGTTAGTTTTGTCATGGTCTGGCAGTTTCAGTAATTAATGTGGCCTACCCAAATGTCCTTTCTTTAGTATTGTTCGTCGAATCGTTGAGCAGCTTAAGTTTTGCGTTGAGCTGCACGATTTCTGACATATGCGTGTACTGACTGGACAGGTCCTCTCAATTTGTGTGGTTCTTTCCTTAAAAGACCATCTCAGACATCGACCTACATGATCTTCATATGATCTGACCAAGATTATGTCTGGACTTTAAAAGAAACTGTGACGTCTGAGTTTGTTTCGGCCTTTCTTCTCAGACTAGTCAGATAGGAAACGCCGACCTCATCTAGTTTTAAAATATGATTGACGGGTAAAAGTGTTTGTACAAACCTACTTACAAAATAAAATCATTTAGCATTTACTAGTGGTGAATTGAAAATAGCACAATAACATTTGAATATTAAAAAATAAATATAATCATCTGAATTCTCTCATCTTCCACTACGCAACTTATTAACTAGTTTGTGATTGGTTGCGTCGTGTACGGACCGCCATTTAAATGCTAGTGCTGTGACATTCTGGCCTCTCTTTGGTGATTTGAGTTTGTGAACAACTTTTAAGTGGCGTCCTAGACGAACGGGGTAAAAGTAACATCAATTTGTAAAACTGAATACCCCGGTGAAACACAGGTCACAATTCCAGCAAAATATCAATATAAAATAAAGTCGCATTTTCTAAAGTTCTCGTGTTAAATCTATTTCGTAATGTATCAACAGAATTAATCATATAAATACTCGTAGTATAAAAATAATGAAATAATCTCTTTCAATAAGGTACAGGAAAAGAGAATTGCAAAAACAGATCGTGCCAGAAGCAATTTCATAAAAGGATTTTTCTATTTCAAATTAGTTTACATTATTATGAGTAAAGACAAACGATACTAATGGAGAGTACTGACTAGTAATCTAAGTCTTTAGTAATTAGGTACATAACTTCGGATTTAACTCCAAAGTATGCACCTGAAGGTAAACGGAAAAGTTTTTAAAAGCAGTGGTTATTGCGCCTTAAAACTTAAGTCAAAACTCCTACTGCTTTCTTGGTTTTTCTTTTTTTCGTTTGCTAGTTAAGTTACATACTTTTTCACAATAAATTTATATTTTTTATTTATTATAACTAGGTTAAATAGATATTAAAAGACTGCATTTTTATTTGGCCAACGCGGTTTCTGGAAAATGTTGTTCACATTAGCTTGACTGCATGCGGTAATACAATTTGGTACTCATATTGTAATTTAATAGTACTCATTTAATCGTTTTTAATAATATTAATCATTTGTATGCCAGAAATGGCAAAACATAGCGCACTACCTTATTTTTAAGATCTTTGTAAGTTACAGTTATCCATGCTTTACAAATAAATTATTCTTATTTTTGTACTGCGTCTGTTCATATTTTTCACTACCATTTTTTTTAAATAGTTTTGTATCTTTATTTAGGTTTTGTGAGAATAGAATTTTTCTGGGTTTTTTTTCATTCCTTCGTATGTTTAATTTTCATCAACTTAAAACTTACATAACCAAGTTATTTATTTACGTACATCATAAAGTAAATGCACCAAAAACGTAAATTACAACAGCCGATATCCAATATAATCCCGTTTGTGTCCACTGTTGATTTAATTTTAATATTGACACAATTTTGTCACACGGCATTCATTACCCATATCTGCTGTAATTGAAAATTTATCCACGACATATACTCGTATACTGAAATCGGTTGAAGCATCAAAATTATTGTTTACCGTTAATCTACGGGGCGGAAAATTAAATCTGATCCGGAGTGATGACGATGTATTGCAGTTTTATTTGAACTTTTCATTCTAATTTTGTTATTTTTTTATTCGTTTATGTGCAGGGTCAAATTAAATTAGCTAGCGAAACTCCGCAGACGTGAAGGGAATCAATATCTATCTATGAAAAAACAAAATAAATTTGATGAATATTTATTTTGTATCAAAGAGCGCTGGTGTAACGAATGTTGCTGGTGAACGCTCGAGTGTTGTAACGAGTACATGAAGTTTAGTTGAAAAAAAAACTGTTTTTTTTTGTATTTAGATAGGTGTCGATTACCATAAAGTCTGTGTTTCGCTGGCTATTTCAATTTCACCCTTTATAATCTGTGTTTCGATCCCGGGGTATAGAAATGTGTTAAAAGGTTTTTAAAAAACCTCTGCAGCAACAAATACCTGTTTGTTGTTCAATTCTTTCCGGTCTTGAAAGCAAGTGACAAAATTTGGGTGTACTATTATTGTATAAGTATGTGGAGAGTGTTGTTTGTTGCACATTTATTAAACTCTTTATGTTTTATTTATTTATAATATATATAATACATGATTTTAATATATATATATATTTTTTTAAATATATATATATATATATTAAAAATCATGTATTTAATGTTAATATAATTTAAAACGCATGTAATAACAATTATTATTGTGGATTGGAAATAAATGGGCTTTATTATTATTATTAATATATACAATGTAATTGTTTGTTCTTCCGTAACGCATGCTGAGATAGGAGCCTTTTGGCCTCGTATACCTAGGAGTTTCTGTTTCATTTTTCTTGTTACTTTTTTTTATTTATATAATTTAGTTTTTATTCGAATTTTTGTTTGTACAGACGCCAGCAGGTCAAGCTACCCGAAACTGTCAAATTTTCCCAATCAACCTTGAACCTTAATTGTTTAGAGATAAAGTTGAAAATCTATTAAAGGAATTTGACAGATTGTAGTAGCTTGATGTGCTGGCGTCTGTACATTTCAAGCTTCTTATTGTCATTTACCTATTTTAGGATGGAAGGCTTCTTCAAAATTAAAAAGACATTTATAACAAAAAAAGCACAGTATTACGCTCCAATTCGTTTTTACAAGCAGACATTTCTAATAAAGCTTGCCATTCAGGTGCGGTCAAACAGAAAACTGTAATATCACTGAAAAACTTATTAAGTTTTCCTATTTTGTCCACACTTGAGCTGTCCGGACTAATTCAAAATTTACATTGGCTGATGTCCAATATTACGATTGTTTTTTGCAAATTGAAAAGGCATGTCGTTGTTATTGATTTATATCTTTGTAGCAGTAACGAGCTATCATAACCCAGAGATGCTTAACGAGGTGTAATTTAAACGGGACATAAAAAGAATTATGGGGCGGTCACGGAACCGTTAGCCAAGTTAAGCAACACAAATAAATAGAAACGGGTACCTCTTACGATTAGCTTACATTTGCTTCTTTGTCTCCTTTAATATCTTTAAGTGGACGTAGGCAATTTTACAAAAAGCCAAAAAAAGAAATCCTCAGTAATTTGCGGGATCCACTCGCCTTTAAACGAAATGAAAATTTTGACGAGAAAAAAGGACTGAATTTGCCTACTTTTTTCTGATGCTTTCTGAAGATGCAGAAGGTCTTTTGAGTTATATCGCTAATTTTGATCATGTTACTAGACACGCAAAGTAAGTTTGAATATTTTAAAAGCCAAATTTGCCACGGGAAGCGTGATGGAAATGTTAAGAGCTACTTCAGGTGGAGAGCTTGCATATGCAAATAAATTACGCCAAAATTATTTTACCATCACGTTTTTGTGAACTTCACTCAACGTAATGCTAATGAGATACTAGTAAACGCAATTTCATTGAATTATGTGTGGTACTTTTATTTATAATTAATATAAAAAATCGCCAATCCGCTTTGAGCAAGCGTAGTTATTAATGCTCATGCCTTCTTTGTTTGAGAAGAGGCTTTGCCCCTGCAGTTGAACAATAATAGGTATTATGACGTGGGTACAATAGCAGTATTTTAGGAAGAGTTTTAATTCTTTTTAACAAAACGTTTTAAACATTTTATCAGCGTTGTCCCAGATTTGGGTTGACTTCTTTAAAACTCTACGCAATGACGTAATCCCCGGAAATTTCAATAAACGTTAAGGGTAAAAGAGGAGTTTTCAGAAAATGTAGCAAACTTTTTGGACATTTAGAATTAAATGAATTTGTTTTGTTTGTTTCGTTTTATCGCTTAAGCCTACCTACGCTGGATTTTTAAAACGTTGAATATTATTCTTCGAAAGCTTTGAGCAGTATCGTATTTTACAACTTTTGCTCGATGTAAAGCTCCCGATATTCTATCTATCATGATCCCGTTTATTATATGATTCTTATTAGTAAATTTTAAACTTACTCATGGTGAGTATTTGTTGGTCACCACGCTTATAATATTATTCAGTACTAAAAATAAGTATTCCTTTGAACCACTGTATAAATTAAGTAGACCACTCGTATGCAAATAATCAAATCCTAACTTAATTACAAACCCAAATCGTTTCAAAGGAACCCTCCGTGTGGACCGTCCCAGAGGTTCTGTATTGTAATCAACTATAAATATTAATGTATTTACATACGTTATAGAACTCCCAACTTTCATTAAAGTGAAAATATGCAAATCAACAAAAAGTGTGAACGAAAAAGTTGGTTGCGCTAGTTCGGACCTTAGTTAAAATAAATTGGATGTCAACACGTTTGTGATGCAAAACTGGGTTCTATATAAGTACCTGTTCCACCATGGTCCAACATAGTAACCTTTTGGTAAAGTTTTTTTTGCAATTACAACCCCGTAGGACGACGCAAAGGTATATTTGCATTTTTATTCGAAAACGGCTGAAAGGGACGGGTCAGTTTTTTGGACACTTTTTTCCCGACCCGGCCAAGACCGTAGAAGATTTTGTTTTTAATTGCGTCGAAAATTACTTTACTCTTAAATAAACTCCCATCTACAGAGATTAAAAGATGTTCCTTGTGTACTTTGGTCTTTAAATGGAGGACATAAACATTTATTGACACTTGGGTGACTTAGAAACATTTTCAAAAACCAATTTCGACGAAGAGCATCAACATTATTGTGCCTTAAACGTTAAATATTATCTGTTACATCTCGCATATCATAAATATGGAGTCTTATGACATTATATTTAAGTGTTACGTCCGCTGGAGAGATGTATTAGGGAAATAAGCCTTCTTTTATGTCGAATAAGGAAAATTTAACAGCAATAACTTCTTTAATAAAGTCGAAAGTCGTAAGTGGAGATATATTCATTGAGACATATTGAATTCATATTGTGAGTGATGTGTTTGCTAACAGCAGTTCTAAGGTCTTTCCATGATAATGTGACAAACAAGACAGAGAAAATACTTTAAAAAGAAGAATTTAGTTATTAGGCACTTTTTAATATAATTTAAAAAAGTATAGTAACAAAATGCTTCGTGTTAAATTCTAAAGATACCAAAGGTAACAGCAATCATGAAGGAATACGAAGAGAAAGATAAAGAAGCAGATAGAGAGGCACATGAAAAAAGATGGATATATGTAGGAAAAGTCATGAACTAAACGCAATTGAAATCATACCACTTTAAATACAATTGAAATCATTTACCCTTGGAAAATTAACGTAACACAAAACAAGTAAACTCAAAAGACAATCAGATCGTTTCTGATAGACAGATTAATTTCGGAATTGCCTCATCAAATTCGAAGTGACGTAATTGGCCGTAGCCATTGTTCACCGTGTTACCGAAATTAAAATCTTTAATTTCGTAAATGTATCTCGTTAAGTAATGAATGCCGTTTATCCTCTGCAACAATTAATCACAAACATGGCTATTTATTCATTATATTAAATGAAAAACCGATATGCCTTTTGTGCGATTGTAATACAATTAATTATGGTTGAGTCTTTTAATGACCATTTTATTAGATTAATAAACAAAGACGAAAAAGAACCGGAGGATGTTAAATAATTAAATGTTCATTATTTTGAAGCAAAGATTATAATTATTAGTAGTGTCTGTATCATTATAGACAAGAAAACAATTATCATTAAAAATCTTGATTTCAAACTGGCTCAAAATACACGAGGTTTTGCCCACACCCCAAAAACAAGTGTACAGCCTTAAATTTCAGGTTTTGTCGTCTTCAAATCCCCAACAGCCAGGCCAGTCGCAATTTATTTTAACTAAAGCATCCTCGCAACTTTGGACATTTGCATATTTTCATCATATTTACTGTGGTCACTAAGCGAATTAACATCACTTAATGATTTCATTATATTTGCAGAGGACGGTGGCTACTCGGTTTTACATAATAATAGAATATTTGAACGACTGAGTCCTTTCCATATTATTATATTCTTTGGTAAGGTACAATTTGTATTGTGTATCGATATTAATGCTACGAGGATTAATTTCTTTTGATTCACTCGTGTATGTTTTCATGGACAAGGAAGCTTAATCAATTTTCGTTTTAAATAAGCTTGTAGTCTAGTAGTCTAGTATGTGAATTTTGAATGATTAAAGTATTGTTGCTTGGTACTACGATGGCAGAACATTCAGTAACATTTATACAGTTTATTTTTATTCTACCTCAACGATATGAAAAATATTTACCACAGTCGAAATTCACGAAACACGCTAAAATAGCAGCCAGCGACTGAAATACACATTTATGAAACATCCAACACAATGGGTATCGGACATGTTCCGTGAACTCGCAACACTGGGACAGCGGTAGACATGTCAAAAAGAGGCCTGTCCCAACGAAAACTTTTAGCACTTCGCTAACGTTTCATTTTTAGAATACTTTGTAAAGGGCCTCCGACAGTTTGTTGTGCTGGTACTCCGTTTGGCGACTTTTGAAGTGTCAACGTGCATGTTACTTAGTGCTGTTGGAAAGTGTATCTAGCTTTATACGTATGTGTTACTTTAGACGATTTTCTGAAATCTAATCTCTACTATTCGTATTGAACTGTTTGATAAGACCACTATTTCTTCAATATTGAACACTAAGCAATAAGTCAATGTTGAGCTGAGTATGTTTCACTTTACCAAACGTCAAAATCCGAACTCTATACACGAAAGACGCTTTATTTATCATCCCACTCTTCGAAGCCAAAACCTCTAAGTTGTATAATGTTAAATTTACGATCATCCACGTGTAGCAGACGACATAAACTCAAGTCTATTGCATTTTACAAAATAACATTGACGCTTGTGCAACGTTACCCTATAATGTGGCTACGTCTGTGCTACGTGGCACTATAATGTGGCCATAATAAAACCGAATGCCATCGGCAGATATGACTGAGACTTGTATTATAAGATTGTGACTTTGTAGAAGGCGGAAATTACATTTATGATGTTAAAGAGATGTCAACAGCGATGACAGTAAATCTGAATACAGTGTTGTGAAGTAGTACTTATAGTTTTATACGTTGGAAATCAGAAAGCTGATATAAATACTGAGGACTAGTAACTAGTAAGTATTAAGAATGTTTCAATTTTAAGAATGTGTAACCTATATAGGTAAGTGCTACAGAACATGACGGTGAAAAAAAAAATTGAAATCAAACAAAAACAAGTACCTACTTAGAAGAAAAAACGAAAAAAACTAAAAATTTTAAAAACAATAGGTAACAAAAAAAAAAAACGAGAAAAATAACAATAAATATAACCGAAGGACGGAATTAACGATTCTTCGTTAACTTTATAGAATAGCGGAAAGTTCTCCCGAAGTAAAACTTTTCACCATTTTATTTCACAATAAAAACTCAACTTAGTTTGGACTTAACGAGGTTGGGTGCTGCGGAGTTTAATCAATTCCATGACCGTTAAAACTCAGTGACGATGGTCGATCATTCTGTATTTTAACCCTGAGAAGTTAAAGATAAGAGCCGTTTGTCAAGAGTTTTGAACCCTCCGCGATTTTGAGTTAGATACTGTTTTTCATGGTCTTCCTCATTCTATTGTTTTTTGAAATTCACGCGAAGTTTTAAGCTTCGTCAGGCCCTTAGCTGTGTTGAGCGCAATGTTGAAATTAAATTAAAAACATGAATATCAGAACAACCTTTTTGTTGATAAAATTCTAGCACATTTATTTGCACAGAGGTTGAACATATCTCTGAAAATGTCATCGCTACGATATATAAAGAGTAAAAGTCAGTTAACTTAATCAATCGTATTCCCTTTTCATTCAATTCCCTTTCCAATATGGAAATATATTTTCCAATCCACATAAAATTCTCCATGAATTGTGTGTAAAATCAGGATGGTGGACATTTTTATGCTCGGTAGAATTTAAAATTCAATTGGATGATATAAATTCAAAGGGAGAGAAAAAAAGATAATTAGTGAGAGATTTCAAATTTATGATTGCGTAATTAGCATATATAGGTAGCTATTCTTTTTGCCTCTTAAAAGTGTGGTCCTTTGGTCGCCGTCAAAAGCTCAATTTTCCTCCTCCTGTAATTGGGACAAATCGCCAATTTAGGAACTTAATTAGGAGGCTTGTTTAGTATTCATTTTATGTTCTTGACTTGTATAATTATATTCCATCGTCATTTATTACAGCTTTTGTAATTTCTTCGTGCATATCAAAAAAAGTTTCTAGTAAGAAGATTCGTTTAATAATGTTGTGAGGACTGAATAACATTGTGATTTTAGTGAGAGTTTTAATAAATTTAAATGTAATAACTAAAAACATGGTAGTCAATATTATGTAGCACTGCAGTATTCATTTCCAAGGCGAATGCCAAGACGAAATGTAAAATTCTATATTTTGTAGGTTCCTCTTCCGTATGAAATGCGTAAAAGAAACTGCTTTAGAGTCGCACATGGGCTTGAACTATTCAAATAATATTCACAAAGCGTTCCAAGTAATATATTCAGGAATTCAGAAATCTACATTCAAGAAAGCAGTAAGCCCGAATGCAAGTCTCGAAAACGTATCATAAGAATAAGCAAACATATAAATCTAGGGGAGGAAATCTCGATATTTGCGGTATTGACATGTTCCTAAGTAAAAATACCACAAAATACTCGATGTACTACCGGCTTAGTGCCAAACCGGTGGCACGACGTACTTTATAGCGACACATGGCGTTAGTGAGGGCGCAACTGCATCGACTGTACAAAATTTAGAAGTTGCAGCACCAGCAGATTCTCTTTTATTTTTGTCTACTACGGCGAAGATTTTGAACGTAATTTTGTTTCTGTATCTCGGTTCTGTCGAAATGTACACTGCAGAAAAGAAGGAAGGAATTTCGAGTGTTTTAGTATCTGTAAGTAAAACTAAACCATCGTTTATCTGCAGAATCAAATGAGTTTGCTGTGGAATTGTATTTCTTTGTGTTTGATGAATTCTGACTTTGTATTTGAAAGCTTTTGTTAGTCTGTCATTCTGCATATATCTGCATTTCAAAACTTAACAGATTCAGTACCAACAACTACCGTCACAGTATTCAGGATAACTTTATTAGTACTACCCTCATGCAAGTCTGCCTCACACACTCTAAACCTCGGGAACATATTGTACTCAAAGCGTCTGGTTTCAAATCTACATCTACATGGTTTATTTAAATCCGAATGACGCAACCGTAGGAACAGTAAGAAAAATAGAACCACGTAGAACACAATATCACGTCCAGGTTTACTTGTAATCTTTGCTTTCATCGTAAATGAGATGATATAGATTAGACAGATCTAGTAAGTAAAAAATTCTAGTATACAGGGTGGCAGGGACATAATAATAAAAATAATAATAATAAATTTATTAGACATGAAAAAAGGTACACAGATACAGGTTGACACTTAATTTAAGCGTGCGAATAGCCTGGTACATAATAAAATTGTTCAATGACCCCCATGCTAGGCAAAACCTGTGTTACAGGGGTCATCCATCCATCCATTCTGGTTATTATAATAATTACGTACAAATTAGTAATGTGCACTTTTGTAAAAAATAAACTAGAGTAATACCAATAATAATTTTGAAGATAAAAAACAGGGGAAGAAGGTAAAGGAAAAGAGAGTAACTACATAAGTGCCGGGTGTGTGTGATTGTGTGAGTGTAGCTGTGTATGTGTTACTGTAGATGTATGAGTAAGTGTAGGTGTGTTTGTGTGGGTGGGTGCCTGATTCGTTCTGTTTAAGTTATGGTTTGAGTAATTCTTGTGTGTCGTCATAGTTCAGGGTTAGCGAGTATTCTTTTATTTTTTGTTTGCATTGGAATTTGTTCAAAGAATGAATGCTTAATGTATTGTGGAGTTTCATGTATAACAATGTGCTTAAATAACGGTTATGCCGCCATGCAAACTGAAACCATGAATTCAGCTCATGATTCTAGACCCGTCGGTTATCAATAATAAAAAAAACAGCCGATTGTTATTATGCATAACAAGTTGCCCGTCGATGAACTATTTTTATCTTTTCTCTGAAAATCATATGCTACATCTTCAATGAGCAAATACACCATATTATAACAAACCGTTACTAAGAATCGTTGTTTAATTTTAAAGTACAAAGCTCATCTGTCTCGTATTTCACGTTATTTGGTTTCATGTCAGCTAGGTATCTCGAGCTCCCCCGGGGTGAAATTACAAGTAGGTCAGGACATACAATGTTACAATTAATTAATTATTTCATATTTTCATCGGAATTCTTGTAAATATGTGTTCTAGACACGATATATTGAATATTGTGTAGTGTGGTTTATTGTCCCGTGTATATTTACATTTATATTTTTTTTTACTGTAACTTTTTCATGACTTGTCCGGCGAACTTCGTACCGCCTCAGAATCAATAAAAGTTGTTTTAACTAATTAGAGGAATTGAAAAAAATCGAATTCTGTCAATCCGTTCTCAAGATAACATCAAAGAAGCCGTTCCATACAAAATGTATGACAAAATTAATTATCTACATTTTTTTTCGGATCTTTTTCAAATTTTTAATAGTTATTCAATTCTTATCAAATAGTTAATCAAAGATCATAAAAATCGGTCCAGCCGTTCTTGAGTTATAAATGGTGTAACTAACCCGACTTTGTTTTATTTATATGGATGTTTTTCTATTGTTAACTGGTTACGTTACATTACTATTTTACGTTATTTTCTTTAGAAAATCACTGAACTACACATCTACGTATTAGAATAAAACGATAAGGTAAAGATTTAAATCAAGTGATTAATATTTGTCGCAAAAAGACATCTGCCTAATCATTACGTGACTCACTCAAGTTAAATTGAATTACCTATAGTAATACACTACACATTACCACCGTCGATTTACCAATTAAACCATTTCAAGTGTGAACAAAGTTAGCCCTCGCTGTAGTGCCCGCATGCATGCCTCAAAATAGTCCTTTCTCTGCATTCGCTTTAACATCACTTTAGCTCCGTCCAGATGGTGCCAACGACGGTGACGTGAGATGTCGGCTTACATTAATTATATCGGGACAGTTCCTGGCTGCAACCCCGGGCTAAATTTAGTTTCGGTTAGCTGAAACGGATAGAGGCCTTTCGGAAAATGCACGGCGTGAATTTTGTTGAATGATGCCTGGCATTTTGCGTTGTATTTTTTATGAGTATATGTAATTTGGGAATAAGTGACATACCAATCTCCTTTCAGTGAAATATAAATAAGAAAGAAAAAGTATTTATTGCGACTCGTACGGGAAGATCATAAAGCTAAACTAAACTAAACACAATCAGAAATAAAAAAAACTAAATTATATAAAAAAAAGTAACAAAAAGAAAAATGAAACAGAAAATCCTATACGAGGCCAAAAGGCTCCTATCTCAGCATGACGCTACAACAACTAAAAAACAAATGTCGCAGCGCTGGTATTCAGATCCGCTGTGATGCGACAGTAAAAAGTATTCATTCTGATTTAATTTCTTATGTTTAAGAGCTGATTTTTCCAACGCCAGATAATTAATCCGAGGAATAATTTTGAGTTTTGACAGTTACAAAGACTGTCAGACGTCAATTTTATTTCACGAATAAAAAATATCTGTCGGTTGAAAAATCAGCCCTTAATTAAATAAGTGAAAATTAGAAGCGATCACAACAGTCGCTTTGATATACTTCGATACACGTGCATACAGGTCGTTCACAGTTATTTTAAAAAACTACTCTGACACTGACTCTGACTGTTACTCTGACAGCAGCAACCCAACAGCAACCCTATTCGAATGAGAATAAAGATCACTGTGATTCGGATAGTGATGCAAAATTAGAGCTAAAATAACTATGAAAGGACTTTGTGAAAAGTTGGCACAGTATCTATATCCTTAGGTCAACCCGCAGTCACACTGATTACATACACAGCCTACTTACGAACAATACTATCGATAGCCTCGCTTCCCATACAATATAATTATCCTGTGAAGCCATTTAACCAACACAGTCCTGGGACTAGGCGCACAACAAGAATTGAGAGCTGCATCATTTTGATAGTCGATTAACACGTTAGCCTACAGCTTAGGTTATTACCGAGTCATGTTGCCCTAGTTCCGATAATCCGTATTCAGGAACATTTAAGCCATAACTAAAGCAATGTTTACTACGCAATTAAGAGTAGTATGATGAGGGCAATTTTGGGTGAGTTTTAGGATTATGCGCACTTTTGTTTTTTATAACTTTTCCAATGAGTACTGTAGTACCTACTTAAGAGAGAGCATATTGGCCGAAACTTGCTGTGTGGAACAAACTGGAAATAGAGTTTTAATTTAACATTTATTTATTCACTAACAGGTATTGCATAGCCTAAACTGCAGGGTCTATAATAATCATGAAAGCACAAGAGTTTCTTTTAGGTGAGAACCGAGAAATGATTTTTGAAAATTTATTATTTAATTGGAGGTTGAATAAGGGATGAAAGTTTGTAATTGTTATAAATAAATAGTAATTTTATTTTAGTTGAAAACTAAAATTGGTTGTTATTATTAGAATTTACATGACTCCAAGAACTCTAATGAAACTATTAAAGCTTTCCTCAATATACTGCCTACTACTTACCTACAATAAATAAACTAAAAAAGAACTAAACTTCGAAAGCCCTATGTTACTTCAGAACACAAAAGACGTACTCAACGCGGTAAATACAAAGTTGAAGCGAGAAATACGTCGTGTCATAAACTAAGACAAAATGTCCCGAGCAGTGACCAAGCTTTATGTGGGGCGTTTCATTTCTGTAAAGTGACCATGATTTGTTCGTACAGAGGACAGTACGAGTATTGAAGCAAATGGACCGAGTTGTCGATATCTGCCGTGAACATTGATTTTGAACTCTTGTACAAGTAAATATGTATTTGTATAAAACCGTAGTAGGATGTTTTTGTTGATTTTAATGGATTAGGTTTCTTGTTTGTTCAATGGTAGATAAATAGAGATGTTGTGTTGTTAATTGCTTGCTATGCAATTTGGTATAATCCAATTAAAATCTGACAAACAATAACGCAGCATAACATGACGACTTTATTTCCTGAAGGCTTAGGCAGAGAGAGGTGCACCTATAATAGTACACTCACATTTCGCCATCATCATCTGCCTAGCCTTTCTCAATTATGTTGAGGTTGGCTTCCAGTCTAACCGGATGCAGCTGAATACCAGTATTTTACATGGAGCGACTGCCTATCTGACCTCCACAACCCAGTTACTGGGTAATACGATACCCCTTGGTAAGACTGGTTGTCAGACTTTCGGGCTTCTGACTACCCGTAACGACTGTCAAAGATCCTCAAATGACAGCCGGGACCAACGGCTTAACGTGCTTTCCGAGGCACGGAGGGGTCTCGGTATGTAAAGATGGGCACCCATCCACAGACCAACCGCGGTAAGCGTAGCTTAACCTAATCGATCGACCTGTGCGGCTGTTATTCGCGAATTAACATTATTAATATTATAATTAGAGTTTCGGTGTTCTACTGGAGATAAACCTATGGAGAATACCTACATATCTAAAAATATATTTTTATGACGGTTTTAAGCAAAATACCTGAAAAAGACAAGACATACCTACAAATAAGTAGCAATTCAAGCACAAACAACTAACGTGTTATATACGTTCGGATTGACGTCACACACTGAAAAAGAGCATAAAACTGCCACGAAAAAACTTCAAGATCAACTTCAATTTTGCTCATCATAAACAACGAATTAAAAGCCACATCACCACCCTCAAATAAACAAAAGAAACCACAAAAAACAAAACAATGTCTACAATATTTAAAAGAAACAGCAAATCATTGTGACGTCACTCAGAGCTGCTATCATACCAGTCACTCGAGTAACCAAGATGTTAATAAATACACATCGAGAGTTAGAATGCGACTGTCACACAATTACAGTATTTTATCACACGAAGCGACACGCGCTTTACTTGTGTTTACCAAGTGTACAAACTCGCTATGAATAAGTGTGTAAACGCCGGGCTCCCGGTACCGTTCGAGACATTGGCGAAGTCGCAAGTACATATTATGTGTGTGTGCGTGTGTGTGTTATGTGCTGACCCTACTCGTTGTCTCGCACACATTCACAACGTGTATGTACACTTGGTAACCATAAGTAAAGCTCGTGTCGTTTCGTGAGATAAAAATAAAGTATCTGTTTACGGTTCCACTGACTTGGCACAAAATTCTTCGGCGGAATCTGTCTTGTAACAATGTCAACGCTGTTTGTTATCTCAGAAGTTTGGGGGAACAGGATAATGCAAGGAGGGATGGCAATATGCTGACTATGTTTTGGCAAATTTTTTGGTGTAATTTTGTATGTGTAGTTCGAATTTAGTTGAAGAGAGGGCAAGTTGGATACTACTGTTGATGATTGATTATTTTAAATTATTTTGGTAAGAAATTTGGGTTAGTTAACATGGGTGCAGCTGAAAACCCTTTGTACACGGGTTTCTTTACGGTCCGTCAACAAGCTTTTATAGTGATCCATACAACACTGCCGGACCGGATCTTCTTCTTAGCGTGTCGATAGCAATCTAAATGGACTCGACCCAGAATTCGGCTACTTGTTTGGCGCTATCACCCGCGTCCATCAGTTCCTGCAACGTGCAGCTGACAGGATACGCAGGACACGATATTATGTAAGTGTCCTATCGTTTGTGGAACAGCACCACATTTACGGTCCAAGGCGGAGTCGTCTATGAAACTCCACCTGAAAAGGTTTTCCTTGCTTCGGTCAACCTGGGTTCACCTGTTTAAAAGATTACCCAAGGTAACGTATGTCCAGGTGGGTTTGCTGCTCCCGACGAACCGGGTGAAACAAACGAAAACATATTTTTAACCGCCGAAAAAAACGGAGGAGGTTCTCAAATCGACGCGTATATTTCTTTTTTTTATGTATGACCACGCATAACTTTTTACAGAGTAGTCCGATTTTGATAATTCTTTTTTTATTGGAAAGGGTATACCCCAAAGTTGGTCCCTTATAAATTTGGAAATTTCCTACCCTAAGGGTGGGAAAATAGGGGTGATTTATTGTTCACTCACAGATTTGAATGCTGAGTTGTGTATTATTACTCTACTCAGTGCCACATATGCCTGCCCTTAATAGATCATAGCCACAAAAAATTATAAAATAAAAACTTTTTAACAAAAAAATTAAACCGCCGAAAAAACTGAAAAGCAACAAATAATAAACCTTTTTTATTTAACCTTAATAACTAAGTTCTTAAACTAATGTAAGTATACCTAAATAATTTTGAGTCGGCACTGCTGCAATTAAAACATGTAGCAAATAATATTTCTATTTAAAGATCCAGCTACAGTTAAACTGTCTGTTTCTACATATTTCCATATAGGTGCAAGCTCATAGGACCCAACGAAGCGAAACAGGTTGCCATGGTAACCAGCTGAGACCCTCTTGTACGTACCTATGCATTACTGCATTCATGGGTTTAGTTTATAATCTGGTTAGTTCAGAAACATGTTCGAGAAGTGTAAATAGTTAAACAGTTTATAGTTTTGCGTTCAGACTATGTAGAAGAATTAGTTAGCAATTCATATGAGGTGGACTTTCTAAGTGGTTCTTAAATTGTCTGTCTCAACTCATAAAATCATATTTTAAAGAGGTAATTTTCTTTGTTTATATTTATTAGACACATACATAAACGCTCGCCTTCTTCCCATGGGGGTATGCAGAAACTACAGAACACCACTTGCTACGATTCAGTTATTTATAATTAATGTATGTTATATTGTGTATGTATTAAATGTGTGTATGTGTTATCCTACTAATATTATAAACGCGAAAGTTTGTATGGATGGATGGATGTTTGTTACTCTTTCACGCAAAAACTACTGAACGGATTTAGATAAGATTTGGCACACAGATAGTATATAACCAGGATTAATAATAATATATAGGATACTTTTATTCTAATATATCATTTTACCTTTACATAAAGAACCACATTAAATTCCTTACTAAACAAAAATATTACACATAACAGCAAATAAATACAATTTCAAACAATAAACTAGAACCAATACAAGTCGTAGCGAGCAATCGGTAATGTGCAGCAAAACCTCTTGATTTATACCACTGGCTCTTAAACGCGGGTAGTTCGAGTCCCAAAAGAGCGAGAACCAAGCTTATGTGTTCTTGTCACAAGCCATCGAACGAGCTTGAAAAAGTACGGATTTTGAAAACTGGATAAATTGTTTTGAGTGTTTGAAATTTTCCGATTGATTTTGTTGTTGTTGTGAAATTGGTAGTGAAACTTATGTTTTCATAGACAAATATATATACGGGGACAAATAAAATAGGAAGTTATTTTTTGAGCTGTTATTTAAATATTCGAGATGTTATTATGATCAGTTGAAAACATATCGAGCAGTTATTTAATTTAATGGCGGTTGATTAATTATTGCGACAGTAAAACATGGACAGTAATAAAAAATCAATTAGTCGGTTTTTTTACCGTTTTTTACATCGAAACAGCTAGGTTAGGTTAGGTTAGAACTGTGACCACACAACGCACGAGCCGAGCGAGCGAGGCGAGCGGTGCTGCGGTAGCGGCCGGCGAGTGCCAGAAACATATTTTTGAATACAAAACCAAACATTTTAAATATATGGCACACGTAACCGCTCGTTCAATAATTTTTACCGCCTATTTAATTATTTTCCTGCTCAATTATATAATCACTGATCCATTTCATTATTTTTTATTACTCATTTTTGTTTACTTTACTTCTTAGTTTTAACTGCTGAACTAGTTATTAAACGTGCCATTTATAATTTTTAACTTACCAAAACCGCTATTTACAACTGCCTCTTTAAATCAGTGCCAAATAAAATTAGTATTATTATTTATTTTATAACTAGCTAGTAAAATTCCACAGAGGTGATGGGTTTTGATATCTAAACATGATGAATAAAATAAAAAAGGTTTGTATGCTCTACAGTGCGGCCGACAAAAAAATGCGTTCTTGACACCTGTCAGTTTCATACAAACGAATACGTGTTTTGCGGATTTGATCTTTATTAGTTACTAGAATTGTCGCACTGACTGGTGTTAGGAACGCTAATTTAATTAATTAGCCCAGCTAATTTAATTTAGCCCAGTATTAATAATGCATTCAGGGTGTTGATGGGGTTGCCCCGGTACTGCAGCGCATCAGGGATGTTCGCTGAAGCTCACGTGGACTGTTTTTACACCGTGATGTGGAAGCGGTGCGCATCCTTGGTCCGTAGGGTGCGGGGCAGCGCCAACAGCATCCTGTCTACGATAGCGAGCAGACTTGATTGTGCGTTTGTGAACCACTGCTGCAGGGTTTCGGCTGGGCCTGTCACCGTGCAGCAGTGATGTCACAATCTGTTTTTCTGTTTTTGGTTTTGTTTTGTAAGTGTATTACTAACATAGTTTGTAAGTATATTGTTACTAACACTATGGGTCTTGTTGCTTGAAATAAAATTATTAATATTATTACAATGTCGGTATTAACAACAATACTGTCCTTATATAATTGAAATCTGCCTAGCCTTTTCCCAACTATGTTGAGGTCGGCCTGCAGTCTAACTGGATGCAGCTGAATTCCAGTATTTTGCATGGAGCTACTGTCTATATGACCTCCACAACCCACTTACTAGGTAACACGATACCCTTTTTTGGGCTTCTGACTACTCGTAACGCCGCGTTTACGACCTTGCCGCGGTGAGCGGCGGCTAAGCGCGGGGCGGCGAGCGGTAAGAACAAACGTATGAAAATGTTTGAAGCACGCCACGAGTCGCCGCTCATAGCGACAACGCGCGCGGTTTTCTCGGAGCGAATCGCTGCAGCGGCGCGCGGTGCGGGGAGCGACGTGATCAAAAGTACGAGCGAATGAGTGCGACGCCACGAAACAGAGCGGCGCGGATAGCGGTGTAGGTGTGACGGACTCGGCGGCGAACTTATAACAAAAAATTTTAGACGATTTTGTGGCGGTAATGGATAGCGAGGCGTTTATAACTGAAATTTTAAATCGACCCCCTATATGGATGTCAAAACATCCCCAACACAAATACAAAAATGTTATAAAAAGGTTGTAGGAAGAAATAAAACAATGTTTTCCGGAATATGATGGTAAGTTTAATTTAAATTGATAACACAAAAACATAGTACCTAGTTCTTGGTACTTACAAACGAAGCTACCAATATATTGGCGGTAGGTATCTACAGACGAAACTACCGGTATGTTTGAGTAACGTAGGTAGGTTTTTTTTAACGTAGGTAAATTCGCCATTTAAATATCGATCTTTATTCAGTTCGTGCACTCCTCTCATATTAAGAATATCTTGTTTTAAAAATATACTGCTTTCTAAACACAGAAGGGATAATTTTGATAACGCCATAATTTTGAGCACGTCCTGACTACCTAAATACGTCCACCTCGGCCGCTGCCGCTAGCCGCTACTGCGGGTACGTGGCGTGTAAAACGCACCGCTTGCCGCCGCCGCCCCGCCTGCCGCGCCGCTTGCCGCTAAGACCGAAGTCGTGAATGGGCCGTAACAACTGTCAAAGATCTACGAATGACAGCCGAGGTCAACGGCTTAACGTGCTTTCCGAGGCACGGATGGGTCTCGATATGTACTCGTAATGTATGGTAACCCAAAAGTAAGACGAAATCAATTAACTTCCATAACTAAAAGATCCTAATATAATTTACCAAAAACTCGTAATCGAAATGAATATTCATTTTCTTCTGGTGGACGAATAAATTACTCTCCTCTCTCCATTTGTTTCATAAGTTACATTACCAACCTTTTAGCAGTCGGGTAAAAAATTACCAACAATCAAATTTGAATCAACTTCCAAGCGACCGCGACCATTGACAGAGTCCTCGACCCCATTTTGGCTTTTATGTACTTAATTTGCTTTACTCGTTACAGAAAACGGAACATTTCATTTTTCCTTTGTCAGTTTTCAGCTCAATGAATTTAAAAATTGGACACAGAAGTGTGAATCTAACTTGGAATCTGCTTCTAAGATACAATTTAACTGTTAGTTAACGAAGACGAGCAACTTTTCTTACAATACTACTAGGTAAAATCACAATGCTAAAACTTATTACCGAATCTATATACTAATCTTTCTATTATATACTCATAATAAAGCTTAAGAGTTTTTTTGAACGCGATAATCTCTGGAACTACCAGTCAGATTTAAAAATCGTTTGCATTTGATAGCCCAATTCTTGGGAAAGACTATAGGCTATTTAACATCACGCTAGGACCTTCAGGAGCCATGGGGGAACAAAAAAAAATCACGCGGTCGAAGCTAGTATTTGATATACAGATTATGACAGAAAAACAAAACTTAAGTAAAACTTAAAGCGAATTACTAAGCTAAGAAAGTTGCGCTACAGCGACTCAGAAATACGAAAATCTTAAGAAAAATCTCATCAACGTTACTGGGCTTGTTATCAGTAACTGATAAACTATTTAACTAAACCTATAATGAAAAACAATTGCAAATATCATCAAAGTTTACATCCTATTTGTGAAACATAAGGACTTATTTCGACGTACAATCACGAGCACCAATATGTCAACACTTGGCAACTTTCAACTGCGATTTTTTCGTGAAATAACGAATGCAACGTTGAAATAGGACACATTACACAAACCTATGGGTTCGAAAATGCTATATACATAACAACATAAAATTTCATTAAAAAATAAAGGAGTAAATCGCTTTTCAATAAAGCCGAGTGTATACATACTTTTGTTCGTGACTGTATCATCCAAAAGGGTTTAAAACACGTTCGTTCTACCATATTAGATGGTCTGAGGTTTCCGTAATTATGTAAGTTTTTGCGGTAATGCGCACCAGGGATACATGAAGAAATGTAAGATTTAGTGCGGACTTCACGTCTTGAGAATATAATTAAAAATGTATACTTGTATCATACTGCTGTAATGGGTTTGCGGTAAAGCAATTTTGTGGGTGAATTTGAGGACTTTTGTTAGGTATTTAGACTATAAATAAAGATGAATTTGTAAGTAATTAACAAACTTTCTTACCAAACTAAAAATGTAGTACATTCGTTTATAATCCATGACTTTTTGGTTCGATACATCAAATGGAAATAAAATAGATCTAAATATTATGTGAATGGAAACATATTTGCAGAAAATCATAAAATTCAGTCTATTTTAAAACAAGTACATCAAAAATAAAACAGTACAGAATTTCGGCAGTCATTTAAAAACAAATAACTACATACATTTATTTAGGGAACATTTAACCATCTCCAAAAAGCTAATAAAACCCTCCATCGATCCGAACCCTACAGTAATACGTAAACACTTTACGAATCCCTTAAAACCCGCAGTACCAGCACTTCAGAAACACCTTAGAGCTTACACGAAATTAAGTAACTCCCCGAACTGGGCAGTTCTGGTGCAGTTAGCGTTAATGGGGAACATTCCTCCCTCGGAATTCCTCGTTCGCCTATTCCCTGGGAATTTTCCCGACACTGCGCTGAGAAATTTTTCTGTTCTTGTACTTAGTAGTAGACATGTTATTACTTCATTCCACGAAACGCTGGATTTAGTTTCCGTGGATTGTCTGTTCTGGGATTTTTCTGCAATTTTTTTTATATTTGTTCAACGTTTGGATTGTGTTTGATGTTTAAGTGATGCATGGTTTTATTACGAGTATAACCTTCTGGTGTTTTTTTAATCTTCTAGATGTTATGTAACGTCTTTAGAACTGCTACGGCTATCATTCTTTGATACTTTTTGAGCAATTACTAAACAGCACACACAAAGATATTATTATAGCTACTGCAGTGATAATGATCTTGACTTACCTTATTTAATTTAAAAGCCACATTAGTAAAACCTTCATAGCTAAAATCACTTCGAAGAAAAAGATAACAGTTAGGAACAAAAAAAAAAACACTATTTTTCATTATAAACGAACTTAAAATTCCATTAAATTTTACAATAACGTCTCAAGTCTTTATTTTTAAGTGCAAATGAAGGTATTCCCGCGTCGCAATAAAGATATTCGTTGGTTAGTTCCAGCGAAACATTTTTAAGGACAGGACATTTTCTCTCATCTTTTCTATTAAAATTTTCCTTGACACTTATTATTATTCATTTTTGGTCAACATTTAATATTGTAATATGGAGATTGTTTTATAATTTTTTCTTCTGATGTTAGATTCTACTTACGTAGTTAATTAATGCTTTAAAGAAAACAATACTTTCTAGGTTACTTTTAGCAGATGCTTAACTAAACGGTAGCTTGTACGATCAGTACTCTTTAGCTATTTACAAACCTTTCACTCACTCAATCTTCCCTTCACTACTAAGAGACAAATGAGATAAATTTTTAAACCAATTCCGCTCCACGCAAACTTTTCCTATTACGAAAATTGTCCTCTAAGCACAATAAATTAATGACGAAGCACTTTGAGTGCTTGCGGCTGCAACAAAAGTTATATTAAATAAAGTTTCTAATTCCTCATTTGCACGTGTTGGATGTAGTTAAAATTCTCCAACTTATAATATTTCCTATTCAGGAGTAAATTCATCATGTGGTGAAAAGGTTGGAGTTTAGTGCTTAGTTAGGTACAGTAAAATGAACTTTAATCTATCAGATAATCAGATTTTTGACTATACAAAAGTCGCGTGTTGTGTTAAAATAAGGGTTGTGCATGATGATGACGGTAACATTTTGTGTTATATCAGACAACAACAAAGTAGTAAACATATGGATGAGAAATTAAAGAATAAGAAGGCTTTTATGTGGATAATAAATACTCTGAGACCAGTAGCAACAAAATTGAAGATAAAGAAAACTTGTTAGGAACTGCTAAATATAACCAACAAATTTAATACAAAAGCATGCATGGACCAGTAAAAAGAGTTTAGCTATTCATACTTATATTGCTTTGCAGGAGTTGCGAGAAAATGCAAAGCCAAGTCTGAAAGCGAATCCAGATAACGCTAACAAGTCAGGAAATAGAAGTCACAGAGGATGAAGTACATATTACTGCAAATTCCACCATTTCCAAAACATTTGCTTCAACCAAACTGCACTAACACCAAAACATAAATTCCCCATGTCAAATAACTTCAACAACCGAACTAACAAAGAAAACACACCACTTCCGAAACACTCATTGGTAAAAGAATTTATTTGACAGAACAACAGCAACATGTCGCCTTGTCGCCATGTCACCACCCGAAATTGTAAACACAGAACTCAACGCGGTTACATTGTTTGAGAAAATTGAAAATTTTCACAGTACTAAGCAAACTGTAAGGAAATATCGCTCCGTTTATGTGAGACGCTTTAGCGAAGACGCGAAGGCTTTATTTTACTTAGATGTTGACACGCGCGCATTGAAATTAATTAAAATGTAAGGAATATGTATGTCTTGCGCTTAATGCCGCTAGATGGCGTTAGGTGTAGCATTTGACGGTAAATGTACTGTATTATTTATTTGGGTCAAGTTTATAATTTTCATGGTATATTGTTTTTTTTTTATTTTTTATGTAAAACATATCTATGTTAATTTTCTGTAAAGATTACATTGTTATAAGTATAAGGTTGTATTGTTTTAGTTATAAGTAATTGGTGTTAATGTATTGTGTAGTTATTTGTAATTGTTAGTAATAGTGTTATTTAAAATAGTTAATATTATAAGTAGGCTTAGCTATCGCATTAGGTTTCTAAACCTGTAATGATAGTTTTAGAGTTTTTAAATAAATAAATAAATAAAGAACGGTATATTGGCCTTTTATTTTGCTTGCTTCCATTGAGCATGATAGTATTAAACATATTTTTTGACCAAATTCTAGGCGACATTTTTATTGATATTACACAGCTTACTAAACAAAAGTACATAATTGTGGAATTGAAAAAATCTATTTTAATCATTTAGTTAATACAAAGTCAAGAAAGCGTTGGATATTAAAACTCAGAAGGCCAATTCTCGTATTTAAAAACTTTCAAAATCTAGGTAAATTCATGTCAAAAACTTGTCAATATTGGAGATTTACCTACAATATTGACAATTTTTTGACATTAATTGTTGCTAAGATGAGATTGCGACTAGATTTATTTTGACAGATTGAGACTGCGATTAGGCTTCTAACGTTCTCAAAATACGGAAATCGTCCCTCAGAACAATAATCGAAATTGAAACAAAAGAAGCACGTCACCCTACAAAAATAAAAATATCATAGAAGCATACATACATAAAAAACAGTAATAAATAAACTTATATCGTTTGAAAGCAGTGGACACAATCTCATTGAGGCCCATTTTCCTGTGATATCGCGTAAATACGACCCGTTGGGGAACGAAACACATATAAAACTAATATATTGTGCCATTTTTGTCCCCTATTAACTATATCCTTGGGCTACACGTTCATTATAGGGTAGTATAAAATCGAATTATAGTTGGAGATTACTAAAAACTTTGTTTTAGGATGATAGATTAGTTAATTTTATTCACTAACTAAAATAGACTCCATGAGTGTAATGAGTTTTGTAAAATAGGCCGCACGTGATAACAAAACCAGTATAAACTGACCTTTTATTCTATTGAAATTCGGTACTACGCTAGGCCAGCTCAACATATGCGGCGTACTGTTCCCTCAACGCGCACTGAGCAGTTAGCCTGGCTACCATCTTCCTGACTGGATAATGTTTTAGTTTAAGCTATTCTAATATACAAGATGGCAGGGACATGGACGCGCAAACTGTTACCATAAATGCAGCACTTGTTTCTTGACTCATAGTAATAGAAATATTTTCTGTTTCTTTTTTTACTATTTTGAAAAATAGTGTTGTCTTGTCTTATCGTCACGTACAGACGCCAGCAGGTCAAGCTACCCGAAACTGTCAAATTTTCCCAATCAACTTTGAACCTTAACGCTATAGCGATAAAGTTGAAAATCTATTAAAGAAATTTGACAGATTGTAGTAGCTTGATGTGCTGGCGTCTGTACTATACAGGGTGACCGGGACATCGACGGCGCAACCTGTTACCATGGATTCAGTACATAATTCTGAATCAATAGCGTAGAAAGTTTTCGGCGGTTATGAAAAAAAAGTCTGCTGCTCCACACATTTTTATCGCGTATATTGATCCGTCGTGATACAATGATACAAAGGGCACACCGTCCGTTTGCAAACACACGCTGGTTTGCAAAGTGTCGAAAGCCAATTCATGTTGCTTCTAGTCGTCAAAATTCTACTCTAGGGGTTCAGAATTATGTACTGAATCCAAGGTAACAGGTTGCGCCATCGATGTCCCTGCCAGCCTGTATACGACGATAAGGCAGGAGAACACTACTCTTCAAAATAGTAAAAAAAAAACAGAGAACATTTCTATTACAATGTCGGCACTGTATGAAGGCTTTTGACATTTGCACGATTTTATGAATTTCCGTTCATATTGACTACTAAATGTAGGGAAACAAGTCATCATCATCATCATCATTCATTTATTTGCTATAAATATGGTACATGAGTTGTTAGTGACAGTTATAGACCAAGACATATTTCACCTAAGTTACAGGTATGCAAATATTAAGGAATAAAATTTATAAATACATGAATTAATGAAAATTGATTAAACAAATAAATTTAAGTTTACATTATTGATTATATTACAATGTCAAAATAGATTAAAATGAAATATGAAATAAATTTATGCATCCTTAAAAAAAATTGTAGCAGCATGAGCTTTTCTTCAAAAAATCTTTTACTGAGTAAAAACTGTCCTCTATCAACCAGCCCCGTAAAACACGGTGCCAAGTGCCATACTACATTGTTGTACGAGTCGTCAATTATAACATACCTACCACTGGAACTATAATTTATCGAATGTTTAAGCTGTATTTTTATAATTGTATAAGCTGTCGTCACAGGTGCCATCATACAGTGCCACTGATTTAATAACAAGTTTACACTAGAAATAAAATTCTCTATAGTCCCTTCTTGTCATTTTGCAAAGACAATCATTTAACTGACTGAACACATCCCTAATGCTTCCAACCTATTTGTCCCATGGTTAATTATATCCATTAAATTAGAGCAAGAGCACACGGCTATTAAAGGGTAATAGCCCAGGGCTACAAAGACCACTCCATTACTCCCCATGAGTGTCATTAGGAGCGACTAAGGGATTTTAGACATTAGGAAGACGACCAACGACTTCCACCTGCGTACTAATAAAATTAACAATAACTAATCTACCTACCACTAAGGATCTCGCAATGGGCCTTTTAGAGAAGTCGTTACAGTTACTAGGGATGTAGATAATGATACTATAACACCTAAAGTAATTAACAAAGCTGAAGGTAAATTGATATAAACAGTCAATTATCGTCTTTTATTAGATTCATACATAATCCCAAATACTTCTGAATAATAAACAAACACCTAATATATTATCAGAGAACGCAATAAAAGCGTCGTTCTACAGATTATACTACAACAAAATGCAGTCAAGCTATTATTGTTATATAACTCCTACGGCATTCCACACTCAATTTCGAACCTAATAACTTGAGTATTACAGTCAGAATTTGCATGCGAATTTCGAAAGTTTAATACCAAATAATTAACGGTACAAAATTGCCAAATGTTAGTATAATTCACCGCATTGGGTGTATCGGGCCAATCCCGCGCTAACATGTACCGTTCATTACATTATTAGGGATCATTACCATTAATATATGGCAGGATATTTGACTGCCAACCATCGCTTGGAAATCATGCAGATATAAGAGAGACCGTGGGGACAAATGTAAATTAGCACCTGCTTTGTGATGTAATGCAGTTATATGGTCATGATTTTACCAAACGTTTTAGGCTTGAAACATGGTAAAATAAGAAGAACATGTGAATTAGGAAAATATCTAGTAATCTAAATTAGATAACAAGAAAGAAGAATTATACAACATACATCACGAATTAATAAAAATAAATTAACCCAAGTTATGGAAAATTATTGCTGAACTGGAATGGTAATTAGATACAGATCTACAAAGTAAGGATAAATATAAATCCTTAGCTATTGTCGGCCAATGTCCAACATAAATCAGCCCCAAGCTTAGTGAAGCGATTCAGCAAAACGCTCTACTGACTTATAACAGGAAATATATTTGACCTATATATTACGCTGCCCAGTTTTTGTAAACGACCAGTCGTAGAACCTGTAAATACCAACATCATGCATGGTCAAAGAGGTCTATTTAATCTGGCTATCTTTTTGAAATTGGCCAGGAAACATGATCTCTCTTAAATATGGGGATCCTTGGATTTGATGGAACGTACTTGCTAATGAAATGGGGTTGAAGAGGTCTCGTTATGGTGGGTTCCATTCAACCAATCTTGATGTATTGGGTTTCGTATCACGATAGGTAAATACTGGGATTACTTGAATATATTAGCGGGATTTTGGTTTGGCAGATGAAGCTTGTTTAGGGATAAAAAATAATTATATTTATTTATTTATTAAAATATGTTTAGCTTTAAAAGTATAATGTAGTAGATTCAATATTCAGTCGTCATAAATCGTCAGAATAAAAACCATGATTGAGAAAAAAAAAAAATATATTGCTTAAATCCCTTCCGATTTTCGGCTCCTCCACCAAACTACATCCTGAAAAGAAATATCTCAAAAGCAAAATGTTAAAGCTCCCGTTGCATCTCACAATCCGCTTTCAAACTTGGGAGGATTAATATCCTTCCTTAATCCTTCTACAAAGAAAACTTCGCAAATTCCCTATGACGTAACGAGAGGTTCGGGAATTCGGAGGCTAGATGGCAGCACATAAAATACGGGATGATGATAGTAATAAACTTCTGGATGGATAAGAAGGAATTTATCTTTACGATCTTGATCCTTTATGTTGTGCACAACTAGGTGATCAGCAGTTACTGTATCAGCTAATTTTAAGTAAACTTTATGTTGATGTTTAGGTTCAAGAGTTTTGGTTTTGAGTGCGTTACTGGTTGTATTAGTTTTATGTATACTTGATACACTCGGCGCAACTGCATACCCATGTTCTGTTGCTTATAATAATTTTAGTAGATAAAAGCAAATCTCGTCACAAACAATAGAAAAAACTTAATTTATATAAAATTCATGTCACCTAAGTCTACTAGCTATGTACATAACTACTAATTAAAATTGCTATCTGAACTGTTATCTAGTCGTAACAGTATCGTCAGATTTGACACCAAAAGCCAACGATTCGTAATTAATTTTCACACTAACAAATCTGTTAGATACTGATATCGAATAATGTATTCCATTTCAAAATTAGATATTATTTAAAGCTAATCCACTGACGAGATCACTGCATTTTATTATCTATAGTTGTATGAATATTTCTAGGCAGGCTACCTGGTATTGGAAAATGAAGCTTATGTGTAAAGTAACAGATTATATTTTGCTTTGAACTGAGGCCAAAAGCTTGTATTAAGGGCTGGGCACAAAGTGTAAGTGGGTGTCATGATCAGATACACATACTGGAACGGATTTAGCTCATGTGGTTTTACTGGAAATACCGCGTGGATTAAATTAATCCTTATCAAAATACTGTGTTCCAAGTTTCGGAGAATGCAGTTATTCAGCCATTGTAAATGCGATATAACCAAACTAAATAATTTGAATTTCTGATCAACGTTCTGTAAAATTCAGTGCTCATTGATTTATAATGTATCCTGGCAGGGCTGCGGGTTGTTCGAAAGAGATACCGTGGCCTCTGGCACAAGCAACTGAAGGAACACGGGTGGGTTTTAGTCAGTAAAAGTCTGAGACGCCCAGCCCAGAGCGGGAGAGGTCATTTGATGATTTCCCACCCAAAAAAAAAAAAAATGTATTGAGTATTCATAGTTCTAAGAACTACAAAAAATAACACCGAAACCATATGACGTCTAAAATCACGGAATATAGGTATATGTTGCGCCAGCTGTCCTGCCCTCGGTGTAAAACATATCGTAACGAACTTTTGGGCAAACAAGATCTCAGAAAATTCCTGCCAACGATACAAAAAAAGAAGAAGATCGGGATAATAAAGTGTAAAGTGAGTTGTTACCTGAATTTTGGAACAGAAAATATTCACCTGAAATAATATTAAAGAGAATCATTATAAGCTAGCATTCACTGATTTCCATCTGCTCACGCCGCCATTTAAAAGCCGCCATGATGCGGTGGCATAAAATATTAACACTGTTTTAGTAGCCAACTTGAAATTAGCGAGATTGTCCAGTGCACAACCAGGATGTTATTTTGCATGTCAAGTGAAAGCTAGGAAAAGTAATTTTAGTGTGATTGTAATTGATGCTGTACTTTCTATTGCAGTTATTGTTGCAGAAAATGAAGATAATAGAGGTGATGAAGAAGCAGTGAACGATGAAATTGTGAATTGCTTCAAAGGTAAAATAAGCTGCTAAGAAAGTAAGATAGTAAAAAGAGAAGAGCATGATCTTATAAGACCTTTGACATTGATAGCAGACAAACAAGTTTATTTTCGTAAACACAATGCGAATCCATATTGATCCAGATTGTATTCATACTGAATAGATTGAATACGAAATTACAAGCAAACTGTTTGAACCTGGGAGTGCCTGGGATGAATAGGTGTGGGATCCATTCATGCCAGAACACTAAGCGGTTTAGTTTACCTCACAAGGCTATCTTAACCTCACCTAAGCTGAGCCTTACCTTCTACAATACCATTGGATCATATATAGACAATATAAACTTCAAATACAATAATAATTTGCGACGAAAAATTCGAAAAACTTTTAAGCCAAGGAAGCGTAATTACAAACTAAATCCCAACTAAGGCTGACTCATCCGACACCAACAAAAGATTTCTTAACGTATATATAAAACAAAAACAAGTGTATTCGTGCTCAACGATAGTTCGGAACTACGCGACGGCGAATGACAAAAGCAGCTACTTACAAAGAAGTGCTTTCGCGAAATCTTACAAAGTTATGTGATGAGTCGCCCGCCCCCCTCCCCTACTTCGCGGGTGCTTCAAACACGACCCGTTTTTTCACAGCTCGTTTGAACTGTGTGATGTTTTTCGAATAAGTTTCGCTTATGTCAAATGCTTTTTGTGCGGAGTTGTAATTGGGCTGTGTGAAGTTTTTGGGATAATCGTTAATAGTTTCTGTAAGAATAGTATAAAGCTTTAGATTTGGTACAGGCTAGATGGCTTTTAACATCATTTTTATGATTTTTAAGGTCATAATTCGCTAAAAAGATTACACGACAAAGAGACACGTGCCTTTAAAAGACGCCATTCATTTGAGTGACCTTTCAGAAAAAAGGTCACAAGATACCTTCTACACATCATTTTAGATTCACATTCAAATATATGTAAAAGCAAGTGATTACGCCCTGAATCCTATACCACCAATACACAGACACGGCTGCTCAAATTTTAATTATTTAAAAGATAAGAAGGAAAGATGAAAGCGACTCCCCTTGGGACTGAAAAAAAATTGAGCATTTCATCCGTCCGGCCTGTTTTAAATGAATAATTCCATATATAATTTTTAGCAATAGATTTAAAATGCGTCGTTCCTTTTGAACTCCTAAAACGTTACTTAGATAAGATCCTTTTATAAATTTCTGACCTTTTTTTGTGTAAATGCGTAATTGGACTATCTTTGAGGCGGCTACAAAGGGATATAGTCTGTAGTCTCAGTTGGAAAACGATTCTGTTCGTATAAATGGAACTGTTTGTAATATATTACATTCTAAAAAATATATGGAGACTGGAAAAACCGAATATACTTACATTATAGGTAAAATCGTGAGCCCGAAAGTCTGACAACCAGTCTTACCAAGGGGTATCGTATTACCCAGTAACTGGGTTGTGGAGAACAGATACTTGTATTCAGCTGCATCCGGTTAGAATGGAAGCCGACCCCAACATAGTTGGGAAAAGGCTAGGCAGATGATGATGATGATGTAGGTAAAGTCGTTTCTGCTTCCGTCGTCTCGACTTGACCTTTTTGATTCCCTATCTTGACCGCAGAAGTTCCGGCCAAGAAAGTGGCCACGACCACGACTGGTCGTGAACGCGGTCGCATAGGCCACGAGGTCCTTAAAAGAATTGCTCACGCTGTGGTAAGCAAAGTAGTACCAGTAGCTAAGTACGGCAAACGTATACCTACATTTAAGCTTAAACAATGTAGGTAACGGGACCGCAAACGAGATTATATATTAAAAAATATTGAATCCACCCTCCGTTATATAACAAAATTAAGTACTTTATCTCTTCTTAAAGCAAAAAAGACAATAGTTAAGGTAGAAGCTTTGTTACTCGTCTCCTGCAAAGCAATCTTGCTCTTGTTGCTTATTGCACCGACAAGACGCATTTAGGGATTTCCTCTAACTACAATTGGACAACTGATCTCTGCCTCAGGTATAACAATGTTCTTTCCAGTAAAAGGATTACTCTAAAACGCTGGGAATAGCCAGGGGCATTCTAACTGTCTCGAATAAGCTCACTTAGCTAAGTTAGTACTTAACCTCTGCAATAAATGCAATGTTATTCATAGTTCTACTTAGATTATGCAATTTGTACACATTTTCATTGTTTTAAACACCATGGAAACCGCTACGGAAACCTATTAATTAAAATATCGATCCGAGCATATTGACTTTCCCTTCTTAGAAAATGAATTAAGATTTTGTACATTTAACAGCGTAGCGATACGGCCTGTATTACAAAGGTCACTCCAATACATCTTGCACACTAAAACTTTCGTTTCGGAACTAGCAAAGTAAGCAATATATTACGATAAAAGGCGATCTGCAATAAACCATTACAGAGCAACAATAAATAGTACGGACGTTGACCGTCCGGACTTATAGGCTCCGAGCCGGCAGTACGCTACTTTCCACGGCTTATGAGTCTAACACATGTTGGTAATGTGATATAACCCGGTATCTGTACGTACGTATCTGCAAAATATTTGTTCAGGCCCTAAATCTTTCGGTATCAAAGCGAGATAAAGTTTGATGGCGATTCGATTTGGACTGATGTTAGTTTTGAAGTTTATGGTTGCCTGGTAGCTGAGGGTTTGACCCTTTGATCTTGTATGGTGATTTATAGACAGACGAGCTTGTTTACTTTACACACATCCTCATACTGAATGTTACTTACTACTTTCTATCCGAAGACATAAACTACAAATAAGAAGTTACGAACAAACCAATCGATTGGGCGATTCTGCCAAACATTTCACCAAACACAAAAACTATAGAAAATTGAAAAAGATTTGCAATAAAATTCGACAATAATAGTCGTTCATATCGTATTTAGGGTATGGCGACCAATCTCAACGGAGACTAGCCTTCGGCGCGGGAGATATTATAGAGCACAACTGTGTACATAGACACAAGTGCACTCTCTCTTCCCTCACTCCTATAGTCTGATGGGACAGCAATCAGCCAACTCCGGAAAGAGATCAGGCGCAGGACCAACGGCTTAACGTGCTTCCCAAGGCACGGGGGTGTCTCACACCGCCAACTTTCAAACTCAAAATTAATATAAAATTCTACAACTAGGATGCCGTACACTATCTTGCTTCAAAATAAACTTTAAACAAATATCTCACTTAAAAGTCAGAATAACTTAACAGTTTAGAACGCAGAGTGTGCTATTTTAGATGCACTATACACATGTAACGGGTGATAAAATCCAGTTTGTGTCCCTAGAGTGGCAAGTTAAATTTGATGACACACTTTGCAGTTTACTGAGCAAAGGTGTTACTTTGTCGAAGTTTTGAATGAAGTTAACGGAATATACAGTATACAGTTAAGTGCAGATAAAAATAAGGTTTCCGTTAGTTAACTGAAGATGTAGCAATTTTGTTGCGAAATATGAAAAGGTCACAAACTTGACTATACAATATAATGTTCTAAACAGTTTTAGTGTCAAAATATGATGAGCTAGTAACCCTGATACTACAAAGTACAGAAAATTTCTTAAAGTAGGTAGCTTAAAAATATCAGGCATTATAAAAAGGTAACGGGCCGGCCATAGAATCCATGACCGTTGAGGTAGACGTGTTCTTGAATGGAGACCACGAATTGGCAAACGTAAGGTAGGACGCCCTCAGGCTAGGCTGAGCGACGATATTTGCAGGATGGCAGCTGGATGACGTGGCATGTAATAGGAGAGGCCTTTGTTCCTCAGTGGATTGCTGAAGAGTGATGATGATAAACTTTGACGATATTGTCAACCTGGGCACTATTGGACGGCCCTGGTTTTTTTGACATAACCTTGGCCACCATCCGTACACGACGCGACTTACTAACACGTTATTACTAGTTTGTTATTCAAAAGATGTTCGGACCAATTCATTGTTTGCTTGATAAAATAAAGCGTCATTCTATCGATATGAAAGGTAAATGTTATCTCATAAAACAATTGAAATTTCTAACATGAGTTTCAAACAACAATGTTTATGATAACTTGATAATATTGCAAAAAACTTCGAAATAACAAACAACAAAAATCGTTATTATTCCATAGGCCCATTCCGTCCCCTTTCTAAAGCCTGTACAGGAGCTACTACAAAGTGAAATTAACGACTGGAAAAGTTAACATTAACAGATCTGGAGGTGGTGAAGTAAGCCAAGAAATATACTTTTCTTTATTTATTTTGGCCACCAAATAAGCCCCTAGCACAAACGTGCAAAGTAGCGTAATAATGTTCCCACTGCTGGGACACAGTTCTCCTCTCGGTGAGCAGGAGTGGACTGTAATCCAACACGCGGGCCTAGTGCGGGTTGGTAGACATAAAGTCATAAAGTCATTTATTTCAAAACAATATACATTGTGTAGAAATTTTACTAAAAATAAGATGTCATTTAATAATCTATATGAGGAATAAATGCAATAATAAAAACAAAACAAAAAGACATAATAAAAAAAATAATAAAAATAAACAATATGAAGTGTAAAAAATTTCAGAATAATAATGTCACCATGCCATTTCAAATTAATTCCATTCAATAAATTATAACAACTATAATATATTATATAAAAATATATTATTATAAATTATAACCAGAACGATAATAATTATTACGATTGTCGCAATGTCTTCGAATTTTTGCCGGTTTCCTCATGATGTTTTCCTTCGCCGGGGGGTGAAACTGCGGGCGCAGCTAGTGATATAATAAAGTCTTAAAACTAAGTAAATATTATGAGCGAAACGTATTAGACAACATAACATCACGCTTGTAGTCCCGCAGGGTTAGGCAGAGTTGTATCTATAGTACACCCACATTTCCCTAGTCCCATGTAACAGTGGGCGAGCCTATTGTCATCAATCGGACACAAATTGAGACTCTGGGTTGAAATTTCAGGTGGAAAAACCCAATAACACTTTAGCCGACCCGGGAATCGAACCTAGGACCTCATACTCAGCAGTAGCGCTTGCGGTCGCTGAACTAACTAGACAGCAGACGTATTAGTTATAAATATATAAAGTATTTTTAATTTTAAAATCGTTCGTGTTTCTGTTACGTCTACGTCGCGCGTTTGTTCTAGGCCCACTAATCGATGAGTTATCGTTCCATCAACATAACGTAGGACATCTCGACAACTTTAAGAAGTCCAAAAAGTTTCCTTACATAGTTCCGACCTACTCCAAAAGTTGGCAACAGCCGATATGTTTTATTAGACATCCTGTTCACGTAAAAACTCGACCACTAAATTAGAGCAAGTTAATACTCTAAGAAAACGTTTGAGAGAACTCCAGGGTCGTACTTAACAGCGCTAACGGTCAATAAAAGCAATAAATTACTGAGGGAAGCCGTGACCAGAGCGTTTACCCCAGGGTTGCTAGTGGGGATAACATTTTGGAGCAGCTTCTAGAATTTTTGGGGCGTTCAGACTAATACCATATTTTTTTCAAGAAATATAAAAAGTAATCCTAAACTTTACTGAAGGTTTGATTATTATAAATGGGTTTAATTTGTCGAAAAAAATGCTTGTCTCATAATGCTTTTTAGGTTTATTTGATGGCAATAGGGGTGTTTCAAAAACTATGTTTTTATTTGTAAACAACATACACTACATAATTCGCCTATAATGTTCCCACTGCCGGGACACAAGCCTCCTGTCTATGAGACGAAGTGGGCTATAATCCACCACACAGGCCCAGTGCGAGCTAATGGATGCCACATGTCTTCGAATTTTTGGTTCTAGGACATGCGGGTTTCCTCACGATGTTTTCCCTCACCGTTTTTGAGAGCAGTGGTGATAAATGGGTACACAAAGTAATGTGCCGGCCTCGGTGTAAAGTAACGGCCACCACTGCTTGCCCTAATGTTGCCAAATTCTCCTAAATTGCTACGAAATTCACAAAAAAATAGGTAACCCTAAACTTTATAGATCAAAACAAAGTTAACGGTTATCATTTACACTTTAATGGGATTAACTCCATTTTAATATCGAAAGTGTTCCAATAAATCTGCCTAAATCTTGCAACCCTAACATTGTTCGATCGGAGGGCAATCGTGAGCCCCTGGCTCAGTTTACGACCACCACATGTGCTGTCGACGTCAGCATTTTGCGTCCTACGAAACCGGTGACGAATTATTGAAGGTGCCTTTCCTTTATTAACCTTGTTTTCTCTTTCTAGGCGAATAGGTTTTATCGTATAGATCCCTAGAAGTAAACCTTCTAGAAATTTCTACTCAGCTCTTTCTATTTTTCTAGGCCAGTATTTTGATTTATTTTTCTTCATATGAAGTTGGTTGACGTCGTAAATCCGTCTCTGGATAAAATCGGCCCTTTATTGGCAGATTAGAAGCAGTTTATGGGGCTGTTGACTCCGTCGTGACGCGTATATTACTTAATAATGCTTTCGCAAAACAGGGATATGGCTATAACTCACTATTTGTTGGATAAATATGGTAATGGTAAATATAAAAGTAATTTTCAAGATTTTAGTACTATTAAAGGCGAATTTCACCAAACGTTTATACTTTGAATAAGTCTTATCATGAGAATAAAATTTGAATTTTTATAAATTTTTCCATACTTGAACTGTCAGACGTTAATTTTATTCCGCGGTTGACTGACTTTGGTAAAATCTGCCCTCAGTTGAGGAATGCGTAAATAGAACAGAATTTGAGTACCTGTCGGATAAACTAATCGGAACCCAAAAAGACGTCACGAAAAAAATTAAAGGCCTATCCTTTAATTTTTTTAAGCTGTTTGTAAAAGCGACATTCTTCTTCTTCCCGTCGCTGGCACGACTTTATTTCAAATCTTGTTTTCACAAAACTTTGCCACTTTCACGGCGTTGTCAGTGGCAGCTCAGAGGTTACTTTGACTGCATGTTTTGGGACACAGAGGGCAGGATAGGAGGTGGAGCATGGTTTGTGACATAGACACACCCTACTGCCGTTCAAATCTTGTTTTCCCAAAACTTTGCCTCTTCCACGGCGTTGTCGGTGGCAGCTCAGAGGTTACTTTGACTGCATGTTTTGGGACACAGAGGGCAGGATAGGAGGTGGAGCATGGTTTGTGACATAGACACACCCTACTGCCGTTCAAATCTTGTTTTCCCAAAACTTTGCCTCTTCCACGGCGTTGTCGGTGGCAGCTCAGAGGTTACTTTGACTGCATGTTTTGGGACACAGAGGGCAGGATAGGAGGTGGAGCATGGTTTGTGACATAGACACACCCTACTGCCGTTCAAATCTTGTTTTCCCAAAACTTTGCCTCTTCCACGGCGTTGTCGGTGGCAGCTCAGAGGTTACTTTGACTGCATGTTTTGGGACACAGAGGGCAGGATAGGAGGTGGAGCATGGTTTGTGACATAGACACACCCTACTGCCGTTCAAATCTTGTTTTCCCAAAACTTTGCCTCTTCCACGGCGTTGTCGGTGGCAGCTCAGAGGTTACTTTGACTGCATGTTTTGGGACACAGAGGGCAGGATAGGAGGTGGAGCATGGTTTGTGACATAGACACACCCTACTGCCGTTCCGTCAAACATTAAAACTTGTTTTTTTGTTGTCTAGCAATTCTACATTCCTAGGTACAATAACTTTTCGGACATAAAGTCTTGCAGGGTCTATTTTAATTTAAGACGAAGTACGTATTTACATACTATAGGTATAGATGCCAGCAGGTCAAGCTACCCGAAACTGTCAAATTTTCCAAGTCAACTTTGAACCCTACTGCTTTAGAGATAAAGTTGAAAATCTATCAAAGAAATTTGACAGATTGTAGTAGCTTGATGTGCTGGCGTCTGTACATACATAGCAGCATAATCAGCCTATAATATTCCCACTGCTGGGACACAGGCCTACTCTCTTCGAGAGGGAGTGGGGTATAATCTACGGTTGGTAGATGTCACATGTGTTCGAATTTTTAGTTCTAGGACATGCCGGTCGCCTCCCGATATTCTCTTCACTGTTTTGAGAGCAGTGGTGATGAAATGATTTACACAAAGTGAAGCGCCTGCTTGGGTTTGAACTCGTGACCTACAACTCGTAAATTGGGGCTGTTATTACTGAGCCACCATTGCTCTCCTGCACTCTCTCCCTACATAGTAAAAACATCAAATATCATTGCTTCTGTGACGTCACCAGCCAATTACTAAGTAAGTTAATTATTATTCAAAAACAGTTTTATCGTCTTGCAATAAAGATTATTCACATTCACGGGGCCTTATTACAACGCTTCGCTGACTTCAAATATTTCAGCACATAAATCGTTAAGTTGGACTTTGGAAGTCATTTGTAAGAAATGAGTAATGGTGACGCACTTCAGTACTATTTTAACATTTGAATTGGAATTTCAGAAGGTTGTGTTGAAGTTGAAAGTTTAAAAGGAGTTTTTTTCAGGGTTATTTTATGGGAAACCATTCCAGATATACGTAAGTTGGTAAGGCTAAAGAATGGATAGATGCGGGCAGTGCAGGCCCGGTACTTTTGGCGATGGATTAAAGAGAGTCGTATGTCCAGCAGTAAAAGTTTTGGACTAAAATAAAAAATCAAACCATTTACAGTAATTATTAGAGTGCATTCAACAAAAGGCGAATTTCACTAATGAAACCACGTTCAAGAGCTGTCAGTGTCAATTCCACAACATTAATGACACTGACAGATCTTGAACGCAGTTTAGATGTGCTGACCTAGATCAATTCCGGAACGAGCGTACCCAGAAGATGCCTGTTCACTCATGCTTTGAAAGCAGATGGGTTAAAGGTAAGAGAGAGAGTTCCACACTTTAGCTGTGCGCGTTATAAATGTGGAGGAAAAGCGCTGAGTACGACTGGTCGGGATATGGATGTGGATGGTCCTCTGCAGTATGTCTGGTAGTCTGGTAGTAATACTTTAGGAGAAAATCGCTTTTGAATCTTGCGAAAGTATAAGGTATTTATGATCATTGTTGGCAACAACATAAAAGTAATTTTTGTAGTAAAATTTAAATGTCATTAATTGGCAATAATATTGTGATATTTTTTTGTAGTGGCAACGCTGTCACACTTCCTTTGCCCTTGCCAACGAACAACTAACTTGCACGGTCACGTATTTTTTCACTCTCGTTAATTATTATAATAAACTAATAAGATACTAAGTATTGTGTCAACGGTTGTGTACCCAAAGCTGTACAATAAATAGTGTGCATCTAAAAGTGTCTTTACATTTCGAAGAAACCTCCTGGTACGCAGCCCCAAAATTATTCCTGGCATGACATAGCAAGACGCATGTCCGCCAATCATAACTAGTTATTTCGTTGTATAATACAAACAATAGTGTTGTATTCTATATAGTACACCAGCTGGCGAAACATAATATGCCTCTAGGCTTCTAATTATATACGTAAATCCCAGGAGACTCTCTAAAGTAGACATACAAACGAAGTACACGGCAACTGCAGTATAATTCCCGCAGTCTTCTCCTACAAGTTAACAGAGATAACCCAACAAAAACTTAAGTTTATGTTGAGGACCTACAGTTGGACTGAGGCCAATTACTACGTTTAAGTTAGCCTAGGCGTAGGCGCAGGCGTAGGAAGATGTCCACTATAAATATCCAACCTTGTTTGCGCCGACGGTTTCTTTTGATTAAATGTTTGGACGGGACGGTCTTAAACTCTTGGGGTTACCTTTATTGCATCGAAAGTGTGTTCGTGGAAGAGAAAATTAAAAAGTTAATAATGTATACTGAACTTACAGCTTTAACAAAGATCATTCATAAAATTATGGATATAGGTATTATGAAAAATATGCTGCATTATGAGCAGTCCAGCCCAGCGGTAATGGCGTTCGAACTCAAGCAAGCTTTACTTTGTCTAGATAATTTCATCACTACTGCTCTCAAAACGGTGAAGGAAAACATCGTGAGGAAACCACCATTTCCTAGAACCAAAAATTCAAAGACATGTGACATCTACCAACCAGCACTGGGCCCGCGTGGTAGATTACAACCCACTCTCTCTCATAGAGAGGAGGCCCGTGCCCCAGCATTGGGAACATTATGTGGCACCATCCTATATCCTGGCATCGCTTAATATGTCGTCAATAGTTTTGATGATCCGTCGAAGTCACATATTTGTGCTGCCACGTGTACATGCATTCCACAAATGATCACATATTATATTTAACGTCATCTTGACGACAGATACTAATGAATGAATTATGAAATCCGATATTATTGCCGATTATTGCCGCTTAAATTTACAATACAATAAGCAATTAGGCTTATTGTATTGTAAATTTAAGCACAAAATACAAAAAAAAAGTGTCTGTACCTACAAGTACATCCAGCCTAGCCTTTTCGCAAGTATTTTTGGGGTCGGCTTCCAGTGTAACCGGATGCAGCTGAATACCAGTATCTTACTGTACCTAAGTCTAAATTACGTAAATTTTACTACGTCATTTAAAAAAAAAATACAACAGCAGAAATTCGAGCATGAAACGAAATCCCCAAAAATATCGCACATCCATTCACAACGAATGGTCAAATGCACTTATTTTCAAAACCATTGCGCCTTCGCGCACTAAAAGCTTCCAACACGATGTAAATGCATTTCCAAAAAATAAGCCAAAGCTTGACATTTGTCGCGTACACCCAACGTTGCGACTTTATGACTTAGCGTCCTTTCCAATGTCTTTTAGTATCCGAGCTTATGAAAGCGATGTTAGTGAAAATTCAATTTTCAGTTTGCTCTAGACGTTTTTAAAATATCTACTCGAGCATTGCTTGGGACAGCCGAAGTGCTGACAATATTTCGACGTGTTTTGCCTCACAGTTTGGCAGTCAAGGGCTTAGTTAAGATGCTCGTATTTATGGCGAGTTACGATTTTGTTTGCTTGAATAGAGAAAATATGTTGCTAAAATATTCAAACTTTAATGTTTACTGAAGAAGCCTTTTGGTGTTTAAAACATTGGCAAAGTTTGTCTGAAGTTGCAAATTAATATTTTAATTTATGATTGCAAACAACGCTTCTATGTTCATTCCAAATGTAGGTACTTACAATAATTTTTGCATTTAAAATCATTTGTATCATACAACTGCGACGCTATACCTAATTTGCAAAACATTATTAATTATAGAATCAACCAAAAAGCTCAAAATGTAAAACACCAAGCTTCTAAATCACCAGCCATTAAGACGACTAAAACACCAGGAGATCAGAAACGTCGAGTAGGTCACGCAGTCGTCTCATATTTTACTTTTATAGGAGAAAAGGACGAATCCGTTGTTTGTGAAGGGTAGTAGTAATAGCGCCTCGGAGGAGCCTGTCTAATCCCTTTCGAGGGCGGTCTGACCTAAAATTGAAATTCTCAGCCCCTTTCTAAGTGGCAATGTTTCACAGGCGAAGTCCACGTTGTAACATTAAAGTTTAAGTAATGACGGTGTTCTTCGACTTTGAATTTTCTCGTTCCTTCTCAAGCTATAGGTTTTATTGCGGTACGTTTTGAAATATGGTTTGGGGCTGTTAATTGCTTTGATTTAGTGTATCTTGTTTAAGCTCCAATCGCCTGACATTAATTAGTACGGTATTCTGACGCTCAAAATTTTCAACGAGAACCCTCCGAGTCTTCCAAACAATTTGCTCATTTTCGTGAAGAAAATTACCAATATATATTATTCTTATGAAGCGAATTAAAGTGTTCTACGACTTTCACATAAACGCTAAGGAACCGTAAAAGCAATTTAATTGATTGTGAGCCATTTTTTCAAATCAATCTTGTGGGCGTTTCTTATACGTTACATCCGTTCTAAGGTTTATGGCTCATAAATTTTATATTAGACCGGTAGTAACTTCCAGTGGCAAGGAAAATAACATTGAGTACTTGTCATTTGGAGGTGTGTTAAAAATATTGGGATGACTATGTACTACCCTTCAGTCTGTCGAACTGAAGAAACATAACTTATTAAAATTACCAATTTTTGCATATCATGCAAACTCTTTTACACACTGAAAATTTGACGTCTTCACAAAAAAAGAAAGGAAGACAAAAAAAACGTTTGGAACACGTTTGACACATAACAGAAGTAAAAAAAACTATCATTTACTTCAAATTATCTAGCCCAGTCACATATATCGACTACATAAATGCATAGGTACCTAAAATATATTTCTAGGCACGATTTTACTTAAAACTACGTCAATAAATCCAATAATAATACTTCGTCTGACCCTAAAAAAACCTAGTAAAAACTGTTTTCGTCGCTTATGACATTTTTCCTTCAGAATATTGTATTTTTCCCTTTCAACATTGCTATAGTTCGGGTCAAACTTTATGGCGGTTTTGAAGTGCGCTACTCACTGCGCAGTACCCCACCCCTCACCCCCGCTGACCTATGAATTTTATACTGCGCAGTGACTCGCCTCATGTTCCGAGCCGCCATAAAGTTTGAATCGGGTTGCACTAGAAACCATATTTCTTATACTTCATTATTTTGTACAACAATGTCAATTCTGAGAATTACGCTTTTGTTTTCTGAGCCTAAATATGCGGATTCATCATCATGAGCCTATAGCAGTTCAGTGCTGGACAGTCACGAGCACCAATATGTCAACACTTCGCAACTTTCAATTGTGATTTTTTCGCGAAATAACGAATGCAACGTTGAAATATGGCACATTACATAAACCTATGGGTTTGCAAATGCTATGTTCGTAACAACATAAAATTTCATTAAAAAATTAAGGAGTAAATCGCTTTTTAATAAAGCCGCATGTATACATATTTTTGCTCGTGACTGGACATAGGCCTCTCCTATTGCACGCCATTTAACTCGATTTTCGGCAACTCTCATCCAGTTGCTACCAGCCATCCTGCGAAGATCGTCGCTCAAGAACACGTCTACCCCAACGGTCATCGGTTCTACGGCTAATATGGCCGGCCCATTGCCAGTTCAGCTTGCTTATTATATGAGAATTAGTGAATGTGTGAAGCTTAGGTTTCCTAGGAAAGCGATTCCATCATATTACAACAACTGTCAGGAAAACTTGTAATTTTCACCAGTATTTGACATTATCGTGTCAAAACCGATCTGTATTTGGTCAGCGATTATTGTGTGAACGTTCACCGCTTTCTGACAAAACAAAGCTTAAGTGGTTATTTATGTATGTAAAAATCTTGTTTCTTTGTAGAACAAAAATATCTTTGGTACAAGTTTCTTTTGAAGTGGAAATAGCTATGGTATGTCTTGTTTATGTTACTTGATAACTCTAAGCATCTAAGTTTTTTGTTCCTGCATTGTCCCAAATGTGAATTGTTATGTATTTTGCATTTTTTCTTAATAGTATTTATGTTTAGATATTATTGTGTATCTTGATTTTAATTTTGTTCTTTTTCAACATTGCTGCATTTTATTAAGTTAAAAGTTTGGATCTAGAAATGCTTATTTTCAGCTCTATATCAAAGTATTATTATAATTTTTTTTCTGTTCATCCACGCAAATAATAAGTCTATAATTCTATAATTGAGGACTTCTTTAAACTGAGCGATGCATTCCAGAAAACCGTTCTGGAAAACCAGTTTTCTCAAACAAAAATTTATTCCCCCGAAAAACAAATTTTCCCTCATCATCCAGTTATTCAATAAGGCCAGAGGTATTTACAAAAAGTCTTATTCACCATCTGATAAGGATCTAACACCTAATTAATGGCGTCTGTTCATTATCGGAATACCAACGAAAGGGGTTGACTTCACGCAAATTCAATGAGTAATGAAATTAGAAGCCTTCTTTAAATAGGGTATTTTAATACTTTAAGGAGTGTTTATTTACTGATAAAGAGATTTATAAACAGTTTATTTATTACTTTGAAGTAGATAAATAAATAAAATAGAGATACATTTGACCGTAGAACTTTGGTGTTGTTGCTACGTCGTAGCAGTAGTGCTACGAATCTACGTAGCGTTGCGCTACGCCACGTAGCATAGTGTTTGAATAAAAGGCAGCCCGCATTGATACCGGCAAAAGTTGGACTGATCAATACTCCACACTAACTTTGCAGTAGCTGAATGACAGTTTCTGCCAAAACAGACATTATCTTGTTATTTTCGGATTTCCGCATAAAGAACACTTCCTTTTGAGGACGATTTGAGAAAGAACTGGTTGCCATGGCTTAGTATAACATTAAGCTTAGTTCCTTTCCATTCAACATTAAGCTAGGCATCGAAATATCCAAAAAGTATGATGATGTATCATTATATTATATATAATTAATAATTACCCTAATTCAAAAGAAATAATCGTACAAAAGCGCAACTCGAACTAAAAACAGGTCTTTTTAAAACCGAAACTAAGATCTTAAATAGATATCTGTGGAGTTCAGTGCACTAAGGCCGACGTGTTTGCATCGCATCCTATTTTCGTACGTCTCGCCGTTCAAAGGACTGGGACACACGGCCGGTAAACTAATCCGGTTAATAAGTTAATTGCTAAATAGAGAATGTTTTTTTTTACGGTATCGGTATATAATTATCAGTAGGAATAAGTTTGTTTATGTTGTGTCTCTTTGTTTTGGTTAAATAAATGAAGTTTCAAAAGTCACTTAGGTAAGTGAGGCTTTATTCGACACTTTGAAACGTTTAAGCCCTGCAAGCCCTGCTCATACTGAGATGAGTCATGATCGGAATGCGAGCTGAGACTGCATGCGTCTTTTTTTTTATCACGAGGAAGTTTCGTGACTATCCACGTCAGGTTGAACATAGAAGATAGTTGACACATTCGACGCGAAAAAATTTCGTTATTTAAAATCGTGCTTTCTGGTCAAACTGAAGCGATTAAATAAAATAATTGACGTAGTCTATTCTGATCAAGTGAGATAAAAACAGAAAGCTAAGATAAAAATATCGTTCAACAAGAGTTTTAACGACAGTCATGTTGATGTTTTCGACATTTTTAGCCACTGTTGCTTGTGGTTTTCACTGACCTTTGTAAGTAACTCCTCGCCGGCTGTGACAGTTTATTCAGAGAAGACGTCGTTAACGTTGATAAAATATAGACGTTAGTTCAATAATGAAAATATGGTATAGCCACTTTACAAACACACGACGTACAAACGTTAATAAAAGATCACCGAGCGACGTCCAAACATAACTAAAACCATCCAACTTTCCCCACCCTGTGTATCATAGGCATTCTTATTCAGCAGCCAGAGCAATGACCCCGGCAGGTGTATAAAAATCCACAGCAGGGGTGCCCATTGTTTGTCTAACGTGACTTTGTACATCAGGGGTGCTCAACACAACTGATTTTTAGTTACGCGTTCCTAGGAAGCTTGTTTTTCTATGTTACAGTTGACTGGACCGTTCCAGATTGGTGGGTAGGAGAAAAAACAAACGCATGCGAGGGTATTTATGATTCGGGATTATAAGTTGTTGGCGTTGGGTTCGTTTCCTTGGATATTACATGATTTATGACTTATCTGTTGCCTCCGATTTTCCGTATAATATATACTTCTTCTCCAGATTTGACAACATTGGTTCGTGCATTTCTTAAAGTGTTGACTAGAATGCCGGTTAAGGGTTTACACGGCATACTTCAAACCTTAATCTATACGTATATTTTATTCTATACACTATATAATACGATAGTAACGAATTGCTACGAGCTGTAGGAACGAGTCTGACGCCGAAAATTTACATATTTTTTTTCCGTTTGTCTGTTAATCTGGCTGTATGATTGGCGCAAAACGGCTGCACCGATTTGGATGAAATTTGGCAGACAGTGTTTATAACCTCGATTAACACATAGGGTACTTTTAATCTCGTTAGTACGTTCCCGTGGGGTATTTTCCGACATCCACGCGGGCGATCCCGTGGGCAAAAGCTAGTGGTTGATATTTATAAATAGTTTTAGAAAAAAAAAGCTATCATTAAGGTACAGATAGTACAGACGCCAGCAGGTCAAGCTACCCGAAATTGTCAAATTTTCCCAATCAACCTTGAACCTTAATGCTTTAGCGATAAAGTTGAAAATCTATTAAAGAAATTTGACAGATTGTAGTAGCTTGATGTGCTGGCGTCTGTACTTAGTCGGTTCAGTAAATGGGTTACAAGAAGAAGTGGTTTCTTATCTCGACGTCCAGAGGGGCAATTCTCGTAATTTAAAATGTTCAAAATCTAGTCGCAGTCTCATCTCAGTGACAAACAAATGTCAAAAACTTGTCAAAATGTAAGGAAATTAGAAGTATTTTTTGACAGATTGAGAATGAGATCAGACTTTTGAATGGTCTTAAAATTACGAAAATTGCCCCTCAGATCTTAGTCTCAATCTGTCAAAAATACCTCTAATTTCCCTACATTTTGACAAACTTTTGACGTTTCTTTGTTGCTGAGTTGAGACTGCGACTAGATTTTGAACGTTTTAAATTACGGAAATCGGCCTTCAGTTTCCGTGATTCTAAAGCATGACCTCTCTTTTGTTTCACTTGTCGTGGATACTTACCCAGATTACGTAGAAATTCATTGTTTTTATTTTTCAACAGAAGAAAGGATTTCAAATCGGATTGTAATGAAGATTACTAATAAATATAATACTCTATAACTTTAAAGGTTAAGTTTATTACAGGATGAACTACAAAAGTAGGTACCGTGTTAATAAAAATATAATTCCACTGTTTAACGTGTTAATAAAAATATAATTCCACTGTAAAAAGGTTTGTGATTCCTGAAATCTGAGTCTAAGCGACTATTTTCAAAATCTCCTTACAACATTACCAAGGAATTTCTGGTTAAAAGAATGGGAAAAGTGAAATAGAAATTCCTGGAAAAAAGATTGAAAAATCCGTCGCCGGTAAAAATACGCCACGAATGCGTGTGAGAGGAAATATCAGTGCAAAAAGAATCGCTAAGAATTTAATAGGAATTTATTATTTTCCGATACAGTATTTTGAAATGCTGAAATACGTAAAATAATGGAGGTGGATTCTAGTCATTAAAGCTTTTTAAAGTTACACTTTAGCAGCGCTTATATATGATAGAAATATTTTAGGCAAAATTTCTTGCTTGCATTAGAAATCAGCCCCAAAGTGCGTAGGTGTGTTCCATTCCTTTGTATTTTCCGTTCGACATGCATTGGGAAAGAATATTCAATTCCCCATTGAAAAGCACACACATTACGCTCTCCAAAGTTCAGTAACCCGAAATAGAAAGCATACAAAACAATCTCCGACCCAGCTTGACATGCAACTAACATAGAAAAGAAAGAAAAAAAGAAAGGAAAAAAATAGAGGGCGTACAAAACACATTTACAAACCCAAATAGATTTGGATTGACGTAAAAAAGGACATTTTCACACAAATGTGCGACAAACTATAAGTCTTGGTAGATCGTCACTAGGGCCTATACATCTTAATAAATTGTTTTGACAGACCGGGGTAAGGAACATTGAAAATGGAAAATGAGTGGAGATGGATCGTCTGTGTTTTGACATTTGGATTAATTATGCCTTTGATGAGGTCAACATTGAGTGTTTGAGAGGTAAAGGAATTGCTTTATAAGGCCATTGATGTTATAAGAGTAGGGATTTATTTACTTATTCAAGATAATACTTATATTATACACCGTTTAATTTTGATCGTGGGGTCATAGTACTCATTATTATGAACAAATTTTTACTACGGGACCAACCCTGAAATCGTGAAAAAAAAAATCATTTGATCCATACATTATGTCGAGTTATGCGAACATAAATTTGTGTATCAACAGATTTTTTTTTCACGATTTCAGGGTTGGTCTCGTAGTAAAAGTTTTTTATAATGATGAAGTACAATGACCACTTTTAAGGATTAAAACGATTAAAATTTAATGGTGTATAAGCTAACATTTAAAATAATAATTATGTACATGTGAAAAATTAACTAATCAATCATAGGGCATCACACAATTCGTCCGCATCTCTGTCAACAGGAACAGTGCCCAAAAGGCTGGCAGCATTGCTACGTTGTATGGCGATGCTAATTCTTTGGCCAAGAAACAGGTCAGCCCTCAGCTGGTCGCGTGAATAGTCGACTAACCACTTGGCGATGTCTAAACTCTATATCTATATAAGAGTAGGTAATGTTTGTTATGTAATGTCCGTAGCTAAAATAGCTACGAAAATTGAGAAAACTGTTTTCTAAAAACAGAACACAGTTTTCTCCATTTTTGGCGGAAAGCGTTATCTTATAGATACTTTGCCATGTAGAAACAATAAAAAAACACGATGAACATTTGATTTAATTTCTAGATTTAATTTTTCTAAGAAATATCAGCGATCACTATAAAATACACGTCGCAAGCCTCCAGCCCGAGTTATGGCTCCTAAAACACCTTTCGTATGAAAAAGCGAAGTGCCGTCTCACGCCAGAGAACAATAACCTTTTTCAATAAAAATCCTTAATATTATCCGACATGGTTTGAGACAAAAAGTAGGAAAAATACATTCTTAACACGTAGCCGGAATAAAATCCGGCATTCGTCCGTCCGATGGATACAATTGCTGTCCAACGGTGTTCACGCATCGCTGGCTTTCGGCTATGGTGACCCGATGACGTAATTAGGCACCTACCCATATTCGAACCCAGCTTTACAGTAAAGCTGTTTTATTTTCCGGAAATCTGCAGGAATAACTTTTGCAACGTTTGTTCTGTAGATGAGCTGAGATTAGCAACGTTTGACCTTCACAAATTATAGGTATTTTTACGTAGGCAGTTTCAACGACGCTTTTAACGAGGTCTGATTTTTTTTTGCTTGTGAAAGGAAATCCAATTAGTACATCTTCTTAAAAAACATAAATAGCTTTGATAACTACCTACAAAAAAGAAAAAAAACTTTGTATACTTTGCATCGTATAGAAAAATACTGAGACATACAATTTTTCTTTTAAAACGCATTGCTCAGTATCAATTTACAAACATAAATAATATCTTCAGAAAACATGATCTATTCATCAAAGACGATGAAAATGTGACGAGCTTTTTCCTCGTCATTCAAGTATATTAAAAACACTTCTTAAAATGTATGTGTCGCCTTATACATTTTTCAGGGATATTATATTTATGAATGCTCTTTATGTCATCTATACCTATTCATATTATAAATTAAAGTCACTTTCCGTGTCTGTCTGTGTACCGGTTTTTAACATCATATAGAGAATTAATTCTGAAAGGTTTATTTGTATAATAAAATTCTATAAAATTTACATATAATAGGTAAAAACTGTGCGAAGCAGTGGCGGTTTAGTAATTAAATAAGCCAGATTTAATATTTAAGTACTTAGAGCGAATTTTATGACAAGTTGGGAGCAACTTGTCATAAAATTCGCTCTGATTGTGCTAATATTGCTTGCGTAGCTCCGATTATCTTTCTGGAAAAAAAGGTTTTGGTGTTATCCACGGTGTGTTTTAGCAAAATATGACGCAGAGTTCTTTTACTGACAGATAATTTAAACGTAGCTTTCAAGTAAAATTCCCAATACAAAAGATTTGTGCCAACTGACTCATCATCTGCCTAGCCTTGTGCAGCCTTGTGCAGCACTATGTTGGAGTCAGCTTCCAGTCTAACCAGATGCAGCTGAATACCAGTATTTTACATGGAGCGACTACCTATCAGGCCAGATAGGTAGGCAGTACCACCCCCCCGGTGGGTTCCCGCATTGTCGAGGCGGGGGGGCTCAGTAGCCGTGGCTGGCTGGACCACGGTGAAGCTAAGAGAAACCCCAGCGGGGGCCGCTCGTCAGGGCTTGGCGGTTAAGCCTACGACTTAGCGGCCCGCAGGTCGGTTGCGGTGCCGCTTGGGCGACACCGCAGCCTACTTGAGGCGGGCCGCGATGTCCCCCGTGAGGGAGACATCGCGGCTGAGGATTGGAGGCCGCGGCGGAAGAGGAGTGTCGGTGTTACGTTGCCGCTTTCCCTACCTTCCGCGGCCTGGACGGGGCCGCCACCGTTAGATGGCGGACGCGGTGGGGCCGCAGGGGAAGAGGAGTGTCGGTGTGACGTTGCCGCTCTCCCTATCCTCTGCGGCCGTAGCCCCCCCAACGCGGGGGGCATGCGGGGCCTGCCTTCTAGGTGGGCGTGGAGGCCAGCAGGCAACGGGTGCGGGGGCACCATTGCCTGCATCGCACAGGCCTCCACCAGTGTGGGACGGGAATGGCCAGGTGTTCCCGGCCATTCCCGTAGCACCCCAACCTGGGGGGCATGCGGGGCCCGCCCTACCAACTAGGCGGGCATGCGCCGGGAGGGCTGTGGAAGTAAAGGCTATGCCGGTTTCCCATGGCCCTCCCATCACGGCGATGTTGGAACACCGCTGAGTTTTAGTGGGTATACTGTCATTCCGACAGGGAGTCCCACATACCCCGTCTCGTCCCCCGGGAGACGGGGATGCATAAAGCAAAAAGGTACGCAGTACCTAGGTACTGGGTATTACAATACCCCTTGGACTAGTCGTCAGTAGAAGACTAGTTGTCAGACTTTCGGGCTTCTGACGACGTAACGACTGTCAAAGATCTACGAATGACAGCCGGGACTAACGGCTTAGCGTACTTTCCTATGTACGGAGGGGTCTTGGTATGTAAAGATGGCCACCCATTCACGGACCAACCGCGGTAAGTGTAGCTTAACCTGATCAATCGACCCGTGCGGCTGTTATTACTTAGCCAAAAGCCCCTTCTTTTGCCAAATGACTATACAGCCAAATAATACTAACCTAAAAAATATCCAAGACCAAAATTCTTTTGTCTAAACTCAGGATAATCTTCTAGAAGGCCAATTGATGACATCTTATCTATATTGTGACAGTCTTGATCCCATTCGCTCCCGACTAATCATGAAGTATGGCCAGTAACAAAGTTCCATCCCAGTTCTCTGGAGTTTCATTAGCCTCTTTAGGCTGTGCTCATATAAAACCGTCAATGTAAACTTAAGTTGGATTTATCGAGTTTTCGTAGACACTTTTTGGTTGTTTACTTTCTTACTAAATGTTACTTGAAATAAATATGGTGGTTTGTGGGAAGTTAGGCTAGGTTAAGTGAAATAGGGGTAGTGTCACACGAAGGGATGGTAATGGTAATTTGTATTGCTTGTTGTTAGACGTGGTTACCCATGCGCGCTCGCTACTGTCAAGGAGAAGCAATTGACATAAATGCCCGTCGCTGACTCCCAAATTGAGATGCGCGAAAAATATAACCCTTCTTGGCAGTTGGGTAAAAAATAACTGACAACAAGTTATCTGAATGTGCTCTTTAGAGGAATATAACTAAAAAGACCGAAAATATAGGAACGGGAAAAACGGAAACAAGTGAATACAATAATTTGTCTATTTGATCGCGATAGCCAAATGCCACTTGAAATGTATTTTCCATTATCCCCAATACTATAAACACGAACAATAAATTCACTATATTGCCAAAAATAACAACCAAAAATTAATTTGAAACGACTCCAAAAGTTAAATAAACCTTTTTTTATAGTTTTTTATATCCACAAAGTTTTGCATTGTTACATTGGATTGGTCTGGTTATATCCGAATTTAACCGGTCTGAACCGGTTTCCGAAGTTGGCACACTGTCAAAAGTGGTGCATGGCTTACGCTTGCACCAAATTTCGTTCGTCGCAGAGTTATCGGAGCGAATAAATTATAGAAGGAATGTTTTTGCTGAATTGGCCGATGGAATAATTAAGTTTTCTGTTACGTTGAATTTTCTAGTTTAATCTGGAACTTTCTCTGTGGCTTCGTTGGCTGTCGTCATAGTTTAAAAGTTAAAGTTCTTGAATCTAAAAATTTTAATCTTCTTTTTGTTTTATCGCACTATTTTCGTTACTAGTGGTTTTTGAAAATGGTTGATAATGCGTAAGTCATTTAGCCCACTTCTCCCCTATTTAAAACAGGTGTAGTCTGTTTCATCAAAACTAACCAACGATGAAGATGACAAGATGTCGCTCGTCCGGCGGCGAGATGGGCAGACGACATTGTTGCCATCGCAGGCAAAAACTGGATGAATCTAGTATGGGAGCGTGAGGCTTGGCACAAAAAAAAACCTATGCCCTTAATGTTGAACCAACGATGTTGAAATTCAAATAAAGTAAAGAAAAAAAAAACTTGAGAGGTGTCAAGGGACACCCGGATGGAACGAAGTTCCTTTCTATTAATTAGTGAAGGAATTGTAATAAAATTTTATTTTTTTTAAGTTATAATAATATTTTTTTTATTACTAACAAATAAAAAAACACAGACAAAAAAAAACTGGCTTGCTTTCTATAAGAGAGAGAGAGACAGACAGAGAAACACGCGCACGCCGCACGGCTTACAACTATAGCAAAAAGTGTCGTTCCAACTTTTGGTTTTAATTTTTTTTCCGTCTAGCCCCCTTTCGCAACGCGCGATAAGGAACTTTGTTCTAAAAGGCGATAAACTATATTTTTCTTTTACCAAACAATGTAAAAATCATAACAACACAAAACATAATGCCAAGCTCCGCGCAAGACTATAAAAATAAACGAATAAACCATTATTGACGTTGCACTTCGTGCCGTCTACAATAAAACTGCTTTTATACACTTTAACAGTAAGAAACACCTTTAGTTGGGAACTTTTAAATAAGTTTCGAGCCTCGATTCAAGTATGCTCTAGTCTGTTAACGTACAAAGAAGCGCAAAGGCGGACTTAGGAGTGGTGCATTGGATACCGGTGTGAAGGAATAATTGATGCTGATTGGCATTTGATTGGTCTGACTGGTAGTAATTGTTTGGAGTTCGAGAGGACGGTGAAGTGATTTAAATTAAAAAATAAAATAAAATTATGTATCAGAGATAAGAAATGGAATGTAATGGAGAGAGGACGAGTTCGTTTGCCATATTTGTAGCATTACTTACAGTAGGAGTTACTTACAAATACTTTGTCATCTGTCGCCCTATAAAGTTTGTTTTTTATGTTCTTCGCGTATGCATTTTATTTACATGTATACCATCAGGGTAAGAACCAGTACCTGAGCACAGTATTATTCTAAACACCATGATTAACGTTTGAAAAAAAACCTTACATACTGTACTAGAGTCTTCACAAAGGTAAATTGTAAATTATTGTAAATTGTTTCTATGAAAAAACTATCTTTACGCTATTGAGTTGACATTAATGTCAATAGACTTTTAAATCTCGCACTACCTCCGGTCCTGGTCGTCGAGGTGTCCCACAAAGTGTCCTTAAAAGTCCTCTGTTCAGGGAATGTGCTACTAACGTCGAAGTATATTTACTTCGTGTGTGTTTCTGAAGGATAATATTATAACTTTTAAGTACGTTTGTTGATTTTATATTGTCTTCTTTCTGTCATTGTGTTTATCTACATTGGACTTGTACGCCCAGAGAGAAAAAAATTAAAATAATGTTTTCTATATAATTTCTTATTACATTTTTGGATAAGTAGATTGTTTCGCGATGTCTACTAATTAGTCTACAGAGTAGTCTAGACCTTCGTTCTCTTCATTTGTTTTCGATGTCTGGGCTATCTAATTTTCCTAGCCAATCTTATGTCAGATTATACTCTACTTTTTTGCGATCATTAGTTAGGCTTGGCTTATTTGTTGTTGTGTTAAAATGTTCTACTTTATTATTTCCTATTTAAATATGTAGGTATTTAAAATTTCGCTCACAAAAAAGGTACAATGGTGGACTTAATGCCTTAGGCATTCTCTACCAGTCAACCAAGGTTGACTGGTAGAGAATTTCATCAGTCATATATCAGTCATATTATTAGTTGATATTTCAGTCTTTCTTTCTTTCAGTATTTCGGTCTTGTACAAAAATAGCTTGCTAAACAATTGCATTTCCAGAAGGTTATACATACACTTCGACCGGTTCTGCATTTCTTGAATCTAGTGGATTCCTGCGGCTTTCAAAAAGTCTCTTCGGTCCACCTGGTAGGAGGCCTTCCAACGGTACGTCTTTCGATGCGCGATCGCCATTCTAGAATCCATCTGTTCTGCGAGCAATGTACCCACCCTGTCCACTGCCACTAAAGTTTGGCAATTCTTCGGACCACATATGTCAGACCCCAAAATATATGCATTCACATAAACGATTGTCAGTCAATAAATAAAATACAGTATTTCAGTAGCTCATCTAGTATTTTTTTCTCAGAAAATATTTTGTTATCATTTTGATTCAGTGATTGTGACTTGCGTCTTACTAATTCAATTCCGTTGTCCGTGTCGCGTCAAGTATATTCGATCAGTATTTTTGCTTCGGGTAACACGACATATTTTGTCGTGGAATTGTACGAGATGAATTTATTTTGTGTCGTTCTTCGGAATTATCTCGAAGGTTGGAAGATCAATAGTATTAGCTTTAAGCTTGTACTCGGGTATCTATTGTTAGCGATGTCGTTTTGATCTCCTTTTTGTCTACTTGGGCTTCTTACCTGAAAAGGTGAAACTAGTATCGAGATTGGGGATATTGAAATAACTACGTCAGAAAAGAATTAAAAAAAACCATCTACCCAAAAATTATATTATTGGGGAGGTCTGTAGAGCGAAAATACAGGAAATACTGTTAAGCATTGACTTTTGTTCATAGATACCTTCATATCTAAGAAAAAAAGTGGGAAAACTGGTGTGTCGTATAAAATAAACATATGTGTGAACTTTTTATCTACCTAGACAGTTTTCTATCTAGCCAGTGCAGTGACAGTACATGGAGGTGATATACCTTCAGCAAGAATTCAATTAATAACGAAAAAAATACCAAACACTTTTCATTTAAACTAATAACGTCTCGAAAACAAAAAGGAACGGCAGGGAACACCTCGTTAAATAAAAAAAGAAAATATTATCGTACTCTGTATAAATTTAATATGAAGCTTATACCTACCTGGGTGAAGGTTGTGGATGACGTCAGAGGGCCTCCCCTCCTACGCAACGAACATTACTAAGTAGGGATGGCCCAATTAGCGTTTGAAGTTCATTGCCGACTATCGAGTACGGTCTTGTAATCCGAGTAATCGATAAAGCCAATTACTGTTACAAATGTTAAACTTAGAATTGATTTGAGCATAATTTTATTGAGACGTTTCGTGTACTGAGATTTGAATTTGTAATGATATTGTTTTAATTGGATTGAGTTTTCTTTTAATTTTTAACTGAAACGTTGGTATTGTTTGTGTTGAAAAGTTATGTTGGAATAGCGTAAAGAACACGTTTGATTAGTGATTAACTACCTTTTGCTTTAATTTAAACTGACTTGAGTTATGAATTATGTTTTTAGTTATTGATATCTACTGTGATTTGACGTACTTTTATTGGTTTTATTATTGCTAGTCAGATACCTAACTGCCTTCCAGGAATCCTTCGTTAACGTAAGCCAGCAGCATATAAAGAAAACATGAACATCCTTGCTAAATTGCCACATCAAACATTAAAATCAGCAAGCATAAGCATACAAAAAATCCAATATGTCGACTAAAACATCGACTAATCGAACTTGTACATCACTATACAGTGGTTTATACAACAAATACTCGTACAAGTGAAATGAAATGATGGATGGGTTTTAGTCGAGCGTCGGTTAGAGTCAAAGCGTTCACAGAGTTACCTACTTTGACAAAGGTTATACTAAACTCGACTGTTTAAGATTTTGTTTGCCTACAGAACGTATCAAATGTTTTATTCAATTTTCTGTAAACTTGCATTTTTTTTTAATCGTTTTTTTTAAACATGTTGTATGGAATAATAGAGTGTATTGGCGGTGAAGGTGTTTAATAAAACATATTATATTTAAAATGTAATGAGATTCGATTAAATTATGCATACACAGATCAGGTACTGCCTACCTGTGTGATCTGTGTGAACAGAATAAACCAATTAGTTTGAAGTATAAAGTAAACAGATTGTCTGTGTTATCAGAGTTCTTTTATAAAGCTGAACGGCTTGTTTATTCTGATAAGAAAATCTACTACACCCAGCGTTTCCTGAAATCTTAGATCATCATCTGCCTAGCCTTTTCCCAACTATGTTGGGGTCGGCTTCCAGTCTAACCGGATGCAGCTGAATACCAGTATGAAATCTTAGATACATGTGCATATATGTTGTAACAACAATATTCAGGTCAATCTACAGGGCCTTTTCCCAACTTTGTTGGGGTGGGTTTCCAGTCTAATCGGATGCAGCTGAATAGAGCGACTGCCTATCTGACCTCCACAAACCAGTTACTGGGTAACACGATAGCCCTTGGTAAGACTGGTTGTCAGACTTTTGGGCTTCTGACTACCCGTAACGACAGTCAAAGATCTACGAATGACAGCAATACAACAATATTTGTGTAATCCTATTAAAATCGAAACCAATAAAACATTTCAAACACACGGCCTGCAAATATTAGGCCACTTAAAAACAAGAAAGAAACGCAAACGATTTTTAAATATCGCGCCGTTTACATTGCCGCTATATACGTCATCATATGATACTGGTCGTACACAGCCACCATACGTCATGCTGCGTGGCGTTTTTATGGCCTAACCGTCCATAGCTGATATTTGCACTTAGGACCACGATTTAATAGGCCTTCGTTGACGGATATTGTTGTTCGATAAAAAAATTCAGTATGTTTGTTAGACAATGGCGGAACAATGGACTTTGTTGGAAACCATATATTTCGTGTCGTTTGATGTTTTTATTGAGCAGTAAAACATGACATGCATATTGTGGGATTATGGCATGTTGTATACAATTATTGGGACAGCATTTTTGGCCGATGGATTATAGGCATTAGCCATTTATTTTTGTATTATAATCTCTTTTATAATTTTACTAGCGCCTGACCGCGGTTTCGCCCGCGTGGATGTAGGAAAATATCCCACAGGAACGTACTACCGGGATGAAAATATCTTATGTGTTAGTCCAGGTTATAAACTAACTGTGTGCCAAATGTCATTCAAATTCGTTCAGCCATTTTTGCGTGATTGAATAACAAACATCCAAACATACAAACTTTCACATTTAAAATATTAAGTAAGGATTAGTTTATTGTGTTATGACGTTACCTTTTAAATAAATCTTTGGTAGAAAGGCGCGACGCGATGGTGCGACACGATTCTAGTAGACCAATTTGCATGAAGTTTTCATGAAGTTGTTATAATAGAGTCGCAATGCGCTATCTGCGGGAGTCAAAGAGGTATTTGCAAATAGTTACCCATACTACAATTACCATCTCATCTCACATCTCTGCTTTCCATCAGGCAGAATCGCAGTCAAGCACTAGTTTATATCATTAAAAAAAAAACAAAAAACTGGAAATTATTCAACCGGAACGTGTACCTTTAAGCTCACTTTTATGTAAGTATGTAAGTAAGTTGTTGACTCTTCTCAAAGCTATAACTCTTTGTTAATAAAATTTTATGTCAATGTTTTGCAGCAAACAAAACATAAAACTCTGCAACAAAGGTAATATCTGTTCAAACAACAAGTGACACTATTATTATACAGCAGCTAATCATATTAAAGATCTCAAACTTCATAGAATTCAATACTTACAATCATTGGACAGATATTCCCAAAGGGTAGAATATTTGAATACAAATGTGAGAAAACGCGGAAGATCTCAATAGGGATCTGTTCTCCTGGTACCTATTTCTAAAGAAAATCTAACTTTGTATTCTATTCAGTACTGTGTAACATAAAATACACTGTTTAGTGGAAGGCTAGATGTACCTAGCTGGGAAAATTTTGGGTTCTTGACAAAGGTTGTGTCGATATGGGTAGCAAGCTGAATTATGTAATCGTATGCGTACTATTGTAGAGGTATGGACTCCTGGTAGATCTTTGTTAAATTGTAACGAACTTAGGGATCGTTGATGAAATACCTATTAATCCTACTAAGATTATAAACGCTAAAGCTGGTGTGGATGGATGGATGGATGTTTCTTACTCTTTCACGCAACGCAACGCAACTGCTGAACGGATTTGGATGAAATATGGCACACAGATGGTTTATAATCAGGATTAACACATATGAATTTTATTTCGATATTCCCACGGGATCGAGACTTATGCGGGTGAAACCGCGGGGTACAGCTAGTAATAACATATAGGATTACATTAATTATGCTATGACTAATAAATGATTATATATTTTACCTTAAAAAATACAAGAACTCAAGTTATATAGAGTCCGCCATGACGAAATAGAGACGAGCCGCTAAAAAGAAATAACCCCAAAGCCTATTTCAAAAACCCAAAAAAGAAAAGAAACAAATATAAACCCCAAATTGAGTGTTCAACCATACAAAACGGATCATCAATATCAAGTAACTCTCAAATAAGAACGGACAACAAAACTGTTTTAGCTGGACACCAATAGGCTGTTACTAAGAACCTTACAATTTATCTCCCGTCTACACCACAATAGACAAATTCCCATTCATTTATCAAAACCAAATAACCTAAAAAGAGGGGAAAACAGTAGCCCCCTTCTCCTCTCTAGGAATGAATTAATCAGCGCAGTCACGATCGCCAGTAACGATGGCACGAACGAGGCAAAATATAACGAAAGAAGTTAGTTAGAAACTTGCACGAAGTACTAGGAGAGTTCGATACCGTCTATTGGTGTTTTATAAAAGTTTTTACGTCGTTCCTATTATTATCTTGTGTGTGCAATGGCGTGAAGATGATTGGATTTGTTTTTGTGGATGGTCGAAAGTTTTGGCATCAGTCAAAATTATTGACGTTTCCTAAGTATTGTTCTCGGATTAGTATGTAGACGAATAGTCGCTTTATGGGAATCATTTTGCTGAGTCATAAAGTGGTTTCGGATTTCTGAAGCCTAGATATTCATTAATCGTGACATGGAAACAAATCTTTTCTTTGCTTTTCTGTGTAATTTTAAGCGTTCAGGAAATGGTTTAAATACTACGTAAATCATTTCCTAGGAACACGCGCTAGAACTTAATAAGCACCAGATTATAGTAGAATACAACAAAAGTATTAGTTTACTTTATTGGTACTCAACACATTAAATAATATTTTTACAAGCTAACCCTAAAATATATTTAGTATATATAAGTATATAATAAAAAAAAAATAAAGAAAAAGGCAGGAGTTCATGGGGCATCAAAAAATTCGTCCGCATCGCTGTCAATGGGACAAGTGCCCAAAAAGCTGGCAGCTTTACCACATTGGATGGCAATGCTGATTTTTTGGGCTAAAAATAGGCCAGCCCTCTGGTCACGTGAAGAGTCAATCAAACGCTTGGCGATATCCCGAAAAATTTGATGAGCACTCGGACCCTAAGGTCTTAGTGTTTCAAACCCAAACGGCTCAAACATTATAGCTCCCAATAAGGTTGTAATATTTGCGCCGTTTGAGGTTTTTCTGCTGCGCTAGGGTGGCTGCTGCAGGCCACCCCAGCACAGCCCACCGTGCTAGGAAGATGGGATGGCGCGAAGGTGTCGATACAGGTTGCATCCCACACCAAAGGCCTACCCAACTTCCAAGGCATTAAGTTTTCAACAAATACGTAAGAACAACAAAGCTTCATTGTTATTTTTCTCAAGATTGTTGACGCAAAGTCTGAAACTTCATAAGTACGGGGTTGTTCATCAATCAATATTGTCAAGTGAACCTGATCGACGCAACTGACGGTACCAGGATTCCATAAATCAAAAAGAGCGATTACATGGTTTTAATTCAATCTATTAAAGTGATTGTTTGGTTGAAAATTGTGAGGATAGTGACCTTCAATGAAATCGATTTTTGATATTAAATGTACCTGGTAGAATTCTTAAAATATACTATTTTTCACACGTTTCTGTTGTAAAACCTGTTTGTCATTTAAAGGCAGGCAATAAAAGATTGGTCCTTAGCAGCTCTGGACAGAAACAGGTGGAAAGAGACTACGAAGTGAGGATTTTGCCCAGCAGTGGGACATTAACGGATAATAAAAAAAGACCAATAGAAATTATATTTATTACCGTAGCAAAATCCATGATTAGGTACTATACTATATTTATAGTCCAAACCTTCACCTGTAAAATTCATATTAAGGAAAAATCGATCAGCGATCACCATTTCCTGGTCAGCAACTGCTACCAGGCTAACATAAATCACAGAGAGACATTGCAGAATTTAATTTAACCTACTAAGCATTCTTTTTGTTCCAGCTCGCCTTAAAAGCAAAAAAAAGGCTTGTACTGGCAACATCGCGGGACAATCTCGGGTGTTAATATAAATTTCATGAGCCAAGCTATCGCAGTGTTGCTGTTTTATTAAAAGCCCGTTGTTTAGGCTCGATTCATATTAAAGTTAATCCTGTGTCACACCGTACCGAACGTGGGAATTTATTTATTGGTACTAGAATGTAGGTCACGTTCGAACATGTCTTGTAGGTCGTTTAGCTAAAAAGGTTCTTATAGACTAAACGGAATACGTGTAATGGTAAACGATTTTTGTAATAGATGTAGGATCAGTGGTTGTTTTGAATTTTTTATAAAATGATGGCACAATACGGTATAAGTGTTACGGTTTTCTAATATGTTTCTCAAACCAATGTTTAATCAATACAGTATACGCAGTGCTGTTTGGTCATCCTATACCTCTTCCTATAATAGTACACATCAATAAAATTTTGCACTTAATTGAAGACACGGTTGGCGCAGTAGCTGAGAGATCGACTGCTGCGCTGCGTGTCGCGGGTTCGATTCCCGCACGGAACTTATCTGTAACGGAATTTGTATTGCCTACGGGTAGTTGTTCTGGGTCTGGCTGTTTGTGTATGTGAGTTTAAATGTTTGTAAACGCACCCACGATACAGGAGTAATTCCTAGTGTGGGGCAACATTAAAAAAAAAAATAATAATAATAATTCGTACACCATTCAATACTGAAAGACTTTATCATCTGATAATTCAGAAGGTACTACTGACTATGAAAATAAAAACAACATTATCGATTGAATTTATACTTACTTACGAACAAATAAGTAAGCATGCGAAATTTTAGGTTAGAGTTTTAGAGGTACGCCTCTAAGGCTGCTTTTCCACCAGAGATTTACTATGCTACGTTGCTATGGATACATTTGATAACCACCAATCATATTCATTGGTCCACATAGCATAGCACTGGTGGAAACGGGTTCAACTAAGCTATGTTTTTATACGGAAGGATGCGTGCTTTTTTTTTGAGAATGGGAAATCATCAAATGACCCCTCCCGCTCTGGGTGGAGCGGAAGGGAGTGTCAGACTCTTACTGACTAAAACCCACCCGTTTTCCTTCCTTAGCCCTTTATGTTCCAGGGCAGCGGTAACCCTTTCGGACGATCCCGCTACAAGGATGCGTGCTATAAATGGGAGCTATGGCGCAGCGGCGGGCACCGCCACGCTTCCCGTCCCGCGTCTCTATGAACAACGTCTTATATTGCCATACGTTTGTGTTTACGCGTGTGATGATAAGTGCCGCTTGACGCGCCACCGCTCCGTAAACAAAAAAATTGAACGACGCGCCGCGAGACGCCACGCCGCACGCGACGCGCGACGCCCCGCGTCTCCGTAAATGAGGCCTAAAACTTCCCTAAAAATACAATTTTGACATAGCACTAGGTAATTATTTACACAATTACTTAATAAAAATAACAAAATTATATCCCAACTTAACTAAAACTATTCACAAACTAAAATATAGCGTCGAAAAATTCATCTGCATCGCTGTTTACTGGTACGAGTAATGTACCTAAGAGACTGGCGGCATTACCACGTTGTATGGCCGTTTCGAGATTTCCTTAAAGATACTAAATAAAATACCACTTCGGTGTGAGCAGCGGCTCTAAAAACCGGGGGCGTAGTATTACTTATTAAAGGCACACAGGAAAGCTAGCTTATAATTAGCTCGTAACTCGAAAGATGAATACGTGCCTATGGGAACCATGACTCCCTAAGTGGTACAACCAGTTGGCGAAGTTTTACGTGAATTAATTATTACAATACAGCTTAAAAGCTGTTAATTTAAAATTGGTGTTGAAAACTTTTATTAGAAGGACGCCGTAAATGTAGGTACTGGGCTTATAATTTTAATTACATTTTCTTGGTACTATGTTTGTTCTTTGAATTGAGATTCAAAATTATTCAGAAGATATTGTTTCTGAAACTGCAAGAATTTTTCTTTTATGTGAAAGAATTATACATTTTTGAAAATATGCTTTTTTAAGGTTTTACACGTATTTTTAGCAATACGGTTAGTTGAATGATAGGTTATATAATACGACATAATTAAAAAAAAAAAAATTGCACTCCGGGAGTGCCGGCAGAAGTGAAAACTTGAATATTAACGTTGTGCATTTTTTATATTTTGGAATGCGGTCTGCTCTCCCTCCGTCTTACGAATTTTCGATCAGGTCACGTTTCCTGACGCGAGCTCTGTCTTACGAATTTTCGATCAGGTTACGTGTCCTGACGCGAGCTCCGTCTTACGAATTTTCGATCAGGTCACGTGTCCTGACGCGAGTTTAACATTTTTTACCAATCACAACAAAAGTGCACAACGACGTTGAAGAAGTTTTCACTTCAAAAAAACCTTGACTCAATATTTCGAGAGGTAAGTGTTTCTACAGTACATAGCAACACAACATGAAACATGACCAGCTAGCCAAAACCGGTAATTAAAAACGATGAAAATCGAGTCGCAATCTCATCTCAGCGACAATCACTGTCAAAAACTAGTAAAAAATTACAGGTATTTTTGACAGACTGAGATCAGACTGTGAATGTTCTTAAAATTACGGGTATTGCCCCTGGTGTTTATAAAAGAAAGAAAACATAATATACACACCAGTGTTTGTATGAACGTGGCACTTATGTATACACAAAACAATAATATTATAAAATGTGAGGCCTACCAGTAAGACATGGGTCCTCCTTGGTTGCGCCATCGACAGATCGAGACTTACCTGGAAATAACAAGAAAAATCATTATTAAATAACATATTTTAGTCAAAAAAATTATGGATGGACTGAATGATGATTTATGGTTAGAATGGGGGTAACTACCGAGATGACTAATAGAGAAGTATGGAAGAAAAAGGCATATTGCGCCGACCCCAAATAAATTGGGATAAGACAGGAGAATGAATGATTTTAGTCAGAAAAATACAGGATGACATGAACATCGACGCGCAAACTGTAACCATTTTAGCACATGATTCTAGACTATCGTTTACATTTATCACCAGTTATCAAAATAAAAAGCTGCTGTTTCATAGAACAGTGCAATTCCTACGCGATCAAAATGTATGGAATAGCAATTAATTTTTTTTGTAATAACCGTGAAATTTCAACGCATGGGGGTCCAGAATCATGTACTGAACCCATGGTTGTGGTTGTACGTCAACGTTCCTGCCATCCTGTATAACATCACACAATGTTGCGAGTAACATTGATGTGCATAGAATGTCAGAACATACGTTTATGGTGAATATTTTGAAAGCACCACAGTACTTCCACAAAAAAAAAAAAATGTATATAAGTAGTTTATCAGCCATCTTGTTACCATAACACAAGCATTAGGTTGCTTAGCTTGGGACTAGATGGCGCTGTGTGAAATGTCCAGGGATATTATATTATATTATATTATATACTTACCTACTTATTAAAATATATGAACACCATATTATTATTTTGTTTATGGCGATAGACACCGCCAAGTGGAAAATGACCTTTATTCAGCAGTGGGACGACGCTTTAGGCCAAATAATAATAATTACGTGATGTAGTAAACTGACTTGACTGTCTACAGCAGACTAAGAAGTTTGTTGAAATATTAGAAAACTCATAACGATAAAAAAAACCGGCCAAGTGCGAGTTTGAGTCGCACACCAAAGGCGGCAGTAAAAATACATATCCTGTAAAATTTAATTTGTCTACCTATTATGGTTCATGAGATACAGCCTGCTGACAGACAGACGGACGAACGGACAGTGGAGGCTTAGTAATAGGGTTCCATTGGCAACTTTGGGTACAAAACCCTACAAATTAAAGTAACCAACACTAATTACACCAAAAAGCACACTGTCCAAATATTTCCGCACCATTAACCCGAAAAAACTGCTGAAAAATATGAATAAATAAATATCAGCAAATCTGTATCACAAAGGAGAAGGCCAGTTTCTTCAAAGCGTAAGTACCTAAGTTTGGTATTGCAAAATATTTGTCGCAGCACCGCCCTTGATTGACAGTCCATCGATCATGAGGCACAGAGGCAAGACTTTGAGGCAAAGTTGGTTTGCAAGTTCTGATTCTTTCGAGACATAAAAGAAAAGTATATCGGAAAATTAGGATCTAATGTTTAAAGTTTGAAGGGAATGGTAGGGCGAATTGATAACGATACTTTCATGAAAAAATTTTGACGATATTGTTACATGAACATTTTAATTTAAGTTCTAGTTACAAGCTTTTTTTTAATTTTCATTCATTCTTATGTGTTGCGACAAAGCTAGGCTCAAATATGACTTCTTTTAGTAATAGAAAAATATAATTAAAGATAAACTAAATCAATCCAAACATAATGTTCCCACTCATTAGTGGACACCGGACACCGGCCTCCTTTCAGTGAGAGGGAGGGTGCCGTAAATACACAACGTGGTCCCAGGACGGGTTAGCAGATGTCACATGTCTTCGAATTTTAGTTTCTAGGATATATATGCTGATTTCCTCACGATCAATCAATCCAAAAAGTTTTTCTTTTCAGTTAAAACAAGAAGGTCTTCTAGGTATGTATAAATTCAATTCTGAATTGTAAACCATCATCTACTGAGCCTTTTCCAAACTATGCTGGGGTTGGCTTCTAGTCTAACCGGATGCAGCTGAATACCAGTGTTTTACATGAAGCGACTGCCTATCTGACCTCCACAACCCAGTTACTGGATAATACGATACCTATTGGTAAGACTGGTTGTCGGACTTTCGGGCTAGTGACGACCCGTGACGACCGTCAAAGATCTACGAATGACAGCCGGGACCAACGGGTTAACGTGTTTTTCCAGGCACGGAATTCTGAATTGTAAATCTGCTCTAAAATAAGCTACAACTAACTTCTCTCTTCTAACCGCCAATTTCGCAGCAAAATAATCCATCAAGTACCAAGTACGTCATACCTACTCGTAATTCATCTCACTGATTGACATTTCAAAGCTAGCAAATAATAGTGACGAATTAATACTTCGTGTATAATTAACGACAGCTGTACCACAGACGAGTGTCGGCCACAAACCACATTCCATTAGTAATTATTGTTGAATAGAAATATCTCGTTTTACAAGCGGTTTCATCGACGATCGAGTGTGAATTTAATGAGTTTAATATCGTTATCTCCGTGTTATATGGAGCTATTGAAACATGTAATTTAATGGTCAGTACAATGTTATTAATTTGCCATCGCCAGCAATGGCAAATTGGATTAATTCTGTGTCCAAAAGTGGTGGTGGCCCAGTAGTAATAACCCCGACTTACGAGTTACGGTTGTGAGTTCGTACCCAGACAGGCGATTTATTTTGAGTTAATAATTTCATCATCACTGCTCTCAAAATGGTGAAGGAAGACATCGTGAGGAAATCGGCATGACCTAGAATCAAAAGTCCGAAGACATGTGACATCTAGCAACCAGCACTGGGTCCGCGTGGTTGATCAGCACAGCCTACTCCCTCTTACTTACTTACTTAATAAGACCCTAATCCACTCACAAAAGGCAAGCGGCTTACCACAAAGTATTTTCGTAAAAGGAATTGATTTTGAACCTTATTTTCACGTACATTTCGTTGATATTGTCGCAAGGAGATATAACTATACAGTGGGATGCTGCGGCATGCTGCCTGCCGCTTAAGCACATTATTCATGAAAAAATACAGCCTCTTCATATTCCAGATAAATCATAAATTAGACATGACATAAAGGTAACCTGAGAACTAAACTGGATAAGTATAAACTAGAATTACAAATATCGCTTTTGAACTAAAAGCAAAACGAAGTATGTTTCCGAAATCGTTTTAGACTAGGTCATCGAAAGGTAATCGAATCGAAATAGCGATATTCAATCGAGCGAATTATATTTTAGGCAGTAAAGCAAGCTCAATAGAAAGTACCAGGCGAACAGAACCTTGTGAGAGCCACGTAACAGGCCAGCGATAAAGTAAAACGATAACCGGCTAGTTTCCACAAAAATCATTTTGAGTCCGTGTCCCTTTCTTGATAGAATTGTCCGTAACTCCCGGGAGCCTTCATGAGCCCCTGAATTATTTCTATGAAATAACTCCTTGCCGTGGCCCAAAAATAATTGGGGAAAAAAGAAAGAAAGAAAGAAAAAAAACGCGTACAGAAACTAACCGTTCCCAAAAAGGCAATTTCACTGGCAATCATGAGAAATAACGATATTACCCCATAAACTTTCGACGTGAAACCTAAATATCTCCTCATACCTTTTTACTTCTGTACAGACATTGTTTATTTTATATACGTGGACCATTCCAACGGTTCTATGATATTTTTATTGTGAGGTGAATGAAAACGATTCTGTCCCTCCTGTTTATTGTGTTTTAAGTTTGGTGAACGCTTAGAATTTTTATGTTGAATTTTATCGTACCATTTGAGCGTAGACCGTTTCAGGTAGGAATCATTACGTGTTTGAATTTCAACTAATGTTTGTACTGTATGCCATTGTGTGGCATTTTCTTTTTAGGGACACTGGAGCTTGTTGTACATAATGTTATGTGGGTCGGTAACGTTCTTGCTAAAATGTTTATGTTTATGATTCCCTTGCGTTCCTTTATTACGTTATATGAATCGAATTCCAGTGTTTTTCAATGGCTATTGAACCCTATATGGCTATAAACCCTATTTTCTTATACAGGGTGGTAGGGACATCAACGTCAAACTAAAATCATGAACTCAGCACATGATGACACAATAGAAATTTTTGGTGGTTTTCAAAAAAAAATCTATTGTTTCATAGAAAAGTGTGTAGTAACGGCCGAACTCAATAACCTATCGCTACTGATGGTAGCCAGTATAATCATTAACTGCCAGTATCATATAATCATACATATCGCTACGGGTTGATTATTGGGACGTTAAAACTAGAGATAGATAGGTTTTTCTACCTCCAGTATGCCAAAACTGGTGATAGGTAGGTTTCAGCCGTTAGTCAATACCTACGCGATGAAAATGTACTGAACAAATTTTTTTTAATAACCGGCGAGAAATTTCAATGCAGAGGTTCAGAATCATGTACTGAATCCATGGTAACAGGTTGTGTAACCCTGGAAACCTTGAACACATTAAGGAATCCAAGTTTGTTAAAACACCGCCCTTATATATATTCCACCATTCAATCGGACTTGTGTAAGCTTAGAAATATTTTGCAGCAGATATCTCTCCGGATCGCCGGAATAAAATCTCTCCCAAAAATAAGCTCTTTCAATACTTCTATTGTACCGTCCTTGTATCAGATTTCAAGCCTCTCAAACCAGGCATACCTACATATGACTAGGCAGCGACAGAATCAGAATTTACGTAATCCGATACGTCCACGAATCTATACTTATAATAAATCTGTAGAAGTGAAAATTCTGTACATTGAAAATATCAAAAAAATAAATGGCAGGGGGTGTTACTAGACCGACACCGAACCCAAAAATGTGATTAAAAAAATTTTTGTCTGTCTGTCTGTCTGTCTGTCTGTCGGTCTGTCTGTCTGTCTGTCTGTCTGTCTGTCTGACTGTCTGTTTGTTCAGGCATCACGCAAAAACTACCGGTTCGATTACGATGAAACTTGGTACCTATAATTATTCTTTAATATCCTGGGCACCACACTGGGTACTTTTTATCCCGGAAAAGTACAATAAAAAACAAACTTAATTTTGCGGTTGGATCCCTAGATCCGATTACTGTACCAACCGCAAATAATAAGTTTGTCGTAGGTTAAGTCACACGCAGTTCATTTTTATTCCTTTTACTTTTTAGAGTTATTTAGGTTTATTTTTATATAAGTCGTAGGTATAGATTTTAATTTTAAAGTATAGGTAGTATATTTGATAGTGTACGTAGTGACCGTAGGTTATTTTATAATACTGTTAGGTAGGATAGTCATTCGTATAGATATTAGTTTTTAGAGATTTTGCTTATTTATTGAGTTTAGATTGAGGGGCCTGTGGCTAAATAATAACAGCCGCACAGGTCGATCGGTCAGGTTAAGTTACGCTTGCCGCGGTCGGTCTGTGGATGGGTGACCATCTTTACATACCGAGACACCTCCGTGCCTCGGAAAGCACGTTAAGCCGTTGGTCCTGGCTGTCATTCGTGGATCTTTGACAGTCGTTACGGGTAGTCAGAAGCCCGAAAGTCTGACAACCAGTCGTACCAAGGGTATCGTATTACCCAATAACTGGGTTGTGGAGGTCAGATAGGCAGTCGCTCCATGTAAAATACTGGTATTCAGCTGCATCCGGTTAGACTGGAAGCCGGCCCTGAACATAGTTGGGAAAAGGCTAGGCAGATGATGATTGAGTTTAGATTAGTTATCGTCATAAATAGGTTTATTTAGGTAGGTAGGTATTTTATTTTCTGTTATTGAGTTTATTTATTTTTTTAATTAGGTAGGTACTTAGGTAAAGATATCATATAGGTACCCTCTTAATCACCATTAATGAGACACAATTGGTTTTCTATTGTAATTAGCCACAAAGGGCCCGCGAGATAGATGGCATCCTGGTGCACATACATTTTATCCTGTTAGCACGTTCCCGTGGGATAATTTCCGACATCCACGCGGGCGAAGCCGCGGGCAGAAGCTAGTCTTTAATATTATTACAAGTTTTGGAAGATACCGTTATAAATAATAGCTGTAGTCTGGATGCATACATGAGTTCACACGGGGTAACTTAATAAAAATAACTGTGTATATGGTGGAGTGGTGTGGGATCAGTGAAACACGTCCTTGGCCCGCTTGTGGCGTTATTGAAATCTAAAACGGCCTGTTTAGTGACGTGGCATTAAATTCTGTTGAGCGTAGTTGACGAAGCGTGGTTGTTAGGCCGACAGTGTTTCGAAAAGTGGTATTAAATAATGCCTGATCATGTCTGGTTTATTGAAAACGCTTTATTTAAACGATAAAGTACTGGTATTCCTGAATATGTTCACAAAATGGATAATCAGCCTCTAATGTTTCCACTGCTGGGACACAGACCTCCTCTCTGTGACACGGAGTGGGCCGTAATCCACCACGCGGACCTAGTGCAGGTTGGTACACCTACCAACCCAAAAATCATGGCATATCCTAGAGCCAAAAATTTGCGGACATGTGACACCACACATGTCCTCTTTTTGCTTCTAGGAGATGCCGGTTTCCTCACGATATATTCCTTCACCGTTTTGAGAGCAGTGGTGATGAACGCCTGTCTGGGTTTGTCACCTACAACTCGTAAATCGCGGCCGTTACCACTGGGCCACCGCGGCTCAAAAAAATTACTGAAAGAAAAATAAAATAAAATACTGAGCAGATCGGGATGAGAAATGTCTCATGCGTGCATTGCTATGCTGGCTTTGTTTCGTTGCTAAAAATAAAAGAATAAAAGTAAGTAATTTATAAGTATCCATGTCATTTTGAACGTCTAGCTGAAGTATTTCCAAGAAATAGGCGTGAAAATAGTAAGTTTTGTCAATTAACGTGTCAAAGTACTTTGGCCCGCAGAAGTGTTTACTGTATGGCCTCAATTATTTACAATAAATTACCAAGTGGTTGGAAAGACTTGACAACAGTGTTTAAGAGTAGACTACGTAAATTTTTGGTAGATAAAACGTACAACAGTGTGAGTGAGTTTCTATCAGAGAAAAGAATTGCCTGAATTGCTCTGGATTGATAGATCTGGCCAACTGGCTTTTGGTTAAACTTAAGTGAATGTTAATAATATGTATAAATGTTGCATGCGGAATGGTGAAATATGGAGTTTTAATGTATTTTAACACCTATTATGTATTAATTATTTGCAAAATAAATGCCGATTCTATTCTATGTATACTCCAAGCAGATTTTGAATAAGTTTATAGGTACACACGGCTACACGTCAAGCTATACAAAACCAGTTTGTCTTGGCCTCACTTTGTATGATATTTTCTCACAATGAACGGTCAGCCAATACTGGTTTTGTATAGCTTGATGTGTAGCCGTGTGTACTAAACGCAAAAAAAGTTATAAATGTTTATATTTAACTGAACCTGAACTGAAGTTTCGGACATTTGCAATTCATTACTGATCCTGAAAACGTAGCGGCAAACTGAATGTACGAGCACAAATTTCAAAGAAACATACACAATTATGAAATGCTTTGCGGAGAGAATTTTAATAAACATTAATTACGGTAGTAATTAAAATAACATTCGCATGATTACTGCTTGCACGTGAAGTATGAAATTAATCAATGTTTTTTTTATATTTATTGAGCGCGGTGACGTTATTATTGGCGTTTACCGCGTTATTTTGTAGGAAATTACTGTATTTCCGATTTTCAATATTTCATTAATTGAATTCTTTGTGATTTTGCTTTGAATGAATTGCTTTTAAATATCACTTTGATCCTGAAAAGAATTGACTAATGTTGTCTTTACTAATTATGGGTTGGCTAAGGGCCGGTTTTTTGATTCGTAGTTAACTTAACCAATTGTTAAAAATAGTAATTAATGGTTAAATTTTTACAAAATGTGTTTTGATCAGTTTTTATTAGTTAACGATGACAATGGCTTATATGTGTAAAAAGCAAAACCACTAGACTGAGTTGAAGCTGAGAATTTTATGATGTTACTAAGAAAATGGAGATTCCACATGAGCAACTGTTTTCTACTCATAAGCATAATCAGTCAATAATGTACCCACTGCTGGGCGATACGCCTCCTCTCAGTGAGAAGGAGTAGGTCGTTATCCACCACGCGGGCCATCCATCTCTAACAAAATGGTGAACTTGGTCATCAAATTGAATGCCAAGTCCATAAATTAAATCAATGTTGGGATCATAAGTAAACACATTAAATTGAAAGCATCACCTCTGTACCTATTTTTTCTGTTCTGTTTTTCAATGTCTGTTTATATTTTTTGACTTTCTGACTAACTGACCGACAATTTAATTTTAACAATTCAAAAGTGCCTGAAATGGTTTAATTGAAATAAATGATTTGAGTTTGAGTTTTGAGTTTGCTATGTGTGTACATAACTGGTAAAAAATTAAATTATGCAAGTTTTTTTTTTCGATTTACCATATTTTTAGTTGGAGTGGATTCCCATCACTACTCGTTTGCCTTTCTCGGTCGCTCAAGTAACTCTTATCGCGGCTGAGAGGCCGCTACGTTCGGCCGTTAGTTTTTTTAAGGTTCCGGCTACCCTTTTTAGTTTAACACTGTTGTACATCTGTAGCAAGATCGCTAACGTAGTCAGAAAGTACCTACAGTCATATTAGAACAAACTTATTATCAAGGATACACAACTTGCAATATCCAATGAACTATTTTTTGGAGACCAATAACATAGTAATCACCCGTGGATATAATATCGGATTATATATTGTTTAGCAGTTGACAGATTTTCTTATCTTCCAAAATTATGCACGGTTAACTTATTTCCGGCTTTCCCATTAATTTCCTATCATTTTTGCTAGTACAGTCACGAGCAAAAGTATGTATACACTCAACTTTATTCAAAAGCGATTTACTCCTTTATTTTTTTATGAAATTTTATGTTGTTACGAACATAGCATTTTCGAACCCATAGGCTAATGTAATGTGTCGTATTTCAACGTTGCATTCGTTATTTCACGAAAAAATCGAAATTGAAAGTTGCCAAGTGTTGACATATTGGTGCTCGTGACTGTACCTATTAGTGAAGTTTGGATTGGGCTAGCTATTATTGCTTTTATTTATACGTGAGCTATTTGCTAGTGTTGACACTTCATAACCACAAATAATTAATTGTTTATTAAAAAGGTCTCATCACTCCGAACAATAATGGTTCTAAAGCGAAAGAAGCATCGTCTCCTCCATTTTTTCCAAACTACAACGCCCTCGGTCCTTTCAAAACAATACCGTGCCCTGTCAACATGTGCCTACGTTATCACAACATTTCATACCCGTTGCGGTCCCGCACCGTATCGATGACCGGACCGTGCCCTGATCGTGTGTGGTACCACACAACTGTGACCAGTTGTGGTCAGCACGTTGCGAGAGAGAATAATTGATTTTTGGTCGTTTATTATAGGAGGCATGAATTTATTTTTGTGATAGATTTCAGGGGTTTTGGATGGACTATAATTATTTATTGGTGGATTGGTGAAGGATGTTAATTTTGTTAGAGTATGTGCAGCGATATTGATTCTAAAATGTATAAAAAAACATAATTTTAACATTCCAGGTGAAATAAAATATACTTAGATATTACTTTAGCACTTTACGCAATGGTAGATGATAATCTAACTCATTTAACTCATAGACTGATCTCTAGTTTGAGTACATGATACTCAAACTAGAGATCAGTCTATGAGTTTAAACAAAATTCACATAAATTAAAAAGTGGTTCTTATATTGTAGTACACTAAACAACAAACATTACGTATAAAAATATGCGAGGATAAGGAGAGCAATCAAAATAATGAAAAATCAAAAGAAAACGAACCTAAACTAGAAACTACCTACCCAAAATACAGAAAACACTAAACCAAACAGAAACTATACTGAAGATCAAACAAGCGTTCTATATCGTTTCCCGACGAACGTGTTCTAGTGGGCAGCCGTCGATTTAAACACGTTAGTGACAGAATGGCTTCCCAAGGCTAAAGATATGCGTTGACATCAGTGTCAAGTGATATTGTGTTTGAATCAAGGTTTAGGGTTGATGTTTTGTTACTATTTACTCTGCTATAGTTTTTGGAAACAGCATAAGTGGCATAAATCGGTTCTGTTGTTATTCACTTTGTCCTGTCAATATTGTTGATGGATGCATATCGACTTTCCTAGATATATTATGAGAGGTGGAAATACAATCTGTGAAGGATTAAAGCGCTCAGTGTAAATTCTGATTCAGCCATTCTGTCACAGTTCATAAATAAATAACGTGAAACATTAACTGCAAGTTTTGCAAGAGTAGATTACAATGATGAAAAATTTGATACAAGTACCTAAGATACCTAGTTAAATATATATAACTAACAATTATGTCACAGGGGTACAGGAGCGTGGTGATTGGCACAAGAAAAGAGAGGCCTATGCCCAGAGGTGGCTGAAGTCGGTCTGTGGATGGTGATGATGATAAACAATTATGTCTAGACGGTAAAAATATGATAAAACAAAGAAATTAACGAAACGATAATAAAATACATCTATAAAAAAACATCGGCGAACAAACTAACAATTGACAAGGAATTCTACTCGCACCAGCGCTTGATAAAGCTACCAAGTCTAAGTTCAAATTCTATACAAATGGAACAGGAACCGTTGACTCGGCTGATTCAACACACAGTACTCGTGGGAATGAGTCTATGGCATAGATAATGCGTCTTGTTAGTGCTTCTAGTTTCCTCACTGACTAAGCTGCGAAATTCATGTTGGAGTATGTAAAATACGAGGATAAAGTAGGCTAAATGGACGGGACATATAACAGTAACAATAACATAAATATGTGTTTGACCAGATGAATAAACGTAAACGAAACAAAAGGAGTATGTGAAGATTGTAGCAGCTGACATTCTGTAGTTTCTGCTTACTCCCATGGGAAGACATGGGGAGGCGTGTATGAAATAACATGAAATAAACCGTATTGTAGAATGTAATTTCCAAATCGAACTTGACGATGCAAATATCTTTTAAACTGGACAAAGGCTTATTGCCAATTCTAATTTTAGATAAGATAAGAGAATCATTTATGTACTTGCTCAAACAAGAACACACCATACAACAAAAATTTTCAGCATGCAAGTGATGTTAAAAGTAAAGATAAAAACAGATTATCGCCTTGCAAAAACAGATTATTACGTTGCGTTAAAAAATTGCATGAAAATATTAATACAATATGTAAGGAAGATAACAAAGCAAGAGTTGTATGTTTTGAATTAGGTACCCACAAGTACGTTTCTTCGGGAGTTAGAGAGCAAAAATAACATGCTTTGAAGAAAGTTGGTAGCCAGAAAGTTTTAAATTCGAAAAGAAGGTATAAATACACTTCTTAATTTCTGATAAGTACACAAGCAAATAGACGTCCCTTCTTATAACACAAAGGTCTTTTTCGCCCATAAGTGTTGTACCTATTGTAATGTAATGTATAATGTATTCAGTGTGTTCTAGTGTAAGATTTGTGCTATATTTAATTTATGTGTATTAATGAGTCCTTGTTACTTGATAAATAAATGAATTATTATAAGTCACCCTCAAAGTTCGTCTATGTACAGACGCCAGCAGGTCAAGCTATCCGAAACTGTCAAATTTTCCCAATCAACCTTGAACCTTAATGCTTTAACGATAAAATTGCAAAATATATTTAAAAAAAATTGACAGAATGTAGTAGCTTGATTTGCTGCCCTCTGTACAATCAAGTCACTTCCGGTCAAATTATTTAAAAATATTATGATCATTTATATTTGTAAATATAATCAAAATCTCTCATCTAAAAACTCTTATAATAAACTTTATCTGCCAGAAAAACTTTCTTTTTGAACGCTACTTCAGTTAGCTGTTTCCGGCTTTTAGGTTGTTAAAAAAAGTTTAAAGTTTTAAAAACAATCCCCGCTATAATAATAGGTATAAGAGCTTTATACTGTCTTTTTTTCCTCCCCTTTCAAAGGAAATCCTTTCCCACTTTAAGTCACATCCACTCCCAACAAAACTAACTGGATGTTTAACAGCAGAGCCGTCAACTCTGTTTCCATTTAATCCTTATCAAGATGTAACTGAAACACTTAACTTCCAGCTGATTCACTGAATCTCGTGGGATAAGTTCACTGTGTAGATAATGCGTTCAGTTAGCAACCGACAAGTTTCCTTGAAAGGCTGAGTTGCTCGGTGTTCGATATTACAGGAATCGGTTCAAGTAATCAGCGAGTGATTGTTACTCTTGGTGTTAGATATTGGGCTTGTGATGCGCTTTGAGGAGTTAGGTAATTGTAATTTTGTAGTTGTTTATTTATTTACTAGCTTTTGCCCGGAGTTCCGTCCGCGTGGATGTTGGGAAAATATCCCACGAGAATGTACTACCAGGATTAAAAGTACCCTATGCGTTAATCCTGGTTATAAACTGTGTCCCAGTCTGTTTCATTGATGTCCGTTTAACCGTTTTTGCGCAAATCCGAAACATATAATAGAATACTTTTTATTATGTACACCATATAAATTACAGACATAGAAACTTTACAATTTTAGATACATCCAGACAAACGGACAAAAAATCTAAAAACTAGATTTTCTGCATCAAACTTGTTCCCACCCAAACCTTGTAGTCATTACTTTTTTTTTTAAATATTCATTGTCCAGTTTTGACTTCGTTACTATTTTAGTGAAAATTTAATTTCTGGGATTGGACCCAAAATTTTATCTTTTCTAACTCCACAATTTGAATGAGAGTTTTATATTTTGTAAAGAGACATAGAGAGATAATTTTCATGGTTTTCAAGGGTGCTGCAGCCAATAGTGAGATCACCTACTGCTGCGAGCATTTTAAAATTAAACCCAATAAACTGGTAGAAATCATCACGTAACGAAAAAGCGTTAAACCCCCTTCATGCGACTTTCTCTCTCTCTCTCTCTGTCTGTCTCTTTCTATTATGTTCAAGTGTGTGTGCGTGCGAGTATCGCATAAGAAACTTCGTTCCTGACGGGGTTTCCCAACCGCACACTTTTGAATGAGGTTTATTCCATAATTATTTACCTATCAATGTCTTCAATTGTTTCTCTTATTTCAGCTGTTATAGGACTGGGTACAGAAGCCTGCGGTTTCATTTCAAAGACTTCTAAAACAATACAAAGTGACAGGGATATCGGCGCATAACCTATTACCAAGGATTCAGTACATAACTCTAAACCCACCTGAATTCAAATATTTGGTCGGTTATTTAAAAAAACATACTTTCCGTATTGCACTTTTCTATGAAATTGTTGTTTTTATTTTGATAACCGACAAAACAAATCATGTGCTGAATTCAAAGTTACAGTTTGCGCACGTCGACGTAATACAAAATACTGAATTTAATACTTCGTCACTCGCACCACAGCCAGTTACCTCATCCGCTAACAACAAGACAAGTCTTTGTGAAATCATGATGGATTCGTGTTTCTCGATATCGGACTGAAAGGGATTAAATGTTAAGTAAGAGCCAGTCGTTTTGTAGTCAAATGAATTCGTTAGGTATTACTACTGGAAACATTTGGTATTGGGGCTCTTAAAAGTATTTTGTTGTATTGTATTTATTTATGTGAGAATTACAATGAGAAGTGATGCTCCGAAAATATTTGTTAAAAACATTTCAAATTTTTAAATAAGAGGAATTACGCAGAATTGGTTTGGTATAATGTGATAATGAAGAGTAATGACCTATGTATATAATTATTAATATAAAACAAATGTTTTGTTTTTGTATTCTTTGAGATTTAACACAAAATTATTTTATGTTTTTTTTTTTGTTTTAATGTGTATACGAGGCAAAAGGAGTATGTAAAAATCGTAGCAGGTGGCGTTCTGTAGTTTTTGCCTACCCTCATAGGAAGAAAGCGTGAGTTTATGTATGTATGTATGTATTTTATGTAATAGGTACATAAAACAATATTAAGACCAAACCAATACTTTAATTTTTTTTGTAAATGTAGATACTATTAATTTTATCGAAACTTCAACTACAAAAAAAGGTTTAACAAAACTCTCTTTTTAAAAAGGACAGAAAATGCTCATCATTGATGATGACAACAGAAACGACTTCATTTCCAAACATAATTTACATCATTATCACCATTTCAGCCCGTAATCACCTGCTGCTCGGTACATGCCTTCCGTTTTTTCTGCCATCCTTCCCAGTTCCGTGCGTCCCTCATCCATACATCAATCTCAAAAACAAATTCTCCGTCTTCACGCTCGCCTACCTTTGTTTCAGCTTCCCTCATAGTCGAGTCATATTTATACATTCATAGTCGAAGACATTTTATTTGTTCGCAACCCTTACCCCATGGTACGGCTGAATGGGTTTGCTCGCGAGACTTGTCAAAAGATTGCCCTCAATCTTGAATCCAATCTTACGAGTCACAAGTCACGGGGTGTCACTGATCACTGACCCAGAACGTGTTTCCAATGAATAGGAATATTCTAAAGGGATGGGGGTATTTTATGGGGTTTTATAGTTTTAATGACAGTTTATGGTGTTTTGGGCCTTATATTTATATTTGTCGCTAATTATTTGATTGGTCCGTCGAAAAAAAAATGTAGAAAGTGCTGTTTTTTATGTATAGATTTTTCAGTTTCGTAGTATGCTTTTTTTTTCAGGATGGGAAATCATCAAATGACTCCTCCCGCTCTGCGTGGAGCAGAAGGGAGTGTCAGACTCTTACTGACTAAAACCCACCCGTGTTCCTTCCTTAGCCCTTTATGTTCCAGGGCAGCGGTAACCCTTTCGGACAATCCCGCTACCCTGGCAGGCTTCGGCCCTATCGGGCCCCGTCACTCATGCTGACATCTCTTTGAGGCGCGCGTGGAACACATACACGCCGTCCGGCACGGGCCTGGTCCTGATCGGACGGTGAGTTACCCATTACTCTCCGCCCGCAGGCCCGCGCCTACGGTGGCCGGGAGTCGTCACGTGGCTCCCGACGCCCGGAGCGTCTCCCGCGGCGGCTGAGTCGTGAGGTCCTGTCCCTCGCCCACCCCGCCACCTCCTTCGCTAGCATGACTGCTTCGCAGAAGGAGGTGACTGTAGTCGTAGTATGCTTTGATTGATTTTTTATTAGTATGGCATTGTTCTTGCTGATCAGCACCTTTATTTGCGTAACATACTATAAATCTCAATCTGAATCATTTTGAAGGATATTGCTAATCCATTGCTTCATAATTATGTTCGAAAAATTTGTCCGCTCAACAACGTAAATAACGCAATGAATGTTGTTGAACTGTCAAAATCAAAGCCATTGGTACTGATAGTGTGTTACATCATCATCATCTGCCTAGCCTTTTCCCAACTATGTTGGGGTCGGCTTCCAGTCTAACCAGATGCAGCTGAATACCAGTATTTTACATGGAGCGACTGCCTATCTGACCTCCACAACCCAGTTACTGGGTAATACGATACTCCTTGGTAAGACTGGTTGTCAGACTTTCGGGCTTCTGACTACCCGTAACGACTGTCAAAGATCCCCGAATGACAGCCGGGACCAACGGCTTAACGTGCTTTCCGAGGCACGGAGGGGTCTCGGTATGTAAAGATGGTCACCCATCCACAGACCAACCGCGGCAAGCGTAGCTTAACCTGACCGATCGACCTGTGCGGCTGTTATTATTTAGCCCCGGGCCCCTCCCACGGGCACACTGATAGTGTGTTACATAATTGGGGTAATTATGTAACATACTATCAGTGTAGCAGGAATTGTTTTATTAAGTTTATTAGTTTAGTTGCACGTTCATAATTTTCAACTCCTTAATGTTTCCAACGTTCTATCGTATTTCAATCGATTTCCTATTTCACCAGCATTTCCACCTTACACGTTCATTGCAAGAAAAACTCTCACGTAAACTAGTCACGATGCAAAAGGAAAGAAAAAGGTGGTCGAATTGAAAACTAAAAATAACTTCCAGTAATCAAATAGGACGCGTTCACAGTGAATACGGGATGTGAAGACTCCGCCGAAGTTCATGCATGAAGGGAGAAAAAATAAAGGAGCGAATGCAAAGGTTCGAGTCTTGTACACTTAAACAAGGGTTTCTACTGAGAAATAATAGTACTTTTCTCACTATTGAGAGTAAAGATCTTAGAATAGTTAAATCGGTGTTTTCGCGGAAATTGCTTCTACTAATTATTAATTTCTACTAACTGCTTATTCTTGTAAATATCAATTTATTATGAAGTGCAACTAATAGGTTTAAACATGTAGGGGTTTATTTATAAACTATGATTCTTTTCTTCTTTATTTCTTTCTTTTTTTTTAAATAAACGTTGCCCCACACTAGGAATTACTCCTGTATCGTGGGTGCGTTTACAAACATTTAAACTCACATACACAAACAGCCAGACCCGGAACAACTACCTGCCAGACCCGGAACAACTACCTACATGCAGGCAATACAAATATTTGTTCCGTGCGAGAATCGAACCCGCGACACGCAGCGCAACAGTCGATCGCTCAGCCACTGCGCTAACCGTGTCGTCGTGTCGATTAAAGTAAAGTGACGTTTAAACTTCAAAAATGTATGGTTAAACAGTCGCTAATCACTACTTACCTTTAAGCAACGTTAAGGAATAACGGGGTACATAACTAAATCTGTAAGACTGTACGCAGAACTCGTCAAGACTGTTTTAAGACAGTTATTTTATTCAACTATAATTTTGCATCACTGTCATAATCACAGTCATCTTTATTCTCGTTACAATAAAGTTACTATTTGATTGTTGCCATTGACAAGTCTGTCAAACTGTCAGTGATCTTCGTTACAATAAGGTTGATATTGGGTAGCTTCTGTCAGAGGAAAAATAACTGTGAAGAGACTGTAGTGAGCATACTCATAGTAAAAACAGTCTCACTTTAAACTTTTCAAAGATCCACCGAAAAACTGTTTTGACACAGGACAAAATTGTAGTTAGGTATATCTTTAGCAAACAAAATTGAATGCCCCACTTTCCAAGTCTTCCAATAAATCACAATAAACCACATTTAGAAATCAAGCATCCACTGATCCTCTCAATCTAAAACAGGTCTCAAAACCTCAAATCCTACAGTCCTACACTAATTATGTCATCACATACCAGCCTAAGCAATTATCCATCAGTGTCCGTCCCTCAAGATCCATTAATATAAGTGCGCTCCACACATCTTGCAATTACAATAGCCTTCTTTGTCGTCTTGACGGGAATTAATTGACAAATCGCTGGGCCGTTAATTGATGGCAAAGTCAAAGTCAAAAGCAGACGTGTTTGACGGATGTATGGAAAGAATGGGCTGTCGGATACATCGGGTGTTGTTTGTTTTGTGAGCTTGGGCGAATAGTGCGTAGCTTGGATTTGTATTGAAGAGCGGCTGAATGGTGAACGTTTGTAGCTTGAATTTGTATTGGAATCACATTTTTACTGGAGTTTTTTAACTTACTTCTAAACTTTATTTAGTGATCAGAAGGCCAATTTCCGTAATTAAAAACGTTCAAAATCTAGTCGCAATCTCATCTCAGCGACAATCAACGTCAAAAACTTGTCAAAAATGAAGGGAAGGTATTTTTGACAGATTGAGACTGAGGTCAGACTGTGAACGATCTTAAAATTATGAGAATTGCCCCTCAGGTGAGTTTTTTCGTTAATATTCATCTTTTTTCAGAAATAAACTTGCGGCTACCTTATTTTGTCAATTCAATTAAATTTACTCTGGAACAATTCACATTGTGTTTGAAATCAAATTCGCAATATTTACATGAACTTTATACTACTATAAAACGAAGTCCCCTTTGGAATATTGTATTTCGTTGATTATAAGCCAACTCAACTGACAAATGCAGCAATCAATCGAACCGGAATTCAAACCACAGAAATATTTACAAACCACCCCAAAAATGTATTTACGCCAAATATTTCCATTTATTCAATTTTCAATAGAACAAATTACATCAAAACATACGCTTTTCATATTAAATTTACTTCGAAGAACTCGGTAAACATTTCCAAGCAGACGAAGATACAACTTTGTCACATACTTCTGGAACATTCGTTACATTATTCAAGTTATACACTTTTTCCGATGCAGTGTAAATAGGAAATTGAATTTTGCCGATCGTACACGAAGTTAGCCAACCGTGTGTAGACGCTCGTGCTTGCATGCAAAGTCTAAAGACGTGTTTAGACACCACTTCTTTTGGACCACAAAATTGTGGACACAACTCTTTTGGACCACAAAACTTTGGTACGTCTCAAATGTTGAAGTGTATGGTGGCGAACTGACAATTGATAACAGTTAAAGATGGCGTGTACATACAACGGATTTTATAGTAAATGTATTTTGGTTGTCTAATAGCTGCAATGCGTACGAGCTTTTAGCGCTACCTGAATTCCACGAAATGCCTGAATTGTTACTACTGACACTTTAACTGTAGCTTCTCTCGTATTGTTGTAGCTTCGAGTCAATAGCAATTAACATCGTGCACCAGTTGAATGTGTTTTAGACGTGAACCACAAACAATGTATATGTTTGTTACTTATAGACCACAATAACGTGGTAGCTTCACGTGGTCCAAAAGTACGCCTTGTCTGAACGAGCCCTAACTCCTCGCAGACTTTCTTTCTTGTTCGTTTTAACTCTAACTCAAGAATCTATTAAAGTTATATGAACGATTTAAACTACGCTAAGACTGCGTATAACGAAGGAAGTAGTTTCAATAGATTGGACGATTATGCGCAAGTTTTATAGGGTCGTTGTAACAAATTATGTCGGACGAATTTATGGCACTGAATTAAAAGTTCTAGTTAATATTTACGACGTGGTTACAGTTAATGTTCGTTTTAAAGACCGGATTAATGAGGGGAAGTGACAAGGTTAAAATGATCTCGTCATATTACATAAGCTGTTAAACAGCTATTAGAGCTAAGCAGGGATTTTATACTTCCTTATGTGTGTCACCACACAAAACATTAGGTGTGTAATGTGGTAAGAAGAGCCCAAGGGTAGTAAAATCTTTTAAGTGTTACCCTAAATTACTTTTAGAGACGTAATTTGACGACCATGTTTGCTCATGTTAACTTTCATTAGCATACTGGAATAAATGCACTGCGTTCCTTTTCGTCATTCTACGGAAGAATACGCTAAAACTTTCAGTAGAAGCTTACGTCACGAAAAGGACTAGAGGATTCTTTTACCCCGAATCTCCTGGGATATGGGGAAGTATTATTTCCGTTTGTAGTTTGATCCTGTCCCCATGGAAAACATATTGTGTTAAAAGATAATACAGGGGCCACTTTCAATAAAAATGAAATAGCACGAAGATGAAACACGGAGTGTAAACAGTTATGTAGTTAATCCACTCCATTAAGTCCAACCACAAAACAAAAAGTGAGATTAGATAATACCAATATGATTTTCAGCGTCACGAACTCCACGTAGTCGACCCCACTAAAATCACTAGTCAACCCGTATAACCCGACCGAAACGCGTAGTCACACAAAACAGAAAAGGTTGAAACAAAAAAAGGCACTATTTCCACAAAACAGTATATCACCCACAATCATTTATCAGAATATAACTAGTGGGGCGGAATAGGATACATTGGCTTGGACATTTTCGTCGGTGTACGGTTTTTGCGAACGTTTTTTTGCGTTATTTTTTGCACAAAGCTGCTTTTTGTGGCAGCATGAGTACGGCTTTGTACAAGTATTTTTGTTTTTAAATGTGGCAGATTGATTTTTTTGCACATTTTTCCTAAATATTTGGTATAGCTCCACATAGTTGGATATAACGTAAGTGACGAGTATCCTTTAAGTTAAAGATTTGAGTGGATAAAAAACCTAAGTTAAATTATATTTTATAAATTTATTTATTTCCCCATAATTATTTCCCCTCCTTTTTACATACTTGTACATATTATTATTATTATTTTAAGACTGTTAGCTTTTTAAATTATGTAAATATTTCATAGGTAACCTAATAAATATATTTTATAAATACCAGGTTACAAAAACGACGAGAAAATCGATTTACTTCGTCACACAACTAGAGACCTCAAGAAAAATCTCTATTAAAATGATAAAAATACTTAGCTTAGGGCTATTTTTTCTATCGCCAGATAACTTTTGTTCGAGGAATAAAATTGACGTTTGACAGTTTTTGTATGAAATAACTGTCGAAATTTAAAAATTATTCCTCGAATAAAGCTATCACATGGTTGAAAAATCAGCCCTTAATGTACTTACATTTTGCCAAATTCACTACAATTTATTTACTCGACCACCATTTACCAATTCCATTTAGTTACCAGAAAGTATACTAAAGAACACTTTGTTAGCCCGTATTGACCTCACCAACAAAAAATCCAGAAAAAACACGAATAAAAGTAACTTTCCTGTCTATCCGGCCAAAGTTCTTGTATCGTTAGAATATCAATGTGACACAGAAGAAAACTTTCCTCCTCGTTACTGTATTCTAAACGTTTTTGCGAGTTAAGAAATTTTGGAAGCAAAAGTTGCAATGTGAATTCTTGATCCGTGGATGTCTGTTGGAGTAAGCGGTGCCCGTGACCCGACGGTACAAAGATTGAATTAATTATTGTGGTAGAGCCATTCCTAGCATTCAAATGTAGCCCTGGTACCTATAGGTATGCCAGGGCTCGTCCAGCGGGAGGAGGTACAACGATTTGTAGAGAGAGAAGAATGGTGTCGTGTTGGTAATAGCGAGTAAATGGTTGTCCGTTGGAGCAAAACCAAGTGGAGGGTAAAGAGGTATGTAAAAAGCTAAAAGCTACTCAGTGATTCGATTTACTTGAAAGGGTGTTGCAAATGCAACTTTTATTTTGATCGATTCGTTTGTTTTATACTTACATTATATCACAAGCGAGTTATCTAGAAAAAATCTTCTTAACTTATTTATTGATTTTAATGTGATATGGTTATCACATAGGGCTTGTCACTAAGTAATAATATCCGCACGGGTAAGGTAAGCAAGACTCTAATATTTCCTTCTCCAATAAATTCCGTCCAAACACAGCAATACTACATAAAATGTCATTTACAAAACAGCTTAAAAGTGAGTCAATACAAGTTTGTAACCCTTTCACAACAGGCCAATTTGCATCGCGTAAACGCACGTACACAACCCTACAAACTTATCTACATTTATTGAGTTTAAGACCCTCCTCGAGCCCTTGATTAGTTCCAGGTAAACAGTTTTCTGGGTTAATTTAGCTAAGAATAGCTTCTTATTTACTTTTAAATAACTAGATGTCGAGGGTCCCTAGGAAATTTCTATTAAATAAAACGATATTAATGAATTGATTTTATGTTGGGTCGGGTTAGATTGGATTTTCTACGTTTGTTGGATATTGAGAAGAAAATAGCTAATCAGAAAAGTTGGTGATGTTAAAATAAAGTTTTGGTCTTTATTAAGTTTATTTGAAAAGACTCATATACGAAAACGGTATAAGGCCCTTTGTACACAGTACGGTTTCTTTATGGCACGGTGCATAAACTGTACCCGTGTCCATCAACGAGCTTCCATAGTGATTCATACAACACTGACGACCGTGCCTACACACGTCGTATAAACCGCGCCGTAAAAAACGTGTCCGTCAACGAACTTCCATAGTAATCCATTCAACACTGATGACCGTGCCTACACACAGCGTATAAACCGCGCCATATAAAACGTGTCTGTCAATAAGCTTCCATAGTGATCCATACAATTCTGATGACCGTGCATACACACGGCGTATAAACCACACCGTAGAAAAACGTGTCTGTCAACAAGCTTCCATAGTGATCCATACAACACTGACGACCTTGCCTACACACGGCGTATAAACCACGCGCTAGAAAAACGTGTCTGTCAACAAGCTTCCATAGTGATCCATACAACACTGACGACCGTGCCTACACACGGCGTATAAACCGCGCCGTAGAAAAATGTGTCTGTCAACAAGCTTCCATAGTGATCCATACAACACTGACGACCGTGCCTACACACGGCGTATAATCCACGCCGTAGAAAAATGTGTCTGTCAACAAGCTTCCATAGTGATCCATACAACACTGACGACCGTGCCTACACACGGCGTATAAATCAGGCCGTAGAAAAACGTGTCTGTCAACAAGCTTCCATAGTAATCCATTCAACACTGATGACCGTGCCTACACACGGCGTATAAACCGCGCCGTGTAAAACGTGTCTGTCAACAAACTTCCATATTGATCCATACAACTCTGACGACCGTGCCTATACACGGCGAATAAACTGTAGTTTTTCACGGCAAGACAAACGTATGTGTACAAAAAGCCTAAGGGCCTTATTTTTTCAGATATATTTTGTACATTTAAACCGCTTTAAACTTGGCCTACATTATCAATTGACTTTTATTTTTAATCGACATAAACAGTGTTAAGATATTGCAGATCGTTCTTATAATTAAGATAGTAATCAGTCATTAGGTATAACCCACATGATAAAACTTTGCCCCACAACCGATAAAGGGTTAAAGCCGCATCAAAATCAATTTCCGTATAAGACTTTTGCCCATGCACAGTTTTTTTGTGTTTCCACACACCGACTCAATATTTATACAGGAAAAAAAGTTCGATCTTGGCAAAAGTCACTGAGCAAATGTTGTTTGCTTTGGTAAATACAATTACCCTTTCTGGGACGACGAACGAATGTCATAATATAACTATTTTATTAAGAACCTCTATCTAAACTAATATTACTATAATAAAAAAAAATCAAACCTTTTCTCGATTTGATTTTTTGTATATTTGTTACGCTTTCACACTAAAACGGCTGAACGGATTTAGATGAAAATTGGCACATGGGTAGACCATGACCTGGATTACGTCATTGGATACTTTTTATCCTGATATTCCCACGGAATCGAGACTTATATAGGTGAAACCGCGGCGTGCAGCTAGTAAAACATAAGATTGGTAGTTACGTAATGCTAAGTTTTACGCATTAGGTACTTTATATTGTATAAGCTAAGCTAGGGACTCGTGGCTAAGTAATAACAGCCGCTAGGGTCGATCGATTAGATTAAGCTACGCTTGCCGCGGTTGGTCCGTGAATGGGTACTCCGTGCCTCGGAAAAGCACGTTAAGCCGTTGGTCCCGGTTGTCATTCAAGGATCTTTGACAGTCATTACGGGTCGTCAGAAGCCCAAAAGTCTGACATCGTCTTACCAAGGGATATCGTATTACCAAGAGTAAATGGGTTGTGGAGGTTAGATAGGCAGTCGCTCCATGTAAAATACTGGTATTCAGCTGTATCCGGTTAGACTGGAAGCCGACCCTAATATATGTAGTTGGAAAAAGGCAGGGCAGATGATATAAACTAAGCTAAAGCTTTGGTTTCCTAAGAAAGCGGTGAACGGTTACACAACACAATAACGGCTGTATACTGAGCGTTTTCTGACACCTTAACACGCTCAGCGCCATGTGTATCCTTTTTGATACACAAGCACCATTCCAGTCTAAGCGCCGCGTATCGCTAACGCGCACACTTTCCATACATTTGTATACAAAAAATGTTGCCCTGGCCTAGGGAATTTTCCTGGTGTAGTGGTATTGGCATATGGGGCTTGGCGCTGAGCGTGTTAATGTCAAATACTGGTGAAAATGACAAGTTTACATGATGGTCGTTCAAATATGACGGAACCGAAAGCGATTCCGTCTTATTCCTATAGGAATCTCAAGCATTAGCTGAAATCATACTTACGTGACAAGTCACTAAATAAAATTGCCATTAAGCCCCAATATGTAGGGTGGCAGGGACATCGACGCGGAACCTGTTACCATGGATTCAGTACATGATCCTGAACTTTTCCATACAATTTGTACGCGTAGGTATTGCATCTATGAAACAGCAGATATATTTTTTTATATCGACCTAAAATTTCTACGCTACACGGTCAGAATCACGTGCAGAATTCATGGTCAACAATTTGCGCGTCCATATCCCTCCCACCCTGTATTTTTGATGAATTGAAGTTGACACAGATACCTTTAATAAAAGTTTTTTTCGCTAAACGAATCCACGTCATATAATGATAGATGTCTTTAAGCTTAACACAACCACATTTTCATATAAAATATGCAGATTATTACATAATTTGCCTCCGGTCTTGATAAATGGGTCTTCAAAGGTGGCAAAAAGCTCGGTTTACCCTTGAGGGTTGAAAGCGAAACCGATCTACATGTTCCTTCGGGATTTCGAGGGCCGATATCCGAAGTTACCAAAAATAAACTTAAACTTGAAACCAAAAAGGATAAGGTCAACAAACTTTGCACAAAGATAAACCCTGCATCGGGAAGAATTCACGTGGTAGTTACGATAGTTTTGGTAAAAATCATGGCGTCTGTTATAAGTTGGGTTGGATTTGTCAGGAGTTCAATCTGTCAGAGGTGCAATATATCATATTTGAGTTCAAAAATGTCGTATGCTGTTAAATTTATTGAAAAGTTTTTTTAATAGGTACATTTTTAGGTATTATGTAAAGAATAGTGTGAGGTTTTGAAATTATTCAAAACTTAAGTGCTGGACAATCTGTAGTTAACAATAAAACTGGGATTGTGTCTCGTTCAGTGTCTTTCAACCGATGAATCATACTACAAAAATATATATGAAAAATTCCTTACACAGTAATTTATTTAGCATAATCAGCCATATTCATGTTTCCACTGCTGGGACACAGGCCTCCAGTCGGTGAGACGGAGTGGGCCGTAATCCACTTAGTGTGGGTTGATGGATGTCACATGTCTTTGAATTTTTTGGTTCTAGGTCATTCCAGTTTCCTCACGATGTTTTCCTTCACCGTTTTGAGAGTAGTGGTGATGAAACAATTTACACAAAATAAAGCGCCTGTCAGGATTTGAACCTAGGACCTACAACTCGTCACCACAAGGCCACCACTGCTCTTTAATTTATTTATTTCAACTCAAATTCGATACTACCATAATTTATTTAACCTTCCTACCGAGAAGGACGGGAGCGAAACACACCCAATTCCCGAATCAACTCACTTATTTGTACAATTTAACGAAACTAGATCCAATTTCGTACCACACATTACTAAATCCGGCAAATTGGTCCAAATATTGGTCCAAACGGCCAACATTAAACAAAATTTCAAAGACGTTTCTGAAAAGCGAATGTACGAAGTGAATTGAAGTGGGCATGGAGAAGCAACTCAAACTTTATTAGCCTGGTAGGCACTGTAAACTCGGCGTTGGAATTCGGTCTGAACGTGACATACATAAAATTTGTTAAGTAAGTACGTGAAATATGTTGATTCCAAAGGCTTTGTCGGCGGAATTTATGAGCGTACAGTTTAGCTGTTATAGTGGCTTTATTTTTGTAGTAAATAAAACTTTTCTGTAGTGTAAGGTATTTTTGAGATACACTTTTTTTTTCAAACACGCTTTGCCTCAATTTTGGCCTGTAAAAAAGAATATTGCAAACAGTTTTTTTTATTAAACTCTCTTTATGGAAAAAATGCTATCAATATATTCACAAAAAGCCATTGTTGTTAAAATAAGTAGCATACCCTTTTTATAATAATTCATGGTTCAGGACGTAATAACTGATAACTGCCGATACTTGATCCCCAAGAGTAATAACCACAACAAAAGGAACGCCTCCCATACATATTTCTAAATCACAAAGCCCACTCGAACTAAGCAACGAAAATAATAACCCTTCTTTTATCGTATCCGAGGAAAATCCTTTTAAAAAATTTGTTGAATATAACAAAATCTTAAACTAGTTCATCCTTCTTCCTCATGCCTAGCCTTTCCCAGTCGGATGTCGACATTGTGTGTGTGGGCGTGTCGGCTTCCAGTCTAGCCGGATGCAGCTGAATACCAGTATTTTACATGGAGCGACTGCCTATCTGACCTCCACAACCAAGTCACTGGGTAATACGATACCCGTTGGTAAGACGGGCTGTCAGACTTTTGGGTTTCTGACGACCCGTAACGACTATCTATGATCCGCGAATGACAGCCAAGACCAACGGTTTAACGTACTTTCCGAGGCACGGAGGGGTCTTGGTACGTAAAAATCGTCACCCATCCACGGACCAACCGCGGCAAGTGTAGCTTAACGTGATTAATCGACCCATGCGGCTGTTATTACTTAGCCAAGAGCCCCTCAGTTCTGTCTAAGTTTAGTTCAGGCCTATCACACCGAATTAAGCCGCCGTGACCAAATCGCCCTACAAAAAGAGTATTACAAATTCAAATAATCAGAAATCGAAAACTTTTCGAATAAAACCAAACCAATATCGTGATGCTGTCGAGGAACTTGTATTCCGATAACAAATTCCTGTACAGCGTCGACCCAAGGTAACGAATCCTCTGAAATTCATTTTTTTTTTTGGCAACACTGACCTCATCAAGACGAACGCAGCCTAAAGCGTTTAAAAACTCTTGTAAACCTAAGGAGGTCGCAATCAGATGAATTTGCGAGCGAAAACTTTTTAAAATAAAATTGATAGCGGTGGTTAGCGCCGCGGCCGCAGGGCCAGTGTTATTTTTTAATTAAATTTTTCATCTTTCGCTTTTGAAGATACTGATATTTAGTAATTATGGAATACTTTTTGCGCACATATTTTTGCACCGAAACGCTTTTGTTTACTTTTTGTTGTCTCAGCAAATATTTCTGTAATTAAATTACAATGGAAGAGGATGAGTTTCGTCACAACTGAAATTTGTTTCAGTAGATTGTAAATCAAACACGACATATTGTGGAATATAGTGTATTAAAAGTATAAACCCTTAATGAATTGCCAGTCACATTTTACGGTAGGTGAACATTATTTATCTAGTGTGGTTGATTAAATTACCAATTTCCATAAAAAATCAAACAAACATATTCAATAGTCAAATAATCGGTAAAATCCATGGTCGGCCTATTTAGTTTGCTAGAAAAAAAATTATTTTTTTATTTTCGATGGTAAGATTTATTTGACAGTTTCAAAATACTCCTACGCATTAGTATTGCCAGTGTTTTCATTTATTGTCGTGTCGTAAAACCATGCAAAGCAGGGGCGGATCGCCACATTCAAAATCTAGTCGCAGTCTCATCTCGGCGACAAACAAATGTCAAAAACTTGTCAAAATGTAGGGAAATTAGACGTGTTTTTGACAGATTGAGACTGAGATCAGACTGTGAACGTTCTTAAAATTACGAGAATTGCCCCTCAGATCTTAGTCTCAATCTGTCAAAAATACTTCTTCCCTACATTTTGACAAGATTTTGACATTTGTTTGTCGCCGAGATGACACTGCGACTAGATTTTGAATGTTTTAAATTACGAGATTGACCTTAAGGTCTATCTAATTACACATAAAATATTTTAAGAGAAACATGTTATACAGGTGGTAAAGAAGTCAAAGAAACGAATAAAAATTTTTAGCTAATATTTTGTAACGTAATTATTATAAATTTTAAAATTGCTTTACAAATTCGTGTAAAACCTTTACTCCAATTCAATTATAGTAAATACTACGTAGAAAGTAGCGTAATGAATAAGAAAAATAAGAAGGAGCCGGTGTTTATTATGTGTATTATGTTTTTTTAAATAAACTAAATAATATTTTTCTTTGATTCTATGACTTCCTTACCACCTATAGATATATCTCTTAAATAATATTTCGTGTATGAATAGAACTTATAACCAAAACACGACCTCATTCGACCTGTCACATTCTTCCCCATTTCCCTACTCTCAAACGATAAAATAATACTCTACCCTAAGTAGTAGGTACCTGCAATAATGTACGTAGTGACCATAACGAGGTACACATGTAAGCACAAAGAGTAACCTGATCACGCCATTGGTCAGGGATACTAAGGTAAGGGCACCCGTAATGGTGACTCATTTAACTTAATTGTTATTATCCTTTAGTACCCACGAAATGACTTTCAATAGCCTTCGGTAAAAGGTTCTGGGAGAAAAATTAGGAGGTACCGATTATGGTTATTTTTCTTTGGCGATTGATTTTGACCTTTTGACCCATGTTTTACGAAGTATAGATGGCTGGGCCTCATGGGGGTCCTTTGAGGTGCTTGTTACATGTGTGAAGGTACTGTCAATGACCCGTTTGCTTACGAGTAGCATGGGTAACAGTATTTTTAGTGGAGTTTTTTATGGAGCGAAAATGGAAGATGTAAATTGTTGTTATGATATTTTGCTGCAGTTGTCAAGCTATGAAGGAATAAAATGTATAGTAAACTAAATATCCTGAACCTTGATATGGACCTAAGTACCAGTTTTTCAGTCTGCCTAAATCTTAACCACTACAGCATAAGCTATAAAAATATTGCAACACCTATGTAATAAACTTTGAAATAGGTACTATCGCCAAAATCCATATCTGACCACCGTAAGGACTATTCCTGCTTACAGCGCATATTATTTGTCGACCTAAAAAGTATTCTCGTGGTCATCATGTGCACGGGATTTTATTTTCAGAATGGTCAGGTTTTGGCGTTTTTGTATGTAGTTTCTGTAATAAAAATTAAAAAAAAAAAAACATGACGATTTAAAGCCTATTCGGCTTTTAATCGTCGTAAGATTTTGTATAAGTTTTTGGGTACCTACTGGCTACTGTCAGTACCCAAAAACTTATACAAAATCTTAACACAATATACCTAGCTCCCTAAAACTCACAAGAGACTTATCATTATCCCCAGTTGACATACTCTAATATGAACAATATCAATTTGCCAATTACAAAGGGCTTATCCAATTGATCATGAGTTTACACTAGCTTCCCTCTGATAGAGCCCGCATGCCGCCAATTAATTATCTGCTAATATAAATGAGCTGCTAAATTAGTTACAATCACACTGGTGTAGGTTCTGTCGCGACAAACTGGTAATGATTTAGGTAACTATGTATGTCGGGTTTACATTGCGTGAAATTGGCTTTTTTATGAAACTACAGGTGGACACTGTAACTAAGGCAAAACCAGTTGGCAGATTTTTAACTAACTCGATTGATAACATCAATTTGATGAATAAACAGATGTTCGAGAAAACATTGGCTATTTTCGCACTAAATATTTTTATCAATTGTTACAGATTTGCCCACTGCTGGGATTCATGAACGCATCAGCATCAAAAATTGAGCGGACTGAGTACTATTATACCATTTTGAATACCTATAAACCTGAAAGTACAGGGAAAACGTATTTTTCTTGCGTCGGGGGAACGTCAGGGTCGAACGAGCCCGAGAAATTCTACCTTTTTTGCAAATTGCGAGTCAGTGTCAGGTTGTTTATTGAACAGAATATGATTCACGACCGTAACAAGTATGTATTTACAGTATTATACTCATTACAATCATCAATCTATCAACTACAACCCTCTAAGTACATAATATAATCCTATTGAATGACAATTTCATGAAATATCATTGGGTTATATGAACCTGACCTGGAAATTGCAAAAAAAACTTAAGAAAATTTGAATTTCTAGGGCTATCCGGGCGCCCCTCTTAAACATTACCTAAATCAAACCACCTGACTCTATTCAATTTTTCATTTAAACTTTCCTTAAAAACGGTCCTCCAAATATTACTTTCCCAGAGCCCAAAATGAAACGGTTTCCCTTTTCCAACTTTTTAACCAAAAAATCAAAATGCAAAGAGCTCAAAGTTGTGGAAAAAGGGTGTCCAATAAAGAAGAGAATTGTCGATAATAGTAATCGCTTTCAGTTTCTGGCCATTTTATCCTTCAGATGTAATGGGAGGTAAAGCATAAACGGCTTGAAAATTGCAAGCTATTACACGCTTTTATCACATTTTCCAGTATTTTAATAGTGGCTTGCATTTGTGCAAATTATTGTAATTTCGTGAAATGAATTTGTAAAGCATAAAGCATAGTTTTTTTTTATAACAATAGTTGTTTATGGCAGTATACTTTGTGAATGAAAATGTGCTGATTCAATATTTGTCTAAACTATTAAGAGAAAATAATTTATTTATTGTATGTTGTTTTGTTACGCTTTCATGCTAAAACGGCTAAACGGATTTAGATCAAATTTGGCACATGGGTAGAACATGACTTGTATTAGGACATAGGATGCGATATTTTCAAGAGATCGAAACTTATGCGGGTGAAACCGTGCGGCGCAGCTAGTTGTTTATAAAGCAGATTAATCATTTGCAGAACATATAATGTCACAATACGAAGAGCTCCTAAAGAAAATATCAATGCTAGTAGAAATCAAAACGACTAGAATAATACAATACATACTACTTGTAAATATCATTACGATATTTAAAAGTTTTTTTTTTTTAATTTAGTATAAGGACTTTTACACAATGTGCATACCAGGTTTTCATTGTTGTATTTAATAACTTAGATGCTGTCACAAAGACTAACAATTTGAATGCAGCCACATGCAAAGACTGACAATTTCTACGTACTAAAACAATTTGGACATAACTATAACTACTTCTAATACCTGTGGGGTCATTACGTAACACACTAATAAGAGCAATGGCTTTAATTTTGACAGTTCAACGACATTCATTGCGTTATTTACGTTGTTGAGCGGACAAATTTTTCGAACATCGAGTTTATAGCAATGGATTAGTAATATCTTTCAAAATAATTCAGATTGTTATTGATAGTTTGTTACGCAATTGGGATGCCGAACTACCAGCCAACAACTATTCACAAACAGCCTCTAACAACCCAGACTTCTAAGTATATCAGAGCTAGAACTAAAAACAAGAAAGCCTAAAAAAACAGTCGTTCCACGTATCTATCGACAAGTTTAGTATTTGTTTTTTAGCGTTTCGTACCCAATGGGACCTACCAAGGCTCCGCTATCCGTCCATCTGTCACAGGGCTGGGGTTCTACTGCCTAAGCACGTAATTCGTAGTTTTGACCGAAGTGACGGGCGTTACCTACTCCATGTCACCTATGGACATAATTATTAGTTCGGAGCACAAAGTAAGAATAAATGACAACATAATTTGACAGTTGTTCCTACTCGCGATGTGTTTATGCCCGCCCGGTTATTTTTGTAAAGCTATGAAGGAGACCTTTGCCGAGCAGTGGGGCAAAATTGATTAGTAAAACTTCTTACTGCTCCTGAATAGGTCATGATCTGCCTAGTTCTTCCCTAAATATGTTGAGGTCGACTTCCAGTCAAACCGGATGCTGCTGAATACCAGTATTTTACATGGAGCGACTGTCTATCTGACCTCCGCAACCCAGTTACCAGGTAATACGATACCCCTTCTTAAGACTGGTTGTCAGACTTTCGGGCTTCTGACGACCCGGAACGACTATCAAAGATCCACGATTGACAGCCGGGACAAACGGCTTAACGTGCTTTCCGAGGCACGGAGAGGTCTTGGTATGTGAAAGTGGTCACCCGTCCATGAACCAATCCGATCGATCGACCCGCACGGCTGTTATTACTTAGCCACAAGCCCCTCTCTGCTTCTGAGTATGAACAGGTAATCAACAAAAGAGATAAGTATGCAGGGTCGTCGGATATAGTTGAAGTTTAGTAAGAAACGGATAGGTGTTTACGGATGAAATTTAGTTTGATAAATGTAATGTTTGTTTTCTATTAATTTTATCTGAAAACATCAATCCGTTTCTTACTAAACTTCAACTATATCGGAGACCCTGCATACTTATCTCTTTTGCTGACGTACCTCCTGAGTGTAAGGGGAAAAAAAAATCCTGTTGCCACTAAATCATGTATCGCTACACGTATTTCAACAATCTATACTTAAATAAATATTATTATTATTATTAAAAAATGTAAATAAAAATGAAAATAAATGCTGTACGTTGGTAAGCGCTTCACTTCAGACTGAATACACTGACTTGGCATTTTTTTTTGTTTTAAAATATTTGTAATAGTCTGAATAAGGTTTTTAGGGAAAGACAAATTAGAAAAGTTACCCAGAAACTTGGAAATTCGGAAAAAACTGAAAGTGCTGAATTTTCGTATGAATTATTGAACAAGACAGGACAATGTCTGACAGAACAGCTATGAATACCATGAAAGGTAAACACGTACTATAAATAGTGACTGGTTGGTTTAGTGGTCACAAGCGCTACTGCTGAGGTTCGATTCCCAGGTCGGACAAAGTGTTATTGGGTTTTTCTATCAGGAATTTTTCCAGCCCAGAGTTTGGTTTTGTGCCCAGTTAATGGCGATAGGCTCGCTCCTTATTACATAAGACTTAAACATAACTGGTGAAATGTGGGTGTATTCTGCCCTCTGCCCTTCAAGGATTACAGGGGTGATGTTATGTTATGGTACTTACTATTGTTAGATCCTGGCACACATCCCTTATAACAGATAGTAGCTAACACGTATAGGTATATCTTTACATACTGATTAAGGAGGTCACACCCTGCAAAGGTCCTATTACGCAAATAATGACGGTAAATAAAAGCATAAGTCCACAGGTCCGTTTTGATGGAGGTCCAAACTTACCTGAAACAAAGGAATAGGCTGTTTAGTTATGTATATTATGCGTTAAATATTAACTTGTACAACAGTAACAAGATCGGGATAAATGACATGAGTTTTGATCTAGAAGTGTTGTGAATTTGTGTCTAGTTTATTCAGGGTTATTGGTGAAACATTGACAACCTCTCAAGACTATATTACTATGTAATATCATAAACAAAAACTTTTGTTCTATGATTTTAATTAATTCATCAGACTGTCATACAAAAATTAAAATATTTTAAGAGAAAAAATAAAAATAAATAAATATTCGATTTTCGATTCGTTAAAGCGCTAGTTAGATAAACAAACTGCCGTGTCTAGTACAAAATTCAGCGGAGGGGAAGAAATGGTAAAGGTTTGTTTTTGGTAAACGTATTATGTTTTGAAAAAAAGTCATAGAACAAAAGTTGTTGTTTATGATGTTAGTTATCCAGTCCAAGGTTGTTAGTGTTTTACCAATAACCCTGTTTATGATACTAATATTTTAGTAATTAATTATGTATGTAACTGGCAACCGATAGTAAAGACGATCTTTAGGCTGGTATCCCTTGGCTGATGAAATTTTCGTTTTTCTCTTTTTTTCCTTTGGAAAATGACACGTTTCATTTTTATTTAATTATTTTATTCAAATATGTTATTATCAGTAAAGATCGGCTTTTACCTTGCTAATATATAATTGAGAAAAATTGATTTAGCGCTGATTTTACAATCGACCGATAATTTTTATTCGTGGAATAAAATTGAAGTCTGACAGTTTTTGTATGAACTGTCTGTCAAAAAGGACAATGCTCATGGATGTATGGAATCCCGTACCATGCTGCATCAAAGTGAAACTTTATTTTTTATAGACTACACTTATCATATTAACTCCTACAAAAGTTCTTTTTGGAAACAAAACCCGGGTTTCGGAGATTTTCAAAAAAATTTAAATAACCTAAAGACTAGGTATTTTGTTTGACATTTTTCAATTCAATTCTATTATATTCTAGTTATTTTTAATTAATGTAGAATCGGCAAAGTATACATTTTTTATGTTTTTTGAAAAACGTGATCATGACACTTTCAAAGTTATATATTAATCATATAATTTGAAACGGAAGGTCATGTAAAGGAAATAAAACAATATCAACACTTTTTTTATTTTAAATTAAATTCCCTGTTAAAAAATCAAATCCCACGCCGCGTAATATTGTAAAATAATATGTGAATAATTACTGTCCCTAATATTTTGATTTTGATGCATGAGACTTTTTGGTACGACTTTTGGTCATTGTCATTTAAAATTATTAAAATCAGCCCTTAGGTAATTTAGTTGATATGTGATTATTGTGGTTTGAAGTCCACGCGAACGAAGTCGCGGGCCGAGGCTACTTTTGTATACAACGTACTCGTATGTTTATCGTGCTTGTTTTATTTTTAACTAGCAGTGCCTCGCGGTTTCATCCGCATACCTTTCAATCCCGTGGCAATATTGGGATAAAAGTATCCTGTATATTAATCCTGGTTATAAACCATCTGTGTGCCAAATTTCATCCAAATCCGTTCAGTAGTTTTTGCGTGAAAGAGTAACAAACATCCATCCATCCATCCATCCATACAAACTTTCACGTTTATAATATTAGTAGGAAGTAGGATATTACATACGTAGGCCCGTTATTATAACCCACATTTTACACAAGCTTAGCATAAAAAACTATGCCACTAATTTAGGCACTGCTCAGTCAGCGATATCTACTAGAATATTACGAACTCCTTTTGAAAATCTTAGCTCTCTATATTAAATGACCTAAAAGCAACGTTCTACGATATCCAAACATTTGGAGAACATTTTCTGCCAGTGAAGTATTCAGTTAATCGCAAGTCCACAGAGATAACAGTTAAAATAGCTTGCTAATCTTTGAGAGTTAGTACTGGGAGTTTACTAAATACCTACATCGTTTGCTGGGGTAATTAATTGGAAAATATATAGTGCTTTAGGAGTGCTAGCTGTTGCATTTATATTTAGTACCACCCGAATACTGCAAGAAACAACGTAGGGGTAATTGCGTAACACACTAAAGTTGTCAAAATATAAAAGGCTCGTTTTGACACTGACAGTTCTAGTAGTTAATAAAGATCAAATTTGCAAAACACGTATTCGTTTGTATGAAACTGACAGGTCTCAAGAATGCATTCCCAAATGTCAAAACGGACCTTTTATTTTTTCACAACTTTAACATTAGTAATGGCTTTCATTTTGACAGTTCAACAATATTCATTGCGGTATTTACGCAGTCGAGCAGATTTTTTTTTCGAACATAAATGAAGCTATGAATTAGCCTTCAAAATGATTAGCCTTCACATTGTGATTGAAATTAGGATGATGATAGAATCAGGGTGCTGGTTGGCTGGCTAGCTGGCTTAAACATAACTGGCGAAATGTGGGTGTACTATAGGTACAACTCTGCCCAACCCTTCGGGAAAAACAGGCGCGATGTTATGTTGTATGTCAAATACTGCAATTCTGTACTTTTAATGTGTGAATGGGTCAATTTGTCAACAAAATATAATTTGCGTGTTGAAAAGCCAATCGACGTTTTATTTTTATGAAATAATATAAATATTAGCTTGTATTCGCAATGAAAACTGTTAAATTAACACATTTTTTTTAAATTTTTATATTGCTTGTTTTTTTAAAGATTTTTTTTAAATTACATTGAGTTCGCAAAACGAATACCTACTGTGTGTCCCTTGCCTTTAATGTTTATTAAAAAGATTACAGCAATATCTATGAGAGCCCAAGATATATACCTAATGAAAAATAAAATTGTAGGTAAGAACTGAGTTCCTAAAAGTTAATTTAATAAAAAAAAATCTGTTGCGTTTACCTTCGAATAAATCGTATGTTTATCTAGTTCTATACCAACGTACGGGTCCAGATCAAAACGCGACAGTCATTATTCGATTAACCATTCATCATCATCATCATCATCATCATCATTTCAGCCGAAAGACGTCCACTGCTGGACATAGGCCTTTCCCAAGCACCGCCACATCGACCGGTTCTGTGCTTCTCGCATCCAGCGGATTCCTGCGGCCTTCACCAAATCATCGGATATTCATTCATTTGCTCTTGAATAATATTTGGAGAACTCCTAATAAATTACAAGCGAAGGTAGTGAAAACCGATTGATCCCGTATCACATAGCAAACAATGTAAAATTAATGTATGTACATACTAAAATTATTTCATCGTACCATGTTAGTAATTAATTAAAAGATTTTATCGACACCAGATTGGGCTCCTCAGCGAGAGCTTGTTACACAACCGTTGAAAATATCGGTGTCCGCAAAGTCAACAGTTCAGCATAATTGAATCGACATAGGTAATGGTTGTGATAAAGGAAGGCGGGTGCCACCTGTAAGGGGGGAACCACGTGCAGAAACGGTGCGGGCGAGACGCCAACACGCTCTCTCTGTCACACTAATGGCTGACGTATACGTGTGCTTACAGGTAGCGTGGGAGCTGTGCGTGTCGAGGCAGGAGTCTGGCGCAACATATGTCCCACATCCAAATATATGCCACATACGGTCCCGTTATTTTGTTTCATAGGTACGTGCGTACGTAAATAGGCTTCTGTTACAAGTTTCGATTTCGATACGCCATTGTGAGGCGGCGTTTGATAACGAATTCAATCACGGGGAAGTAGGTGACGCAATTTGCGTTCATACGCCTCAAGGAAACGATCGTAAAGGGATTTTGTTTCCCTCGATTGCACCAAAAAGGAATATCGCATTGAATATAGGGCAGAGATTTCTTTAATATCTATGGTTTTTTTTTTCACTTACATAAACTTTATTATTTATTTAACATACACTGATTAATTAATATTTTTACAAGCTAACACTAAAATATATATACAATTATATAATACAAAAAATTATAGAATAAGGCAGGAGCCCATTGGGCATCAAAAAATTCGTCCGCATCACTGTCAATGGGATAAGTGCCCAAAAGGCTGGCAGCATTGGATGGCAATGCTGATTCTTTGGGCGATGTCCCGAAAAATTCGATGAGCACTCGGACCCTCAGCTCGGACCCCAAGGCTCTAGTGTTTCCACCCCAAACGACTCAAACATATAGCTCCCAATAAGGTTGGCTTTTCATTATTATTTTTTTTTTATTCAATCTATGGTTTGTTTTTAATCTGTAAATATTTCTGTCACTGTGGCATTCTGACAAAAACATTGTAAAGATGGGATAAATTTTACAGAAAAAATGTATATAGTATTTGATAGTTCAACGATATTACTCTTAGTAACTAATATAACGCAAATGTTGCTAATTGCGTGTCTGATGTTTCCAATTACTGATATTGTTACCATATCTAAATATATAAAACAATTCTACGAAAATCTGAAATCAAATGTTACAAATCCCTATTACCTCGCCATAGCATTTCTGTATATTTTGATAATAGGGATATTTGGTATTTACAGTCCAATGCAAACAATATTTAGACTTAGAATACCAAAACATATCAGACCAGTTGGAACACCAACTGAGAGTGTACGACGTATTATAGCAATAACAAACGCGAACAGAAACTATATGCTCGCATGTTTTTCTCTTTTCTTTCTTCTGGTAATTTGGAGAGTACTTGACTTAACCATATTTTCAGCGAGGCTTCACGAATTTTCTGATTTGATGGGGCACTACAATTTGGTCGATGTAACCATTTCTCAACAAGTTGAAGATGACGATTCTGTTCAACCCATACTAGGACTACTTGAAGAGTACAGTGATGAGGATGATGAAGACCCTGCCCACTGGCCTTTAGTAGTTCATTTGAATTCAAAAGAGACGCTACTACTAAAAAAATTTTTAGAAGAAACACCTCGTGCTTATGCTACTATTCAACACGAATCATTGTTAATTATTCCTGAGCAGACTGAAGCAGGCGAGAATAAACGTGATATTGAGAATCAAAGTTCCTGTGACCCAGACCCGGCACACCCAGAAATAAGGGGCTCGCCAAAATCAGCGGATGTAACTGATATTCAAGGAGAGAAAAGGGAAAAATTCTAGAATGATAGGTGTGTGTCGAATGATTCTGGGATCCTTCCTCTTCATGGAACTAGTAGCAGTAATAGCACTTTTAAAGCCTTTTCAGGAGCCATGTTATTTAAGAGATTACTGGTGTAAGTTTAAACAAAAATTTCCTCAACCACCCAAAATCATTGCGCTGCTTGTAACTCTTTCATTTATAAGCACTATTGTTGAAATTTGTTCGGCAAGTCACACCCATTACCTCCTGCTGCAGGGTGTGAATACAAATCTCGCTTTGGAATTTTATACATCCAAAATTTCACTATGCTATACTTGTTTCATTATGCAGTCGTACCTTTTATTTTTGATTGATTGGTTAGTACATTCCTCGATAAGGATTGCTCGGCTGCTGGAATTCGAACTTATGTGCAGACATGCCGTTTTAACTAAAGACGAGACCACACAGGTCACATACACTGCAGTTGTTATGACAAATGTATTAGCACCTTCTGATAGATATGTAAATTTAAGTGATAGTAATTCAGTAGACGTTTATACTCAAACACGTCACCTGCATAATTCAATTAAATGAGAAAGTGTTCATTTTTTTAATAAATTGCCAACAAAACTTCAATCGGATACTATGAACAAAGAACACTATAAGTACCATGAAGTTTTGGTCGAAAAAGTCGAATAACAGACTGACAGATAGACATAAACCACAAAAGAATAAAATAATAATTCACAAAACGAATGATTGTCAAGTTGCCATGCACTTGTCAATAAATTGTCATAAGACGTGGTATCGTATCATGCTACTATAGAAAAACAGGAAAAGTTAAACAAAAAGAAACAAGCAAAATGCCATAGGAATAGTACATTCCAAGCCATTTCTAGTAAGACCAAGATGATGGCACCCAGCTGCATGGTACTAACATCCTTGTTACTAATTCAAATGGCCGCGCTCTTGATTATGCTTAACCCAATTTATGATGCCATGAAGCTGACGAAGTTTATCAATAACTTAACGAAGGGCTACAGACGAACGTATTTATTCTTCATTGCATTTTACTTCACATCCGTTCTTTACCTCGGCATGTACCTGCCTCTTCAAAGTATCCACACATTAATATTCTCCGATGATCTACACGATCACGATAAGATGACTCTGCTGCACAGCATCGAGAAGAACTACATCACTGCTGGTTTCTCTCTGTTCTTGGTGGTGGTGATATACGGTGTGAAAGCTTTATTAGAATACACTGCTAGCTTAACTGTATTCACGGAAATTCAAGAGCTCCCAGTGCAAGTTCAAGCGAAATCCAAAAAACATGCGGTCAATGAAAGCATTCTACCTAATCTGTTGCGCGTGAAGAGATCGATATCCTACGAAACCGTTTTATTTACAAACGAGCTGAGAGAAAAACTCAAAATCATAATCAAGGGCGTGGATTACTCTGAAGAGAAGAACGCGCTTACTAGTATCTTGGAAGCGAACCATGCCACCTTAACGTGATTGCATACATTTCCGAATAAATTTTTGCTAATTTTTTTTCGTTTTGTTTTTTCGAACTATTGGTTACGAAGCGGCAAGTATTTGGAAATTCTTTGGTATCACACGGGGGTGAGGCAACGGGATATATGTCGAGACACGCCTATAAAAATAAAATGCCAGTACAGAAGTAACGGAAAGAAAAATGTCGAATAAGAACGTTTGGAGTGTGAGAAAAAAGGGAGCGTGTATACTTTAGGGGCCGAAATGTTTTCCGTTGAATTGAGTATAACGTTTATAGGGTTCCGCACAGAATCATAAAACGGAATACTTATTGATTCGACGCGGTATTGTCTGTCTGCAGGTGACGAAAGGTGTGGTCACATTCATGTTTAATTAGGTACACCCTAATATTTTATAAGACAATGTAGATCTAAGAGACAATGATCGGATTTTTTTTTTTTTGTTGCATACCATCTACAACTTTAAAATGATTTTTAGTAACAGCCCAGTGTTGGTATTTGTGCCCAGTTGCCTGGAATAGGCTCGCACTTAAACATAACTGGCGAAATGTGGGTGTGCTATATGTGCATGATGTTTTGTCTATTAAAAAAAAAAACATTTATTCCAACCATGTAACATTTAATTTTTGCTCAGATCTTGTTCATAATTCTTATGCCCCAATGACTGCAGCAATTCGATTTTTGTTGTTATTATGATATGAAATTAAGAAAAAAGTTCCGAGTCCAGATCCAGGGATTTGTACGACATACGGATTTGTATAATCCAAAAAGTCACCCTAGTTCAATCTAATTGTCATTGAACGTAAAAACTTATATTATTACACTGTTACTGTTAGCCTGCATCATACCACTGCTGGGCATATGCCTCTCCCCATGACTTCCAGTTCTTTCGAACCAGGGCTAAAGTGGACCACAGGTCGTTTGTTTTGTCCAGTTCGTCCCGCCATCTTCTACGCGGTCTGCCGCGACGACTTCTAGCTGTGTCAGGGCTCCAAGTGGTGGTTATTTTGGCCCACAGCTCATTGGGTATATAGCAGACGTGGCCAGCCCAGTCCCACTTCAGCTTAGCGGCTTTTTAAGCAACGTCAGTAGTTTGTGTTTTGGAGCGCAGCAATTTGACGCCTAGAATACTGGGCTCCATTGCACGTTGGAAAACCTTGAGTTTAGGCTTTTGAATGTTTGTCAAAGACCGAGTCTGGGATTTATAGGTCAAAATGGGAAGGATGCGCATGTCCATAACTTTTTGCTTTAGTGTCAAAATACTATTATAATGTTATTATAGTGTAAGTGTTATTTTTACACATCCAATTGTTTACTTATTGCATCAAGAATGCTATTCTTTCCTTTCACACATCCACACACACACATACCATAGCTCTAAAACCATAAATATTCCCAGCATTTATAATACTTTCAGTTCCAGCAATACTACAAGACCAAGCATTGATTACAAAGACTGCAATAGCAAGAATACATGCGTATTGTATGGCTTTGGCACCAATTCAAAATTGCCAGTGTGGCGCCAGTCTTGTCAGGTATCTGCCATCCCGGGCCAGAATTAATGCCATACAGTTTAAATTTAGCATTGTTCGACTAAATATAGAAATTTTTCGAGGATTATTTTTCGTGCTTCAATAGGTCATGGGATGAATGGGGGTGTGTGAGTGTGCGTTTTGGATTTTAGGGCTGTGTGACTGTGTTATGATGCTTAGGTATTTCAATGATGTCAAATAATTCGCAATTTTTATTCGTAACATTATCCAAATACTGTTGTTTTACTGTTTACTTTTTATGCATCTCCATCATCTGCCTAGCCTTTTCCCGACTATGTTGGGGTCGGCTTCCAGTCTAACCGGATACAGCTGAATACCAGTATTTTACATGGAGCGACTATCTGACCTCCACAACCCAGTTACTGGATAATACGATACCCCTTGGTAAGACTGGATGTCAGACTTTCGGGCTTCTGACTACCCGTAACGACTGTCAAAGATCCACGAATGACAGCCGGGACCAACGGCTTAACGTGCTTTCCGAGGCACGGAGGGGTCTCGGTATGTAAAGATGGTCACCCATCCACAGACCAACCTCGGCAACCGTAGCTTAACCTGACCGATGGACCTGTGCGGCTGTTATTATTTAGTCACGGGCCCCCTTTTTATGCATCTACAGCCGTTAATTAAAGTCCTCCAGACCGTATTTCGATCACGACGACCAATCTTAACAGGGACCTGCCTTCGGCGCTGGAGATATTAAAGTGCACAAGTGTGCTCGCAGACACAGGTGCACTCCTTCTTCCCTCACTCTCATAGTCCGATGGTTCGGCAATCCGAGACGGCCGGAGAGAGATCAGGCGCAGGGCCAACGGCTTAACGTGCTTTCCGAGGCACGGGGGTATCACACCGCCAACTTCCAAACTCCGGACTGTTACTAAGAAATTTCTAATGGAAAATCTCAATAATACTTTGACCGACCCGGAAATTAAACCCAGGATCTCACGCTCAGCAGACACGAGACAACGGGGCAGCGGGGAAGCAGCCGTTAATTAACATGTTATAAGAAATTCTCCTAACCTCAACATTAATTACAGTATTCTAAAGCAGATCATTATGAATCCTTCAGTCTCTCATTTTCAAATGATTCTTAGTCTAGCTAGCAGATCCCTATAATTCCTCAAGTCCTTCTATGATTCAACATTAGGCAGGTACTTTTTTATGGTTTTTATATGTCGTATGTTTATGGATGGACGACCTAAAGATGGTAGCTGGGACGGACTGGATGCGGAGGGCGGAGGACAGGGTGTTGTGGCGCAGCCTGGGAGAGGCCTATGTCCAGCAGTGGACTGCGATAGGCTGAGTTGATTGATTGATGTTTATCATCAGTGTCTTGTCATCATTATAATTTATTTATTATATGTTTCTAAAATAAATAATGTTATTTCTGTTATATCGTTTTAGGGACTAACGTGCGCATCCGTAAAGCTGAACGGATGCGCACGCATCTCCATACAAAATCGTTGTTTTTATGAACAAAAGCTGAACAGAGCTGAGTAAGTGTGGTTAGTCCCTTAATCTATTGTTTTTATTAGCCGTTACTGTCCCACTGCTGGGCAAAGGCTTCTCTATTCTCCTTCCACCGCTCTCTATCCAGAGCAGCCAAGGTCCAATCTTTATCTCTTCTTTATTTTTTCTTTTTTTTTTCTTTTGACGGCACGTTTGGCGCAGTGGTTAAGCGATTGACTGCTGCGCTGCGTGTCGCGGGTTCGATTCCCGCACGGAACAAATATTTGTATGACCTACATGTATTTGTTCCAAGTCTGGGTGTTTTTCTATCTATAATATGTATGTATTTACAAAAAAAAAAAAAAATGTATATAAGTCGTTTATCAGCCATCTTGTTACCATAACTCAAGCATTAGGTTGCTTAGCTTGGGACTAGATGGCGCTGTGTAAAATGTCCAAGGATATTATTATTATTATTATCTCCTTTATTTCATTTAAATACTTACAAAATACATTTTTAAATATTTTTATAAACAAAAGGATAAAAAAACATTTAAAAATATAAAAAGTAGTAGCCCACCGGTATCGGGAACAGGGTCCAAGCTACCGGCGGTCAGAGCTCCAGAGAGAGGAACTTCCTGACAATGCGAGCCGTGTCCAGAAGTACCGCTTATATTATTATTATTACTTATTAAAGGAGTCCAGTTCATCCCGCCATCTCCGTCTAGGCCAGCCGCGATGTCGTTTGCCATTAAGCGGGACCCTAAATCTACACAATATAAAATAGTAAAAAAGTCTAACCAGTATATTGAATATTTTTGATAAAAAGTAATTGTTACGAGACGTGGGAACGAGTATGATGCTGAAATATTTTTTTTTTAAGTTTTTGTCCCTTCGTCCGGAGGTACATATGTGACAAAGCGGCTTTGGTGCAAAAGCGGCTGAACGGATTTGGATATAATTTGGCACACAGATCGTTATATAACCTGGATTAACACAGGGTACTTTTAATTCCGGTAGTGTGTTGGCGTGGGATATTTTCCGACATCCACGCGGGCGCAGCCGCGGGCAAAAACTAGTTGACTATATAAAAATCATTACAAATTGATCAGTAAAATCGCGTACTCATATACTAACATGTGTTAGTACGCTGTACGGAGATTTTATTCATTGTTTTATCCACGAACGAATTCATCTAAAAATCTCCTTTCTACAAAAAATCAATACAGAACAAACAGGTATAACGTAGACAAATAAAGTCCCAAGTCCAGCCATAAAACGCTAATACAACATTCATTTCAGTCGAGCACATTTATAATTACCGAAGCAGCGGACTTCCAGAGGATTGAGCAAAGAAGCCCGAAGTACCTACTGCGGTCACCGTGAGCTTCCCTCGGGAGGCACGCAATGCGCTTGATAAATTTTCCAGCGCTGACTACGCTTTATTTTGCGGGGATAGATATTAAGTAATTCTCGAAATCGGTCGCTGTTATTACCAAAGATGCACGTTCAAACGAACAAACTTTTCCGCTTTATTATTTAGGATATTTTATAAAAGATTTATGAGGCAGGGGAATGACGACTAGGCACTATTCGTCGTCATTCGCCATTCGGCGCAACATGTCGTTTTCGCCCACACTCCTATAGAGAAGTATGGAAGAAAAGTACATTTTGCGCTGACCCCAAATAAATTTAGATGAGGGCAGGAGAATGATGAACCAGGTGACGAAAAAAGGTAATATTTAATTAATAATGGGGGTCGGCTTCAAGTCTAACCGGATGCAGGTGAATACCAGTATTTTACATGGAGCGACTGCCTATCTGACCTCTACAACCCAGTTAATGGGTAGATGGTTCGTTGCCACTAGTACCATTAACAGTTCCATGATGGAACTACTGATGTATTTTTTAATCACTAGTTCCATTTTAAAAGAATCTGAAAGTAATGGAACTACTGATGTTTTTTTTTAATCACTAGTTCCATTTTAAAAGAATCTGAAAATAATGGAACTAATGTTGATTTTGTTATCACTAGTTCCACATTATTATGTCATCACTAGTTCCACATTATTATTTTAGGCACTTGTGAAATTGTTTAAGGGTGTAAAAACACGAGGTAAAAACACTTAAGTTTTATAATCATTTTACTTATATAATAAAATTAACAAATATTTATTTTTTCTACCTTTATTTTGATAGCTTTGTAGTGATAACTATTGCAACACACAAAATGATACTCACATGCACACACGCACACACCCCCACACACATGCACGCGCTAACACACCCTCCCATACACACAAACGCACACACTCACTCACATACTGTTTATATCGACGGATCAAAAAAAAAATTATATACTGCTGTGGAAGAGCGGAGTCACACACAGCACAGCGCAACACAGGCATTGCCTGTAATATGATGTGTAATATGTGTGTGTGTTGATTGGGGGTTGTGTTTGTGATAAATAAATAAATAAAAATTACTTGCTTAACAGGAGGCTCCAATCACCAACTAATGAAAAACTTTTTGGTTCACTAATAAATTTGATTTTATTTGATTTGATATAGTATGTGGCCGTAAAAAAAGCGCATCAGGCTTAGAAAAAGTTCGGCTTATTAAAAGTTAGTTGACATTTTTCTACTTCAGCTGTGACACACTACATAATGATTTAAAATTCTAGTGATCCCAATGTTTGAATTGTTATAACACTTATAACTTTGTTATTGACTAAGGGCTGATTTTTCAATCGATAGATGTTTTATTCCATAATTTACGTCAGAGTTTTTGTATGGAAAAACTGTCAAAATATCTAAATTATTCTTCGGATAAAATTATCTGGCGTTAGAAAAATCAGCCCTAATTCAACTACCTTTGACTTATCATAAAAAATAATCAAGTAATCCCTTAAGAGTACCTGATTCTTTTTTTTATTATTTTAAGTCATAATGTGGCATCACAGCTGAAGAGGAAAAATGTCTACTAACTTTTGCAGGTCACTGTACCTCGGACAGTCTCTTACTAAACAACGATGTGTCATATAAATACCGAGAAACTGTATTAAAATCTCTAGAAAATATTCAACAAACACAAGCATCTATGTTTCCTATACACAACCCTTTATCGCGAACCCAAAACCGATATAAAAGGAAGCTGTGACCCTGAATACATATCATATTGAATATTATCCAAATCGCGGAGCATACTACTACGGAGGTTACTACACCAGAAGCCAGTTAGTGAGTTGACACCGTTTACGCATCAGCAATCTTTAACCGACGCGCGACGGTTGGGTAAATAGTAGGTATCATAGTCAATCTCGTAATTACTTTATCACTTTTGACAACTATTCCGAGAAAAGAGAAACTTCAGCACAGTTATTTTACCTTTCAACAGCAACCTTATTGTTAAGAGAATAAAGATAACTGTAATTTTGACGGAGCTGTCAGTGGCAGCTACGCGGCAGACGTGTGTACACGTCTGGAACCTTTATTCGCATAATTTTTGATTCTCAAAATAGCAGATTCTCAAAATATTAGATTCGCTAATACAACGCAATGCAATGTGCTGCACGCATGGAATTATGAAGTATTTATTTATTTTATTTTATTTTACAGTTTTTGGAAAACTTACAGCTAAAAACTTTGCACGATTAAGGGTAACAAAAATAAGGCCAATTACAAGTTTTCACAGATAGAAGAGAGAATATAAACAAAAAATATTTGAGTAGGTAGACAGCGTTTTGAGTAAATACATTTACTATGTAACGCACATTTACTATGTATGTACTATTTTACGCGTCTTTCATTGAACATGAGGTTTTTTTTACCTACATTGTAATGCTTGAGGGGTTTGTGGCTAAGTAATAACAGCCGCACGAGCTTATCGATCACGTTAAGCTACGCTTGCCGTGGTTGGTCCGTGGATGGGTGACTATCTTTACATACCAAGACCCTTCCGTGCCTCGGATAGCACGTTGAGCCGTTGGTCCCGGCTGCCATTCGTGGATCTTTAATAGTCGTTACGGGTCGTCAGAAGCCCGAAATTCTGACAACCAGTCTTACCAAGGGGTTTCGTATTACCCAGTCACTGGGCTGTGGAAGTCAAATAGGCAGTCGCTCCATGTAAAATACTGGTACTCAGCTGCATCCGGTTAGACTGGAAGCCGACCTCAACATAATTGGGAAAAGGCTAGGAAGATGATGATAACCTACATTGTAATATAATTTTCTGAAACAGCCACATTTGTCGGCTGGTTGCGATAAAAAGTATCTTGTGGATATCAAATTCGATCATTTTCCCTTATTACAATTTTTTTGGAGTCGCCGTAGCATGACATCTTTTTCCATACTTCTCTATTAATCGCCGTCTCAGTAGTCGCCCCCTTTTAACCCATATCATCTCTCACACCGTCCACCCATCGTTTATTTGGTATTCCCCTACTCTTATACATTCATTCTCAAAACTTTCCTCACGACAGTTCCCTCATTCACACCGATACCGACAACCGATTTCCACAGAACTTGTTAGTCAACGGTGCCACTATCAGACTTACTTTTATATATTCGCGTAAAACCACACATTCCTCTTACCATTCTCATCTGACTAGTAATTTCAGAGATCGCGTTTAAAGAAACAAAATTTTCAGCTTTATTATTAGTAAAGATATAGATTGCATAAAATTAATTGAACAATACTGCAACATTATACCCACTACCCATGATGTCATCTACAAGGCAAAGTTAACTAAAATTGAGCTACCACCGAAACTTCGAGTGGTTAAGACACAATCCAAATAAAATACATTAATATTTCAACCTTACGTCACTGCCATAAAAGTCACTAATCTTTGCATTTATCCTGTGACCTATGACGTACGATCCTACGAAGACGTACGGCTGAAAGTTTCATACAAATCGGATAAACTTTAGTAGCGAAGTTTCAAAGATCTACACTACCCACGTTTCACTCAAAGGTTATGTAGAGGTAGACTCCTACTGCTTATTGATATACGTTAATATAAATATAGGTATAAAGAACCAGACACGTCATCATCATCTGCCTAGCCTTTTCCCAATCTTCGTTCGGGTCGGCTTCCAGTCTAAGCGGAATACCAGTATTTTAGGTTTAAATATTTTATTCTCAAAAAGACAAAACAGCCACTTACATGAGAACATAAGATAACATAATATTGTAATTAACTTATTCTATGTAACGGTCACTGGTTCAATACAATAGGCTTAGAATTTTTTTTTTTTTTTAATTTGTTGGGTTTTATTCTTAACTATGTAGTTAGGGCTAGTAACATTATTAGTGAGTGGTTTCCATTATGTGATGTGACAGTTTTGATTTAAAATCACTGAAAGAGCTTACATTTTTTATGTAGGATGGTAAATTATTATAAATGTTTGCTCCTTCATAGGTGATATTCTTTTTAGCATAATTTGTACGTGTCTTTGGCAGAACAAGTAAGCTGGGTCGACGAAGACTGCGTTTACATATTTGGGATTTTTTTTGTAAATGTTACGTTTGCATGAATGGTTCCATCCTTTACTTTTCTAATCAAGATGCAAGTGTTATACATATACAGTTGTTTGATATTCATAAGCTTTGTTTCTTTAAAATTTTGTGCGTTGGTGTCAAGTATGGATAGCGAAACAGTATCTATATGATCATGTTCTGCACTCTTTGCAGTTCCTTTAGTTTTGTTTTACTGGCGTTCCCCCAAATTTCTATGAGATATAATAAATGTGATTTGACAAGTAAATCGTAAATGTTTAAACGCAGTTTTTTGGGTATACATTGATTTATATTGCGGAGTGATCCAATAAGTGAGGAAATTTTATTTCTAATATAATAAATTTGCTTGTTCCATGTCAAACAATTTTCGAATCTAAGACCAAGGTATTTTTCGTAGGTTTTTTGCTCTAATGGAATGTTGTCTAAAGTTAACGGGTCATCATCATCTTCCTGCCCTTATCCCTTGTTACTTGGGGTCGGCGCAACACGTTTTTTTCTTCCATTCTCCTCTGTCAACCGTCACACTATCATTCACTCCCTTCTCTTTCATATCATTCCTCACACAATCCATCCATCTTTTCTTCGGCCTTCCTCTCCCTCTCCAGCCATCAACATGTATATTCATCACTCTTTTAGTCACATGCGTTTCGTCCCTTCTCATCACATGCCCATACCAAGCCAAACGATTTCCTTTCAACTTTTCTGTCACTGGCGCCACTTTCAAACTTCCTCTTATATACTCATTTCTTACTTTATCCATTCTCGTCACTCCACACATCCATCTCAACATTCTCATCTCCGCTGCATGCAATCTTTTTTCATCCGTCTTCTTCACAGCCCAGCATTCAGACCCATAAAGTACGACAGGCCTTATCACGGACTTATAAATTTTCCCCTTTAACTTGAGGGGCATCCGTGGGTCGCAAGTTGTTCCTGTTACCTGTCGCCATTTCATCCATCCTGAGTTGATCCGGTGCGTTACGTCTCGGTCTACTTCGCCATCTCCTTGGACAAGCGACCCGAGGTACCGAAAGTCGGAGCAGATCGATAGGGGCGTTCCGGCGAGAGATATGGGCATAGGCCTGGAGAGACCGCCAAAATCACAAAACAGATACTCAGTTTTGGTCTGACTTACTCTCAGGCCAACAGTCTCGAGTCTTTTCCACCACCCCTCTAATCTGCTCTGGACCTCTAAGCCGTTCTCGGCAACCAGCATAATGTCATCGGCGAACAGCATACACCAAGGAGCCTCCTCTTGGATATCTGATGTAAGAGAATCCATTATCAGCACGAAGAGGTACGGGCTGAGTGCTGAACCCTGGTGCAAGCCGACAGCCACATCGAAGCTGCCAGTAGTGCCCACTGTAGACCGGACTTGGGTACTACATCGACTGTACATCGCTTTGATCAACCTCACATACTTCCCTGGCACGCCTTTCTCCTTCAGCGCCCACCACAAAACTTCACGAGGCACTCTGTCGTATGCCTTTTCGAGGTCAACAAATACCATGTGCAAGTTCTTATGCGCACTTCTGTATTTCTCGCACAGCTGCCGGATAGCAAAGATGGCATCTGCTGTTCCTCGACCAGGCATAAAACCGAATTGGTTTTGCGAAATTTCACTCTCTTCTCTCAGTCGCCTTTCAAGAACTTTCTCCCAAGCCTTCATACTATGTGATGATTCATACTATGTTATTTTATACTATGCAGCGGATTTTTTTGTTATTATTGGCTTTAAAGATAATGTAATACAGTTAGCAAATTATGTTGGAACCATTCAAACAGAATTTTTAAATCTTCTTGGGCTCGTGAAATAGCGTCATGAACTCCAGTTCCGAAATAAAACAAGCATGTGTCATCTGCGCATAAAGTTAAATTTCCACGTAGTCCTAACTCTGTTATATTATTTATGTATATCAAAAATAATAACGGTCTCAATATGGATCCTTGTGGGACACCATATTTAATAGGAAAAGCATTGCTTTCAACATTATCAACCTTGACTACTTGGGATCTATTTGTTAGGCAAGATTTAAACATTTTAAGTGCATTGCCTTTGATACCAACGATTTCTAGTTTTTTTATTAGCAGTTTGTGACTTACGGTATGAAAGGCTTTTTCTAAATTGATAAACACACCCACAACAATATTTTTCATATCTATATTATCTCTGATTTTGGTTATCAGATCAATAGTGGCTACAGAGCAAGTGCTTATGTGACCCCCACAACCCAGTTACTAGGTAATACAATACGTAAGTACTAGACACGTGCAGAAACAATGAAGTGAACACGAAGTATCGTCGGATTGCGTCACAAAAACATATTATTATAGGAATTCGTATAAAATAACAATCCCGATAAAAACATGGGTTTTATTGACATTTAGGCCTTTAGCTACGTCCAACATTGGTAAAGCCACAATAAACTTCACCATAAGTTTAATACTTTCTCACATTATTTTACAACACAAGAACATGTTCTCTCATAAAATAGTTTACACAGTTTTTCAATAAAAATACGTTTGACAATAACATCGACTCAACACAATTAACTCCAATAACAATAACCGTATCATACAACAGCAGCCAAAATGGCAGCCGTTGTACAGTCAACAAAACTAAACTTATACTACCCTCCTAAAACCTTGGGAGCGACAACAAAAGAAGTTAAAAAAACGGTTTTTCTGTATTTTCGGACCGTAATTACTGCTATCGAAGAGTATTTGGTTTTAGATTTATTTTATCCCCATGTATCCTTTCTGAGGGCAGCTAGCCACCGAATTCGAACAAACAGGAAGCAGGAATCGCCTTATAAATGGTATTACGGCGTAAACGATGAAAGATTAGCAGAAAAGGAAGTGTTTGGTCGGTATTATGGTTTGTTTTATTGTGTTGTTTATTTTTGTTTTTATGGGTCGATCAGGGAGTGGCTTAAGATGTGTTTGTATCAATGAGTTCAAGTGGTTTTAGTTGACAAATACGTCGCTTTTTTATTAGATTTGTTGATAACTTTAACATCAGAATACGGCGTCCATTTGCCTTTTTTTTAAAGCATAATTAAACATACAGAAATGGATCCTTTGATACAAACACATGTTTTCACTTAGGCATACTACGAGTATATTATGCGACAGCAAATTTAAAAAATAAATGAAAGTGTTTAGCAAATCAATTATTGTTAAGCATGAAACAATTAATCTCAAACCATCCTTAAAACACAATTCAAAGCTCATATAAATACTCGCTAGCCGCTTCTCCGATCTTTCGATATTTTATTTCGATAAAACATAGATATATCCTTTGGAAGGACTTCTTTGATCTTGCTGTTCCTAAGGCTTCTTTTTGGGACACTCAGACTTGTATACATACATTGTATTGAAGGTTATTTTTTTCCATGTGAATGGCTTATTTTATATTACAGCGTGACTATTTTTTGGATTGTGTAATTCAATGATAATGGCGGATACGTTACCTTTTATAACTTTTCTTATAAGTGTTAACAAACTCAAAGCATTTATTTCAAACTAGCTGTGCCCCGCGGTTTCACCCGCATAAGTTTTGATCCCGTGGGAATATCGGGATAAAAAGTATTCCATATGTTAATCCTGGTCATAAACCATCTGTGTGCCAAATTTCATCCAAATCCGTTCAGTAGTTTTTGCGTGAAACAGTAACATTCATCCATCCATCCATCCATCCATCCATCCATCCATCCATACAAACTTTCACATTTATAATATTAGTAGGATAAACCAATTACAGTCACTTTTGAATTGTCAAGGGGTCGGTCAGTCAGAAAGATGAAGCTAATTGTCATTTAACTTTATTCTTGTTCTTAGCGTGTCGATAGCAATCTAAATGGACTCGGCCCAGAACTGGTCTACTTGCTTGGCGCCATCACCAGCGTCCATCAGTTCTTATAACGTGCAGCTGACAGGACACGTAGGACACGATATTAAGTGTCCCATAGTTTGTGGGACAGCACCACATCTACACTCCAACGCGGAGTCGTCTATGAATCTCCACCTGAACAGGAACTTAACTAACTAATTAAGAACATTAACTGGTTAACTTTACTAAGAATCTAGAAAAGTCTAAAAAGTCGATCTGAAAATGTTTATTTTGCGTTGAACTCTAACCGATTTATTACAAAATGAGCTCGAACTTTAGACCTAGCCTAAATCTTCGAGCCAGTTACTGTATTTTGAACTTTATTTCGACAAACGTAAAGTTCATAATGCAAAATTGACAACTTAGACTCGGATTTAACGTCAGTTTTTCTAGTAAGAACTTTATACCTATATGTAGTTTGACATTTAAAAAGGGGTCGATGTTTTAAACCTGGGTCTAAGATAAACCTTGTTTTGTAATAAGACTGTTAAAGTCATAAAATTACCCAAAAATTTGATGCAAGCTTTCATTAAATTTAAAGTCAATCAACAATCGTTAAGCAAAGTAACTATCAACTAAAATTGCTCGTATATTCAAAACGTTAGTCTTTGAAAGGTACTTGAGGTACTTGTATGAAGTGGTTATAACGGAAAATGACGGTAATAAATACGGTAATGTGTCAATTTGCTGAACAATTAATTTCCCTGCCTATATTAGAAAATGAGTGAGTAATAATAGGTGGCTAAGTAATAACAGCCGCACGGGTCGATCGATCAGGTTACGTTACGCTTGCCGCGGTTGGTCGGTGGATGGGTGACCATCTTTATATACCAAGACTCCGTGCCTCGGAAAGCACGTTAAGCCGTTGGTCCCGGCTGTCATTTGTGGATCTTTAACAGTCGTTACGGGTCGTCAGAAGCCCGAAAATCTAACAACCAGTCTTACCAAGGGGTACCAAGGTGTAACTGGGTTGTGAAGGTCAGATAGGCAGTCCTTTCGTGTAAAATACTGGTATTCAGCTGCATGCGGTTAGACTGGAAGCCAACTCCAACATAGTTGGGAAAAGGCTAGGCAGATGATGGTTGAAGTTAATAATATACATACTTGTTATTCATACAGCGGAATGGGCTCCGACACACATTGGGCCGTTTTTAGTATCTAACTTTTTGAGTGATGAAATATAGATCGCTTGAAATTGTTAGCGTTTCGGATACGGTAATCGAGATGAATATTTTATTGTAACGGCACAATATACAGTAGTTTTTCTTTGATTTTGTATATTCCCTGTTGACGGAATCCGGAAAGGTCCTTTGAAACATTTCCAGATTTAGAAAAGTGTGGGTTTGTTTTCCCACTTCACAAATATTATACTGCAAGAGTGAGACGGAGCATCAAGCAGGCTGATTAAACTTCCCCGTGTGTAATAACTGCGATAAGCTTAAAGTAGGAAATGTACAGACGCCAGCAGGTTAAATTACCCGAAACTGTCAAATTTTCCCAATCAATCTTGAACCTAATGCTTTAGCAATAAAGTTGAAAATATATTAAAGAAATTTGACAGATTGTAGTAGCTTGATGGTGTCTGTACAGTCGGTAAAAGAAATAGGTGTACAGGCAACTAGCGACATTTGTGTTTAAATAAAAAGTATGAAGCTTGAATTCGTAGATTATCTACGTATGTTTTGACAGTTAGCTATGGGACTGGTTTGTTGGATGTATGTACGGTCAGGAAAATTTATTGTTTATCATATTTACGCACCATAATCCGGCCGTCGAGATAATACGTTCCTGATACCTGTCAGCGCGACAATTCTAGTAGCTAATAAAGATCAAGTTCGCAAAACACGTATTTGTTTGTATGAAACTAACAGATGTCAAGAACGCATTCTCTCATCGGCCGCACAGTATAGACGCCAGCAGGTTAAGCTACCCGAAACTGTCAAATTTTCCCAACCAACCTTGAACCTTAATGCTTTAGCGATAAAGTTAAAAATCTATTAAAGAAATTTGACAGATTGTAGTAGCTTGATGTGCTGGCGTCTATACCTACGCTAATTTGCCGCGTTATACCCATTTCATGCAACTGTCAAAAAATAACAGTTGTAAATTGAATACACGAACAATTTCAGTTAGTAGACTTTATCTACCTTTTACTTTTTTCAAACAGAAGAATCATTATTTGCCTTGGTTTTCCTCAAACTCTTTACTACCACAAGTGAAGTGGGACCTAGACAAACCTTCTGTAACAGGTTTTCCTAGTAACTGTTTACTTTCATCGTGCTCTTCCTCATCATCAAATCTTATTAGCAGAAAAGGAAATAAAGTAAAAAAGGAAAACAAATATTTGAATAAGGCGAGGTCAGACTAATCCCACGACGAGCCTTTAAAAGGTAAAGTTTATTATATACAGTGAAATACGACGTTAATTTATTATCAAAACTTCCCTGGAGATTTGTTGCTATGCAGTTTTATACTGAACCATGAGTATATGACTATTTTATTATCTTCTAGCGAACCAGTTTTGCTTCACGTGGTTTTTACCGAGATTTCATCATTATATGTAAGTTTAATATTACTGTTATAAACTCATAAACCTTTGGAAATAAATTCTCTCTAAGATGCAGAAAACTGCATCAAAATTTGTTGCGTAGTTTAGGAGAACAACGTGGTCACAGAGACAGATATGAAAAGTGGTTTAATAATGTTACCACTGTTGGGACAAGGAGTGAGTGAGACTCTGTGAGAGGGAGTGGGCTGTAATCCACATGTTTTCGAATTTTAAGATCTAGGATATGCCCATCTAAACGATGTATCATGATAGATCTATGATATATGATATATGGATTGGATATTTCCTCAAGATCCCTTCACCGTTTTGAGAGCAGGGGCGATAAATAATTTACACAAAGTAAAGTGCCTGCTTGGGTTTGAACCCACAACCTGCAACTTATAAGTCGCGGCTGTTACCACCACTGCTCTAATAAAAATAAAGTTCTCCTGACCGCATTTCGACCACGGTGACCAATCTCAACGGAAACTAGCCTTCGGCGCGGGAGATATTATAGTGCACGCGTGTGCGCGCACGCAGGTGCACTCCCTCAGCTCTAAAAATACGTATGGGTACGGATATTCGATTCAGCAGTGTTAAAGCTATGATAAACTTTAATATTTTTGGATAAAAACTAACGCTATTTGTTTGTGGATATTTACTAATGCCACCAATCAAATAAAATACCCACTGTGTTGCGATGTGCTTTTATTAAAACTGCCCCGTTTGCAATATTTGACGCATTTACGAATGAACTGAACAAACTGTACAATAAAATGAATATTTATTGTTCTGTTGAAAAACGTTGTGTAGAGAAAATTACTAGACAGTGGTGACGTCATTAAAATACTCAAATACTTGAATGAACTCAACTAAGAAAGGGCAACACAAACACTGTGAATCTGCGAGTTTGCATAAAATTGTTCATTTCAACCTACACGAGAAATATTCAAGCGCAAAAATAAATAAAATTCATCACGCTTAATAACGGTTAAACGACTTGCAAACGACGCATACGTTGCCTACCGAAAATATTAAACCTTTTCTGCCGCAAACCTATTTATAAAAAACAGGTGCCCATACTACCCATATTGGGGTTACCTCTGCTCCAATGTTACCTAAATTCTCAAAAAAAAAAACAATTGAACACGACAAAAATCTCGAATACACTGATAAAAAACGTACGTACAATTTTCTCCAGTTCAAAGTTTAAGTGTTTTAACCCGTAGAGTAATAGTGCTGGAAAATCTTGGCGAAACAGCTTAATATAAGCCTGCTGTAGATAGAAGGAGACAGATATAGTGGTCCTGCTAATGGCTTGGGGCAGGCGAGCCAAAGGCACACTCGTAAATAAATGAGCGAATGTGTTTTCTTTTTTTTTTTCTATTTTTTCTTGGCGTGGGAGCCCATTGCTGTGAAGTTAGGGTCGGGTGGGATTGTTTTATGACTAGTTGTAACGCTGAAAGTAGGTTAGTTCTGTGTGTTTAGCCTGTGATGAGTCTGTTTTAAATATGGGGCGGAAATATATGGGGAGATGTTGGTTTATGATAACGGGAAATGTTGCGCTGCTATTTTTGTACTTTTTTTTAAGAAAACATCTCTTTTTCTGTGGTGTTAACACGATGAAGCTTGGCAGATTTTGTGATATTTTAATCTTAAATGTACTTAATCTTTGTTTCTATTGAATAAGACACAACTTTTACGATCTATCTTTGAACACATACAATAATGGTTTGATACAAATTCGTATAAATATTTAATTTGTACCTACTTATAACGTAATACACGTGTTGCTCATTTCGCTACATACATGTTCACATGTGTCTGTTCCTAAGCAACATCCTTTAAAACCTTCGCAAGTAAACTTCGCGCTTAAAAGTGTTCACGAAAACTGTGTAAGACAAAATGTATCCACTCCTCCCCCCCCCCCATCAGTTTATTGTAGCCATTTTCTGGCGCCCATTGTTGTGTGGGAGGGGGCTGTAGTTCGTGACCGTACGCCGACAGGGAGTATGGTGCAAGTTATAAAAGATTGACTTTATGAATTTAGTACTGGATCTCATGCATCGGTTAACTTCGGATGATAAAAATTATTGGAGACTGTTTTCTGTATTCAATCTATTTCCAAATTATAACCCATAAATGACCAATGTTGAAGCATTAACAGGCGAAAAAAAAAAATACTGAAACAAATCTCAGGTATCTATTATATTTCTCATATCGGATATGATCCATGAATTTTAGTGACCTCTGCGCTGCCACCTGCAACGTCGTGGAAGTGGCAAAGTTTTGGGAAAACAACATTTAAAATACATTCATGCCAGTGACGCGAAGAAGAAGAAGAATGAAGCCAGACTATTTCAAACCGTTAACAAAGTCACATTTAACTACCAAAAGAAAAATCTTAGCTGGCTGAAAATGACATGACTGCTGGCTGAAAAAATAATATTATTTATTTATTTAAAAATAAATAAATAATATGATTTTGTCATGACATATTATCATCATCATCTACCTAGCCTGTTCCTAACTATACTAAGGTCAGTTTCCAGTATAACTGGATGCAGCGGAATCATATGAGTACATACATAGGTACATAAACTCACGCTTTTTTCATGGTAGTAAGCAGAAACTACGCCACTTGGATAATTATTTTTCACAGATTTCTTACAAGGGACTCACAAACACCAAAGTTTTGGCAACGCTAAAAAATTCATTGATTTAGACGCTTTTCCGAATTGTTTCATCCACTTGCACCACACCCTAGTTACAGAAAACGTTCGCCAGCATCGTCCAAGCCCCGATGTATCAGATATAACCTTAAATTATTAATGTTTATTCGCGTATTTACTTCTCTGCGCTGAAAGTCGCTGCTCAGCGCAAACGCAACGTTGTCTTTGCATTTAGTACATTATGTTGTGTTTAGATGTTTGATTTTGGAATTGGAGGTCATTGTATGTTGTTGTTTAATACTATTGAACACTATTGTTGTGTTGTTATTATAATTAATGCCCCTGCTTCGCAAGGTTCTTACGACTTGACGTAAAATCGAGATGTCTTCACCATTATGTAAGTTCAATATTAATTAATTATTTATTTATTTTTATATTATTTATATTCAAAAACAAGTAAAAAAAGACTTAAATATGTTAGTAACAATATTTCTTAACAACTACGGTAGTAAACTTAACCTACACACTTAACCTTACACTGAAAGAAAGAAAGAAAATACATTTATTTACTGCATTATACACATAAACCTTTCGGAACAAATTCTTTAAATGAGGGTGAGAACCCGACCAAAATCCATTGCGTAGTTTAGAAGAACAACGTGACAGACGCGAAAAGTGACTTCAATTTATAAATATGTATAGATAAGGCCTCCTCCTCCTTATGTGCCATGCTTCCCTGGTCCATGCGAGTCTCTACCAATAGTGTTGATTAATTTTATGATAGAAAACAACCCTTTTTCTCTGTTACAAAATCATGAAGGTAATGATACAATATTATGAAACCCATGTTAAAATTAAAATTACCTATTATTAAAATAAGTGTAACTATTTTTTTTTTTGAAGTATCTTATCCTAATTTTAAACAACGTTTATTAGTAACAGATCTTAATGTTTTGGGCTATTGGGTAATATATACTAATATTATAAAGAGGTAAAATTTGTTTGTTTATTTGTATATATGTAGGGTGTAACCCGGAACTACCAGTCCGATAAAAAAAATTGATAGCCCAATTCTAGAGGAAGTTTATAGGCTATCTAACATCACGCCCGCGCCCGTAGGAACCGTGCAAAATGAAAAAGAAAGTCAGAAAGAATTGGTAATAGAAAATAGTTTATAGTCAAGGTAATAGGTTCACAGGTTAATACTAAGTTGAGACGACATAAGTAACTTAAAATATTACCTACAGAATAATAATTATAAAGATTCAAAAACCACGTTACTCGCCCTTTTAGTAGACTGGGTTTATTATTTTACAATAATTCAACAATTTATCGCCAACAAATCAACTGGCAAACAATTCCAACGACATTCACAAGGTCACCCGTGAAAAGGTGACCGTCTTACCCTCCAACAGGACTTCACTCTGTAGGTACAGCCTGATAGTAATTATGCTTACGCATCAGCCTGTACCGTAATCTTTCGAGTGGGCGTACTACTTATGCTAATTTTTAAGGGTCGAAACAGAATATTTGCAAGGGCTACAACCACTTATTTTTACGATACGACCTCAAGCGTTAAAGTTTATTTTTGGCATTACCAGCCTCTGCACTTTGCGGGTACGTTTTTTAAACACCTATTTTATTTATTGTCAACGCTTCAAAAATGATACGACGATTAAAATTTTAGTGGTGACTGTGAATTTTTGTTGAAGTTTTTAAGGATTTAAGTTTTAAGCGTTGCTGGTTTTGTAAAGTTGACATTAAGATTAGGTTCACGAACTTCATTTTTAATCATATTTTATGAAATACTAGCTGCACCCTGCGGTTTCGCCCGCATAAGTTTCGATCCCGTGGAAATATCGGGACAAAAAGTATCCTATGTGTTAATCCTGATTATAAACTATCTGTGTGCTAAATTTCATCCTAATACTTTCAGTAGTTTTGGCATGAAGAAGTAACAAACATCCGTCCATCCATCTATCCATCCATCCATACAAACTTTCGCATTTATAATAGTAGTAGAATAGGATGGAACAGTATTCTATTGCTAGATTAATTTAATCTAAATGTAGCTTGCGACATTTAAGTTTGTTAATGTTTTAACCACATGATTTTAGACCCGTAGCGTAGAAATTTTTCGTCGGTTATCATAAAAAAGATCGGTTTCCTATAAAAGAGTCCTATGCGGTCAAAATGAATGGAACAGCAATTTTTTTTTTAATAAGTAATTGAGGAAAAATTCTTACGCTACAGTTCAGAATCATTTAATGAATCCACGGTGCCTGGTTGCGCGTAAATGTCCCTGCACCCCATATATCACTTACATAAGCAATGTCTGAATTTGTACAAAGGCTAAATTGCTTTCTACAGCATCGTTAGGACTTCAGAATATTATCAAAAATCTTACGTTACCTGGATAACCAAAGCCAGCAGTTTCCCAATAGAGTCAAGTATTAAAACTTACAAATAACATCACGCACTCAAACTCACTATTCACTCAAGCCAACAGTCAGCCCCCGAAAGCCCCTCCACATATGATTCTACTTTGTTTGTAAAACATTTGTATAAATACGCTCTGTTTATCATATTTAGTGGCGGCCCAGTCATAACCTATACGGTTAACATAGTTACTGCTCTGAATATGGGGCGAAACACAACTGGCGAACGACGAATGAGGTCACAATGCTATGCCAATATTAGGCATAAGAATATTAATACGTTTGATTGCTGTGTGGACAAAGAAGGTATAGTTTTATTTGTATTGTTTTGTAGTATTTGCTGATTCTTGTTATATTTTTTGTGGATTTGTTTATTGATTACTAGCGGACTGCTCCTGCTTCTTACGGTTTTTATGACGGCGAAAACATTGAGATTTCTTTATTGTATTATGTTTAATATTAATGTATTATACACAGAAATGGTTGCATTGGTGGCCCAGTGGTAACGGCTGCGACTTACGAGTTGTAGATCGTAGGTTCGAACTCAGGTGCTTTACTTCGGGTAAATTATTTCATCACTACTGCTCTCAAAACGGTGAAGGAAAACATCGTGAGGAAACCGGCATGTCCTAGAACCAAAAAATACAGAGACATGTGGCATATACCAATCCGCACCCCCACGCGGGCCCATCCGCGTGGTGGATTATGGCCCACTCCTTCTCACAAAGAAAAGGCCTGTTTCCCAACAATAGGAACATTATACGCTAGTTATAATCAGCCTATACTGTTCCCACTGCTGCGACACAGGCGCCCTCTCAGTGAGAGGGAGTGGGCCGTAATCCACCACGCGGGCCCAGTGCGGATTGGTTATGCTATACACAAAAACCTTCCGGAACAAATTCTCTTTCAATTTAGGGCTGAATTTTCAACCATCTGATAACTTTATTCAAGGAATAATTTTGAAATTTTGATAGTTCGTACAAAAACAGTCAAACTTCAATTTTATTCCTCAAATAAAACTTATCTGGCGATGGAAAAATCAAGGAGAACAACAAGGTCACACAGACAGACACGAAAAGCGATTTTATTTTATAACATTTGTAGATTTTTTCCCACGAATATTAAGAATACATGAGAGAGAAGCTTGCATCACTTGCACAAAGCGTTAAGTATTTAGTTTGATGGAGGAAACTAACTCGGTGAAGTAAAATGAATATATGTAAATACATACACACGTTTAGTAAAATAGTGTCTAAAGTGTTTTAATAGTATAGTAGGTTATAAGGTTGAATAGTCGCATAGAGAACTATGGAGCGTTCAATGCTTGGCATAAGGCTCATAGACCGAGTTTCAAACGTCGAGATCTGAAGACGTGTGAGAGTTTCCAATATCGGAAAACGAATTATGGAACTCAAATGGAGTTTGGCAGGACACCTGGCAAGGCGCAGTGATGACAGGTGGAGTAAAACTGACGCCACGCGGTCACCGTGACGCGTCGGTCGTGCGACGGCGAGCTGGACGGACGACATTATTACCATCCCGGGTAGAACCTGGATGAGGGTGGCACAGAAACGTGGGGATTGACACAAGAAAAAAACCCGTCTAGTGCGAGTCGGACTCGCGCACCGAGGGTTCCGTACAAATTTGTAGGTATGTAACTAAAAATTTACGGTTTTCGCAATTTTTCTTTTATCTGTGCTATAAGACGTTGCTTCGTACCAAATTTCAAGATTCACGAGTTCACGGGAAGTACTTACCCTGTAGGTTTTGATTCCCATGCGAGTGTCGAAAATTTGCGGAAATTAGCGGCATAAACTGCTGTATCTTTTGATTGCGTTGGCTTTGAAGTTTGATTTTTTTACAGCTCCAAGGGTCAGTAGCCCTGAGTATTTGTTATCAATTTCAGCTTGATACCTTTACGCGTTCCTGAGAAAAAGGGTTTTGACAGACAGACGGACGGACGGACAACAAAGTGATCCTGTAAGGGTTCTGTTTTCCTTTCGAGGTACGGAACCCTAAAAAGAGACTAAGGCTGCTCTTCCACCAGAGATGTGCTATGCTACGTTGCTATGGATGCTTTTGTTATCCACCAATAATATCCATTGATCCACATAGCATAGCACTGGTGGAAACGAATTCAACTAAGCTATGTTTTTATACGGAAGGATGCGTGCTATGGATGGGAGCTATGGATGCGCGAGTAGTGTAGCTATGTGCAGAGCAGAGTACTCCCCGTGCATTCCCTACTATCGATGCATCGCATTGCTCGAGTTGAGCATCTTCCTCGCACAGCTACCTCGCGGCGGCGCATCTTCATAGCACATCTTACTCGCTCCGTTACACTGCTTAGCATTAGTGGAAACGGTGGCACAGTTTCGTAGCTTAGCTTTCACATGCTCGCAGCATAGCTGCATAGCATATCTCTGGTGGAAAAGCAGCCTTATACTCAGCAATGGCTAAAGTCAGGCTGTGGATAATGATGATGAATAAAAGGTACCTACACACACACATACGCAATGATCATTAACTGAAACTGAAATGCATGAAATGATACTATTGTATCCGCTGAACGCCTGATCCAAATGTGTTTTGACACCTTTAAAGGCCCTGTATCGAATACCTACAGTGTCAACATCGAATAATAACTCACAATAATGGTCCAGAGTTCAAAGGGATTCGTATCATCCAATAAACTGATAGATAGTTTGAGAATTGTCTCTAATTTAAGCAATTATAGGTCTGTTGATTGGAAGGGGTTTGTGGCTAAGTAACAACAGCCGCACGGGTCGATCGATCAGGTTAAGCTACGCTTGCCGCGGTTGGTCCGTGGATGGGTGACCATCTTTACATACCAAGACCCCTCCGTGTCTCGGAAAGCACGTCAACCCGTTGGTCCCGGCTGTCATTCGTGGATCTTCGACAGTCATTACGGGTCGTCAGAAGCCTGACAACCAGTCTTACCAAGGGGTTTCGTATTATCCAATAACTGGGTTGTGGAGGTCAGATCGGCAGTTACTCTATGTAAAATACTGGTACTCTGGAAGCCGACCACAACATAGTTGGGAAAAGACTAGGCAGATGATGAGGTCTGTTGATCAATATCGTGCATCGGACATGTCTTTCATGAGTACCTAGATTGAAAAATATGTGTAGAATGAAACAAAACTATATGTGGTAAACAGCGAGGTAATTGCGTAGCATACATGAAATGACAATCGATAAAATACTGGTAATAAATTTAAAATACTGGTAATAAATTTAAAATACTGGTAATAAATTTAAAATACTGGTAATAAATTTAAAATACTGGTAATAAATTTAAAATACTGGTAATAAATTTAAAATACTGGTAATAAATTTAAAATACTGGTAATAAATTTAAAATACTGGTAATAAATTTAAAATACTGGTAATAAATTTAAAATACTGGTAATAAATTTAAAATACTGGTATTCAGCTGCATCTGGTTAGTCTGGAATCCGACCCCAACATAGTTGGGAAAAGACAGGCCGATGACGGCACATCATTAAATCATAATCGATCGCAATGCCTTTCATGTTGACTATTCAGCCGTGCTCATTGCGTTATTACCGTTGTCGAGCAGACGAATTCTTCAGAACTTTGAACCTTCAAAACTTCACATTATGACTGAAAGTGTGTTACGCATCTGGATGCCAGTTTCCAATGTCCATAGTAGTGATTTATAAAAAAGCCTATGTTTATGAGTGGACAAGATATTAAGTACAGACGCCAGCACATCAAGCTACTACAATCTATCAAATTTTGTTTAATATATTTTCAACTTTATCACTAAAGCATTAAGGTTCAAAGTTGATTGGGAAAATTTGACAGTTTCGGGTAGCTTGACCTGCTGGCGTCTGTACATAAACAAACTTTTAGGGTGGCTCATGGGCGAAAAAGACCTTTGTGTTATAAGAAGGGACGTCTATTTGCTTGTGTACTTATCAGAAATTAAGAAGTGTATTTATACCTTCTTTTAGAATTTAAAACTTTCTGGCTACCAACTTTCTTCAAAGCATGTTATTTTTGCTCTCTAACTCCCGAAGAAACGTACTTGTGGGTACCTAATTCCAACATACAACTCTTGCTTTGTTATCTGTCTACTTTATTTGACGAACTTCCAAGTTTCAAGCTTCCAGCTAACTTTTGAAAGATTTCTGTTAGGATTTCTTCTGTGTGTTTCATATTTTTACCGCAAAATTATTATGTTTTACCTCATACCGTACAGTAACAAATAGAAAGAAAGAAAGAAGAAAGGCAGAGAATACATTTATTTAGCACAGACCAACAGACACAATGCACCAAATACATATATCAAATAGCAACAAATAAAAATCAAATAGAAAGTATAAAGTCCGATGTAAGAAAATAGCAGGAAAAGTGTGCCTCACGGCTGCACCAAAAAGGCCCAGTTCAGCAAAAATGCCAGATAACTAGTGCCTGTCGCTGGTTTTCAACTGAACCGTGAGGTGACGGATGTAAATCAGTTTTACACTGCAACGTGACGTGTATATACATACTTAAATAAAATAAATATGACTCATGTCCACCCAATGTCGAGGTTATGTCTGTTCCAAAGTAAGTTTTAGTGAACTATTTGATTATTAGTTTGTATTAATCGATCATTTTATATTTGTACTGTGTGGTCAACTTTTTTGTTTTTATTTTAGTGTTTGTCAGCAGAAACTTGTAATTGGCCTCCAATTTCTATTTCTGAACACTGTAAAAATTTGCTGTAAGGATCCCCAAACAGAATAAGATAGACAAGCAGAATAACTACTTACATAAATGTTAGGAAATAGCTAAAAGGTGCCTATACAAATAAAAAAAAAGCAAGTCATATTGTGATGGTGCTATTCACTATGACACACTTTAAAATAATGAAATAACAACCATACAAAGTGCAGTGTGCTTCTGTGGTGCTGGAGTGGACTCCCATTCGGTGCTACCTTAGAAGCTCATAATATGTCAGCAAATATACCTGACGCTGAAATTCTGCTAGATCACTGCAGTGACATACAACATATAAAATAAAATGAAAAAACCCTTTAGTGAGTATTTTACCTGAACAAAAATTTATTTAAAATTTCATAAAAAACTTTCAGACCAAAACCTTAAGTGTCTTCATTCTCTGTATCTATCTATCTATTAAAAGAACATTTTGAAGCTTCAAATTGGACTAAAGGTACATTATGTGAATACTTTCAAACATAATTCAAAATTATAACATTTATCTGCGGTAGTAATGTAATTATTTCGCCATAAACTCTGGAATGATATTACAGTTATGGCCTAATGAGATTAAACACCTTGTGAAGCTGGATAATTACTTAATTACTCAGATTATGACGTCATTATTGTCATAATTACTCGTAAGATGAGCTTGATGTTATATCGGTAATGTATTGGTAATCGGCTCGACGACTGTTTAGTCCCTAGAAATGTAACAAGAAGTCAAATTAATAGCATCATTAGTCTACAGCGTTCCCACTGCTGGGCTATAATCCATCACGCAGGCACAGCACAGGTCGGTGGATGTCACTTGTCTTCGAATTTTTGGGTTTTAAGACATACTGGTTTCCTCACGATGTTTTCCTTCACCGTTTTAAGAGCAGTGGTGATGTAATTAAATACACAAAGTAAAGTGCCTGACTGGGTTCGTACTCATAAGTCCGACACGTTCGGACTCGTAAGTCGTGGCAGATAACTCTAACTACCACCAGAAATTAATAGGCTTAGAATTAATTATTTGAAGAATTAATTATTTGATGTTAAGTTTCTATGATATACAGGGTGGCAGGGACATCGACGCGCAAACTGTAACCATGAATTCAGCACATGAGTTTAGACCCCATAGGGTCGAAATTTTTCGTCCGTTATTAAAAAAAAATATTGCTGTTCCATAAATTTTGACCGCGTAGGTATTGCACTTTTCTATGAAACAGAAGAGTTTTTTTTTTTGATAACCGACAAAAAATTTCGACTGTGGAGTCGTGGAGTCTAAGCTCATGTGCTGAATCCATGCTTACAGTTTGCACGTCGAGGTCCCTGCCACCCTGTATATTTTTTTATGTCAAAATTCCACATAATGACTGAGCCATTTTTCAACGAAGATTTATTTTTACGATTGTGGGTAAACTCGTCGCCACTGTTATGTAGGTACGAAGGGACACAAGTGAAACTACTGACAGCTAAAAGCACACTGGTTTATTATAAGTTTAGAGCAGACGCAGCCCATGCACACACACACAATGTTGACACACACATATATAACAGCAATAGGCTATTCGGATTAGTCCAAATGGAACTGAAAACAAAACTGACGAAATGTGTGTGTACTATGGGTAGGTACACCTCTGCCTTACCCCTTGGGGATTACAGAGACGTGACAATAATGTTTGGTGTTATATTTATATGTCATAGTTCAAGAAACACATTTTGAAGTATCCTGTGACATATTTTGTAAATTGTGGAATTCATGAAGACTTTATAGTTTCAGGATTTCTATATGTAACCCTTCGTTAAATGAAATGGAATTGTTTATTCTGTAAATAGGATATAGGAATCACTTCTACACGTCATATTAAAAAAAACTAGATGCGAGTCAGTATTTCCTTCCTGACTACCCCTGCAAAGAAATTGTGAAACAACCTCATAGGAACCCTACATCAAAATTACAACAGAACATCAAAAAAATATAAGATTCAATGTAGCGCTAGAAATAGCATTAAAACTATTCGGACCATAACACCCCCAGTCTTACTACAACAACTGCCATTTTCAATGAACACAAACAGACAAACAGTCAACAAAGATCCCGTTAACAAACAGACACAACTATTAAATGCCACCTGTTCGACTCGGCATCAAAAGGGTTTCGTTTACAAAGCGGTGCGTGACAAATAGATGATTTGGGCCTGTTTGGGACTGTGGGACACTCCCATTGTCAGCGAATTGACGGCACAATGCGAAGGTAACTTGTCACAATTATTGTTGGCACGCGGACGGAAAAATTACTTTTGGATTGTGCAAGAAATTTATGTGGAAATGGAATTGATCGTCTTGTTTTATTTTTTTCCGAGTCATCATAATTAGCCTACATTGTTCCCACTGCTGGGACACAGGCCTCCTGTCTTCGAGAGGGAGTGGGCTATAATCTATCACGCGGGCCCATTGCGAGTTGGTAGATGTCACATGTCTTCGGATTTTTGGTTCTAGGACACGCCGGTTTCCTCACGATGTTTCCCTTCAGCGTTTTGAGAGTGATGTAGAAGATTAGTGGCAAACAAGCAGGCTGACCTCTTGATGTTCAGCGCCGACATAGGTACCTAATGTCTGCAATAGATACTAGAGGTATCCCAGGTGCGACTGTGATCCCAGATCCTCACTAACATCCTTATTTTTAGTTGATACTAGCTGCGCCCCGTGGTTTCACCCGCATAACTTTCAATCCCGTGGCAATAACGGGATAAAAAGTATCCTATATGTTAATCCTGGTTCTAAACCACCTGTATGCCAAATTTCATTCAAATCCATTCAGTAGTTCTTACGTGAAAGAGTAACAAACATCCATCCATCCATTCATCTATACAAACTTTCACGTTTATAATATTAGTATGATTCTAAGTACCTACGTTTTTGTTACTAGATTAATTAAGAATGCTGAGAGTGGAGGCTTCTAACACAGGCTTAAAAGGAGGCTCCAAAGACTAAACCCTTTTTCTAAACCGAAGCATAATATAATACTTTCCTACCCTTACATCATCAAAATTTAATACTGAAGAACGTCAGCAATAAGGTCACTTTATGTAAAATTATAATATTTCTAATAGTTCTTCAGAAGGCCAATTCTCGTAATTTAAAACGTTCAAAATCTAGCAGCTCTCATCTCGGCGACAAACAAATATCTTAAACTTGTCAAAAATGTAGAGAAATTTAGACAGATCAGACTGTGAAGATTCTTATAATTACGAGAATTCCCCTCTGAAAGATCAGGGGCGTAGTTCTTCCAACCAGTGTGCGTGTATGACTAGAAGGCCAATTCTCGTAATTTAAAACAGACTGAGATCAGACTGTGAACGTTCTTAAAATTACGAGAATCGCCCCTCAGTTGTTTGAACATAAATGAGGCAAAAGGAGTAAAAAGGATCGTAGCAGCCGGTTGATTCTGTAAAAATCTCACCGTGAAAACTCAAGTGAAGTGAGCTTGATGTGAGTTGTAAGTAGTGTCAATCCCTAGCATTATTTGGAATGATAGCTCACTCCACGCTCACTTCACGTAAGTTTTCACGGTGAGATGGTTACAGAATCGCACTGCAGGTGGCATTCTGTAGTTCAGCAGCAGTTCTGTAGTATGTATGTATGTATTAGGAATAAAAAATCGTGAAATGTTATGTTACGGTGTTTTCGCATTCAATCATGACGGTAAAAAGCCCAGTTAAAAGTATTCTCAAACCGTTTATAACAGACAAGTTTTTACGGGATATATTTCAGCAATATCAGCACTTGTTTCACAAAAAACCTACCCATGCATCTTAGGGATGTCAGTCCCACAAAGCGCGACAAACCCGATCACTATCGCGGCACTACGATCCATCACTACGGTTTACAGCACCCATATTTGATTATTTTTAGTACCGCAATTTGACCGCCTCTGCTCGTATGCAATCCTGGTACATGCACGTGAATAAAACTGTCTACTATCATAAACGGTAAATGTTTTACATACACGTTACGATGTCAGAACGGTGTAAAAGAGGTTTAAACTTTGTTTATATTAACTGGTCCACAATATTATGGCAGGGAAGAAGAAGTAACCGTAATTTAACATGTTATAGCGACTTCTTGCCAGCTCAAATAACAAAGAGGGGAGATGTTTAAGCGTGTTGAGCTGTCGTTTGTAACTTTTGATTTTAAAGTGTTGATTCTCAGTCTAATTCTAATAAATGCTTTTTGAATAGCGTATATAAAGAGTAACGGTGGAGTTTCTTGCCCATTCTTCTCCATACGAAACTATCTATAGGAAAGGGCGACTAGAATTGATTCTTTTTTTAGTAAATTTTGACGTTCAAATGTGTCTTTTATGTGCCTATTTGAAATAAATATTTGACTTTGACTTTGAATGACATTTAGGTAAGCTGAAACAAGTAAACAAAACGTTTTACCGAACTCAATTTACACATTAAAAACTTAAAAAAAAACGCTGTTGATTTTATCGGACGGATATTAACAGCGTTACTGTTACTGTTAGCCTGCATCAACCCACTGTTGGGCAAAGGCCTCTCCCCTTGACTTCCAGCTCTTTCGATCCAGGGCTAAAGTTGACCACTGGTCGTAACAGCGTATTCATGAAAATAATTTTATTTTTTTGTCATTAAGAAATTCACACGTAAATAGGAAAAAGGCATGATTTTGCGTGCATCAAAGGCAGCAACACAAAATAGCAAGTATATCTAATTACAACTACCTTGTTGATCTAGCGGTCGCACATGCTACTGCTGATCATCGGGTCCTGGGTTCTCTTCCCTGGTCGGGCTAAGTGTTACTGGGTTTTTCAAGGATTTATCAGGATTCGGAGTCTGCAATTGTGCCCAGCTGTTGGCAATGAGCTCGCCCCCTTACTACATGGGATTTAAACATAGCTGGCGAATACGTGGCTGGCGAATATATGTGGGAGTACTATGGGTAGATATCTGCTTAATTGTTTGCGAATTATAGGCGTGATAACATAAACATAACTTTATGTTATCCAATTATAAACTTCACCACTATGTTTCAAACTGACTTCAATAAACAAAGACAACGTAATCGACCGTCATGTAAACTGGCCTGAGCTCAAATGTGTCATCGAACAATGGTGTTCGTTTGACGGTTAATTGCTCATAATCATCGTGCATACACCGTGTCATGAATTGACATTTGATAGAATATTAGAGTATGTATGGTATTAGAGAGATTATCAGACTAATAATTCAAACGAGTTTTCAAGCAACTATACATAGGTTTGCGGACCAAGAAAAGCTTTACCAGTTCAGAAGAATGGGCAAGAAACTCTACCGTTACTCTTTTAAAATGTTTTCCATTATTTTGCATACATTAATTATATAATTATATGTAAAGACGATGCACCTAAAATAAAATTACCATACCACAATAGGTAAAAGAATTAAAATGGATTAATGAACCCATGACATATAAATTAACTACATATGTGGTAGATACATGGTGCTCACATATTTACAAATATTCTAACAGTAGACGATTTTCATAAAAAAATAATAAAAAGAGTTTAAGTAATTACAGAATGTAAAGCAATGTCAAAAAAAAGTAAAAACAATTAGGTACAATTACATTAGCAACCAGTTTGATTTTGTCTAGACTCTAGAGATTGTCCTATGGAGCAGGACCAGCATGTTTCCAAGCATTCTTATCTTGGATATAGTCCTCTAATTTGTAATATCTTTGTTTACAAAGTGTACTTTTAATATATGTTTTAAATTTTCTTTCAATTAATTGCAATATTTCACAAGGTAATTTGTTGTAACATTTTACACAGTGCCCCATAAAAGAGCTGAAAGACAGTATGTACTTTGGATAATCTGAAAAATGGTTGATCTAATTTATCTTTATTTATAGTATTAAAGTTATGTCTTACTTACTTATTTTATTTAAAAGATGTTGATTTTTTCTTACATACATAATATTTTCATAAATGAATTGGCAAGTTACCGTCTTAATATGAATCTTTTTAAATAGTTCCCTAAGAGATTAGCGGCGACGTAGATTGTAAATGTCTCTGACAGCTCTCTTTTGCAAAATAAAAATGGATTCAATGTCAGCAGCCCAATCCCACAGTAAAATACCATTTGACATAATACTATGGAAGTAACTAAAATATACCAAACGCACGGTTTCTACATCTGTTAATTATCTTATCTGTCTAACAGCATATGCGGCCGAGCTTAGTCGCCCCGCAATAGATGTTATATGAGGTCCCCATTGTAATTTCTCGTCTAGCGTGATTCCTAGGAAAACTAGTCAAACAAAACAAGTCCTACAAGGTACATGATTTTAAACCAAAAGAGAACCAGCACCCTAATTGCGTAACACACGAGCAATCAGAATCTAAATCATTTTGAAGCAAATTGCTAATCCATTGCTTCATAAGTTCGAAAAATGTGTCTGCTCAACACGTAAATAACGCAATGAATGTTGTTGAACTGTCAAAATGAAACCGATTCCGATTGATCGTATGTTACGCAATTAGGGAACCACTCAAATGCTGATAATTAAAAAGTATATTTCCAGCTTCAATACAAAAATTACGACCAAATACAGCATTATTCTGCTATTCGTATATACCAACTCCAACCATTTGTTTTGTATAATTTTATAGACATTATACAATTTTTGGACAAAAACATTGTATAACGTTGTACGTTTGTATAAATTACTGAGTACACAAGTGTGTATATATTATTACTCCGTTCCAAGTTACGTAGCCTCTGCATTCGCAAATTTTCGTGCCACATGGTACACAACGCGTAACTTTGTACTTTAAAATATTTTTTTTTAAATATGATGGAAAATAATTTGATGCTTCTGGCTTCTACCAATATTGAACGCAATCTATTTTTTGTGTTTCTAAATGGAATATAATTTTCATTTGCGTTTTCAGTGATTGTGCTGAAGACATCTTACAAAACTTTCAGGCAGTAAATAAGCCACCTCCTCTTTTTAAAGATTTTAAAATCTTGACTGGTTGTAACTCCTAATTCATAATTTATTGAAACTATTTCCCTAAAGTAGGTAAAAATTAGGGCAGAGATGAATTATGTATGATTGTATGTACAGACGCATGTATTCATTAAGTACCCCAAAAGCATCCACAGCCCGACTTCCCCCACTGTTAAACCTATGCCTCTCTTTTCTTGTGTCAATCCCCACGCTCCTGTGCCAGCCTCGTCCAGGATTTGCCTTCGATAGCAACAATGTCGTTGGCCCATCTCGCCGCCAGATGACATGGATGGAAGATGAGGTATCGGTCAACACCTCGTCTTCCAGTCCTAGGACAAAAGCAACCAACTACTTAACCTACGGATCAGGGCGCGTTCACATATAACGTCCGTTTTACAGGTCCGTTAAAACGTGTATGTTATTAGCGTATGTAGTTGTATGAGCGAGTTCACACATAATACAGTATTCCGGATCCAGTAGAAAATACCGATCCGACAAAATAAGCAGCAATCCGTTTTACAGGTCCGTTTAAACGTGTGTTATTAGCGTATGTAGTTGTATGAGCCAGTTCACACATAATACAGTATTTCGGATCCAGTATACTGATCCGATCTCTTAAAATCAGTCCTGTGTGAATACTATCTCCAGTAGCGACGGATCCGTTAAAAAGGATCCTGTAAAAACGTACGTATATGTGAACGCGCCCTCAGTGCTGGCTCAGTGGAAACGGCCGCGACTTACGTGTCGTAGGTTTGAACCCTGACAGGCGCTTTACTTTGTGTCAATTATTTCATCACCACTGCTCTTAAAAGGGTGAAGGAAACGAGCATATCCTAGAACCAAAAATTCGAAGACATGTGACATCTACTAACCCACACTGGGCTCGCGTGATGTATCACAGCCCACTCCCTCTCACAGAGAGGAGGCCTGTGTCCCAGCAGTGGGAACATTAATGACTGATTATGCTGCTTATCCTACAAAAAAAGCATAACCAATCATTGAAAAATTTCAATGGATTTTCCAATTTTATATTTATTAATCCTGTGTTTGTCTTTCTACCGTACTTCCTCGAGGCTTATCGGCGAGATTAACAGTTACTGAAAATTTTCAGCGCATTTCGAAGGCTTCGGATGTGGCGGAATTCAATTAAAATAATTAATTATACAAAATATTGACGATTTCTTTTACTCGTTGTTGATTGAACGTTCAGAATGAAACGTTCAGTTTTATTTAAATATTAATTGCAGTAATGTGTTGGGTTTCGAGTGGCAAATATTGGTGTAACGAATTAAATGAAACTGTGTTACTAATGTTTGATGTTTTTGTAGTTTGATATTGTAATGGTTTCCATATCATCATCATCATCTACCTAGCCGTATGCAGCTGAATACCAGTATTTTACATGAACCGACTGCCTATCTGACCACCACAACCCAATTACTGGGTAAATCGATATACTGACGACCCGAAACGACTGCAAAATATCCACGAATGACAACCGGGATCAACTACGTATCGTGCTTTCCGAGGCACGGAGGGGTCTTGATATGTAAAGATGGTCACCCATCCACGGACCAACTGAAGCAAGCGTAGCTAATACTGATCGATAGACCAATGCAGCTGTTATTATTTAGCCACAAGCCTTTCAATTTGTTCCTTATATGACCCTTTATTTAGACTACGGATTATTGCAGGTTTTAGGCTCAATGTCGTCCGAAAGGGTTACCGCTGCCCTGGAACATAAAGGGCTAAGGAAGGAACACGGGTGGGTTTTAGTCAGTAAGAGTCTGACACTCCCTTCTGCTCCACCCAGAGCGGGAGGAGTCATTTGATGATTTCCCATCCTCAAAAAAAAAAAAAAATGCTATTCATACTTATTAATCCAAACTATCCAAATATTTTACTAAGTTTAAATAGGATTTTATATTTTATTATATATTTATCCTATAGATACATAGATTCTTTTGTAATTTGTGAATGTGCGTTTGTGGTCGTTGTAGGCTGTAGATTTGGAGATAATTTTCTATTTTATTAATTTTCTACTTTTTTTTTAAAAATTAAGTACCTGTTAGTTGTTGATAGGCTTATACGGTCTTCTCATACCTATTAACACTGTAATTTCAAAACCAATGTTTATGTTGATTACTCTTTTAAAAATAGTTGGCTTTTACAATTAAAAGCCAACTATTTTTAAAAGAGTAACCGTGGAGTTTTTTGCCGGCTCTTCTCCATAGGAAACGACCAATTGGAACCGTTAACCTAGCTTCTGACGTTTCATAAGTGCTCATTTATGTAAGTTTATATGAAATAAAATATTTTGATTTTGAGTCAACACCCGAAAAATAAAGCTAAAATATTGTTTTAAGATAAAGAATTTGAAGCCAGAAATCCTTCATTCCTTTAAAGCCACCAGCCACCAGCTGCAATATATCTCATATCTCCTTCATAGAATAAATCGATAACGTACAATATCTACAGGTTAAAAATAGATGTGCCATTCCCGAGAGGGTCCCACGTCCTTCGGCCCCATACATCATCCATAATCGAAATTCTAATTTCTTCCACACGACTTGTCCGTTGGCACCTTAAAGGAGCCGAAATACTTAGGTACTATGGCGTGCTATGGAATATTTTATGAGCCGCCCATGGTGTAACGTCCCTGGTAATGGATACTGGTAAGCCCAATAAAACGTATTGATATTGACTAGGCGATATTACATACATGTATGACATTTCTTGATTTTTTTTACGACTCTTGTCGTGACGTTTATGCCCGGAGCACGCTATATTGGTGTAGGTATTTTTGCCTCGTTACACAAGAAGGGTCTGGGTTGCTTGTATGTGTGTTTTTGTAGATAAAATATGACTATTAGGAAATTAGTGCTGTAAACTACAGTATTTTGTCTTGCTCATAACCAGCTTTAGATTAATTTTTGGTTGATATCATTTTCATTCGATTTTTTCTCGGAGTTAAAACCGTTTGCATCATGAATGTGTGCGTTTTTAAATTATTCTGTTTTGCTTTTTGGCGAAGGATAATATCGTAAGGAGCCTGGACCCAATCATCTGCAGACCAATTCTAGTAATTTAAAACGATCAAAATCTAGTCGCAGTCTCATCTCGGCGACAAACAAATGTCAAAAACTTGTCAAAATGTAGGGAAATTAGAAGTATTTTTTGACAGACTGAGACTGAGATCAGATGGGCAATTCTCGTAATTTTAAGAACGTTCACAGTCTGATCTCAGTCTCAATCTGTCAAAAATACGTCTAATTTCCTTACATTTTGACAAGTTTTCGACATTTGTTTGTCGCCGAGATGAGACTGCGATTAGATTTTGATGCTTTTGAATTACAAGACTGAGATCAGACTGTGAACGTTCTTAAAATTACGAGAACTGCCCCTCTGATATCGCCAACCGGTACCTGCAGTTAATAAACATGATCAATGCTAGTTTTATAAAGAGCTTGTAACTGTCTAGATATTTCACACCTATTGTTTGCCTTGTTGAAGAAAAGCAAAGAAAATACGTTTATTTTCGGTAAACATGACGCAGAACACAAACAAAAAAGAATAAAAAGTTGGGGGAAAATATTCGTCACGTCCACACAAAACGGCCATCTCTCAGCATAATGCTACGGTCCTATGCGAGACAGAGCCCCAGCGTTAGTTTTCAGCGACAGCCGGCGTTGACGTGATGTTCACTTGTAACAGTTAGTTATTTCTATATTTATGTCTGTAATTTATATGGTGTACAGTCACGAGCAAAAGTATGTATACACTCGGCTTTATTCAAAAGCGATTTACTCCATTATTTTTTAATGAAATTTCATGTTGTTACGAAAATAGCATTTTCGAACCCAAAGGTTTATGTAATGTGTCATGTTTCAACAAAAATCGAAAAGAAAAGCGAAATAATCGCAATTGAAAGTTGCCAAGTGTTGACATATTGGTGCTCGTGACTGTACATTACAAAGAGTATTCTATTCTGTTCTACCTACAGGCTAATATTTTAATGGCAAGTTAAATTTTCCGAATGGTGCATTTATACAACAACAGCCCTACATCATTTTAGTTAGTACCATACTAACATAATAATTACAGTGAAAATAAATGTACCTATTCAATATAACATGAATTAATATTGTGGTAAGTTTCGCTCATTTAAACACGTTTAGTCCATTAATGGGCCTTTTTATGTACGAGAATTTTGTCCGGAATAATATAGAGGGAGATAAATGTTATCGAACAATACTTACACGAGTGTTCAATTAATTGGTTGTGAATTTTGTCCTTATTATTCGGGTGGTTGGGGTGGGGGGGGGGGGGGGTAGACGATAAAGGGCGTCTGAGTGATATTCTGCTGATTTTTGCTTGTTTTCTTCGCATAATTTATTACTAGAAGTAATAAAAGTCGATGTTTTGGGTGGTTATGTTCTTCAGAAAGTAATTACGTAGTACTGGTAACAGACGGGTGTTGATGACCAGAAAGCCAATTCTCGTAATTAAAAATGTTCAAAATGTAGTCACTAATTACATCGAAATAAAATTAATTGTTTATGTTGAATACGAAATTAAATTGTCCGGTTATTCAAATGACAATTGTCACTGTTCGTCTTGAAGTGGCTATAACACGGAAAATTTCCGGAATGTATCAAATTGATAAATATTTAATTTCCCTGACTGTGACTGACATGTTTGAACACAATAACTTTGAAATAAGCTACGATCTCATCTTCTCTACAAATAAGCAGCCTCAATACAAAAGCCTTCAGAATAATGCGCAACACAAACTCCTCTCTATAAACGGCCAACAAACTTGCGAGCCAACCAAAAACCGCTATCAATACACGATTTAGTAAACTCCGCAGAAGCCACACATAAATTCATAAGGCTATCGACACACTAGCCTTTGGAAAGCCGTTCCGTAACAGAATTTTGCATCTAAAGTGACTTCATAAGCACACCAAAGTAGCTAATGTACACACAGCATGAGGACCGTGCGATAATCTCGACGTGCTCGGGATTGGGGCTAAGTCTGCTATGAGTATCCTGATTTGGATAGGTTTTGCAGGTTTTAGGCGGTAGTTAGGCAGCTTACCTGTGAGTATTGGGGAAATTTGACAATATCGGTGTGAGTTTAGAGGAAGAAGCGGTATGAAAATGTTTGTGGGAATCGTACGTAGGACGTCGGTTTGCTTGAGTACTGCTTGGGAAAATGGTGTCTTTTCCCAAGCAGAAATCACACATGCCCCATACGTACACAAATCCACACGCATTTGTGTACGCATATAAAACAGGAGGTTACCTTTTTATGATTAAACTTTACATACACAGGGAGGTTTGAAAGAACGAAGAGGAAGCCTTCACTCAGCAGTGGGACACAAACCACAGGCTAAAAAAAAAAACTTTATATTATCAACTACATAACTTAATCAGCCTGTAACATTCCCACTGCTGGGACACAGGCCTTCTCTCAGCGATCAACATCATCATCGCATCATTATCAACTGAACTGGTTTAACGAGTTTAATTGATGGCTCCATGTCACGTTGGTTCCCCAGTAACAAAATAGAGATTTTATGGCAAAATACATTAAATAAGTTCATCCCCAGTTTTATAAATACTACCTTCCCTCTGGTAGAAAGAAGCAATATAATATTATCTACCAAACCCTTCGTCTTGGTTTAATCTATAATCTTGTTTTCATTTCACAGAATCATTGCAAAGATCGTTCAAAAGATAACTATTGTGTTACAAAGATAGTATTATTCCGTGGTTGTGTTTGTGTTAGGGGAGAAAAGATTCAAAAGATGCATATCGATTTTACTTTGTTTTGAAGGGATGATGTTAGATTATCTATGGCTTGATAACGTGGGTTTTTGTTTGTGGAATTTGTCAATGAAAATAATCGCTTTAGCAGTTGGGTGTCAAGAATTTCTATCTTGGGCCAAGGGTTCACTTAAAAGGAAGAAATAATATTGCTCTGTATTTTAGATCTGCATAGATCTGTGCAAATTTTTGATTAAGGGCGCATTTTACGAACCCGTACTGGGCCCGCGTGGTTGATTATGGCCCACTTCCTCTCACATAAAGAGAAGGCCTGTGTCCCAGCAGTGGAAACATAGGTTGATTATGCATTTCACCAAACTTTTATACCTAGAATAAGTCTCATCCTGAAACTAAATTTTGTATTTTTGACAGTTTTTCATACTAGAACGTCAGACGTCCATTTTATTCCACGGATAAAAGACTTCTGATTTGACTTTGGTAAAATCAGCCCTGACTACATTCTGACATTAACAACGAATACCACAGCGTCATGAAAAGAGCCTGAAAGTTTTCAATCTATATAAAATACTGCTCTATAAAAACAAAACCATCACTCAAAAAAATAAGCTATCAACTCGTCTGTCAACTCTTCCATTACCCGCACACCGACAAAATAAAACGAAACAATAAAAACAAAGCAAGCAATGGAACAGAAACAAAACTATAATCCGAACTCACACACGCCACAAACCACAGCCTAACGGAACCACATATAAAGGAACCATTGACGCGTCAATGACGAGTTTGCGTCAGAACAAATTAATACCGGATAAGTCGTTACCGCGATCAAACCAATCGGTGCGCAAGGAAATGACGTATCGCTGTTCATTTGAGAAGGGAAATCGTAAACCGTCGATCGGAAGTTTCGTTCGTTCGCGCCAATTAGGGGCGTTGAGCTACTACGATTGTGGTGATAACAGTCAGGCTGTGACTTTATAAATGTTCACGACAACAAGATCAGAAAATTGGGAAAACATTCTTCAATACTTTATTTAACGGGGATTTTAAATCAATTCCCGGTGAATTAGCCAACTTTCGTAATTAAAAATGTTCAGAATCTAGTCGCAACCACATCTCAGCGACAATCTATGTCAAAAATGTAGGAAAATTAGAGGTATTTTTGACAGATTGAGACTGAGATCATACTGTGAACGTTCTTAAACTTACAAGAACTGCCCTCACATACAAGACACAAGACATGTACAAGAGCCAGGGTTACACTGATGTATGTGCCTTGAAGTGAAAAAATATGAAGATTATTATATAACAATGTTCAAGAAACCTTTCTTATCAACAAAACGATTTGATTTCAGGAAATAACAAAACTTTAGGGAAAGTAAGTTTACTATAGAAGAGATACATATTTTACTAGAAAAGGATTCTAGAAAAACTCCGGATCAATGACCTACTTGAAAGATCCGTTATGATGATAGATACCAACATAGTGTGAGCTAAATCTTTCTTGCTCTCTGCTGTATCCATATATGGGTGTAACCATATGCATATTGTGTATGAGTTTTGTATATTGTGCATCAAAATTATATTTAACTGTAATTTTAGTTTACATCATACATATATATGTATATATATGATATACTATTATGTCTCTCTAGTTATAAAGTAAGTATTTAAAGTAATCTGTGGAAAACGTAGTGGGTAGCATATTTATCACAGCTTATTATGTAAGCCTTGTTATAACACTGTAATATGTTACTGTTTGTTTTTCCTTAATAAATAAATAAATAAACCTGGTAAAGTAGGGCTACCTCGTCAGAACGGCAGCAGGGTGTGAATGTTGCTATATTGCAAACTATGATCCACTTCCAATAAACCAAAAGTATTTAAGAAAAATGTATACTGCATGTCGATTATTATTTACAATCATTTACCAAATAGATTTCAAGACTTACCACTGATCAAGTTTAAAAAAATACTTTTCAAACTATTAATATTTAAAAGATGTTATACCATTAAGGACTATCTAGAAGACAAATCAATAGAATCTGTAAGTTAGATTAAGTGACATCACTGAGTGTGAATACATTTGCACGCCATGTTATGGCAGGATATGCTGAAACAAATTTATTGTAACACCTTATGTACTATATTCTAGCAAATAAATATTTCGATTTGATTTTGATTTGATATCCTGCCCTCTGTGTCCCAAAACTAGCAGTCAAAGTGAAAAAGAATTTAGGTGTAAGCCTAGTTGAAATTTATGTTGCACATAAAACAGTTGATATTAAAAATATCAAACAAAAGATTTTTTTTATACAAACTGTGGTTTGTACCAGTTGATACACGAATAATCCACCACAGATAGCCCAATTAAATAATGACCTGTAAATTCACAACATTGCGGATAATCTAATAGGTATCCATACATCGGTAACTATTCGATTCGTAACAACTAGCGTTTAGCTAATGATATTAACACCGACACATGTCTGTCGTGTCAATTTACTTCACTTAATATTGAATGCTACAGGTATTGATCTAGTTTGGTGGTTCTGTTGAGGAAAAAAGTGAGTATTTTTTAAGGGTTTTTGTGTAAGATGCTTAAAAGGTTCAGCAGAATCAGAAAAACTGATGGTGATACTGACATTGCACTAGATTTTGAACGTTTTTAATAACCGGAGTTGGCTTTCAGTTTTTAATTCAACAGAGACAACGATGACGAGACGAAAGACGTTTTCAGACTTTTGCGGTGTCATAATTATCAAAGAGATACTTTCAAAGATAATCTAGGAACTATCTACTAACGATAAACATAGCTGCAAGCATGTACCTATTATAAAAGCATAATGATTGATGCTGTCTTGCGTGTTCTTTTTGGTAAAGGTATGAGTACTAATAATCTGTTCCAAAACATTTTAAAAAAAGTGTAAACAAAGGGTTTGTTTACACTTTTATTAAAATTTTCAGGCTAAATTCTTACATAATCACTTACTAAAGGGAATAAGTAACATGTTCTGCTGTATTTAAAAGCACTTTTTTCCAACAATTATGAATAACGTGAAAAATTGTCCACGAAAATGAGGTTATAAAACTAACCCCAATAATTGTCAAACGAAAAATATCTTTAAGGTGATTAAACAATTTAACTTAGAGTTCGGGGCTGTAAGTGGTACTACAAATTAGCACCCACAGCAGTACGATTCTGTAACCATGTCACCGTAAAAACTTAGGTGAAGTGAGTGTAGAGTGAGCTGTCATTCCAACTAATGCTAGGGATTGACACTATTGACAGGTCACTTTAAGCTCACTTCACCTAACTTTTCACGGTGAGCTTTTTACAGAATCGATCGGCAGGTATTTTTAGACCCGATTTGTTTACGATTCATGCAATACTTTTGGAACAAAGTATAATCATTTTGAGCAAGCATATTTGAGCGTATGTATAACGATTTTGTGGGTAAAATCATAATACTGACGTGACTTTTGCGCTATATCTCCCGCGCCGAAGGCTGGTCTCCGCTGAGATTGGTCACCATGACCGAATTTCGATCTGGAGGACTTTTTTATGCAGCAACCTTAAGAAAAGAGGATTTTGACATTCAGGTACCAGCCTGGTACCTTCTCGAAAGTAATATTTCACGTGCATATTTGCATTCAACACAAAATATTTTATTTAAATAAGATAAGGTTTTTTTTTTCATCGAAAAATGTGATTCTTTTTACGATAAGCTTCTCACTCATGCCTTCAGTCACGTAAATTTTGAATAGCTCAAACACTCACAAATCAAACAAATACAATTTCTTTGAAATTTTTCACAAAATATTTGCATGATAATTGTCTCTTGAAAACTGAATAAGGTATAGTCGATTTTAACTGAAAATTCTTATGAAGTAAACACGGTGAATAACATTTGTATTGTTATTTTTGTTTACAAAAATGTGAATGCTATGTGAAGATATCTGAAGGCCAATTCTGGTATTTAAAAAAGGTTTATTCAAGTCGTAATTTTATCTCAGCAACTCTCAAAAACTTGACAATAATGTAAGCAAAATTGTTTTTTTTTTATGACTGATTGAGACTGCAACTCAAATCATAAGTCTGTATTCAAACTAGGCTGAGAAACAGCACTTTTTGAACGTCAAAATTACATAAAACAGTCCCCCAAAACGCCTGCCCTGCAATATTTCCTAGTGCTTTAACTGAGAGTAACTAATGGCGCTACCAACTTTCCGGCAGCCCAGCATAATTCGAATGCTTAAAAATACCGAAATTACCCCTTTATTTATTTACGTATACGTAGTATGTTAATCATAATAATAATTCAAATGGTTTTATTTCACAAACATAAGGACTACAATATGAAATCATGCACGGTGTTCTTGTTAGCAACTGTATGAAATTGTATTATATTGTTCGTTTTCGTTAAAACATCACATGTTATAAAGCTACTCCCCAAGGTATTTGTAAACTTTTTTTTTTTTTTTTTGAGGATGGGAAATCATCAAATGACTCCTCCCGCTCTGGGTGGAGCAGGAGGGAGTGTCAGACTCTTACTGACTAAAACCCACCCGTGTTCCTTCCTTAGCCCTTTATGTTCCAGGGCAGCGGTAACCCTTTCGGACAATCCCGCTACCCTGGCAGGCTTCGGCCCTATGGGGCCCCGTCACTCATGCTGACATCTCTTTGAGGCGCGCGTGGAACACAACACGCCGTCCGGCACGGGCCTGGTCCTGATCGGACGGTGAGTTACCCATTACTCACCGCCCGCAGGCCCGCGCCTACGGTGGCCGGGAGTCGTCACGCGGCTCCCGACGCCCGGAGCGTCTCCCGCGGCGGCTGAGGCGTGAGGTGCGCAAGGCGCGTTCTCTCGCCCACCCCGCCACCTCCTTCGCTAGCATGACTGCTTCAGGTATTTGTAAACTTGATGTAGAAAGATGGTTAACTACTGTGTCTATTTGTAAAATATTATGACTTTTGCTAACCACGCTTGAATGCTTCTACATAAAAAAAGAAAAAATCCAAGATGGCGGCTGTGATAATTTTTCAGTGGCCACCTTGGATTATCATTTTGGCCTTGATATTGGCTTTAGCACCCTCGAAAACTATGAAAACCAGAGTTTTCATGGTTTTAAAATACTAGAAAGAGTCAGAACTCTTTCTAGTATTTTTAATAAAAAGTCACATTACGCTTTTTCGTTACGTGACGATTTCTACCATTTTACTCCTACAACAAGCTGCGTTAAAGAACTTCGTTCCAAAAATAATCAGTTTGTCCAATAAGCCAAACGACATACCCTTTAATCCCCAATTTCTACCAAAATATACACCAGAAATTCCCCGGACGTACACAAATAATGAAGAACACTAGAGGTTGGAACAGCGAGCAATTTTCAATTCGCTCGGCACCCTTCATCTGTGCGTCAGGTTCGCCGAACTCGCCTCCCATGGCCTCTTCACTTTCGCCGTGAATCCGTCTCGACGATTTTGAACCGTTCATTCATAGCTATATGTGCGATTTTAGTACGATGTGTGTATGATGTCAATTGGGTAGTTGGTTAGAATTTTATGATGAAAGAAGGACAACATGTTGGTTAGTTATGTGAAACGGTGACTTGAAATCTCTTAGTTTTGGTGACAATATTAAATTGTAGCAAGAAAATCAATAATACGACATAACAGCACTATCACATCTAGTTTCGCCGAAGGGTGGCGGAGGTACACCCACAGTTCGCCAGTTATGTTTAAATCCCATGTAATAGGGGCGAAGCTATTGCCATCATCCGGGCACAGTTCCAAAGACCAGGCTGCTAATGAGAAATTCCAGATAAGGAAAACTTAATAACACTTTGCCCGACGTGGAAATCGAACTCACAGCGTTATGCTCAGCAGTTGCGCTTGCGAACCTAGTAGTTGCAACCAACGAGGCTGTCCAAAAATATGTGTTTGCTACAAGTGTGAATTATGCAGTTTTAAAATTAAAAATAAGTGATGACACATGAAAACATGAATCACACCATTCGTCTCCTTCGTTGCTGACGTAGTTCAGAGAAAATATGCACATTTTTAACAAAAAACACATAAATAATTTATATGTTTACATACAAAATGAATACAAGTCACATTTCACTGTCAATTTATAATTTAAGCAGACGCGTGTCTACGGCGTAGACTATCCGTAGCATTCTCCGTAGCGCGTAGCAATTTCGTAGAAGTGCTACGACACTCGTAGCTCGTAGCCACTCGTTATCGCGGTTGCAACAAAAATTGCATTTACATTTATGGATGTCGTAAATGGCGCTTTGAGGTGACTATGTAATATTAATGGAGGAATATCTTCGCAATATATGGCAATATTATAGGTAAATTCTAAAGGAATTGTGCTATAATATTCCCGTAAATTCTGTCATAAAAATAAAATTGTTATGGTTTTGCAATTGGCAGAAATGAAATTGCTCATGCATTAGTCAGTCAGCATTTCTATTGATTTCACCTTAAAACTGTTACATTTTTCATACACATTTCATGTTTCCGCCTAAGAAGAATCAACAGAACATTTTTCAAATTAATAAAATTACAATTTAATAAATTGATAGATGAAATTGATACCAGGAATGTGTCGATAATTCGGGTACTGGCAGCATCATAATTATGTGCTGCAATTATCACTGATAGATGTAATTAGTCGCAACGATTCACTGCTAAAGCAATGATATCAGGAATCTATAACATATTTACATCAATATACTAACTGAATCAGTAAAGTACATTCTCGTTGTGATTCATAGACTCTTCAGAGTTCCGGAAATATAAATTAATAGGTAAAAAGAAACCTGTATCAAAGATTATTTTGAGTCCATCTGTCACAGACGTTTTTCTTAAAATTTATGAAACGTAAGAATTAGAATTTTGTCATAATGGTTTTCATGACGTGAACATCAATCGCCAGTCATCGATAAGATTATTTTTTCCTGTCTGTGTCTGTTTTAACTGAAGAGAAAGATTATGTCATTTAGACAATATTTAATGGAATCTCATTCGATGCAGACGGGCGCTTGACTTTGTGTAAATTATTTCATCACTGCACTCTAAACTGTGGAGGAAAACATCGTGAGAAAACTGGCATGTCCTTGAACCAAAAATTCGAAGACTTGTGACATCTACCAACCCGCACTGGACCCGCGTGGTGGATTTTCTTTCCTTTCAATAAGATGAGGCTTGTGTCCCAGCAGTGGGAACATTATAGACTGACTATGCTAGTAAAGATTTCATGCAGGTAGGTGAGATCTTTGAGGCTGGGTACTGAATAGCGATCTGCAGTGCGATTCTGTAACCATCTCACCGTGAAAACTTAGGTGAAGTGAGCGTGGAGTGAGCTGTCATTTCAGCTAATGCTAGGGATTAACACTATTGACAGCTCACTCTAAGCTCACTTCACCTAACTTTTCACGGTGAATTTTTTACAGAATCGATCGGCTAGTTTGGTAACGTTGTTCAAGCTTCTGTAGTCGCCACAAACGCAAACATCAGAGTTTTCCTTTTATGTGTTACGTGTGATGATGCGGTTTACTATGGGGCGAGGTGGCCTAAAAGTAATCTCTATCCTCGATTTCAAGGTGAAGTTGTCAGGAAACATACCCAGCAAGAAATTCCACTTCCTAGAATAGAATAGAATAGGTATTTATTTGCTTAGAATGTAGGTACATAAAATAAGTTGTAAAATTCTATAATAGGATCCATGTACATTCTGTCTTAATATAGCATGCAAATTTATACAAAATACGAGAAAATAATGACTACTACATAACTAAAGATTATCATTTAGGAAATCCTGTACAGAATAATAACATTTTTCTAATAGTAATTCTGTGAAGTGTTTTTTTAAATTTATGCAACGGTAAATTTTAATTATATAGTATATGATAGTTAGTACACTTTGACCATACAAAACCATATCGATCCGCGTCGCTTTTATAAACTAAAACTGTTTAGCACAGAAACGTCTATATTCAGCACTGGAGCAGCGAAGCGGCTCAACTAAGTAGGTAAATGAAAATTGATTAGCAGCTGACAGACTGTAACTGAGTCTGGGCTTATTTTACCTTAGAATTTACACATGGAAATGGAAAATGTATTTTTGTTTGTTTACCTACTAGGTTTGGTTTTAGTCGCTTGGTTTGGACTATGATTTTGATTTTGAGAGCTAATAACTGATCAAGGTGGTCTATATGGGGAGTGTTTTAAAATTCAAGGAAAACTGTTAACTAAAAACTGCCCATCTTTTCTGTAATAATCTCTTTGCGAAAACTACAATCCCTTCACAAATATTTTGCATTCCTGTCAACATCACAATGATTTTTATTCTCGTTCTAATAAAGTTGCTCTTGGGTTGCTGCCACTGACGAGTCTGTCAAAATCATTGTGATCTTTATTCTTATCACAAAAAGGTGGCTGGTAGGTTACTACTGTTAGAGTCAGTTGCATGCTGCACTGGTTAACGTCATACCGTCAACGCCGGCTGCCGCTCTGTCTCGTATAGGGTCTTAGCATTATGCTGCGATGGCCGTTTTGCGTGAATGTGACGCATGTTTACCCCCAACTTGTTATTTTTTTGTGTTTTTGTTCTTTTTTATGCGTCATGTTTGCCGCAAATAAATGCATTTTCTTTTTTTCTTCTTCTTTCTAAGTCAAATAACTGTGAACAGACTGTAAGGTGAAGTAAGCTTGAGGGGAGCTGTCAATGGTGTCAATCTCACAACTCACCTCACCTCACCTAACGGCTCATCTTCTCACTTCACTGTGAGATTTTCAAAGAATGGACCGGCTGTTTGTCATGGAGAAAAAGTTGTTAAGAAGGTATTACATTAATTATGATGTAAATAAATGTATCACAGGCGGGACATCACAGGCTTTTAATAATAATATATATATAAATAAATGTATTCGATCAAAATTGCCTCTGATTGATTCTGGGAAATATTTTTGATTCCTACCTTACAGACTACAAAAGAAAAAAACAGTCAAAGATCAATACAGATCTCTCACATAGGAATCAATGATTGCTAATACGGGCCCTATAATATTTTTTTACTCTGCCCGACTAACAGCCCATTTTTCAATCGTCAAATAATTTTTATGTGTATGCTTAAGATGGCAGTTTAAAATATTTTCTATATAAAAACGGTCAAACCGCAAATGTCAGACCTGTCAAATGCCTGAAATGTCAACCTCAGATAAAAATTATCTGACTATTGAAAAATCAACCTGAATGTAAGTATGACTGAAATATCTGACTATCAGTTACTGTGGATACAGTGTACAGTCACAAGCATCAATGTGTCAACACTTAGGAACTTTCAATTGCGATTTTTTCGTGAAATAACGAATGCAACGTTGAAATACGACACATTACATAAACCTATGGGCTCTAAAATGCTATGTTCGTAACAACATAAAATTTCATTCAAAAATAAAGGAGTAAGTCGCTTTGAATAAAGCCGAGTGTACACATACTTTTACTCGGGACTGTACACGTTGACTGGTCGGTAAGCTGCTTAGTAGGTGTTACAGCCTACTGATTACCGCTGCAGGTGTAGATAATGCAGTGTAAACATTATCTGCATGAACTAAGTATCATGATCTGCCTAGCCTTTTCCCTATTATGTCGGGGTCAGCTTATAGTGTAATCGGACGCAGCTGAATACCAGTATTTTACATGGAACGACTGCCTATCTAACCTCTGCAACCGAGTTACTGGGTAATACTTTCCACGAATGACAGCAAAGAATACAGTTTGTGTGTTATAATATTGTAACGATTTTTTTGTACAATTTTACCGGCAAATAAGAAAATATCGATTCGGCTTTTTCGAAAAGGATCATTGAAGGCCTTTTTAATGGCACTCCATTTTACACACAGAGTATTCTAATATACGCAGAGATTTTTAATGAAAAAAAAAAATACGAAAAAGTACGTTTAAAAAAAAGTTAATCAATTAATAATGTATATCATGCCATTATAGGGTAGCTGCATGCGATTGCTTTAAAATACAAAAACAGGTCATCATCATCTGCCTAGCCTTTTCCCAATTATATGTTGGGGTCGGCTTCGAGTCAACCGGATGCAGCTGAATATCAGTATTTTACAAGGAGCGACTGCCTATCTGACCTCCACGACCCAGTTAATGGGTAATACGATAACCCTTGGTAAGACTGGTTGTCAGACTTTCGGGCTTCTGACTACCCATAACGACTGTCAAAGATCCACGAATGACAGCCGGGACCAGCGGCTTAACGTGCTTTCCGAGGCACGGAGGGGTCTCGGTATGTAAAGATGGTCACCCATCCACAGACCAACCGTAGCGTAGCGTAGCGTAACCTGACCGATCGACCTGTGCGGCTGTTATTATTTTAGCCACGGGGCCCTAAAATACAAAAACAGGTATATGAAAATATTTTAACACAGAACTAATAAGGTAATTTATAAAATATTACGGTCCAAAAGTAGAACCTCCCAAGTCGAAAAACAACGTTTCATTACAAACATTCTCTCGATAAGCCAAATGAAACGCGAAGGAAAAGCTCGTTGTCACAACACTAAGGGGGGGATTCCGATCGTTTGGGGTATGGGGGGGGGATGATTTAATAAATATTCAAATAAAGGAAGAGGTCCATTGGGCTCCAACGACGGACGCAAGCCCTGAACTCCGTGTTATGTGTCGATCTGCGGTGAACGGCGAACAGGCGAAAATACAACGTAATTGAATAGTAATAAGGCTGGATTTTCTAACGCTTGGCGAAAGGTTTTGTAACTAAAAATCGGCCGTTCATTATTTTTTTACGTAAGTTCGGCTTTCATGTAAACAAAATAAAAAAATAGTATCTGCATTGATTGGCGTCTGTAGAGGGTTGAGGTTCTTGAAAGGTTTTTTGTTGGCAACACTGATTGGTAAGTCGAATATTATTTTTCTAATAAATTGCAATAAAAATTGGGTGTTTAAAAACTCTTCAAAAATCGTTTTTTGTGATGAGATTTCACTTTGACGTCACAACTGAACAACATGGACAAACAAAGTTCATCATTTCGTTTACTCGATACAATATCTCAATCAATTTAAAAAGAAAACCTTCCTTTTTCTTCAAACCTAAACAAATACCGAAACACGGAACGATCAACAAAAAAACACGAGAAAATTCACCAACTTTATGAATATTCTTCCATCAAGTCTTCACAAGTATGCATCCTGTATAGCCCCCGGACAATAAACGTTAACCGCTGACTAAACAATATCCCGGAGATAAAGACCCTTGAAAAAACTTCATATTTGATACTTTGGCGTCGGCGACGCAATAACTGCCTCTTAACGATAACGTGATAAGCTTCCGCTTAACTGATTTTAAATTGTGATGCAGGGATGTTGGTTTAGCGTGTAGCTTTTAAATTTAGTGTCAGTTTTAACTTCATACTTTAAGACTCGTGCTATCTCGGCTTCTAGAAGGTAGTGTTGGTAAACCAAAGCTGATTAGATAAAAATGATTTCACAAACTGCGATACTTTTTACAGGCATGATTTTTATATTCAGTTTCTTACCCGTTCTTCACCACCTTTAACTTTCTAACTGACCGACTGTTTGATAATTCAAAAGTGCCTGTAAATGATTTAATTGAAATAAATGCCTTGAGTTTGATTTTTGATTAATCAAGACCTGTGGGGTGATTGTGTAACACACTAATAGTAGGAATGGCTTTCATTTTGACAATTCAACATCATTCATTGCGTCATTTACGTTGTTGAGCAGATACATCTTTTGAACATATAAAGCAATGGATTAGCAATATCCTTCAAAATATTTCAGATTGTTATTGATAGTGTATTACGCAATTAGGGTGCTGTATAATATACATACCACAGCTGACTAAAATTGTATTCTAATTTTAGTCGATAGTCCAAAATTATTAGACAAAAAAATACGATAACTGATCATAATATTTTCGGTTTAAGTAGGTACTTTTCTGCATTTCAAAGACGATACTCTAACATCTTAGGGTAGTGTATCTTACAGTATTGGGGCGTATCATATGAGTATAAATTCAAGAAACGAGATCAACTAAAATAGAATACGATACAGACACTCACCTAACTCAATATCCTAAGTTTCCTCTAACTCTACGAGCTAATACTATTACCATTCCTGGGACACTGTATAATTTTTTCTCCTCTCTTCGGTACTTAATAAGCCATTGACATCATCTTTCGCCTAAAGAATCATTTCGTCGAGAAGGTTCTCAGCCAAACAGTCCTTAGGGATGATGGGTTTCAGCATTTTTGAGATAAGGTTACGTCACACCAAAAATATTTATGAATAATGGAGAGTAATAGAATTTTACGCATTTTCCGATATTGTTATCATTAACATTTTTTGAATATTTTTATAACACAAGTCTCTAGAGAGTTTGTCGTTCTGGTTAAAATAAAAAAAACAAAGTTTACCTATTTATGAAATAGAAAATTACAAAGAATAAATTAACAATATCTTTATGTTGTACTCCATTTTATTTGACATAACTTCACGCCACTTTCCCCCTAACTTTTACATTACTGCGAAATGTATGTAGTAGCATGGGCTACTACATACATTTCGCAGTAATGTTTAAGCAACCAAAAAAAAAAAAAAAATTGCCGAGTTGTTGTTAATTTCATTTTCAATTCTTAATTTCAATTTGTATTTCAATTTCTTAACTTTTTGTATTGTTTTTTATCCGTCTTATTTACGTTAGTCTGTTTGAGTTTTAGTTTAGTTTAGTACTTTAGGGCAGCAAGATATTGTAATCAATGCTATGAGCGCCGTAATTGTTATGTACATTAGTCCTTTAGTTATTAAGATTATTTCTAGCATAAGTTGTAGTAGCAATATGTGTGTATATGATGTGGTTGTGCGTTTTTTTAAAATAAATAATATTAATATTAATTATTTATTGAAATAATTCAATTATTTAGAGCTAAATAAATTATTGGACACATGATAAATACTGAAAACCTTGCCAGTTCTGTAAATTCAGATTGATCTTCATTTCCCCAAGGTAGTGGCAACGAATCGGTATCTGCTTTGACATTAATACGACAATACTCTGACTGACGCAGTAATTGATAAAATGGTACAAACAAATAACTCACATAACCAGACTTTAATGTTCCAACTGCTGAATCACAGGTTTCCTCTCTTCGAGGGGAGTGGGGTATCATCTACCACGCGGGCTAAGTACGGTTTTGTAAATGTCATAATTATGTCTTCGAATTTTTGGTTGTAGGACGTTTTCTTTCACCATTTTTAGAGCACAGACGAAATTATTTACACAAAGTCCAATAAATAACTGTTTGACTTAAATTCAGTAAGTACTTATGTATTAACATTTAGAAAAACAAAACAAAACGGGTCCTTTTAAGAACAAAATAAAAATTAATGGCAATTAGTTTTTGATAAGAATTATGAGTTTGTAAATTGAAACTCATTGTTTTTTTTTTTTTGAAATCATGAATTACAAAACTCTCTTTGTGGCTGTGTCTACTGAGTTTCAGATATGATACGTAGGTTAGGTAATGCGGGCTGGTGTACGCAACTCCACGTCAATGTACGCATTTTGCGTATGGGATTACTAGTTATTTGTATTTGAAAAAAATGGTCAATATTTAAAAACTAGATGTCGGCGGCATTTCCTAGCTCACTGATCCCTGAGCAGAAATGCCGAAACAAACGCAGAGATCATGGTCTCTTTTAAAGTCTAAACATTATAACAATATTAATATTTTAAATGACTAACAATGCAGGGTTATATACAGAAGAGCTTTTGCAGCTTTAAGTTGACCTGTCCCGACAGACGGCTGATTTCAGGCTAATTTTAGACCAACTTCCACTACTAACAAGACATACTATCAGTCACACTGTAAATATTGATCTTGTTGACTCACATGGCATCAGGTGTATTTACCTCATGGCCATCATTCTCTATTTCAGATTATAATTCATAGAATTCAATTCGTTCATTTCCTAGCCTGTATTATTTGCCATGGAAAATTATTGATTCCGTAATCAGACCACAATATTTATATTCCGTTTATCCCAACTTACTTTTCAACCGATTTGCAATCAAACAAGATAAGCTATAATTCTATTTATTAAAGGTATAATCTTTAACATTGTATCACATAATGTGACCAAAAAATTACCCTCGGATCGTCGGAATCACCGTTTTATTCATTAGGTATCATTTTTATAGCATTTTTTAATCTTGTGTTTAACACGCTGTTATATAACAGTGTGCTTATCAACAGTTTTAAGCTTATTCGGATAGATTTTGAACTTAAAATGTATCGTTTATTTGTGAGATTTTTCTAGATTTTCAGCTACGTACAGGCTCATGGAAGCTCTTCCAATAAAAAAAAGACTAATAAAAACGGGTATATTTTGACAGAAACTCAAGAAAATCCAGAAATAATATGAGTGTTAAACGTATTACCGGTTTATATTGATCTCTGTAATCCACATAATTATCGCAAATACCGGACAGTTTTCTGTAAACAACATTTTCTTCATTCACACCTTTTCCTGAAGTGATTTATTTTCGCCCCTTTTGATGTAAAACCACGATATTTTCCGTCACAACACTTAGTTGCGGCAGCAGAGGTAAATGGGGTGGCACAAAAAAGGGGCCCGCGTTCTATTCATGAGTAAAACTTCTACAAGTGTGTATACAAAATGTATTTGTATAATGTATATATGAGGATATATTTATTAATATATAGCCTAGGGCCTTATGCGGTATAGGATACTGGGGCCCCATGGAAAATCTAGGATGCAAAAACGAGCGAAATTAGCTCGAAATTTGTAGCACCTTGCCATTGATAGCCCCTAGCTACGACGCCGGAAGGAAATAGGAGGCCCCATGAATCGTGGGGCCCTGGGCCCAGAGAGGCCAATGGAAAAGAAGGCTCTGTAACTTTCCTACTCTTAATTTTTGAGACTAACGTTAACATATACAGCTGATTTTAGTAACAACATTTTACATTGCAATTAAATTTATTTGTGCCAAATTTTATACCAATTAATATTACAGAAATTGCTAATTTATTTTAGTACATTTGTTACGTCTTAATTGAGGTTTTTGTACTTATTTATAAAATGTATTAACCAGTCATTTCATAACTAATTATAAAAACATTGAGCGTGTGGGAGTGTCTTTTACATGAAAATGCACAGAAATGATCAACTCTCTCTTTCTCTCTCTCTCTATCTTAGACTTTGGTTCTTTAGCTCTATGAGTATTGGTATTTTTATCAAGGACTTGTAACCAAAACTAAAATACTTGTACCCAAAAATCTGAGTTCGTCGCGTCGCGTATAATTTTCTACAGTTGAAATGCAGTAAGCTGAAAATATTTCAAGCATTTTACGAAAACTTTTAGTCGTGGATTCCCATAGTGTAAAGAGGGTTAAAGCCGTGCACGGTTCAGACCCTCAACGACATAGAGTAAGTAAGTGCACTTCAATCCGCAAAATTGAATTTCAATCACGACTCTGATTGGCTGAACTAAGTTTATAAGTACATAGTATTTTATTGACTTTGGAAGTTTTTTATACGATAATGTAATTACTGAAAAATTTAGACTTTTTTATCATCATCATCATGACAGAAGGAATGCGGCAATTAACATGATTTAAAAAATCTATTTTTTCTTATCTATCACATTTTAATCAATTCAATTACTGAAAACCTGGTTATTATGCAGTCGCAAATGTATTTTTACGCAGATCTCAGACATTTTCCACAGAAAATCTCATCACCATAACTTAAAACAAGCATCCAGTCCAACTTTAGAGAAATACGCAATCTTTGACTTAATCTACTTTTGGTTTGAGACGGCAAATTGCAACAACCGTTCGCACGAAATTTATGTACGACGTCTGCACAAGTTACGTCGCAATGTAATCGTAAATATACGCCAGGAGTACGGCAATGGGGAATAAAGTTATGGGTCATTTTGAGAGAATGGCTAGTGGCTGGTGTCAGCCGCGTAAGTAGCGGTACAGAGATTATTTTTAGCAGGCATAAAGTACTAAGTGTATGTGAGCACCATTTCGCGTGGTTCTCGTGACGGTTTTAGCAGATTATGTGGATGTACGAGTTCATCAATTGGACGTGGTTAGTAAAAATGATTATGCTTATTCTAATGTGAGCCGGCTAATCGGCTAGGGGCCGTGTGTATGAGATGGACCGTGAATGTTTTAGCGCATGACTCGCGCGCACTGTAATCACCAGTCCGCCTACCAAATGCGGTGATTATGGCATTTTTTTTTTTTTTTGAAAAATGTATTTTTGTGGTATTGATGTATTTTTTAATGAAAATGCTTATTTGTAATGGTACTTACAGTGTAGCGCAAGGGGGGCACATAGCCGAGAGCGCACGAGTGCTCGCCCGCCGCTCGGCCGCGCCGCCGCGCTACCGCATGGCGCCGGCACGCCAGAACCGCGCGATGAGCTGCCCGCGCGCGACAAAACCGCGCGTCCAACGCCCGCGCGATCACGACAACCAGTCCACGACTCCCCACCAACAGTCCGACTGCCGACAATTCACAACATCGTCACTATGCTCAGACAGCTACACCGCCGCCACCAGCCGCCGCGTCGACTGTACATCACACTCGCACGTTAATAATGTATGAAAACTTTTTCGTAACCCAACATTGTCGCATTGCAGAAAAACCGCTCCAAAACGCTTCGAGACATTAACTACGCTTTGTCTTCTTGTACGACTTTACATGCTAGCTTATTTATTCACGGGGAAAATTGCGTGCTCGCGTGGACGCGACGTGGTGTCTGCGGCCGTTAAAATTGATCGGGTTTGTGTATACTCACATTAGCATACCAGCGTCGGCCTCCCGGTTATCAACTATCGTTAACGTAAACAATTGAACACACAATCATTTTGTCGAGTGGCGCGGCGCGATATCACATGCCGGTGGGCCGCGGATCGAAGGAGCCCGGGCGAGACCCCGGCTCGTCAGAGCATGGGCCCCGGGGCTCGGCGCCGCAGGGCTGCCACGCCACCACACCGTATGCGGCGTTTGCTAGCTAAATGAGCGGATTAGGTGCGCGGGGCGGAAGTGTCGGAGGCGACACGCGCGTCGTTGCCACTGCAGGCCGCCACTGAGGCGGGGCGGCCCGGGAAAGCCTCCCCGCGCCCTTCCATCCCCCCGCGGCCGCCCCCCCGCACCACCCCGCCCGCCATGTGCCCGGAGCGCGCTCAGCCTCTCGCCTCGCAAAGGGTTGTCGGCAAAGGGAAATTGCTACTATCGTCTTTTTGTCGTGACGACAATTGGCCGTGCTTTAGGCGGCGCTTTCTCTTTGACCGGGGGTCCAGAGCGGGTCGCTTATTGTATAAGAGAAGCTATTTTATTTAGTTTTTGATCGGGTGAATAATATTTGAATTGTTTTCAGTCATGTATCGGGGAAGGCGCGTTATGTAACGCCGTGCGGCTGCCATGGCGGTCCCGCAGACGCAGCGCGCCTGTCGGAATACCCCTAACGCAGCCCTTAAATTTCTAGTGAAACGTTACGAGCGGGCGCGAAGTTTACCGAGTTCGTCCGACCGGCAGGCCCGAGCGCGGCCGAACGCGCGCGACCGGCGCCGCCCAGTCAATAAGGCCGTCTCCACTCGCCGAACAAAGACACTAACCTATAATAATTACATTTAATTAAGGATAACTGGACTATTTTGTATAATAAGCATATCGCTGCAGCGTTAGTACCCAGATTTCACACTTGATAGAGTAAAATTATTTTATACGTGTAGTCGTTTAGGTTATCGCGCACGTGTGCCGTAGTACTATTAATAGGTTAGTGATGAAACTCTCACTATAATAATTACTAATAGTTATAAGAACCCGAAAAATACAAAAATATATTCTACACCACAAACATTATTCCAATCATTTTGTTCCCGCAATATAATTTCTGGTTGTTTATTATTTATTATTGTCGGGTAGTCGGAGGTCGGTCAGCCCACCTGTGCAGTGCGCGAGTCCTTAGTGCAGTATTGTGTGATGAGACGTCTCCATAGATACGCGTATGTTGTGAAACTCGATGCTTTATTTACATGGAATGCGTTTTATTATTCGTATCTTTTGCGTTTTAATTCGTATGAACGCGTTTTTATTATTGGTTCGTGAATGATGTTCGTGAACGGTGTTGGTGGGCGTTATGTTTTGTGGTTTTCCTTTCAGTTTTTATTCAAGTTTTTGGTTTTTATTGTTTTAATAATTGTATTTGTGTTTTTGCTTGTGATATTATTGATTTATCACAGTTGTTTGTAATGTGTCTTCATATCTGGATAGACGGACCAAAGTACCGTTTCGGTTTGTAAAGATTGCCAGCAAGGTTAAGTTTTGCAGTTGCAGTGGAAGAATATACGTATTGCGTATATTTAATTTTTCTGGACATTTATAAAAGATGATTAAAGTTAAGTAACGTTCAAACGTCAAACATGTTAATTAAACAGACGCTAGTCGCTACTTAACTTTAAGCAACTTTTATTAATAAAGAGGTATAAGTCGATGATGACATGAGAAATCAGAATTTTCAAGAGTTTAGAATCATGACCGGTACGAAAAGTTCCATTTATAATGCATAGATACAGATAAAACCTATGTTAAGATGGATGTAAGGTAGATACACTTACATAAAGTTAATGGTACAACAATCTCGTCTTGAAATAATACTTTAAAAGCCCAGTAGGTACGTTGAGTTCCAATGGGCAATGTTTTTTTTTTTTTCTTTTGTTTTTATAAAACCTTGCCCCACACTAGGAATGTCTCCTTTATCGTGGGTGCGTTTACAAACATTAAAACTCACATACATAAACAGTCAGACCCGGAACAACTACTTGTAGGTCATACATATTTGTTCCGTGCGGGAATCGAACCCGCGACACGCAGCGCAGCAGTCAATCGCTTAACCACTGCGCCAACCGTGTTGTCAAAGTGTTTCTATTAGTTAAAGTAACAGGATTGTATCGAGAGATGGTGAACAGCCCATCGATACTAATATTATAAATGCGAAAGAAACTTTGTTTGTTACCTTTTCACGCCTTAACGGCTGAGCGGACGTTTTTCATGCAGGTAGACTAAAAAGAAACATTATTTATTCAAATGTCAGACGACTAATGCCTGACGCTAGCTGACAATGACCTGGGTTAGGACCGTTGGATATTGATATTGATTACACCATAAATGACGAATGAATAAATAAATCAATATTTTGTAACAATTTCATGATTTAAAAGAGTGTCCGTGGAATTTCTTGCCCGTTTTTCTCCATAGGTTCTATGCTTTGGAATGGGCAACTAGCTTCATCTTTCTGACTGACCGACCCTTTGACAATTCTAAAGTGCCTATAAATTGGTTTATTTGAAATAAATGCTTTTAAATGAGTTGGAGATTGATAATTTCCGCGAGCAAAGTATCTAGATAGCCGGCTAGTATCTAAATATTTCCTAACATCAACGTAGGTAACTTTAACAGATTTCAATTTTGACAATATTTTCAATCCCCATAACTAGCACGCTATATTTCGGGCTATGAGAATACAACTGTAAGCCAACAATTCACCGATGATGGATCGGACGGGTCGCAAAGTCAACTATGCGACAGTCCATATAAAACGGATGTAAACGATTGCATACGGATTTTTGCTGTACGTTCCGATGCAATCTGGTTCAGAATTTCAGAATAATCTGAACTTTTCGGAGAAGTAGAATTGTGGCATTGTAGTCTGGGGTAACTCTTCTGAGGTAAACCGGGTTTTTATAGCGCAGAAAAAATGTATACGTGCAATTTATGGTATGAAATGGTTTGATTCTTGTAAACCGATTTTCAAATCAAAAAAGCTGTTAACTGTCCCTAGTTTATATATATACGAAGTCGCTAAATTTGTTAAGGGTCATCCATTCCTTTTCGAAGCCAATGACAATATAAGTAAGCGGCTGTTAACGAGATTACCCCTCAAAATGCCGGTCCCAAAATTAGAACGGTTTAGACGGAACTGTGCATAAGTATATGGCGCCACTTATTTTCAACTCCCTACCTAAACATATTTCCGAATTACCATATCATAGATTCTGTCGTGCTTTACGGGGCTGGTTGATAGAGGAAAGCTTTTACTCAGTAAAAGATTTTTTGAAGAAAAGCTCATGCTGCTACAAATTTTTTAAGGATGCATAAATTTATTTCATATTTCATTTTAATCTATTTTGACATTGTAATATAATCAATAATGTAAACTTAAATTTATTTGTTTAATCAATTTTCATTCAGTCATGTATTTATAAATTTTATTCCTTCATATTTGCATACCTTTAACTTAGGTGAAATATGTCTTGGTCTATAACTGTCACTAACAACTCATGTACCATATTTATAGCAAATAAATGAATGATTAGATTTGATTTGAGGATTAATTCATTCATTCATTTCATATACGGGTTTGGTTTCCGCACTTAGTCCTTCAGGTGGACCATTGTGCGTGGGCCATGGCGGTCGTCGGTGATTATTCCAACCAGCCCACCTCACTCCAGAAGCTTATTAAGTCTCCTGGTATGTTGAGAACATCTGTGTAAGATCTGGGTGGCCCGAGGGTTTCTGCCCTAATCTGGGTGACGCCTGTGCACTCAAAGAGCACATGCGCGACGGTTTCTTCAGCCTCCATGCAAGCTCTGCACAGGGGACTGTCTGTTAGGCCTATCGTGTGGAAGCGTTTGTTTACTGAGCAGTGTCCCGTAATGATCCCCGTCACCAGGCGCAGAAGGCGCAGAAGACAGGAAAGGTCCTGTCAAGGCGTAGTAACCTCTTGGTTAGCTGGCCATCTAATGATAGCATGGCTTCCTTGGACTGCCTGCACTCCGTGTCCGTAACTCTCCTGGCTGCTATTACATGAGCCGCTTGTATTATACCCACACACTCTGATTGGTAGACCGTGTTGAGCATTCCTAGCGGGTTGGATATGTTTATGTTGAGGTCATGTGAGTGAACTCCGACTCCAGTTCCGCAGTCGGTCTTTGATTCATCAGTGTAAACTTTCAGCTCTCTCGATCCCGAGTAGTCGCACCGCTCCTCTTTAGGCACTATGTTGTAATGATTTTGGAAGCAGTATTGCTTATGGGCTTTTTCGCAGGTGATGCCATCATTGGCTGCCGTTTAATCGCCTCATCCTTTAGGACTCTAGACTCACTAGTCTGGTGGCCTAGAACAGACGTGAGCACAGCCCACACACTACACCACACCACACACACACGGCTCACTAGTCGTATGTGATAATTGGTCGGATAACTGTGGTGTAGAGCCAGTAGGTGACCTTGGGGCTAATCCCCTAATTTTTCCAAAGCATTCGCTTGCATTGCCACAGGGATATGCTGGATATGCAATCAAAATCTATTCTTATAACAACTCATAATCAACGTTTATTACACCCAGGAAAGCTTTTTGTCTCTGCCATGAGTTCTAGTAAGAAAGAATTCCTTAGATCCTACGTTGTAGCTATCATTGGGAGGCTCATTTTAGCTCTGAAAATCATGTGCTGGTAATGTAGACACAAGGTAGGCCCTTATAAAATAGGAAAATAGCCTTCAGCTGTAAACAAGCAGAACTGGTCAAAAATTTAGGTGAATTAGTTATTTTTGACAGATTGAGACTGAGATTAGAATGCGACCGTTCATAAAAATAGAATAGAATAGAATAGAATACTCTTTATTGTACACCATACAAATTACAGAACATAAATATATAAAATTTTATAAAGGGTGACACAATGGGCGGTCAAAAATACGTGAATATTACAGGGATTATTTTTATTGGTGTGTGAATTTACGTATTTAGCATAATCAGCCTTCCCACTGCTGGGACAAAGGCATCCTCTCGGTGAGAGGGAGTGGGCCGTAATACTACGCGGTCCCAGTGTGGGTTAGTAGATGTCACACATGTCTTCGATTTTTTGGTACAAGATGATTCTCTTACGATGTTTTCCTTCACAGTTTTGAGAGCAGTGGTGATAAAATTATTTACATAAAGTAAAGCGCCTGTCTGGGTTCGCACCTACGACCTACGATGCATAAATGGCGGTCGTTACCACTGGGCCACGATTGCTCTTTTATTACCTATATGACAAGCTAAGATTCCTCCAACACTCATAACTATTCCGATCAGTGCTCAGAATACGTAATAGTTTTCTATTCAATTTAAATAATAACAGTACAAACTACGTTGTAGATATTTTTGAAAACGTGCTCAAACTGGTTGTGAAGTAATAAGTTCATTTTAATTGAGCTGCACAATTTGTTCTTTAGAACTGTTTTATGGAGAGTTCAATCAGCCATCTTGAATAGACGTAGATTTCTTCTAGATCCTAGACATAAATTGATAGGAATAAAGTTTAATATTGTCTTAGCTGAGTTTGGAAACGAAGTTATTGCTAAAGGTGGTAATTTTTAGCAGAATCTAGAAGCTGAAGAAAAAGGCGTAAAAATTACTGGTGCATTTTTTTCTCAAAAACTATTGTTATTCCTGACAACGAAAGGAAAGGGGTTGTTTTGTATTTACCAAAATACTTAACCTAAGTAACATCAGTGTTGTTTCAATCAAAATCAAAAGTCATTTATTCAAATTAGGCTGAGAATCAGCACTTTTCGAACGTCAAAATAAGGGATTGGTATACAGATGAACAAGACGCCCTTCTAACTAGGAAAATCCTCTATCTTGAAGGACAGTGTACTTTAGTGGGCTTGACACGTTTTTACAAAATATTTATAACTGCGTAATAATTCTGATGTAAGCATGCATATTTATTGAATGGGCTTGTTAATTGTGAGGAGTGTTTGTGTGTGTACTGCTGTGGAGTCAAACTGGTGCGTTTAAACATTGTGAAGCAATTTCGTGTGTATTTTTAGCTTGAACTTAGAACTTCCTAAGCCAAACAAATTAGCTCACTTTGAAGGGTAGAAAAAATCATTAGCAGCGCACTTTTTTCATATTTTTAAAGTTTGAGTTTGTTTATCATCGTATGGAAACTTGAAATACTATTCCAAAATAAACGATAACACTGAAAGAATTACACTAGACTCTCGTAAGGCATTTTAGAACATTTTTATCCTCGTAGATTTGTTATAAAATGTTGTATATCTAAACTTGCTTCTCTCAGACTGGTTTAGGCCTAAGCGAAGGCGTCCACTGAATCAGAATAAGATTATGAAAGTTTTTACAAGAAAACTCTCGTTCTTTTTTATTTATTTTTTTTCTTCGGAATAGTGGCGTAATTACTTTTAGTTTTGATCATGTTAGTAATATTTTAGCAGAGAGTCATAATAACATAATGATACCTCTGTATTCCCCAAAGAGATAGGCAGAGGTATGGTACTTATAATATACACATTAGGCAATCATATCACTTGGTCTTAACAGGTTTTTATATTTCACTAGCTGACCCGGCAAACGTTGTTTTGCCATATAAATTATTTTTAGTTGCCCGGCGCAACTTCGTTCGCGTGGTGTCTTACCCTCTACCCTACCCCTACCCCTACCCTACTTCTACCCTACTCCTACACTACTCCTACCCTACTCCTACCCTACCCCTACCCTACTCCTACACTACTCCTACCCTACTCCTACCCTACTCCTACCCTACTTCTACCCTACTCCTACCCTACTCCTACCCTACTCCTAACCTACTCCTAACCTACTCCTACCCAGAAACCATCCAGAAACCCGATGAAATATACACACAAAATTTCATCCAAATCGGCCCAGCCGTTCTCGAGTTTTAGCGAGACAAACGAACAGCAATTGATTTTTGTTATAGATTTATCCTTTTGATACTTTTATATTTTGTAAATGTGAGAACTTTATGAGGCTTATGTGAAATAAAATATTTTAATTTTGAGAATATCATTTGACTATTTTAGAACACATATTTATACACTACTTTTTAGAGGGGCTCGTGGCTGAAATACTAACAGCCACTCGGTTCGATCAAAGTTAAGCCACGCTTCCCTCGGTCGGTTCGTATCTGGGTGGCCATCCATTACAAATTGTGACCCCTCCGTGCCTCGGAAAGCACGTTAAGCCTTTGGTCCCGGCTGTTATTCGTGGATCTTTAACAGTCGTTACGGGTAGCCAGAAGCCCAAAAAGTCTGACAACCAGTATTTCTAAGGGGTATTGTGTTACCCAGTAACTGGGTTGTGGAGGATAGGCAGTCGTTCCATGTAAAATACTCGGTATTCAGTTGTATCCGGTTAGACTGGAAGCCGACCCCAACATAGTTGGGAAAAGGCTAGGCAAATTTATAGATTTTTTATTTTTGTGCAGACTAAAGCATCATCCTCAATATAAATAACCTACTAGGAAACCATAAGATCACAACACTCCACAGAATTTTTCTTTAAAGCAATCTATTTACGTTCAAAAGTATTGAAAAGTTTAATTTTTCTTCAACAATGTGTGGAAAGAAGCATGTGAGGCTAATATAACAATAGGATCAAAGACTTGGCTTAATATAATGTACGAGTACCAGGATTATAGGAGCGTGTAGGATATATCGATCATGGCTTATCTTTAAGGGCGATGTGTTTTGTTTCTGCTCCATATAAGAGATATTTTTAAAGGATGTTATTTATGATGTAATTTTTTGGTGACAAGGCGTGAAAGGGATTTCCCATCGGCAAAAAGGACAAACTTTCATCGTCTACTGAAAATTCATCCCTTAAAGGGGTTTAAGGGATGAATTTTCAAAATAAAAATCCAATGCCCACTTTCGCCGTATAACGAACTAGTGTTTAAAATTACATGCTTCTAGACTCAGCGGTTTAGGCTCTGTGTTGTCTGTCAGTGAATTAATTTTTACTATGTAGATTTTTTTAAACGAAAACAGGACGGTTTAAGTAAGAACAATTTAAGGATTTGTAGTTGTAACTTGTAACTGTAAGAAGCTTCAAAAGGTTATCAAAAACAGATTTACAATTTAAACAGAATTTCAGGTACGTCAGTACCTGTAGTCTAGCCGTGCTGATGATCAAAGTTGAGTGGGTAAGTTAAAGTCAAAAATGTATGGTTAAACAGTCACTAATCACTACTTAACTTTATCCAACGTTTGTGAATAAAGGTGCACATCGTCAATCTATACATAAAAATGAAGGGAAATTAAAATAACAAATTATGTCTGCAACAAATATCTTGTATGGAGCAGAAACAAAACACGCTCACCTTACCGGGTTGTTACGCCCACAATATCAAAGAACCAACTCAAAGGCTTGTACCAACATACCTTAAAACGTATGGGGCTTAAATTGCTATTTAATTCCTGCGCTAATCCTATGAGTTTAATGGGATATCGGCTCGGTTTGAACCACAACAATTGCTTGGATTAAGAAGGGCGATGAAAATTGCCAACGCTTTCAGCGGTTATTGTGCGTTTTGCACGTGTATATCGTAAAACATGTTTTGCTATCGATTCTGTGTTTTACAGTGTTTTATTTTAGAGCAGTGTTGGCCCAGTGGTAATAGCACCGACTTACGAGTTGTAGGTCGCGAGTTTGATCCCAGGCAGGCGCTTTACTTTGTGTAAATTATTTCATCACCAGTGCTCTCAAAACGGTGAAGTAAAATTGTGAGGAAACCGGCAAAACTAAAAAATCAAAGACAGGGACATCTACCAACCCGCACTGGTCCCGTGTGGTATATTACAGCCCACTCCCCCTCAAAGAGAGATGGCTTGAGTCCCAGTAGTGGGAACATTATTTACCGGTGAACCACGGTCCCAGGATAAGGACCAGAGATAACGACTTGACTTCCAGCTACATCCAGTAGAAACTTTAGTCAATCCTTAACCAATCCGATGACTAAAATGGCACGTCAGAGCATCCTAATCAATATCAAAACTTAAATATTTTGCGACACAAAAAGATAGTTCATTCCCAAGTTTATACTAAACGCGTTATTCTTCAATTCCCACAATGACATAAGAAAGTTTATCGATATACCGCTTCGACGTAACGGTTCTATGCATCCGTTTAATTCTTGTAAAACGTTTTTAAAAGGAGCAGAGCCGTACGATCACAATGTACCGTTTGCCTTTGGGATCGAAAACGCATCAGTGGATCAGCAGCATCAATAACAGATCGCACTTGACGACAAGCTCTGCTCTTACGGGAAACGAAGATTAATGAAAGCAGTTTTAAAGATCGTTTTGCAATATATTTTGTCTTTTCGTTCTGAAAACATCGATAGTTTTGTACGTTTATTACACTTGATGCAATTGCCGAATACCCCAACTAAATTCACTGACTTGGACTTAACATAACTTAGCATAACATCACTACTGAATTCCCCAAAGGGTTCGACGGAAGTGTATAGTAAGTTAGTAACACCCGCATTTCGCCAGTCATGTTTAAGTGCCGGTAATAGCCCAACCAGGCCCAAATTCAGACTCCGGGCTGTTACTTGGAAAATCCTTGATGGAAAACGCCAATAACACGTTGCCTGACCTTGGAATCGGGACCTTGTCAGGCTCAGCAGTCGTGCTTGCGACCACTGGACCATCGAAGCAAATTGAACCTATTTTGAACAAAATATTGAATTACTATCAGCCTTTACTTTATTTGGAGGAAAGGGAATAACTACCTAGTATTGCAGCTGAACTATGAACGTGTAGCGGTATCTACAACGCCACATGCGAACAACGCGTCACACTGACGTCACGCAAATCCTGCATCTCGCAAGCAGAGTTTACCGCGCAGTTAGCATAAATACAATTTCCCAACATCAATCGTTGGGCAATTGCCCGCCAGACACAACACCCGTCTGGTCGGAGGATCCTCCCTTTTCTATGGAGGATGAGTGAACTTTACACCCTGTTCCTCATGCCCCCAAAAACGGATCCTAAGTCCAACAGACACTATTAACTAATTTAAATAGCAGTCTTGATGTATTATAAAGTTTAAACGAAAGAAAGAACACCCTTATTGCGTTTTGAGTGGATGTGACGCATGTTTACTCCTGATTTGTTTTTTTTTTGCGTCATGTTTGCCGCAAATAAATGTATTTTATTTCTTTCCTTATGTGATTTAGTCAAAATTCTGATCGAAAATTTACTCTTGAAAGCCTTAGAGGATTATTTTGTTTTTCGTTGCAGTGGGTTAATAATCCTTCGTCGCCTTGGTAAACAATTTAATCCTGAAGTAGAAAAGAAGCTCTCAGTAAAATTCGAGTATCTTTGTATGTGATTGTACATTCATCTACTTCAAAATTTTGGCTAACAGAACGAACTGGCTACAGTAAATTGAATGTGTGGGAGTGCTTACTTATTTCTAAACACAGAACAACTAAAAGACTTAGAACAGTACCAATACCAAAATAGGTACGATAGGAGCGATTCTAAAATTGAAGTCACACCTGATTTCAGATCTCTCGTAAGTAGGTTTAAATCATTTATTCTCATAAAGACAAAAACGCCACTCACATGAGAATAGACAAGATACATTCAGTAAACTTATTTTAAGTAACCCTCACCAAAGTATATGTATAGTATTATAATTATATATTTATTGTATACTCATTCAGCAGTTCAACTCTCAACCATTTAAGAACATTGGAAGACTTTAGTCAAGGCAGTTTTCAATTATGTGTTTGGATAGTCGAGATTTAAAACTGCTGAGAGAGCTAACATTATTTATGTAAGTGGGTAGATTATTAAATAGTTGTGCTCCTTCATATGTAATATTCTTTCTAACGTAATTAGTGCGTATTCTTGGCAAAACAAGTATACTTGGTCGACGAAGACTGCGTTTAGTAATTTGAGATTTTTTAGTAAATGATAAGTTAGTGTGGATGGTTCTGTCTATGAACGCAAGTATTATAATATGTGTAAAGTTGTTTGATATTCATTAGTTTTGTTTCTTTATAAATTTTACAGGTAGATGTTAGATATGGATAGCGAAACAATATCTTTATGACCTTATTTTGTACTCTTTGTAATTCTTGCAACTTCGTTTTCCTGGCACTTCCCCAAATTTCTATGAGATACAACAGATTCGATAGTGCATTATATAAATATGAAAACTAAGTCTCGTCAATGTACTCGTATATTCTTAACTAAAACTCTAAACACTAGGTGGGTAAGTCTAAGTTATCGATAGTAGGTACATAAGCCGATATCATGACACAAACTGTTGGGTCCGCGTATTAGTAGGTACAGTCACCCTACAAAACAGAATTAATAAGTAAAAGCATGACCGCATGCACTAACAATTTTCAACTGGGATAAACGAACACTAGAAATCAATTAACGACACAGTGTTGCTAACATCAAGCAATGCATGACAACAAGCAGGCACAATTTTTATTAATGTTTTTTGTGATCCAACATCCCTCACCCATACTCGTCACTGACTCGGCGTCCGACGACGGTTCTACGGCGGCTGCCTGCGCCACGCCACCCCGAGTGGGGCGCCACTGCAGGTGACGCCCGGGGCGCTCGACTTCTCGTAACGGAGAAAGGACAAAACGCACACATTCGATGATGACGACGTCCTCGGCGATGTACTCGATGTCGCAGTTCCTCTCGGCTACGCTTACACGGTACGTATGTTCCCGTTGCTGAATATACACACCGTATAAGCATTACCGCGGGGCGTGCGAAGTGTTCACAGCGGCTGCGGTAGCGGGGTTAGCAGCAGCGGTGGTCCGGTTACGGTATGTACGTTCCCGTTGTTGAACATACACACCGTATAAGCGTTACCGAGGGGCTTAAATAATAATAAATAAAATTCTTTATTTCGCAAAAAGTGAACAATAACACTAGCAACTATGATACGCTAAGAACTGTGTTATCAGAAAATTTAAAAAACTAGCGTATTTTGAACTCTGGTACTAAAAGTAAGATCTAACTTGTGTTATGAGTACCAGTGCTCCAAAAAAAGTTATTACACAAAGATACACAGGTTCCTACGAGGGACAGCAGGGGCATTAGTACAGTTTCATTGTCACAGAGAAATGAAGTAAAAATATAAAACAGTAAAAATTATACAGAAAATAGAGTGGACAACGTATGTAAGTGTGTGAGGGTGAGTGAATGTTTAGGGATGTGTAATGTATAGGTATATGTGCAATTTATGTATGTGTCATGTCGTAAGTTTAAAATAATTAGACTTTGGCTTGCGAAGTGTTCACAGCGACTGCGGTATCGGGGTTAGCAGGAGCGGTGGTCCGGTTACGATGACTGTTATTATGCTTAGGGCTTATGTTCAGCGGTAGATAATAAGGTGATGTGACTCAGAAACTCGAGTACAATATTTATGTTCGGCGATACACGAAGATCTTCTTTACTATCGATGTTCATTTCCATAAGAAGCGCCGTACTGTGCTCTTCGAGCTCCTCTTCTAGGGCTCTTATCACGTCGGATATGGGGTCCGAGGCAACCAATGCCGTGGATGACCTGCAGCGTATGGGACGCGGCAGACCCTCCACGGCACACTTTGCCTCGGCAAGGAGCGATGCTTGTAGTTGTACAGTGTTCTCGAACAGTTCTGGCTAAAGGGACGAAATGGATACAATAAATTGAATGTGTGGGAGTGCTCATTTACCTATTGCTAAACACAGAACAACTAAAAGACTTAGAACAGTGCCAATACGGGAGCGATTCTAAAATTGATGTCACATCTTCTGATTTCTGATCTCTCGTACATCATATGAAATATGAAAACGAAATCTCGTAAATGTTAATTCATAACTAAAACCCTGGCGAGCACTCTTTGGCCAGATAAATCTAAGTTACCGATAGTATGTAATGCGATATCATAACACAAACTGTTGGGTACGCGTATTAGTGCAGTCACCCTACAAGAAAGGATTCTTATTAGTAACAACATGACCGCATGCACTAACAATTTGCAACAGGGATAATGGTCAACTAAAATTACAAACACTAGAAACTATTAAGCGGTGACGTTACAAAGATGCAGAGGTAGTTGGAGGGCTGACCCCAAATAAATTGGGATAATAAACAGGAGAAACTAGAAGAAGAAGACCAAAACAGACCGCTATCCAGTATCCAGCCTCAAAAATGTCACTTTCCTACTACACGGCAGGTAAGCACGCAGTATGCGCGCCTTAATGGAAGGACAGGCGGTCGTGGGAGCGGCCGCACTTGGTGATGGGGCCCGCTAGGCATAGCGGGCTGATACCAGTCGGGGGTGCAGTGAATGTACAAGTATCTCCCGGGCCCCCGACTCATGGTACTAGAAGGAACAGTGGGGTTTTAGTTTTAGAATTCCGACATAATCCTCCGTTCTTCCCAGACGGAGGGTTTCCATGAAAATTTACATAATAAAAAATAAAAAGGGAAACTTCACTTCCCTTGGCCTAAATCGTGCTTACCAATACCTATAATTAAACAAACCGGACATCAACAAGACAGCCTTCACAACACCCTCAACACATTCGTGGAAATTACAAGGTCAAACCATTCTAATTTCCACGAATGTGTACAGGAGTGAAAAATCCCGGACAGACTTTCCAAAGCACGTGCTTATTGGAAGGGACTACGCATATGCATTCATTGATGACGTCATAATCGCATTAGAAAATGAAGAAGGACTAACTAAACTAACTAGTTTGCCTGTATTATCCCAATGCACGGCAAAAAAGGAGGAGGGGGCCGCCTTTCCCTTTTCCACACAAATCTGTGTTTTGCGAGTGCCGGCTACAATGAAGAAAGAAAGAAATATTATTTATTCTGCACAAATTAATTATTATATTTTGTCTATTTTTTTTTTGCAATGTGCGTCACGTTACAAAAAAAAATTGACAAAATACACATACTTATACAAAGCAGCCAAAAGCCTCGTATTTAAAACATTGAAAGTTTTACAATGTTGTCCATTGCTTGATGTCAGGGCTCTGAATAACTTATTCAGAGTGTCAGGGCAGGTCTACATCGAAACCAAAGACAATACATTGCGTATACGTTGCGACACTGGCAAATGAAAACAAACAAAAAAAAAACAAAAAATAATGCCGATTGTAGAGTGGAAATTATCTACTTTTGTATCTATTGGTCAATAGACCACTTCCCATACAAATTCGTCCAGTCTCCTTCGTAGTCCGTCAAATGTTTCCTACAGTAAATTAAGCCAATTAAAAAATTAAGCTTTCAATTATAGGCCTTCGTCTTTGTGCCAGCCGCTGCGGCCACATGAAATCATAATTATTAAAACATTAATGGCATAAAATTCCCTGTCAAATAAAGCCAATTCCATGGGTATTAAAAACTTTTTTCAATGCAAAATTTTCCGCCTCTAAACGAACCACCCGATACTTCACGATACTTTTGCCTAGAAAGGTCGCATACAATATATCGATCGACCGACTTACACCGGCGTACACGGTCAACACCGAATATGAAGACACCACGGTCTTCAGCTCCAGCAACCACAGAAGATGACTCCAGCCAGCTTCCAACGAACAAAAGCGACGCTGCATACCGCACCAGATCAGGCAGGATCGCCAAAATGCACGTACGCTTCGCTCGGGGTGGAGTACTGCAGCTGCTAGCTCCAAGTCACACATCCGTCCGCCAGCACAGCGTACGCTTTACTGACGACTAGGTGGAGTCACAAGATATTTATAATGAATGACACAGCACACGGGCGCTGCGTCGACGATTTATTACATACAGTAAACTATCATCTGGAGTTTCACTTGAATACTGAACACTTTACCAAGCGTAGCGCTTGGTATCACTAATCGTAATTTTTTTGGCTGTTTCATCATGTGTGTAATAACAACGTCGTCGGCTAGATGGTGGTTGGAAGCTGCGGCGGCGCCGAGGGTGGTGACCTGGGGCGGAGCGACAGGCGCATACTGCGCAATGGACAGGGCGGACGCTGTCTCGGGGCCGAACGGTGCGTGAACGCCGGCTGCGGTGTACGGTGCGTGCGTGAAGCCCCGCGCGCATTCTTGGGCTACTGCTAGGTCTGCAGTCAAGCACGCCTGCGCGTGTGTCCGCGTGCTAGCATAGGGATCGACTTGAGCTTAGCCTTAGCGTAAATGAGTAGGTACATCAATTTCCACAAAAAAAACTGGCATATTTAGAACTCAGTAAAAACTAGCGTAACTATAAACGCCTGGACTACTAACAGAAAACCGAACCGCCCACCCTTGAGCGATTTAGTACACACCCGCTCACACTGGTGTTTCAAGAGCACTAAAGCACTAGTAAGTTCGATTGACGCGGCGGCTGGCGGACGGCAGTCCCCAACGGTCGGCCGCTGAGCACGCGAACTGAAAGGTGGCGCTGCCATCGCGCACCGTGCATGCATATAAAGCACTGACCTACATATATTATACAACTACGCTGGACATCATACTATCGATGACAAAACGAAGACATTTGATTTTCGCCATTTTTACTATTTTGATGTAACCTTTTTATGTCAATAAAATTTATTATTATTATTATTATTTTGGCGCTGATAACAACGTGAGCGTCTGTGGAACTAATATTTTTGATAGTGAGTTTCACAAAATGCGCATAATCTCATGATAAAAATGTTCTAAATATCTCGTAGTAGACACAAAATACACAAAAAAGTCTCATTAAGGTGGATGCTCCAAGGTAGCCCGCGAAATTCAAATTTCTTACGTTTTGCTGGTCAGTACTAAATTGTACGTTGATTAAAATATGATTCGCGGCCGTAACAAATATGTATTTACAGAATTATAATCATTAGAATCAGTAACACAACTTGTTAAGTTAGCATAATCCTAAAATGTCAGGATTTCATGAAATAGTCATTCAGTAGGATTACTTGATCTTAGAGAGTTGTGTCCAGCTTCCACTTTTTAAAATAAGATTGAAGTAGTTCAAGCGACAACTGAAGTCTACTAATAATAATGTCGATGTCATCATATCGCTTGTGTACGATGCTGTATCGTTGATAAAACAGGCCAGGTGAGTACGGATCTGCACAGGAACATCACTCACGAATAATATGAAGAGGTAGGGACCGAGCACCGAACCTTTAGGAAGTCCTGCCGATACCGTCCAGGGCGAAGACCTGTCAGTACCAATGTGGACCACAAACTGCTGGTTATTAAGATAGGATTGAATACGTTTTACAAGCTCCATTGGAATGCCGTAACTGATGAGCTGGTATAACAGGCTCTCGTGCCAAACGGTATCAAAGACTTTTGCGATGTCCTGAAGGAACACACCGGTAGCCTGCTTAAGATTAAGATGATAGGAAATGTGTTCAGATACTCGAACCAATTGTTGTACCGTGGAGTGAGAGGAACGAAAATCAAATTGCTCGTTCATAATAAGCTGATCAGAGCAACGTAGCAAGGGATTATAAATCATGACCTCAAATAACTTACCCAGAACAGGAAGAAGGCTAATAGGCCTGTTACAAACTGGTAAAGAGGTGTCTTTTCCAGGCCTTTTAAGTGCGATAACTTTTGCAGTTTTTCACGTGTTGGGGAAATATCCTAATTTAAAGCAACCTTTGTGACAGATTTTTAAGCATATATAATGTTGTGTATACCATCATCACCTGGAGCCTTTCTGGTCTTGAGTTTATGCAAAACTTTCCAGACTTCAGTTGGCCGCACATAGGTGTTAAAAAACAAACTAAATTATGTCGGAAGAAAATATATCAATCTCAGCATTATATGCCATGATGAAACAAGAAATGGAGAAACAAGCAGCTCTAATTACTGCTAATACGGATAAAATCATGATGTCTATAGACGAGAAAATCAAACCGCTAATTGAAGAAAACAAAATACTGAAATTGGAAATCGAAGATCTCAACATGAAAATTAAGTCGTTAGAAAATATAAATAAAAGAAACAATATCATAATACATGGATTAAAAGGAAAAGACAACAATTATGCGGAGTTATCCAAAAGCATCACAGAATTATTTCAAAAATTGGATGTGAAAATTGAGAATTATGACATCAACAAAATGCATAGAATTGGTAAACAAAGGCCAGAAAAAATAAGACCAGTACTAATTTCCTTTACAACCTACAACAAAAAAGTCGAGGTACTAAAAAACAAGAAGAAAATGCCTGAGAATACTTACATCACAGAAGATTTCTCCAAAGAGACACTACTAAAACGAAAAGAACTGCAACCACAACTCGAGCAAGAGAGAGAAAAAGGAAACAAAGCTTATATCAAGAATAATACAGTGGTAGTAAAACCTAAAGAAAACGAGAAAAGGAAAAGAGACATTTCAACATCGCCTACTACAACACCACTACAACAAAAAGACAGTGGAAGAACTGTAATAGCTCCTGCAAAACTACAAAGAACGGATCCATTTGCGTATATGAGAACCAGATCTCCGTCTCTACCTAATAAGAATACTACTAACGCATAGGATCCACTAGACATCGGTAACCGAAGAAGAAAAATAACAACCATAATAAATAAAAATCTCCCCAACCCGGTTGGTCACCGTGGGGTCAGAGACCAAAACCCCCCAGATACACTGCAAGAAAATTCACGCAACAGAAATAAAAAAATAAATTATTGCATAGCAACATTAAATACAAGGACATTAAAAACACAAGATAGATTGTATGAATTAGACAGTGCACTACAAAATATTAAATGGGATATTATAGGTTTATCTGAGATAAGAAGGTCAGGCGAACAAATAGAAGAACACGATGATTATATATTATATTTTAAAAATGAAATTGCAGGACGATATGGTGTTGGCTTCCTTGTGAAGAAATACCTCAAAAATAATATCCTTGAATTCATTGGGTTCTCAGACCGAATATCAGTTCTGAACATTAAGTTACCTGAATATAAACACCCCATTTCAATAGTGCAAGTTTATGCTCCAACCGAAAATGCAGAAGAAGAAACAAAAGACCTATTTTATAATAAACTGAGACAAGTCATGGAAAATATACACAAAACAGTCATTGTAATCGGAGATCTAAATGCCATAATAGGAAATCGAAGAACCAATGAGAACAATTATTTGGGACCATATACATCTGGAAAGCGAAACAACAACGGGCAGAGGTTAATAGATTTTACACAAGAGCACAATCTTAGTGTTATGAACAGCTATTTCAACAAAAAACCTAGTCGGAAATGGACATGGTTGTCGCCAAACGGATACGTCAAAAATGAAATAGATTTTATAATTACGAACAAACCCAAATTGTTCCTAGATGTAGATGTCATAAACCAGCTCAACTTCAACACCGACCATCGCATGGTTCGAGGAATAATGACTGTGTCCCATACGAAACACTCACGCAAACACTTACGAAATAATAAACAACCTATTAAACTACCCTTACCAGATACTATTTTAGACCCCTTAAAACATGCTCTACAAGACAAACTCCATCAAACTTATACTATACACGAAAAATACGATATCCTAGAAAATGAACTACAACAAATTGAAAACAATATGCAATCAACTAAAGCTTCAAAAGATAAAATCGGAAATGAAGCGAGGGATTTAATAGAGAGGAGACAAACTTTGAGACGGCAAAAACCAATTGACAGGAGAGAAATAACTAAGATAAGTAAGAAGATCAACGAAAGCATTAGAAATCATAGAAAGCAAACAAGACAAGATCGAATTATTTTTCACATAAAATCTACCGGAGGAGTCAAGAAAGCATGGAAGGAGTTGCAAGAATATACAAATTGGATACCAGAAATGAATAAGCAGGGAAACCGAAAGAATAAAACGAAAAGATCCGAAATATTGGAAGCAGCAACAAATTTCTATCGAAACCTTTACAACGACGACGAAGAAGCAACATCATCATTTACATGTCTAAACCAAATAGAAGTCGAAGACGAGATCCCAGAAATAATGGAAAGTGAAATATTGAAAGCCATCCAATCACAAAAAAGTGGGAAAACGCCGGGTGAAGCTAGAATCTCAAATGAACTTTTGAAAGGGTCCTCAGGTATTTTGCTCGATACTGTGCACGACATATTTAATGATATCCTCAGACAAGAAGAAACGCCAAAACAATGGACTACGTCAACAATTACATTGCTCCACAAAAAGGGAAGACTGGATGACATTAACAACTATAGACCCATAAGTCTCATGTCCAACCTCTACAAAATATTTTCAAAAATTATTCTCGGTCGGATTACAAACACTTTAGATGAAAATCAACCAAAAGAACAAGCAGGATTCCGCAGCGGTTTCTCGACTATAGATCATATTTTTACGATTAAACAAATCACCGAGAAGTACAGAGAATATGGATTACCTTACTATCTAGCGTTTGTAGACTATCATAAGGCATTTGACTCACTGAAACACAACAAGATTTGGGAAGCGCTAGCTAATCAAGGAGTAACTAGAAAATATATTCGGATTATAAGGAACATATACAAAAACATGACCGCGAAAATTAAAACGGAAAGACTAGGTGAACTATTCCCCATTAAAAAAGGCGTCAGGCAAGGTGATCCCTTATCACCTAAATTATTCTCAGCAACTTTAGAACTAGTGTTTCGGAACCTAGAATGGTCAACTTACGGTATAAGGGTAAATGGAGTAATGCTGAATCACCTTCGATTTGCGGACGACCTTATAATAATCTCTGATAACCCAGATCAACTACAAACTATGCTCAGACAACTTGTAGATGAAAGCCAAAAAGTAGGCCTGAAGATGAATCTTACGAAAACCAAATTGATGACGAATCATTTGAAACCACCCATACGAGTCAACAACGACATAATTGATTTTGTAGATGAATACACGTATTTGGGACAGATCATATCTCCTACAAACGATACATCTAAAGAAGTTCACAACAGGGTAAACGTAGCGTGGAAGCGATACTGGTCCCTAAAAGAAGTCACAAAAAATAAATCTATACCACTAGCTTTAAAAAGCAAATTATTTAACTCGTGTATACTTCCTACCATGACTTACGGTTGCCAAACATGGGCTTTAACTAAGCGGAACACTAAGACATTACAAACATGCCAACACAACATGGAAAGAAGTATACTTAATGTTAAGAGAAAGGACAAACTAAGCCTCGAACATATCAGAAAGAAAACGAAAATAGCGGACGTATCATACAAGATAAAAAAGCTGAAATGGAAATGGGCGGGCCACCTTATCAGAGACAAAAGGGAGAAATGGGCTAAATTAGTAGCCGAATGGTACCCAAGAGAAGGCAAAAGGAAGAAAGGACGCCCGATACGAAGGTGGGATGACGACCTTAAGGTGACAGCTGGGCCAATGTGGAAGAGGGAAACCCATGACCGGGAACTTTGGAAGAATATGGGGGAGGCCTATGCTAATGCAAAACAATCTTCGGAAACCGATGTCTGAAGAGGAGATAAAAGAGAGGAATTATTTTCTTTCTTTAACTATTTATTATAATTACGAAACTAGATTGTAAGATTGTTAATAAAGGCTATTATTATTATTATTATTATTAATCATTAGAATCAGTAACACAACTTGTTAAGTTAGCATAATCCTAAAATGTCAGGATTTCATGAAATAGTCATTCAGTAGGATTACTTGATCTTAGAGAGTTGTGTCCAGCTTCCACTTTTTAAAATAAGATTGAAGTAGTTCAAGCGACAACTGAAGTCTACTAATAATAATGTCGATGTCATCATATCGCTTGTGTACGATGCTGTATCGTTGATAAAACAGGCCAGGTGAGTACGGATCTGCACAGGAACATCACTCACGAATAATATGAAGAGGTAGGGACCGAGCACCGAACCTTTAGGAAGTCCTGCCGATACCGTCCAGGGCGAAGACCTGTCAGTACCAATGTGGACCACAAACTGCTGGTTATTAAGATAGGATTGAATACGTTTTACAAGCTCCATTGGAATGCCGTAACTGATGAGCTGGTATAACAGGCTCTCGTGCCAAACGGTATCAAAGACTTTTGCGATGTCCTGAAGGAACACACCGGTAGCCTGCTTAAGATTAAGATGATAGGAAATGTGTTCAGATACTCGAACCAATTGTTGTACCGTGGAGTGAGAGGAACGAAAATCAAATTGCTCGTTCATAATAAGCTGATCAGAGCAACGTAGCAAGGGATTATAAATCATGACCTCAAATAACTTACCCAGAACAGGAAGAAGGCTAATAGGCCTGTTACAAACTGGTAAAGAGGTGTCTTTTCCAGGCCTTTTAAGTGCGATAACTTTTGCAGTTTTTCACGTGTTGGGGAAATATCCTAATTTAAAGCAACCTTTGTGACAGATTTTTAAGCATATATAATGTTGTGTATACCATCATCATCGCCTTTCTGGTCTTGAGTTTATGCAAAACTTTCCAGACTTCAGTTGGCCGCACAGATAGGTGTAATTCATTTATGACTACATGATTTATGTAACTATTGGCTGATTGAACGTCCTTTTTGACACCATCGCTCATCCAGTCACGAGTAAGATTTATGTTCATCTCGAAAGCATCTGCTAGAGCATCACATTCTTCAGGGATATTGATTGTAAAAGTGTCCTCAGGTGTTTTAAGTGGACGTATTGAGTCTGATCTAGGTTTTAATGACTTAGTCAGTCGCCAAATATCGTTGCTAGGATTATCAACTTTCGAAAGTTTAGTGTTCCATATTTTATCTTGATGTTTTTTAAAAGCCAAATTAATAAAATTTTGTAATTTATTGATAACTGATCGTAATAGTCTTTTTTCCGGAAGGGACACTTTTTGTTCCTTTCGACGAAGTTGATTTTTATACTTGATGATCGTGTACTTTACTAGGAATAAATTTATCTCTGGCAGCAGTAAGTTTAGTGAAACTATACCAGGGATCACTGCCCAGAGTCTGGTGGGAGTGATAAATAAATAAGTCACTATCAAATAGTAATTAAAACACATCTCTTTTTCACCAAAATATATTTTAAATTAACTTCGCAAAATGTTCACTAATATCGATAAGAAATATTAATTTGACTGAAGAGTATTGTTGTTCAATCGTTCTCAATTTAAACTTAATTGTGAATCAATTTCTCATGGGGAAACAACCACTTGAGATAAATCGTTATTTCTTTGGAGAAATAAATAAATTGGTTTCGCGGAAGCGGGGTTGCTAGCCAAAATTAAAAGGTAGGTAGAAATGAAGGTACTTGTGTTTTGAAACTTGTTTTTTTTTGACTGCCATCTTTTTGATCACCAAATTGAGTAGGTAGTTATGAATGCTATAGCATAATCAGCCAACTGTAGCAGTACTGTTACCACTGTTGAGAAACCGGCCTCCTGGGCCATAATCCACCACGCGGGCCCAGTGCGGGTTGGTGGATGTCACATGTCTTCGTATTTTTGGTTCTAGGACATGCCGGATTCCTCACGATGTTTTCCTTCACCGTTTTTGAAAGCAGTGGCGATGAAATGAAATACACAAAGTAAAGTGCTTGCCTGGGTTCGACATACGACAGCTCGTAAGTCGGGACTAATAACACTGGGCCACAAATGCTCTCAATACTTACATAATGCTGAATATCAATGCCGGACACAAGTGGGAAGATGTAAGTCCAACCTGGTAAAGTGGGGCTACCTGGACGGAACAGCAGTAGGGTGTGATTATGAAGCTATGTCACAAACCATACTCTACCTCCTATCCTGCCCTCTGTGTCCCAAAACATGCACTCAAAGTGACCTCTGCGCTGCCAACGACAACGCCGTGGAAGTGGCAAAGTTTTGGGAAAACAACATTTAAAATACAGTTGTGCCAGCGACACGAAGAAGAAGAATGCTGTATCGACCCCTAACATTATAACAACATGTTAGCTGGTATGTGCCTTGGGCGGCCTACGCTGATACAGCATTCACGAAGTAGAAGTAAGGACCTCTATTAGATTTAAGTTTTAAGTTATAGTTTGACCAAAACCGCTGTACCGCGCCTTCGGTATGTGCGCGGTGAGACGCAGGGTTACGGTTATTACATTTTATGTCAAGTTATGTCTGTACATTACCCAGTAACTGGGTTGTAGAGGTCAGATAGGTAGTCGCTCCATGTAAAATACTGGTACTCAGCTGCCTCCGGTAAGACTGGAAGCCGACCCCAACATCGTTGGAAAAAGGCAGGTAAAAAATTTGGCAATAAGAAAGATGGCATCCTTGGAAAGCACATGGGCTACTTTTTGTCCCGGTAGCACGTTCCCGTGGGATAATTTCCGAAATCAACACGGTTGAATCCGTGGGTAGAAGCTAGTGAATTATAAAGCTTCTTGTGAAGGAGTTCGTCCGAAGAAATAAGTAGGCAACGGCGAGGACTTTGCGTCAACTCAGTGAAGTACGGTAACTGCTAAAATTAGATACCTTGGGTTAACAAACCTTGGTGGGGTACTTGCGTAACACACTAATAGTACCAATGACTTTAATTTTAACATCATTCATTGCGTTATTTATGTTGTTGAGCAGATAAATTTTTCGAATATATATGTGAAGCAATGAATTAGCAACATAATTCAAAATGATTTAGAGTATGATTGCATCCATTGCATCCAGCATCCTTCAGACGATACGAGTATGTTCGTAAAAAGTCAAACATTTCTTTCACGCGAGCTACGGTAAGAAAATAGTCACTTAAATATTAGATAATATTTAATTATCTAATATTTAAGTGACTATTTTCTTTTGCATGTAACTAGCTCGGCTAAGCCTAGGTTCATTATAAATTGTTCATTTATATTTTAGAGTTTAGCGTGTATTTCAGAGTTTAGCAAGAAGTCAATTCAAGATCTTCCTTTCTTTCACTTCGCTCAATGTCATTTTCAAAGCATAATGGCGTCTATTTCTTCTCAGTTTTTTTGTTGGCATATTGGCGTGTGCTAGCTGACATATAGCAAATTATTTTATGTTTTGTGTTTCGTATGTTATATACGTTACTTATATACTCATATAATTAACGTCTATATGGGGTCGGCTCCCAGTCTAACCAAATACAGCTGAATACCAGTATTTTACATTGAGCAACTGCCTGTCTGACCTCTACAACCCAGGTAGTGGGTAATACGATACCCTTTGGTAAGACTGGTTGTCAGACTGTCAGTCTTCTGACGACCCGTAACGACTGTCAAAGATCCACGAATGACAACCGCGGTCAACAGATAAACGTGTTTTCCGAGGCACGTAAAGGTGTTTTGGTGTGTAAAGATGGTCACCCATCCGCGGATCAACTGCGGCAAGCGTAACTTATCCTTGATCGATCTACCATTGAGAAGTTTTATGTCACTAGCATCATACATACATACTGGCACGCCTTCTTCTCATGAGAGTAAGCAGAAACTACGGAACACCACCTGCTGACCTGCTACAATCCTTAAATACTCCTTTTGCATCATTTACGTTCATACATTTGGTCATATACGCACGCCGGTTCCAGTTGCGAGTACTACGCACCTTACTATTCTGAAGAACATCACCAATAAGTTCACTATATGTATGTCTTTGTTTTTTTTTCTCTCATTTAACGCGCGTTCGATAAGCAAGCATAAGCATTTACAAAAAGCAGTTATATTACAGTCGAAAAAACTTCGTGGACAATAATGTGGGTTATACGTTTTTTCGACTGTAATATAACTGCTTTTTGTAAATGCTGTAATGTTACCTATAACTGTTTTTTGTCCCAAATAAATAAAATAAAAATATGTCCTCCATTTATATATGGAAAAATGGGATCGGTTAGTTAAATAAACAATAGAACATGTAAAAATATATTAATGATAGACATTTTTTAATGTGGCAATCAACACTTTTATTTAAACCTATTTTGTCATGGTAAAGGTTAAACCTGGCAACCCTAACGTAAACATCAATATCCTGCTTGTTTCAAGTTCCGATTAAGTTACGAGTGAAATTTATTCTAGAAAGTTCTGCAACCTTGTTTACGCTACATTCCATTCTTAAGTTCAGCAAGATGCGAGATTCCTGTATAATTCTAAGAGAAATATGTGCTTACCAGGACCATCCAGGACTTTGTAATGTAGATGTAAACTTAATGAGTAACTTTGTATTATTTTTACCATGTTTTCCGACTGAAGAGCAAAGGCCTCTCTTTCTCCTTTTCAGTCTGTTGGCATCAAACTCGACCCGTAATGAACACTTTAATTGTATAAATCTTAATTTTTGAGCAAAATATTTCATTAAAGTCGGAACTGAAGTATAATTTAAAGAATATTAAGTAACCATACTAATAATAATAATAAAAGCCTTTTTCAGATTCAGATTTACATAAAAACAAACATTTTTCCTATACAATACGCTTGCTTAATCTAACATTTGCCGCTTGTTCACTTTTTGCAAATCTGTTTGCCAATCGGCATAGGCCTCCTCCAACTTTTTCCATTCCACTCTTTCCTGTGCCGCTCTGTTCCACATCACTCCTGCCACTTCCCTGATGTCATCATCCCACCTTTTCTGTGGTCTGCCTCTCTTCCTCTTACCTTCTCTAGGATACCATCTTGTTATTTTCTTACTAGAAGTAACCCTACTAATAATGATAAAAATGTGAAAGTTTATATGGATGGGATTACCCAGTAACTGGGTTGAGGAGGTCAGATAGACAGCCACTGTATGTACAATACTGGTACTCAGCTGCATCCGGTTAGACTGGAAGTTGAGTTCAACCTAGTTGGGAAAAGGCTAGGCAGATGTGGTAAAAAATAACTCGGTTATATTGGATATAGGAACCAAGACATTTATAACGTACTAGCTGCGCCCCGCGGTTTCACCCGCATAAGTTTCGATCTCGTAGCTATATCGGGATAAAAAGTATTCTATGTGTTAATCCTGGTTATAAACCATCTGTGTGCCAAATTTCATCCAAATCCGTTCAGTAGTTTTTGCGTGAAAGAGTAACAAACATCCATCCACCCATCCATCCATACAAACTTTCACGTTTATAATATTAGTAGGATATTAGTATCAGTATCAAGGTAAAGCATCTCATTTCCTATTCAAAATTCTTCAACACGTGTACTATGACATGTTCCAACAAAATCCCATTACCTGATGAATGAGATTAGTTCTTATTGCGACTCCATAAAGCTTATATTCCATTACTTTGCAGACGTATTCAGAGCTCGTTAACGTCACCGATACACTGTCAAACATTAGCCAGTTACTTTGTAGAGGGACCATGACTTTGTTGTATCAGGTTCAAAGTTCAGTCGTGGTTTGTTAAACTACAGTAAAGGATGGTATAAAATTGGAGATTTATAAATTAATATCGGTCTAATTAATAAAAATATTTGATAAAGGCGTGTAAAATTTTTCTTCCGCATGTGTGTGCACACACTTGTGCACTATAATATCTCCCGCGCCGAAAGCTAGTCTCCGTTGCGATTGGCCGCCGGCACCCTAATTGCGTAACACAGATCAATTGGAATCGGTTTCATTTTGACAGTTCAACAACATTCATTGCGTTATTTACGTGTTGAGCAGACACATTTTTCGAACTTATGAAGCAATGGATTAGCAATTTGCTTCAAAATGATTCAGATTTCGATTGATCGTGTGTTACACAATTAGGGTGCTGTATACTGTATAGTTACCGGCACGTAAGTTGGCAAGAGATTTTGTAGTGGGGGAAGTTCGCGCATGTAAAAATGTATGAAATGATGCGTGAGCGAACTTCCCCCACTACAAAATCTCTTGCCAACTTACTTGCCGGTAACTATAGGGATCATCATCTGCTTATATAGCCCTTTCTCAACCATGTTGGGTTTGGCTTCCAGTTAAATCGGCTGCACCTGAATACCAGTATTTCACATGGATTGACAGCCTATCTGACCTCCACTAACCAGTAACTGGGTAATATGAAACACCTTGGTAAGAGTGGTGGTCAGACTTTCAGGCTTCTGACTACCCGTGACGACTGTCAAAGATCCACGAATGCCAGCTGGAACAAAGGGCTTAACGTGCTTTCCATGGCATGGAGGGGTCTCGGTATGTAAAGATGGTCACCCATCCACATACCAACCGTGGCAAGCGTAGCTTAACCTGCTCAATCGACCTGTGCGGCTGTTATTATCTAGCCACTGGGCCCTCATATACTATTATTATTGAAGCTTTCCTACTTGTACAAAATTATATAATCAAGTTGGTTTTTAACCGACGAAAAAAAACGGAGGAGGTTCTCAAGTCAACGCGTATATATATTTTTTTTATGTATGACCACGCATAACTTTTTACAGAGTAGACCGATTTTGATAATTCTTTTTTTTATTGAAAAGGGTATACTCCAAAGTTGATCCCATATACATTTTGAAAAAAAAATCCAACCCCAAGGGTGGGAAAATAGGGGTGATTTATTGTTCACTCACAGATTTGAATGCTGAGTTGTGTATTATAAGTTTACTCAGTGCCACATATGCCTGCCCTTTGGCAAACAATTAGTAGATTATAGCCACAAAAAATTATGAAATAAAAACTTTTAACAAAAAAATTAAACCGCCGAAAAAACTGAAAAGCAAAAAATAATAAACCTTTTTTATTTAACCTTAATAACTAAGCTCTTAAACTAATGTAAGTATACCTAAATAAATTTGAGTCGGCGCCGTTTAAATTTAAGGCAATTTAGTGATCTTTGTTTATTGATTGTTTGGCGCCGACTCAAAATTACTTAGGTATACTTACATTAGTTTAAGAACTTAGTTATTAAGGTTAAAGAAAAAAGGTTTATTATTTTTTGCTTTTCAGTTTTTTCGGGGGTTTAATTTTTTTGTTAAGAATCTTTTTTCAAACTCATTGCCACCATACCCCTAACTGGCATACTCAGAGATTGGATTCCGTCAACCAATGCTTTTAGCTAAGCATCTCGCCTCGAACGTTAAAACTATAAAATTTCTCGCAGCGCGTTATTATTCAATAGTTTATTATTGATATTGACACTGACAGTCTCCGAGGAAGCGTCAGTTTGAACTGAGAAGACGCTGGTGGTTTACCGAAGCACACAATATTGAAATATTGAATATGAAATGTGATGTGACATACTTAAAGTAGAACAATGGTTAGAACTTTATAGAGTTTTGTTGAATATATCTACAGGGTGACTTGTAATTTGACGTATTCCTTTCAGGACGTGAAAATATGACCTATTTTTAACAACTAAGCACCCCATAAAGCCTAGGTAAAATTCATAGGCTTCGACAAAAATTTCAAATTTCTATTTTCATGTATTTTTTAAAATTTCCAAGAATTCGTCACTACATATCACTTTTCTCTTAACTTGCGAATTCAATCAAATCAAATCAAAAGTCATTTATTCAAATTAGGCTGAAAATCAGCACTTTCGAACGTCAAAATTACAAAAGACAGTAACCCCAAAAACGCCCGCCCTTCACCACTTCCTAGTGCTATCGCTGTATACAATACTAGATGTTAATTAATTAACATTACAAGACACAGAACATAAAATTAAATGGTTTGCCGTATGTCAACTAGCCACGCCAATATACCAACAAATATAATAAAAACAATACGTACCCAAGCTAAAAATAATTAATTTAAATCAAAATGTAAATAAAAACTCACTACCTAAATAAAAGCCTCCAGGCACAAAGGGCGTGACAGCTTACATATTTATGCATTGCTGGGTTCAATCGCCTTCGTTGCTATTATAATGGATATGTAGTGGTAAGCAAGAAAGTTAACCAAATTATGTATGATCAGTACATCTCTACCCAGTCCCTCAACAGAACAATCGTGAAAATACCGTTGCTTACAACAGAGTTAGGTCGAAGGCTGCGCGGCAGTTATTTGATTTGTGAAATCAATTCGTCTCCATTGCAGGCGGTAACTCGATATTTCCATTACCGTTTTTATGGTGTCCGGGCGAGCGATGAAAAATTCTTTCGTTAACAAACGGAGTTTGTAGCGGCTTACGATTGTAACTGTGTTTTTGAGTAATGAGGAAGCTTTTGATGATTAAAGTGCTTTCAAATTCAATTCAGAATATTTTATTTCACATAAACATGGACTCTTATTTTTTTGTTGATTTCAAAGTTTCTATTTAACATAGCTAACCCATTATACAAACACAAAACCAACGACCTGTGGTCAACATTAACATTGGATCGTAAGAGCTGGAAGTCTTGGGAAGAGGCTTTTGCCCAGCATTGGGATGATGAAGGCCTACAGTAACCTATTATGAAGTGTGTTCGCTCTTAGCGATAAGACCGCCCATTGTGTCACCCTTTGTAAAATTTAGACATTTATATCTGTAATTTATATGGTGTACATACTATTCCTACTAATATTATAAATGTGAAAGTTTGTATGGATGGATGGATAGATGTTTGTTACTCTTTTACGCCAAAACTACTGAACGGATTTGGATGACATATGGCACACAGACAGTTGATAACCGGGATTAATACATAGGATACCTTTTATCCCGATATTCCTACGGATTGAAACTTATGCGGGTGAAACCGCGGGGTGCAGCTAGTAATGAATAAATGATAATTATAAATGCTAAGTAGGTTTGTACAAACATTTTTACACGTCAATCATATTTTTAAAGCTAGATGAGGTCGGCGTTTCCTATATGACTAGTCTGAGAAGAAAGGCCGAAACAAACTTAGAGGTCACAGTCTCTTTTAGAGTCCAGACATAACCTTGGTCAGATCATATCCATGTAGATCGATCTCTGAGATGGTGGTTGAGGAAAGAACCACAAATATTGAGAGGACCTGTCCAGTCAGTGTACGCATTTGTCAGAAATCGTGCAGCTCAACTCAAAACTTAAGGAGCTCAACGATTCGACGACAATACCAAAGAAAGGACATTTGGGTAGGCCACATAAACTACTCGAACTGCCAACTGCTAATTAATAAAGAGTATTCTATTCTGTGACTGAATTTTTCTTTCAAAAATTTCTTAGAAGCAACCCGACAAACGATACTTTAACATAACTCTCTAAGCATGGATATTCTTTGCAGGTACTTACATCTGCCTACCCATTAGGAGAATTATACCAGTATTATACTATAAAGTTTTAAATTAAGGTTGCAATAGTTTCATGTACTGTTTTTGATATTTTAACCGCTTTTGGTAAATTACATACACACAACACTGTTGAGTTCAGTTGTAGTTGCTAATCTAATCTGAAAATGCGGATGAAAGCTGGGCGGATGAAAAAAACCGGCAAGGTGCGAGCGGTTTCGCACCGCATATTTAAAAAAATACACGTTTCTTGTATGGGGACCCCCTTTATCGTTATCTTAATTTTATTTTTATTATTGTTTGTTGTTATAGCGGTCATAGTAGTTCATAATTTGTGAAAATTTCTATTACGGGTCAAAATATACAGCCCTGTGACAGACAAGTGGACGTACGGACAGGCGGCCGGACGGAAAGTGGAACCCTAGAGTAATAAGGTCCCGTTTGCACCCTTGCTGAACCCTAAAAAGTGCACAATTTATATTTGTAGAAATACATACCTATATCCATTGTATAAAAAAACTAGTCGAATATTCGAGTACCTAAGTTCAAGACTGTAAAAAAGGCTAATCGACTTAATTACCTGACAAAATACAATTTGTATTTCCACACTTTTATTTTTCCTTGAGTTTCAGCTAATATTAGTAAACTTTGTAAACTACAAAATTCAGGAAACAAAAATTTCGAGTTAGCATTTCGAGTTTTCCAGGTTGGGTAGTACTTAGCTACCGTGTCAATATTGCTACAAGATATAAAAGGTACCTTTATTTAGCAAAGTTATATTCTTCAGTTATGAGGTACCTCATCACACGAAAGTGTTTATAAAATTAATTTTCTTATTGCCGAACAAAGCTTCTTCTTTTCTCAAGCTTGCGGCGGTTGGTCGGGGGATGGGTGAACATCTTTACATACCGAGACCCCTCCGGTCTGTGCCTCAGTAAGTATGTTAAGCTGGTCGTGGATTTCTAACAGTCGTTACGGGTCGTCTGAAGCTTGAAAGTCTGACAACCACTCTTACCAAGGGGTATGGTATTACACAGTCACTACGTAGGTTGTGGAGGTAAGATAGGCAGTCACCCCATGTAAAATGCAGGTATTCTCAGCTGCATCCGGATAGACTGGAAGCTGACCCCAACATAGTTGGAAAAGGCTAGGGAGATTGTTTGCTTGATATTGAAAAAGTTTTTTCTCATTAAGAATCAAGGACCTTTGATCAAAATAGAGTGCGAGTTGGTTACTTCACAACAAGAAATCCAGGCAGGATCACGCTTTTCCTCCTTGAATGAAGTTAAAAATGTACAAAAATAGAACTTCATTCATCATCATCTTCCTGCCCTTATCCCATGTTACTTGAGGTCGGCGCAACACTTTTTCTTCTTCCATTCTCCCCTGTCAACCGTCACGCTATCATTCACTCCCTTCTCTTTCATATCATTCCTCACACAATCCATCCATATTTTCTTCGGCCTTCCTCTCCCTCTCCATCCATCAAAATGTATATTCATCACTCTTTTAGTCACATGCGTTTGGTCCCTTCTCATCACATGCCCATACCAAGCCAAACGATTTTCTTTCAACTTTTCTGTCACTGGCGCCACTTTCAAAAAACACTCACAAAAATAGAACTTCATTTGCCATTAAAAACATTAGAGAACAGGGCAGGATTCGGACCTAAAAACTAGAGTACTCTTAAAAATAATATTTTCCTCTTCTCTGGCACCTAAAAAATTTAAACTGAACTTAAAATGCAGTAAAAGCAATACTATTACCTTGTACGAAAATAGTCCAAACCCTGTCAAAAACCTCTCAACTTGACAGTTATAGCAGTACCATTACCACGTACAAAAATAGCCCAAAACCCTGTCAATATCCACTCAACCAGTTCCGAAAAATATTTCTAGAAATAGTCTCTTAAAATTCTAACCCGACACGTAACTTGCCGACAGATGTCGCCACCTTCCATTGCTAGTTTTCTCCTCCAAAGTAAAAGAAATGCATTAGTGGCGAAACTGACATAGTGCTCGTAATCATACACCGGTAATACGCTTCAGCGATGCAGTAATTTAATTTAGCAGCTTCTTGCATTTGTCAGTAATGGTAGCAACTGTTTCAAGTTTTAAAAAAAGCCTGTCTCTCGGAGTATATGTTTACTTTCAAAGTCTGTTTTGTGCGATGTGAAACATCTAACGTTACAACAAGATGTAAAAAATATTGTGGTCATTAATCATTGTTCCTATAGGGGCTTGTGGCTCAGTAATAACAGCCGCACGGGTCGATCTATTAGGTTAAGCTACGCTTGCTGCGGTTGGTCCGTGGATGAGTGACCATCTTTATATATATACCAAGAACCCTCCGTGCCTCGGAAAGCACGTTAAGCCGTTGGTCCCGGTTGTTATTCGTGGGTCTTTGACAGTCGTTACAGGTCGTCAGAAGCCCGTAAATCTGACAACCAGTCTTACCAAGGGGTATCGTATTACCCAATGACTGAGTTGTGGAGGTCAAATAGGCAGTCGCTCCATGTAAACGATGGTTAGACTGGAAGCCGACCCCAACATAGTTTGGAAAAAGCTAGGCAGATGATGAATCATTGTTCCTATTAATGACTGGATTGTATTGTTTAAAATATTAAATGACTTTAAATTGATTTCAGGTAATTAGGCCCTACGGTTTCGGAATAAGTAACTAATCCCCCTTCCCGAGGTCTTTCAGTGGCGAGTAATGAAATAGTACTTCAATTGCAATCATTTTTATTAGGCTTATTTGAAGGTGTTAATAGGAACTTAAGCCAACCAATTCACATAAAAAATTACCCAACGGCATCGGAATGATAAATATGGAGCCATGGGTTCGAACCACACTATTGACTTGAATTTTGTCAAAGCTACTGATACTAAGATCGAGATATAAGTTATCTGTGCACTTGTAATTAAAAAGTTGTGCAATAGTGAAAATTAGTACGTGCTAAGTGACGTTTATTGTATTTGCCTAAGTATAAAGGTGCGTATAGACTAGAGAATTTTCTCGAGCATTTCTGTGTAATGTAACGTTCTTACGAATAGTACAATACAGGTAAAAGCTCAATTTCCAAAGCATTTCCATGTAATGTAACGTCCCTGCGAATGCTCGGCGTAATGCTCACAGCGAGTGTGTTTATAATTAAAACAAACTCTGTTTCGATGAAACTACTTTTAATAATAAATTGTTAAACTTTACAGCCTTGATGGTTTGTACGAAGATTATTTGTAAGATTATTTTGGACGTGCTATCTAAAACGGTCGTCGTCGCGGAGTGGCGCGCTCGCGCCGCTGCCGGCGCCCGCGTCCCTCGCTCTTCGCCCCCCGACCCTCGTCCGTCCTAATAGTGATGCGCGCGTACATCCTCCCGGGCCTTGAAAGTGTGGCTTTCAAACTTAAGCTTTGTCTGTACTAGCGCCAAGATCGTCATTCTTCGTGCCGTCTTCCTTTGCGTCATTAGAGGCCGGTGGTAGCATGCACATCTTGTTAATAGCCCTCCTTAGTGTGCCCTTTGACGTTAATACATCGGCAACTCTGCTGATTCCATCTTTCCCAGGGTATAATTTGGTGATACGGCCAAGTTTCCATTGTAGTGGGGGAAGATTTTCTTCTTTGAGGATCACCAGATCGCCCACACGAAGCTCGTATTGCCTCGTTCTCCACTTGGTCCGTTCTTGAAGTTCGGCAACGTACTCCCGGCGCCATCTCTCCCAAAATTGTTGTCTCAGTTGTTCAATGTATTGGTATCTGTTGGGGTGCTTGCAGGTGATAGGCAACGATGGCACTGAGGTGAGAGGTCGCCCTATAAGAAAGTGCCCTGGGGTCAGAGGGGAGGGATCGGTTGGATCGGTTGAAAGAGGAGTAAGAGGACGTGAATTTAAAATGGCTTCGATTTGTGCAAATAGAGTCGCGAGCTCCTCGAATGTCAGGGAAGCATTGCCGGCTACACGCTTAAAATGGTGCTTTGCTGATTTAACGCCTGCCTCCCATATACCTCCGAAGTGAGGCGAGTATGCGGGGCTAAACACGAATTTAATGCCTTCATTATTGGCATAGTTAATAGCTGACTCACGACTGGACCTGAGTATTCTACATATTTCATTGTTCGCGCCCCTGAAATTGGTACCATTATCGCAATATATAATATTAGGTTTACCTCTTCTAGAGACAAACCTTCGCAAAGACAAAATGAAAGCATCAGTACTCATATCGCTGACCAACTCTAAATGAATCGCTTTGGATGAGAGGCATACAAACAAACATAGGTAGCATTTTGAAATACGATTGCCTTTACCCTTACGGCTAGAGATCATAAACGGGCCAGCAAAATCGACACCGCACGAGTAGAAAGGAAACATAGAAAAGCTTCTTTCGGCAGGTAAGTTTCCCATTAAAGGTTGTAATGTCTTCCCACGTAGGCGAATACAAACTATGCACTGCTTTGTCGTGCTACGTGCTAAGTGTCTGCCACCTATAGGCCAAAATCGTTCTCTTATTGAAGCTAGAAGATGCTGAGGACCAGCGTGAAATAAGCGTTCATGTTCATACCTTGATATTAATATAGTTAAATGATGTTTTGCATCTAAAATAATGGGGTGTTTCTTATCATAGGCAAAATCAAAGTTTTGAATTCGACCCCCAACTCTTAATATGCCATCTGAATCAATAAAGGGATTTAGAGGCAATAATTTAGATTTACAACTAAGAGTTTTATTATTTCTTATCAATTTAATTTCTTCTGCATAACTTTCTATTTGACTTAACCTGACTAACACTAGCAAAGAATCATCTAATTCCTTAGTATCTAATGGTCCATTAATTTTTGCATTTCTATATTTACAATTATTTAGGAAACGCTGTACATAGGCATATATTCTCTTTAATTTATTCAAATTAGAGTATTTTTCAAATTTAATAATTTTGTTTGTAACTACAACATGACATTCAATGGTGTGCGAGTGTTTAACTTCAGGTAACATGTTAGGGATTTGTGTGTGGTTTTGTGTAGGCCAACAAGTTGGGTCATTAGCGAGGAACGAAGGCCCTTCCCACCAGAGGAGAGAGGACTGCAATTGCTTAGGAGTCGCACCTCTAGACGCAATATCTGCTGGATTTTGATCTGTGGGAACATGACAAAAGGTGAATCCACTTGCAAGTTGATTGATTTCATTTACTCGGTTACACACAAATATTTTAAGATCCCTGGGTGGGGTTTTCACCCATCCTAGCACAACCTGTGAATCAGACCATATAAATTTACGATTGATATTACAATTTAATGACTCTAGCACCTTTGAACATAAACGTGCACCTAACAAGAAGCCACATAACTCTAATCTTGGAATAGTCGTTGGGTTCATTGGTGCAACTCGTGCCTTAGCACATAACAACCTGATTGTAACTTCCTGGTTCTGATTTACAGAACGCAGGTAAATGCAGGCTGCATAGGCTTGTTGAGAGGCATCTACAAAACAGTGTAGTTCTATATTCTCGGGTGTATCACACAGAACTCGCCTTGTAATACGAATATTAGTTAAATTTGAAAATTGCTTTAATAGCTCAGCCCACTTTTTACAAAACTCAACTGGTACTGGATCGTCCCAGTCCAGCTTAGAGGACCATAATTGTTGAAGTAAAATTTTAGCTACTATCGTGCAGGGACACAATAATCCTAAGGGATCAAATACCTTAGAAGTAGTAGAAATAACTGACCTTTTAGTAATATGAGTAGAAGGCTCTAGATCTGTAGAGAATTGCAGTGAATCGGCCTTGGGACACCAGTTGAGATCTAATACACTAGATTCTTTATTGAAATCAATGGGTTTTGAAGAACCACATTCACTGTCAAATAATTGAGGACAGTTTGTTCGAAATTTCCTAAGGGGTAGGCATGCAGAATTGAGTGTATTTACAACTCCATGATATATGTGTTTTAGCCCTTCTATAGATTCTGACCCTGTATTTAGGTCATCTGCATAAAAATCGTTTCTTATTACACAAGCTATAGACTCATCCTCACATTCATTAGCCAGTTGTAAGAGACATCGAGTACTTAAAAATGGTGCAGAGGCAGTTCCATACGTAACTGTATTGAGTTGCAAAACATCTATCGATTGGGACTTATCATCACGCCACAGAATAAGCTGCAGATGGCGCTGCTGTTGCTCGACTTCAATTTGCCTATACATTTTCTCGATGTCGGCTGTGAGAATGAATTTATGCCTGCGAAATCTTAATAAAATGGATATTAAATCACTCTGCACTACTGGACCAATCATTTGAATTTGGTTCAGTGATTTACCAGAGCTAGTTTTTGAAGAGGCATTGAATACTACGCGGAGCTTAGTAGTTTCGCTCTTTTCACGAATGACTGCGTGATGAGGCATGTAGTACCCAAATACTGGTTTAGCAATTTTAGTTAAATGCCCTAAACTTGCATATTCATCTATGAATGCCTTGTAGTTTGCCTTTAAATCAGGATATTTTATAAATTTTCTTTCTAAACTCTCGAAACATTTTTTAGCTATATAGTATGAGTCCCCAAGAGCCTTTTCAGGCGACTCTTTCAAAGGCATTAACACAGAAAATCTACCATTTGATAAGCGAGACAAGTTTTCTTTGAAATTATCCTCACAAAGTTGCTCTTCGACGGAATATGTTTTTGTGGCTGGTAAGTCATCAATTTTCCAAAATTTTTCTAATGAGTTCTTTATCTCTTGAGTAAAATTACAATAAACCTTTGAAACGGACTGACTACCATTTATGGGGCCACTTATGAGCCATCCGAGCATAGACTCCTGTAGAACTAGTTTGTTACTAGCTAGCTTAATTAAATTAGAGCCAACTATCTCCCAATACACATCTGCTCCTAAGAGGATGTCGACCTCAGCCGGGGAAAAATAGTCAGGATCAGCTAGAGTAAGATTTTCAGGTAACTTTATATGTTCTGTATTAATTGTAGCATTTGGTAAGATTCCCGTTATTCTAGGTACTACAAGACACTTAACATTTAATTCGAAAGGCATACATCTAGATTTAATTTTAATATTACAACTTCCAGTAATATTACATGTAGCATTATTTATCCCACAAATGCTCACTGAACTACCGGGGTTGATTGCTAGCCCTATCTTCCCTTTTAATTTGTCTGTAATGAACGATGACTGACTACCTGTGTCCAGCAGCGCACGGGCTGTATGTTTTTTATTATTTATGACAATTTGGACTAGCGCCGTACTTAACAAAACTTGGTCATTAGATGCCACTGACAGTGACACAGGCAATGAGGAAGATGTAGAGGGTTGTTCAGTTTCAGTAGTAGATGTAGGGTTGCTTTTACTTAGATGAATTAATGTGTTGTGTTTCCTCTTGCATTGACGACAAACAGCTTTCAGCTGACATTGAAAGGCATTGTGACCACTGTGCAAGCAATTTTTACATAACTTTAACTTGTTCACTTCATGTAGTCGCTCGTCTACACTCATATTTTTAAATTTCAAACATGTATGCAAATGATGATTTTCATTGCATAAAACACAACTATTCTTGTTTTCTTTTTTATCAACAGATACAATTAGGCTTTTAGATTGGTTGGTTACCTTAGGTTTATAATCCACCTGTTTGTCAGGACGACTATTATTACAATAGGCAGTCTCAAGTATGTCAGCTCGACTACGAAGAAAGGAATAAAATTCACTAAGTGAAGGTAAATCTGCAAGATTGCACTTGTATTCCTCCCACTTTCTACTCGTGTGAATATCTAGTTTTGCTGAGACCGTAAAAATAATAAGAATTTCCCACATATTAGTAGGCTGGGCAAGAGTTGACATAAGAGTGTCAAGAGCCCGCAAGTGTTTTGACACATGGTCAACAACAAACCGCAATGATTTAAAAGATTCCCTTTGAATCGACTCAATGTTAAACAATGCTTTTAAATGATTATTTATTAATAAGTTTTTGTTATCATATCTTTGACATAACAGGTCCCACGCAACTTTGTAATTTTTTGAACTAAATTCTATTGATTTGATAACAACAGATGCACTACCTTCAAGTGACGATCTTAGATAATGAAATTTATTGATTGGTGCAATGCTTTGATTGCTGTCAATCACCGACTCAAATGTGTCTTTAAATTCTATCCAGTTAAGGTAATTCCCATCAAATGTAGGAAGTTTGATTGTAGGTAATTTTATGCCATTAAATGAACGGCAGCTACCATTAGATGCATGTTCACTGTTTTCTCCATCACAATTTCCATTTTCAGCCCTTTTTAGCGGTGAATTAGTTAAAGTATCCTGGCTCTTCGCTATTAAGTGAATGAACTGAGTCTCTAAACTATCTCTTTCTTTAATTTGCTCTGTAGTATCAGAATGCAATAAATCGATTTTGCTTTGTATGAGCTCAAACTCTTCCATAAGCGATTGAATTTTATTTAATTTTAATTCTAATTCTCTATATTGAATAGAAGAGATTTCTTTTAAACCAATTAAACCATTTAAATAATCAGAAAATCTTGTTACCCGTCCCTTGATAATACCACGCTCCTTGACTAACTTTGTTAATTCTACCTTGAGCTCTGATTCACTCATTTTTATAGACTGAAATTGTACCAAACAATAACACAGGTGAACAAACAATGAAATATGTAACAAATGTGCACTCAAACCCGTTTGAAGAGCCGAGAAGCTCAGATCCAGTCGCTCGCGCTGGTGCTAGCACGACGCGATGCTCAGGGTAGCTCGCGCCGAGCAGACAGCTTAGGCCAGCAGCGCACGTGGCGGCGCACGCGACGGAACCGGACGGGTGGCTGCGATGCCGAGACCGTTGGCGCTCCTCTTCACGGAGGTACGCTGGAAATAGTCGGCGTATGGTATTGAAATAATGATATTTCGATAACGGTAGCGTGGTGCTGGGGTATGTAGGTATTAGATAGGTTATAGACAACCTGGGTGCATGATTTAGAACATAGATCGAGCTGGGTATGCTAGCCGGTTGTAGTTATAGCTGGAATAATTAGGCTTTAACAGAAAGAAACTTCTTGATTTTAGGTTAAATGCGTGCATAAAGCATGGGCGCGTGCTCGTATTTTATAGCGTAAGAATATAGCTAAGAAATATAACGCTGCACGTGCACGTATTTTGCGTAACACCAAGCATAACATAAACCCAACACTCGAGCAGCAAGTCGGCCATTCACACAATGCGAGAACAATAGGATCGCAAGATAGGTACCTAGATTGGTAAGAAAAGGTTAGGAATTTAGGACAGGGCTTATACTCTCCTTGGGCTAGACCTCCGGTTCACGATGTCCCCAATGGCTCCCGAAGCAGCAAGCACGGTCAGTGGGTCGTCTTAGGCGACAACACCAGTTCCTTTTCTTTTCTTCTTTCGATCGGGCTCGCTTGGTCGGTAAGTATGACCAAAATGGCGGCTGCCGCGTTCTCGTACGACGTCCGCAAAGCGACCTTTTGTTATTTGAAGATTGCAGTCCTGTCACGGTCGCCACTTTTGTTTATAATTAAAACAAACTCTGTTTCGATGAAACTACTTTTAATAATAAATTGTTAAACTTTACAGCCTTGATGGTTTGTACGAAGATTATTTGTAAGATTATTTTGGACGTGCTATCTAAAACGGTCGTCGTCGCGGAGTGGCGCGCTCGCGCCGCTGCCGGCGCCCGCGTCCCTCGCTCTTCGCCCCCCGCCCCTCGTCCGTCCTAATAGTGATGCGCGCGTACAGAGTGTGTATTTACCCGTAACATTTCGTTGTACCTTGCGTTCATTCTTCCTTGAAATGTCGCATCGCCCGCGCTCGTGCTAAGGCTCGACGAAATGTTACACCAATACGCTCGTTGGTTTGTACAATTATTGTTGTAACAAAGCGGCGAGCGTGCTCGACGTCTGGTTCGTGAAGGGTGATACACTAGAACATATCATAGAGCGGCTCGTTGTTCTGTTACAAGTAAATACGCTAGTCTATAATCACCTTTAAACTGAGCTGCATGTTGATCTCCACAAAACTAGGTGACCGAACAGTGCTGCCAAAAAGAAAAAAAAATGAATACATGTTTACTCCTCACGCCGCTGTTCCCCTGAGACTAAGAGGCTAGTTATTGTGATGAAGGCATGGCATGCGATATATCCACGTCGGGGGAACGTGAGCACTCGCGTATGACCGTCTTAGTGAACTGTTTCAATTTTGGTGAACGAAACGTCTCACTATGATCCTAAAGTCGCATCAGTTTTGATCAATATAGTCTGAATTTAATTTTTTTTTTGAAGTTTCGCAGTTGCATCGCGAGTTTTGGCAAACGTAGCTTGTTTTTTATTTTTTAAATTCAATGGATGTTCAAATGTGAATAAGTATGCTTGTTTTAGATACATTGAAAGAAACCATAGTGTTATTGGAGAAATGATGGCCAATTCTCGTTCTTAAAAATGTTCAAATTCAAGTCGCAAAATTCAAACATAATTCAAATATCATCTCAGCCACAATCAATGTCAAAAATGTAGGATATTTGATTATATTTTTGACAGATTGAGACTAAGATTAGAATGCGAACGTTATTAAAAATACGGGATTTGCCCCTCCGGAAACCTGCAATTAATTCAATTTAGGGCTGATTTTTCCATCGACGGATAATTTTTATTCGTGGAATAAAATTGGCGTCAATCATTGACAGTTTTTGTATGAAAGAACTGTCAAAAATTCAAAATTGTTCCTCCGATAAAATTATCTGGCGTTGGAAAATACAGCCTTTAATAGTCTTGAGTGTTGTGACGTCTTAAAAAATTATCAATTTTTAACCGACTTCTAAAAAAGGAGGATGGTTCTCAATTCGGATGTTTTTTTTTTTTTTTGTATTTTTTTTATATTTGTTCGCGCATAACCGTCGCTTGCCAATCGATTTGAAAAATTCCTTTTTTGTTGGAAAGGGTATACTTTCCAAATAGTCCCATAGAAATTTCATCAAAAACGGTTCAGTAGTTTGGTTTTTAAACCAAAATTACTGGTAAAAATTACAACTTAAAAGTGAAAAATAAAAACTTTAACAAACAAAAAACAACCGACTTCCAAAAATGACACTACAAAGTGAAAAATAACTTCAATTTCGGAAGTCGGTGGCAAACAACGAAAATGCGAACCCAACGACACCGACTTCCGAAATTAAAGTTATTTTTCACTTTGTAGTGTCGGTTTTGGAAGTCGGTTGTTTTTTTATAGTTTGTCAACGTTGACTTTCACAAATTAAGAGGCTTTACACTATTGCATCCTTTGTAATCTCGATTTTAAATCTTTTGGTGTTTTTAATGGCTACTTTAATAGACCTTTCCATGTTTATTAAGTATCATTTTCACGCGCTTATGCTCTCACACAGTTAGAAATTCCTTATACCCACTTCCTCCACCATCTTTTGAGCCATAATAATAAAAACTAAAACGATAGTTAACTAACCCGAAATCGCTCGCCCAAAACCAAATCGGCCACTGGTCTCAAATAAATCGAAGTTCGTCGCCAGAAAATTTAAGCCCGATACGAAATATTGGACGAAATGGAACTCAACCGATTGCTTTTTATTTCGTAGGATATCCGATGCTATTATATTTATTGGTTTTAGAAAAGTGGCCTCCGGGCGGTAATATCGGGGAGAGAATTAAGACGTACTGATGGTTTTGTTGCTTTTCCGATACGAGACTGTGGAAGAAACTTACTTTAGATTAGATAGAATGTTGGATCTTGTAATTTGATTTTGAAGGGTTAATCTTTATGTGGATTTTGTGAATGTTATTGGACCACTTCCTGATAATGCTCAATTACATTGCATTTGTAGTTGCTTGTTTACGTAAAGTTTAGTTACAGGTCTACAGTAAAATTAGGCTTAGGTGCAAAACCGGAACGCTTGTTGAAGGTTTCCCCCGAAAACAAAAAGGAATAATCAATGAGAATGTTTTTTTAATTAGGGTAAGGCACAGAAAGTTATTGAAAAACATTTAGTTTATTATGACTAGACATAGTTTATTAACTTTACCATAGCTATTTTAGGCGAAAATACAACCACTAAATTGTAACTAACCTACTTTAAACCACAACATACATATTTAAGTAATAAAATTTATTTTTAATATGGAAATGTATAAAAATGTACCAGGGTCGCATGAACCGCGAACAGATTTCACTGGCCGAGAGCCAATGGCAGGAGGGTGGGCTGCCAAGCCGGTTCTCTGCACGGTAATGCGGGTAGCGCTGTAGATACAGACCAAAGCATAAAGTACTGTTTCTAAACAGTCTCGTTTGATTGGTTAGTAAGAAAGTAGTGACTTTGGTGGTTTTAAATAATTGAATAGTTTCATCACGTTTGGGCTCCCACACATAAACACGATACGACGTCGCGTCTATCGTATAATGCCAATGTCAGACAATGCCATTACGTTGTGATCTCGCCTTCAAGCATATACAAGACAGTATGATACATGCCAAGTCTGTCACTAGCAGCCGTCTGGACAATCGTTGACGTTCACCATCTGACAGTGAATGGTAGCACCTTTGTTATGTAAATTGAAGGATTTTACGACGCGACGTCGTATCGTGTTTATGTGTGGGATGCCTAAGTGTCTGCCCTGTCTATGTTTTTTGATAAATACATTTGGAGTTGGGTCGCATTGAACCAAAACTTGAATGGCAGAAGTTGCTGCAGACATTAGTACAGATATTTAAAAACGAATCTACTGTGGGGGTTGCTGAGCCCTTCTAAGAAATCAAACAACGTTACGATTTCTTCACGTTTACTTTGATTGAACGTCTTTACATATTGCCGACTACACTAGCACTGTTTGTTCCTAAACAAAAAAAACTTAATAAAATATTTGACACCCCATTCTATAGTTTGACCAAAACCGCTGTACCGCACCTTCGGTATGTGCGCGGCGAGACGGGGGGGCAGTGCAGGCCGCTCATTCGTCATCGCTCACGGCGTCCCGCCCCCCGCCTCGCCGCGCATTACTAAGGCGCGGTACAGCAATTTCGGTCAAACTATAAACTGGCTTGACTGTTCGAATGGAACACGCGCTAAATTATAGCCAGCCTGCACTACATAAGCTTGATCTAGTAGTTGTAAGCGTGACAGCAGATCCCTTGGTCATCAGGAAGTGCTCAGTAGCAGCCTGGTGTTAAGATGTGTGCCCAGTTAGTGGCAATACACTGGCAAAATGTGGGTGTACCATTATACAACGTGGAGACGACAATTCTACTAATATTATAAAAGTGAAAGTTTGTATGGATGGATGGAAGGTAGGATACCTACGAAGTTTAATCTATTGTTGTATAGTCATTTCCCCCTTGTACGAGTATACACATATCATAATCAGCCTATAATGTTCCCACTGTTGGGACACAGGCCTGCTCTCTTAGAAGTAGTGGGCTATAATGTTCCTCGCGAGCCCAGTGCGGGTTGGTAGATGACACATTTCTTCGAATTTTTTGCTTCTGGGACATCCCGGTTTCCTCACAATATTTTCCTTCACCGTTTTAAGAGCAGTGGTGATGAAATTATTTACACAAAGTAATGCCCACGACCAACTCGGTAAATCGGGATCGTTGCCCCTGATCGTTGCCCTTGGGCCATCACTGCTTTGTATACATATGTTAAAAACTTCAAAGAAATACTTCAGCACAGCCCTACCATCATCATAGCACAAGATTTGCAACTGATATCCACACCACAGTAACCGATAGGGTTGACCCGACTTATATTTTAACTTCACCGATATACGGGCAGCGTTCATAATGTATGAGTTAGAATCGACCGCACCACCATTACTGAAATTTGGTCGGCCATTAAAATTGTAAAGCAGCTGCTAAGATACAGGTTTGTATTTACTTAACGTATGGCTCTGATATTTGGATTGATTTAAGTGGCTTGTGGCTAAGTAACAACAGCCGCACGGGTCGACTGATCAGGATAAGCTACTCTTGCTGCGGTTTCGCCGTGGATGGGTGACCATCATCACCCGTCCGTGCCTCGGAAAACACGTTAAGCCGTAGGTCGGTGGGACCTATGGCTTAACCTGCTTTCCGAGATGTCATTTGTAGATCTTTGACAGTCGTTACGGGTAGTAAGAAGCTCGAAAGTTTTACCAAGGGGTGTCGTATTACCCAGTAACTGGGATGTAGAGGTCAGATAGGCAGTCGCTTCATGTAAAATATTGCATCTGGTTAGACTGGAAGCTGACCCTAACATAGTTGGTAAAAGGCTGTGCAGATGAGGATTTGAATCGATTTAAAAAAAAACATGAACGGAAGGGTGCTAACGAATCACTGTATTCATTTGAGATGTTGAATAAAACAGATTTTCAACGGGAATTTTTCTCTAATGTATGAATTTTATTAGTTGGCATTTTGGCAGTTCTACAAAAGTGTGTACCTAAAAGTGTAGTAACGACGAGCACATTTACAGCTAATTTAATTGTTAAGAAAAGTTTTTGAAAGGTTTGAATTATAATTCTGTTAGAATTATCACGCACCAAATAATCTTCAATTCATAATTTTAAGTGACATTATTAATCTTAAGAGAGTAGTGGTGGTCCAGTGGTAACAGCACCGACTTATGAGTTGTAGGTCGTGGGTTCAAAACCCGACAGGCGCTTTACTTTGTGTAATTTATCACCATTGCTCTCACAAGGGTGAAGGAAAACACCATGAGGAAACCGGCATGTCCTAGAACCTGTAGAATAAAGGCATGAGGAACAGGGTGTAAAGTTCCGCCGTTGCGGCGTTGTAGATACCGCTACAAACCAAAAATTCGAAGACATGTGACATGTGGACCTGTTTGATGGATTACGGTCCATTCCCCCCTCTCACCAAGTGTCCCAACAGTAAGAACATGGGCCGTAATCCACTAAACAGGTCCAGTGCGGGTTGGTTAATGTCACATGTCTTCGATTTTCTAGGACATGTCATTTCCTCACAGTATTTTGAGAGCACAGGTGATGAATAAGTTACACAAACTAAAGCGCGCTTGTCTAGGTTTGAACCTACGGCCTCGTAAGTCACGTCCGTTACCACTGGGCCACGAGTAAGTACTCTTCCTGTTTAGAACATACCGGCAGTGAAACAATTTCAGGCTGACATTATTACTACCCTAAGGAAACAGTCCTAGAAAGACAAATAGTTTCCAATCTCTAGGGAAAATAATGACCGATTACTCCCAAACATAAAACGTCTCCATCTCTTAAAACTTGCTACTTGAAAATTCCATCCTGGAAACAGTTTTTGACATTTAAGAAATATGGTTTCTCTCATAGGACATAGTTTATTCAAAGTGTAAACAAAATGGTATGAAAGTGCATGAGTAAGTACTTATCAGGGCATATAACAGCAGCGGCTTACCTGTGTAGGTTGCAGGTTCGAACCCACACAGGCGCTTTACGTTGTGTAAATTATTTCATCAACACTGCTCTCAAAACGGTGAAGGAAAACATCGTCAGGAAACCGGCATGTCCTAGAACCCAAAATTCGAAAACATGTGACATCTACCAGCCCGCACTGGGCCCGCGTGGTGGATTACGGCCCACGCCCTCTCACCAAGATGAGGCCTGTGATCCAGCAGTGGGAACATTATAGGCTTATTATGTAAAAGTATTTACGAGGTTCGAGACAGCAGAGTTACATGCTTTCTTGCCTTGTGGCCCAAAGTTGAGTATAAACTGTTTAGCGACATAGTTGAGGCGTTCCCAGCAAATTGTGTTAGCGGCGCATCTTGGGCCAACAGCTTGGGAACGTCGAAAATTTTTACGAGCTACAGCTTGGTGAGGTAGGAATGTGTAGAATGAGGGTTACGTGATTGGGAGATGATTCAATTTATTTTTTAGTTCTTACAATTTTTTTATAAGAAGGACAGTATCCGTAATTAAAAATATTCGAAATATAACCGCAATCTCATCGTAGCAACTATGTCAAAAATGTATGAGAATTTTACGTACAGACGCCAGCACATCAAGCTTCTACAATCTGTCAAATTTATTTAATTGATCTTCAACTTTATTGCTAAAGCATTAAGGTTTATGGTTGATTGGGAAAAATTGACAGTTTCGGTTAGCTTGACCTGCCGGCGTCTGTACGTTTCGCGAATAGGACATTCGTTTTCACGGTGACATTTTGCTTATGGGACATTCTGCGTCGGATCCTTTTTGACATTTTGAGACTGAGATTAGAATGCGACCGTTCTCAAAAGTACGGAAATCACAAAAAGATGGCAAACAAACAAATGAAAAGCGGGTACCGACCAGTGCTTACGAGCAACATCAGGACCACGATACGTAACCGACATGAAAGATAAAGTACTCATAAATCCCAAGTGGCTTATGATACCATACCTTTCAAACAAGAATACTTCACTGTAGTTCAGGTATTAATAGAGGTATTACTTACTTCCACAAAAAACTTTTACGCAATCTTTTGGTTTACCAGGAAAAGCAGCAGAAATATGGGAACCTTTTTCGCCTCCAAAATTCACCTCACCACAAAAAATTCGCCGATAAAAGATCACTCTAAAAACCGTATCTTTAATAGCTGCCGGTTTAAAATACAATTTTGGTCAAAAAGCAACCCTCGGTCTATTGACATGACATGGCGCATGCTGTAAATACATTTCAACACGAAGTGCGCTGGAAAATTTTCACTGCAAAGTGCTCTGGTTTATTTTTTCAATTTATTGAGTTATCATCATCGTTAAACCCTGTTAAATGCCAGTGTTGCACGTTGGGGGTAGTCGTTAACAGTTAAGGTTGGCGAACTGATTCTTTATCACCTCGTATAGTTCAACTAATACATCTAATTATAGGAGTTCTACTGAACGATCAAGCCAATTATTTTTTTAAAGCGTAACCGTGGAGATACTTGCCGGCTCTTCTTCACAGGAAACGTGCACTTAGCTTCTGACGTTCCATATATGCCCAGGTAGGTTTATCTAAACTAATGTTATAAAGAGAAAATATTAGATGTTTTTGGATGATTGTTTGTTACGCTTTATCGGTAAAACGGCGGAACGGATTTAGATGAAATTTAGCACATGGGTAGACCATGATCTGGATAAAGACAGAATACTTTTCATCCGGATATTTCTACGGGATCAAGACTTATGCGGGTAAAACCGCGGGGCGCAACTACTATGAAATAAAATATTTTTTATTTTTGCGGATTGGTTGGTAAATTGCAAGCAACTTTTCTACTGCAATACATCTTTTAGTTTTAATGACTCTTCCAATAACCAGTTACATTTACAAGAAATTTTTATGCTGTTTGGAGTTGATAAAGCGTCTAAAGATCCATTTCTGTCATCCTAAAAAAACTGGTGATAGATTTTATACCAATAGTGTAACGAACAACGGAAAATGACAAAAAAATTCAAGGTCACTCAGCGCGCTATGAAGCGGGCTATTTTCGGAGTTTCTTTGATGAATAAAATCAGGAATGAAGTTATCCGGAAAAGAACCGGACCGGAACCTACCGGAGTAAGCTTGCTGAGTAAGCAAACTAAAGTGGCAGTGGGCTGACCATGTTTATCGAAGGACCGATGGCCGGTGAAGCAGAAGGGTCCTAGAGTGGAGACCGTGTATCGGCGAGTGTAGCGCGGGATGCCCTTCAGCAGACGGGCAGACGACCTTGAGAAGGCGGCTGAAACAGATTGAATGTAGAAGGTGTTACTTAATTTTCTTAAACATGTCTCTAAACACCCGTAAACAATTCCCAATTTCTAAAGTATCATTTATTTACAAATCTCTGTAATCGTTCATGTACACGCCAAATAAATAAAAAGGAGCTCAGTTCTCTACTCATACTTTATTAAAATAGGTATGTCAGCCTTGTCGCGCTCTTGTTGACAAAATACAACTCCCTTGCTTGAATACCAAGGTAACAATAAAACCTCTATGGACCTTAGAAGTGAAAAAATAAAGTACATTTTGCATTGAGTGAGTGGTAAGGTTAATTTTGTGAAGGCTTATTCGAATTACAACGCCCTACGTTCAAGAGATCAATAATGCGTTCAAAAAGTTGATTTGATCCACAAGTAGTAGCTTCAGGTTGAATTACAGACAGACAAACGTAATATGTGGAGCCAATATGTTAGCTAGGTGGGTAAATAAAAGTAATGGCTTCGAGGACACACAGAGAGAAAACTTTGATATAGAAAAAAGAAAGAAAAATACGTTTATTGCAGTAAACATGACGCTTAGAAAGAACACAAACACAAAAAAGAACAAGTTGGGCTAAAATATGCGTCATATCCACGCAAAATGACCATCGCCCAGAATAATGCTACGACCCTATGCGAGACAGAGCCCCAGCGCTGGTTTTCAGCGACAGCCGACGTCGAAGTGATGACGTCAATCAGTTCAGCATATGATAAGACAAAAATATAAAAATAAAATAATACCTAGTTCTAAATGTTAAGTAAGTTCTCACTATTCTAATCTCAACACATCATGAGGACATTTTCCAGGAAACTCCTTCACAATTGTGGGAAACCAGCTTACCAGTGGACAGTGGTGGACTGCTATTCAGGGAGACTGAAATATTATGACATAAACTAAAACTGTTGTGAGTTAGACACCTACTAAAAGATTACATAGCTTTTTGAGGCGATTACCATCTTACTGTGTCAAATGAGTCTCATTATGCTTGTTAATCTCGCTCCCATTAAATATCCTCAAAACTCAACACAGTAATGGTACTTGGGAGAAATATTGTATGTAGTTAGTTAGTGCTGATACGGGACACAAGTGGGAAGATGTAAGTCCAACCTGGTAAAGTGGGGCTACTCTGACAGAATGGTGGTGGGGTGTGATTGTGGAGGTATGTCGCAAACCATGCTCTACCCTGCCCTCTGTGTCCTAAAACATGCAGTCAAAGTGACCCCTGCGCTGCCACAGACGACGCCGTGGAAGTGACAAAGTTTTGGGCCAACAAGATTTAGTATTCAGTCGTGCTAGTGACATGGAGTAGAAGTTAGTACTTCCTGGTACTCTTTCACATCACACGTATTAGAACATGTCTTCAAATACTTCATTTGTCAGAACAAAATAAATGATAGAAAGAAAGACAAATATGTTTATTTGTCACAGAAATACGTGCATACAAAAAAATAATTAACTCTAATAATAAGGAAAAAAAAACGAGCACAAAACAGAAATAATCGACAGCTGCACGTCATGATTGAGACAAGAAGGCTTCGACTCGGCATGATGGCTAAGGGTGGCCACAGCACAGTGTAGTTTTTCAGTGGGGAAATGGTCAGCTATACACCGTTAAATTTTGATCGTTTTAATCCTTAAAAGGGGTCATTGTACTCATCATTATGAACAACTTATACTACGGGACCAACCCTGAAATCGTGAAAAGAAAATCAGTTGATCCATAGATTTATGTTCGCATAACTCGACATAATGTATACAATTAATTTTTTTTTTCACGATTTCAGGGTTGGCCCCGTAGTAAAAGTTGTTCATAATGATGAATACAATGACCCCTTTGAAGGATTAAAACGATCAAAATTTAACGGTGTGTGTATACCTATCTCCCAGCATTATTTAATGCTAATAAGCAACTATTCAGACAGAACAGTTGCAACGTACGAGTAATTCAATTTTCTTTTACGTAAGTTTATTGTATTATGTACTTGTCCAGGAATAGAAAATGGCGTCTCGATATACTCCAGAGAATTGCACTATGCATATTGTAACAAGGTGAAACACCCTTTAAAGAATCTTATTTTGCTAGAACCTAGACAGTAGCTAGGTAGTTAGGTGTCTGTCTGCAGTTATGTTGTATAATTTTCTGATGTAAAAGTCAAAATTACTAGAAGAAACGGTATGTTTTCTATTTTCCCTTCTACTCTTACACACGTTGTCTACTTCTCTTTTTGTCTTCTCTCCTATCGCAGGTATGCTGGAAGAGATTTCTTTAGAAATAAGCATTACCTTGAGCAGTGGTGAGAGCATGTAACGGCCGCTACTTACGGTCGTAGGTTCGTACCCAGACAGGCTCTTTACTTTGTGTAAAAATAATTGTTTCATCACCACAGTCACTGCTCTCAAAACGGTGCAGGAAAATATCGTGAGGAAACCGGCATGTCCTAGAACCAAAAATTCAAGACATGTGACATTTATCAATTCACACTGGGCTCGCGTGGTGGATTAAGGCCCACTACCAGTGGGGGAGTGGGCCTTAATCCACCTGAGAGGAGTCCTGTGTCCCAGCTGTGGGAACATTTTAGGCTGATTATGACGTGATGTGTAAGCATTACCTTTGTACGTACTTGTCTGTTCCTTTCTTTTTGTTTGTTTATATGTGTTTACATAAATGGTTAAATAAATAAAAGTAATCAAGGGAGTGAAAAGCTCGGTTTGAGAGAAAAATGTGTTTTTGGATTTTTTTCTTAACTTAACCCGTAGTTTCGATGCATAAGTTAGGAATTCAATTTACTTTTTTTAATAAATAAACATCAGAAATAAACACTTCTACGAATAACATAATATCTATGCTCTGTTCCAATAGTATCTGATGAAAATGTAAACAAATAACTAATTTAACTACTAACCTATTTATTTAGATTTATTTCGTTCTAATACCAACAACTAAATACCACTGGTATTTGTTTCAACTCATATTTATTTACTATTCCGAACGGATACCAGTCTTTAAATGATTAAATTTAATGTGCGAACGAATAATATCAACGTGAATTTGGTACAGTCAGCTCAGTCAAACTTATAACACAAAAACGTTTACAGCTACTATAAACGTAGTGGTGCGTATGTGTTGGACATATCCAGATATTAAACTTGTCCATCTAAAGAGGTGGAAAGGAGATACGTTAAGGGGTAGCTCTTTTTACAAAATGGATTTTATTATACACTAGCGAGCCGCCCCTGCTTCGAACGGTCTTTACGAGTTGATGAAATATCGAGATATCTTTATTATAAGTTTAATATAACACATAAACTTTCAGGAATAATTTCTATAAATGATGATAAAAACTGCATCAAGACAAACACGAAACACGACTTTAATTTATCATATTTATAGATATATAACATAACATCGGACCTGTATTTCCTGAAGGGTTTGACAAAGGTTTCAAACTCAAACTCAAAGTATTTATTTCAATTAAACCAATTACAGGCACTTCTGAATTGTCAAGAGGTCGGTCAGTCAGAAAAATGAAGCTAGTTGCCGATTCCAAAGCGTAGGTACCTATGGGGAAGAACGGGCAAGAAACTCCATGGGCATTCTTTTAAATCAAAATAATATGGTTACAAAGTATTGGTTACATCATTCATCTTAGAAACTATGCATGTGAGAACGATGCAGAACGTTACAAGCGTCCGTAATGAAAAGTTGAAAAAAATAAAAAAAACAATTCAAATATTAAATTAAATTAAAATAAGCCATGGCAGCAAAGAGACGACCAGTCCCTACTGACGACGCCCGTTCACGAACATGACGCATGGATAAGTGTATTTATATTACACCCACATTTCGCCAATTATGTTCAAATCCCATGCAACAGGGGGCGAGCCGATTGCTATCAACCGGACACAAACCCAGACTGAGCTGGTACTGAGAAATTCCATATAGATAACACTTTACCCGACCCGGGAATCGAATCCAGCACCTCACGCTCAGCAGTAGCGCTTGCGACCAAGACCAGCGAGGCAGTATAGATATACAAAAACGTCCATCTTAAAACAGTTAGAATATATCAAATACCCATCCTTTGAGAAAAAAGCGTCTCCGAGTTCACAAAGAGTAACAAGTTAAATAAAAAGACATCAGCAATTTGTTAGGTCTTTTTCCAGGGTAATTCCTGTTGGCTAGTTCGCTTTTACTGTGAAAGAGCAAGCACTTAGGGCACTCGGGCGAGAGAGAAGCAACTATCTCAGTATCTACCCATGTCTCTTTTAAGGGTTCTTGAAAAAATCTCCGATACAGGTGTTGGAGGGTGGACGAAAGAAGATTTCTTTTTTAAACTATGATACTTGAGGCTCGATAGTAGGTGGTATTTCTGCCTACTCTCATGCGAAAAATACATACATAAACTCACACCGAGTTTATGTATGTATGTAGTGTGTATTATAAAGAAATAATAATATCCCTGGACATTTCACACAGCGCCATCTAGTCCCAAGCTAAGCAACCTAACGCTTGTGTTATGGTAACAAGATGGCTGATAAACTACTTACATACATTTTTTTTTTGTAAATACATACATATTATAGATAGAAAAATACCCAGACTCGGAACAAATACATGTAGGTCATACAAATATTTGTTCCGTGCGGGAATCGAACGCGCGACACGCAGCGCAGCAGTCAATCAAGTAAAGTAAGTTAGTATGTAAGTTGGAGGTAATCTTCGAAACTACTCATTCTGTTTCAAAAAATATTTCACTGGTAGAAAGCTACGCTGTTGTCAAGTGGCATGGGATATAATAATGCATAACTGGATTGCTGGACACAGACCTCTTCTCAGTAAGAGGGAGTTGGCCGTTATCCACCACGCGGGTCCAATGCAGGTTAGTAGATGTCACATGTCTTCGAATTTTTGGTTCTAAGACATGCCGGTTTCCTCACGATATTTACCTTCACCTTGTTTTTTTTTTTCGCCATAGGATTTATGTCCGAACCAAGCTAGAAGCTAGTTCTTCTGTATGGAATCCGCATGAAGCAAAGTATGCGCTTCTTCTCGAGAAAGTGCAAAAAGCATTTCTGCGGTTTCTCTACAGGAGAACTCGCGGTTATTATCCCTATCTATATCCTACCAAGTTCCTCCTAGGATGTCTGGGATATCATATGCTCGAGACCAAAAGGGCATGCGACCAGGTAGGCGTAATGCTTAAAATTTGCAGAGGGATAACGGATGCTCCTGATATCCATAATGAGCTGATTCGACTCCACACACCGGATAATTATCTCCGTAGCAGAAAGCATCAGCTGCTCAGCTTACCGTCGCGCCGGACTGCAGCCCGTGCTGCGTCTCCCGTACCGCGCGTATTGGCCGCGTTAAATAAGCTTGTGGAAGCCAACCTGGACTGCGATTTATTCGCCGACAAGTTTGTTGACTTAATGGTAATGTGCCTGCATTTTTGTCAAAATAATAGTATTTAATTTATTGTTAGTAGTTTATGATTTATGATATACGTCTGTTCTTTATTATAGTATATTTTATTGTAATTTTTTTTTTTTTTTTTTATATCTTTAACTAATGTAATTGGCCAAGGGCCGTTTTTATGTTAAAGTAAAATAAAATAAATAAATAAATGTTTTGTGTTAAAACGCGCGGACGGAGTCACGGACAAACCTTGTTCTGGATATTAATAAGTAAGCAAAATCTGATTATTTGCACTCGAACTTAGATATTATGCTAGTAGCCACCTGCCCCTTAACTTGCAATATCTATTACAGGGAGGCCCGTCATTCACCCCTGGTGTACACCGTACGGACTCGTTAACGCAAAGGTTGGCCCATTGATTGCGATGTAGCCCATGGATGGCGCCCATCCGTGTGTGAACTAAGCTTTATACATTGAGTAATGCGGAATTGTAAGGGTTATTGGAAAAATGAGGGGTGAAATGTAAGTAAGTAAGGGTTAATGTGGATGTCATGAATTATTTAAATTGAGAATGAAGTTATCCAAAGGGTCAATTCTCGTAATTTTAAGAACGTTCACAGTCTGATATCAGTCTCAATCTGGCAAAAATATCTCCTAATTTCCCTACATTTTTGACAAGTTTTTGGCCTTGATTGTCGCTGAAATGAGATTGCGACTAGATTTTAAACGGTTTTAATTAAAGGAATTGACCTTCTGAAGGTTATTGTGGACGGATAAAAACAATGATCAATGCGGATCGGTATGATGTCCGTTTAATAAAGGAAACGATATTCCATTTTTTTTCAAGTGTTAAAATCATAAAGTACTTACGGTACCAAACTTGTGCATGGATTGGGAGTTAGAACCTAGTTACCTACTGTATCAACTACAAACGATCATGAAAGGCTATAGAACATTTTACCTCTGATTTTGCATCACAGACAATATAACAGTGATCTTTATTCTCCTCACAATAAGGTTGCTGTTGGGTTGTTGCAACTGTCACGTCTGTCAAAATAACAGTGATCTTTAGGCCCCTCGCCCAAGGCGACTTTTTGTAGCGATGCTGTCGCGCGTTTCGTAAACGCGCGTCAGCATCGCTACTAACGCGCATTAGTCGCATTTGCGACGCGCTACAGCAGCGATGCCAACGCGCTACAAACGCGCTACAGCAGCGTGACTGTATCGATGCAAACGCGCGACCGCTTTCGTTGCCCACGCTACGGCTGTCCACGCTTCGGCTACATACTTAAAAGCAGCACCAAAGAAAACGTGACTAATGTTGCCTCACCGGAGTCCATCTTGCAACTGTGGCATTTTTGTGCCGTTACTAAATCGCGTTTGCATCGCGACTGAGAATCGTGGTGTTGGCGAGGACAAACAGCTAGCGACCGTATCGCGACTATATCGATGCGAACGCGCGACAGCATCGCTACTGCATCGCTACAAAAAGTCGCCGCGGGCAAGAGGCCCTATTGTTGTTGGAATAAGGTTGCTGTTGAGCTGCAGTTGTCAGAGGTAAATAAATGTAAAAGGACTGTAAAATGCAATAACATATACACACTAAACCAACATAATAATATGAATTGGTTGATTACATAATCAGCCTATAATGTTCCCACTGCTGGGACACAGGCCTCCTCTCTGTGAGAGGGAGTGGGCCGTAATCCACCACGCGGACCCAGTGCGGGTCGGTGGATGTCACATGTTTTCGAATTTGTAGTTCTAGGACATGCCGGCTTCCTCACGATGTTTTCCTTCACCGTTTTAAGAGCAATGGTGATTAAATAATTTACACAAAGTAAAGTGCCTGCCTGGGTTTGAACTCAAGACCTACAACTCGTATGTGGGGTCCATTACCACTGGACCACCACTGCTCAATTGGTTGATTGCCATAAACCAAATTGGTAAACAGCCTGCAATCGCTTGTATAAAAAAAAAATCAACGGGTTGCACTCCGGGAGGTGCCGGCAGAAGTGAAAACTTGAATATTAACGTTGTACGTTTTTTTGGAATGCGGTCTACTCTCCCTCCGTCTTACGAATTTTCGATCAGGTCACGTGTCCCGACGCGAGTTTAACATTTTTTTCACCATCACAACAAAAGTGCACAACGCCGCTAAAGAAGTTTTCACTTCAAAAACTGTTTTTCACACACACAGGGCTCTCACAAAACAATCAACAGATTTTCCGCAGCTGGACCTTCGACTTTTGATTAAGCTTACTATCCACTGGACTGGAAAAATATACTATTGATACTATAATAAATGTTGTACGGGGCCATTAAATGATTCAACATTATAATTATTGCGTTTATTCAAAGGGAAAGTGTTTTTCATCAACAAATTACTAGAAATAATTTCAAAGCCTATTTTTAATTTGTTTAAAGGTTCGAATGCAACCCGAGTAATTTTTCTGCACGCAAAACATAGGGAAGAACTTTGCAGACAACTTTGACAGTATCAGTAGGTACCTTGCATACTATAACACATAGACATGCGAATGATGGAATCAGTCAGGTAGTCTAGATTTTTTTAAAGTAGTATTTTTTTAAGCATAAATAAACAGACAACTTTGACAGTATCAGTAGGTACCTTGTATACTATAACACATAGACATGCGAATGATGGAATCAGTCAGGTAGTCTAGATTTTTTTAAAGTAGTATTTTTTAAGCATAAATGCGAGGCCAGACAGGAGTAATGAAAATGTATGGTAGGTACATGAAACTGCATTAGTTTTTACATGACTGATTAAATAAATTTACTTGAATGAGCCCTGGCGGCTGAGAGTGTCATGCTCACTCTAATGTCTCGCTGGTGGTGGCGTGTGTGTTGGATCATTAAGTTCCCTTCAAAATGGTTGAGCTGAATGGTACTGATCCTTACCTCATGTTCGTGAACGGGTGCCGTCAGTGGGGACTGGTCATCTCTTAGCTGCCACGGCTTATTTTAATTTCTGAATTGTACTTATTTTTTATATAACGGACGTTTTTAACATCGTTATCGACATCGTTCTCACATTGATAATTTCAACATGACTGATGTAATCAATATTTTGTAACAATTTTATGATTTAAAAGAGTATCCGTGGAGTTTCTTGCCCGTTCTTCTCCATAGGTACCTACGCTTTGGAATGGGCAACTAGCTTTATCTTTCTTTCTGACTGACCGACCCTTTGACAGTTTAAAAGTGCCTGTAATTGGTTTAATTGAAATAAATACTTTGAGTTTGAATTTGAAATAACCAAAGATATTGTATAAATCATGACCACGGAGTTTCTGGTTCGTTGTTTTTCATTGGAATCTACACTTTGTATGGCAAGCTTTACTTTGTAGCTTAAAGTTTCTATAGGTAAATGTTTGCCTCTACTCAGCATTAGACTGTGATTGAACCGCAGCCATTTTAAGTCAATATCCTCAAAGAACTTATCGCTCAAACTCTTTAAAACTAAAAGGTTCACCAAATATTCCTCCACAGTGTACAGCAAATACAAACTAGTCGTCTCGAACGATTTTTGAATGCATCGTGTGCACGACTGTACCAATTACTCGTGCGGCCGGCCTCCGCGGAATATTCCAGACTGACCCAACTCAGAGCGATTTTAAATTGAATTTTTGAGAATTACGACGACAATTTTCGGAGTAACGTGGAATGTAGGGGGAAGAGTTGTGGACGGGGACGCTGCGATATAATAATAATAATAAACTTTTCAAAATGTCGTACAGCTCATATTATTGGCCGCATCAAACCTACGATAGTTTGACTACTAGCTCAATAGATTACTCACTCAAAACTGATTAAGTCGTCATAATTATTTAAAAAGCTCAACATTTAGCAGCATATTTTGAAACTCACACAGACCAGGGACGCATGGTACAAAAGGGAGGAGGCCCATACTCAGCAGTGAACAAGGCGTTCCATGAAGATGATGGTGAGAAAGAAAATGACGTGTTTCACTAAAAATAAAGTAATCTGAAACATGAAAATCAAATTATGTAATAGCAGACGCTGCAAACGTGTCCTCTCAAACTTAACCCCCTTATGTTTTCCTTTATCCACCTCCAATTTTCAGAGTAAGGTAAATACATACGTACATTTTTGAAATTACTGCGCCGTTGATTCTGTGTTTGGAAAATGGTTTTAGAGATGCACTTTTCATAGCTGTGTTTACGTTCCTGCATTTTGGGGGTATCACTATTTATCAACATTGTAAAATCATGTACGAGTATATCGTGGATTTTGCCCCGAGATTGTCTTATACCGAGAAGGACTACCTACCACGCTTGTTCGGTTCACATTGGAGGTTTTATGCCGTTACGTCCAGTTTTCTTTACAATGTTTTCCTTCACAGTAAGAGGTGTAAATGATGTCTCGGTATCTCTTTTAACAATAGTATAAAAACATGATATACTACAAAAGGATTGATAACATCACCATGATTTCGGCCGGAAGAAATCCAATGCTCGAAATAGGCATCCTCCAAGCATCGGCACTTCGACCGGATTTTGTGCTTCCCGCATCCAGCGGACTCCTGCAGCCGTCACAAGGTTATCCCACAAGGTGTTGTGGGAGCCTCCTGACGCTACTTCTTCCGGTACGCGGTCGCCACTCCAGAACCTTTCCGGCCCATCGGCCATCTGTTCTACGAGCAATGTTCATTGCCACTTAAGTTTGTTAATTCTTCGGGCTATGTCGGTTAGCTTGGTTTTCCTGTGGATCCCTTCATTTCTGATTCGATCACGAAGACTAAGTAGGACTAAGACTAACTTTGTCTAAGTAAATCCTCGCAAATTCACACCTCGACACCCTCTTCGAAGTGGCTTTTAGAGAATAACACTACAGTTCATACATATAACAAACACAATTCTGAAAATAACACAGAAAATAAATCTGATTAAATGCGATACAGCCTAGCGCAGCGGAGGAATGTTCACAAGCAGCTTACACCGGAACAAGACCACGTAACATTGTAGGTTTGAAATATACTCTTTATTTATGATGTGCTCCTAGTAGTTCGGGTTGACTGTCTACAATGTGCGGAAGAATAGGTAGCTATTCTCATAATTGGTTTTTTTTATTCGAGCAATTATAAATATAAATGTATTTAGAATAGTAGTGGCAATAATGACGTAATCACCACACTTGGAACCTTTTCCTGTCCGTCTGTGTACTATCGCTTAGTTCTTTTTCTACATAATGTATTTTGATAAGTGGGGATATTCCCGTATTTATAAGAACATTTACATTCCAATCTCAGTCTCAATCTGTCAAAAATACCGTCAATTTTCATACATTTTTGACATTAATGATCGCTGAGATGAGTTTGTGACTAGATTTTGAACGTTTTTAATTACAGGAATTGACGTTGAGGTTTTCATCATCAATAGCCACAGAAATCTCGATGTTTTGACCTGTCACCACATCAGGGGTTTTACTCCGAAGTAGTATCGGCCAAATATTCGGCCGTTTCCTGCTACGAAGTTACTGTTTGGTTCGGTCGGTCCCGATCCTACACTCCTACATTCTTTCGAATATTGACTATGGTCCCAACTGAGCCGATCCGAACTATTTTCGCATTTTTCAATAATAGTCGGTTCGGCCATGTGTCGGTCCGATCCGAACATTCACACTTTGCACTTCAGAATAGGTCCCCAGTATACTGCGCCCGTGCGAAGCAGGGGTGGCGATTGTCTAAACTAAAAGATTTGATATTTTGTATGTTTGTTTGTTACGCTTTCACACTAAAAAGACTAAGCGGTTTGGATGAAATTTGGCACATGGGTGGGCAGACCATGACGATAGATAGATTAGAACATAGGATTATTTTTACCCCAATATTCCCACGGGATAGAGACTAATGCGGGTAAAACCGCGGGTTAACAGCTAGTGAAAAACCCTTTTTGCAAAACTAACAGTATTTTTTTACACTATCTGAGCAAAACATCCCGACTAATCTCTTTTTCCCAAGACCCAGAGCGCCTGTTACCAGGCTCTCATAAGCTTGAAAGAACTGTATAAATATAAAACTACAAACACAAACAGTAAGCCTCACCGCAAAGCAACAGAGCATCGAATAAAATGGAATTCTTCATCGTTAATTTTCTCTTTGTTTTTCTCAAACGGAACACGAAATAGTTGACCAACTTCCACTTGATTGTAAATATATAAAAGTAAATTTCCAAGAGTATTTTGCGGAGAATTTATACAAAGCTTTTTGAGGTAACTTGGTAGTGTTGCGGTTTCGTCTCCCGGGAGCGGGCTATTATTATATTTTTGTATTTTAAGAGCCAATATTACAAGCCTCCGGTTGTTAAATAATTTCTAGCTTGCATATCTGATTGGTTGGAGAAAAGACCATTCAGTTCTTACGAACAAAGTGGTGCGGGTAAACTTGTTAAAACATGACGTCGTGTACGCCTACGCTGCCAGACTACGCTGGTGCTACGACCTAGCTAAGGCTACGAAAGGTTAAAGATCCGCTACGAGTTGAGTCGATTTTTCTTCGAACATAATTATTTGTGTACATCATAGCGTACATTTACGTGACAAAAAAGCGTTCCTATTTTCTAAATTCGGTTCCTTTTTTTTTGATAATTAATACATATAATTTTTATCACATCTTTCAGCAACACGTAGGAGAAACCATCTGCTTAAATTAATTTTGAACTCTTTTTACAAAGATAAAACAATCGGAGGCATAGTAAACCTTGTTACCTTCCGTATCCCGCCGTCCCCATAATATATAAATTTACGAACATCCCCGGGCAATAAACTCCTTTCTTACAACGTTTTAAAGCATCAAATAGCCGAAATATTATCTGAAGGAGCTATATTTTGACCTTTACGATGTAAATTCATTGGATGATTCTTCTTATCGGGTTAATAAATTGAGGAGAACGTTTAATTGGGTCTATGTAATTATAATTAACAACTTTATCTATTACCGTTAAATCTTATGGTCAACTTAGTATCCTGTGGGTTTAAATGGTTTGTTAACTAATCATGAATAAGGTTTTACCATCGACTGCCACAATAGTGGTGATAAAGTTATTTTTTTTAACATATCAGTAAAAAATTACGGTGTCAATGACCGGCCAAAGGAGGAAGTACTTACACGTACTATTTTACACGGATTGTCAAAGTCAATGTCAATGTCAAATCGTTTATTTCAAATAGGCACATAAAAGGCACTATTGAACGTCATAATTTACAAAAAGAATCGAATTGATTCTAGTCACCCGGTCCAAAAGGTAGTTTCGTTTATTTCTAGAGGAAAACGTCAAACCTTTATTATTTCAAGTTAAACAAATATCAACTAACACTAATATATACTATATACAATTATATACAAGTATATAATACGACAAAATATAGAAAATGGCAGGAGCTCATTGGGCATCAAAAAATTCGTTTCGTTAGGTTAATAATGGGCAAGAAACTCCAAAGTTACTCTTTTGTTTTTTTTTTTTTTTACAAAATTTGTATAAGTACATTACTTAATTATATGTGAAGATGATGCAAGAATGTTGATTGATGTCTATTTGAAGCAGCTAATGTAGACATTACTGGCATTACCTTAGACCGTTTTAAAAGTTAGCTTTAGACCCAGTCCTTTGAAACCGGTAACAGCACAACATTTTTACGAGACAATAATGCAGCAAGTGCTCCTGATCTGTTATATTTTACTACGTCATCTCTGACGTCACCCCCCGGGAAGCGAGCCGGCAACCGTTTCTAAACTCAAAGCGACACGGTTTTACAACTCCTATAAAAATAATATAAACAATTTTTCTAACTTCGAACATTACCGTTTTAATACACTGCGGGCCAATACAGAGAGTCATAATTCAATTCTCACGCACTAACTTCTGAGGGCATTACCGAACGAAGTACTGATCGGGCGCTTAAACTTCTCACTCACAACTTCGCATATATTTTCGTGCAATAACAACCTTTGTCTGAGATCATTTCAATAATATCCCAAGTTTAATAGCAACGTTCCACAGGCTCGAGGCAGTAATAAAATTTAACGTGTCGTTGCCGAGTTTTGTGACTTTACCTAAATTTATTGCTGAAACTTTTTCACGCGATCCATTTGTTAATCTCGGGCGTTGCGTATTCACATTTGAAAAATACGACAAGCGATATGTTTCGTTTTTTTCCGGCTAACGTGTGTCGTGTCGTGAAAACTTGTGTGTGTAGTTTTTTGTGGCCCCAATTGTAACGTTGAATGCTCCCGATTCAATGTTTTTTAAAGTGATTTATGGAATCGTTAATTTTGACAAAATGGGACTATGATCCGGTACTTTTTAATATTTGTGGGGTACTAAATAGAAATATTTTTTCTTTATTTTACGGATGAAAATCGGGTAGCCGAACATTCGATCAATAATAACAACTTCAACTTTGATACAGAAAATAATAAAGCTAAAGAGTTTGTTCGAACGCGCTCTGGAACTAATAGTCGGATTTGAAAAAAAATGTTTTCATTTGCTAGCCCAACTCTTGAGGAAGTCTACAGACATCAGGCTAGGACTCTCAGAAGCCGAGCAAAAGCAAAAAAAGTCAGAACAAACACTAAGCGAAAACAAAGTAACAGCGCGGGCAGGCGATGCGATGCGACGTGGTAGGTTGAGGGAAACAAGAAATTTCACTTCTATATACAGGTTGTTCGATAATTAATGGATAACCTCTTAGAAGTCATTGTACTTACCATTATGAATAACTAGCTGCGCCCCGCGGTTTCACCCGCATAAGTTTCGATCCAGGGGGAATATCGGAATAAAAAGTATCCTATGTGTTAATCCTGGTTATACACTATCTGTATGCCAAATTTCATCCAAATTCGTTCAGTAGTTTTTGCGTGAAAGAGACAACAAGTTTCAAGACCTCATTATACATATAGGTACATCTATCTGCGTATTTAATGGCAAATCCTGCCTATTTACCTGCTTACCATAAAACGCGAATGTAACTCACGCACAAAGCTCGACTTTGATGAGTTGTGAAGTTTCAAGGATCTAAGTAGGTACTTATGTGGAGTTAAAACAGCGGCTGTGGTGCGGAAGACTGTTATTGTATGGGTGAACGGTATTTATGGGTATTTATTTTATCTCATTTAAAAAGGCTCACATATCATCATTCTGCCTCATCTGCCTAGTCTTTTCCCAACTATGTTGGGGTCAGCTTCCAGTCTAACCGAATGCAGCTGAGGCCCAGTATTTTATATGGAGCGACAGCCTATCTGACACAACCCAGTAACTGGGTAATACGATACCCCTTGGTAAGATTGGTTATCAGACTTTCGGTATCCTGACTACCCGTAAAGACTGTCAAAGATCCATGAATGACAGCCGGGACCAATGGCTTAACATGCTTTCCGAGACACGGAGGGGTCTCGGTATGTACTCATAAGATGGTCACCCATCCACGGACCAATTATTATTATTATTTAGCCATGTCTCCCTCCTAAATAGGCTGATATATCATCTAATAATAATAATAGTCGTGGAGACCGTATTTCAGCTATGGCGGCCAATATCAACGGAGACTAGCTTTCGGCGCGGCAGATATCATAGTGCACAAGTGTATGCGCAGACACAGGTGCACTCCCTCTGATAGTCCGATGGGATGGCAGTCCGCCACGACCGGAGAGAGATCAGGCGCAGAACGAACGGCTCTTCTCTTCTTCTTGCGCTCTTTGAAATCTCTTTTTTCTGTTTTTATAGTTTTAAAATGTATTTATTTTGCTGTAATGCCAATAAACGCATTTTTTTTCTTTGCTATCTATGTCATCTACACATCCTCTATGTAATGATTAATGTTTTATCATTAACTGTACATATACGATGTATGTAGAGACCACGTTGGATGACAATGCTAATTCTTTGGGCTAAAAATAGGCCAGCTCTCTGTCAAGTGAAGAGTCGAACAACCGCTTGATGATGTCCCGAAATACTCAATGAGGACTTGGACCCGAAGGCACTAGTACGTATTTCAAACTATTTATTTGTTATGTTAAGTTAGGGAACCGACGTTCCTTTCAGGTGTGTAGGTATGACCCTTGAGAAATTGTATGAGAAAACAAGTCTTGTAATTGAGATTCCGATGTTCATTCTTAGCTATGAAAAGCGAAACATTATTTTTGGAAAATTTTGATCACCAGTCAAAAACAACAGCTTATATTTTTAGAATGGTTTGACTTTTACAAGACAGACCTAGTATCAATACCTCAGAGTTTTGCTTACCTTTTTAAGTAAAAGGCTGTAAAAATAAATAAGTACCTAAACTACCAAGGCCTTACGATTTTGTGCTTGCGAAACTTGGCTTTTCCATTATCTCATGGGTACAATATATTTTCTAGGATGAAAACTTTCCTCGCAGTCTCGACGTCGACTCAAAATACAGACACAACTATTTATGTTGTGTTAAATTTGTGAATTAAAAGTTTTGGATAAATACGAGACGCTTAAGTGTTAGTGATGATGGCATTATTTCCATATCAAAATCATTTATTTAAATTAGGCCAAAAATCAACACTTTTCCAACATCAAAATTACATAAGACAGTCCCTCAAAACCCCCGCCCTCCACCACGTCCTATTGCTTTCACAGAAAGAAGAAAAAAAAACAAAAATAGGTTTATGTGCAGTAAAACATGACGCAAAAGACTCAAGCACAAAATGGACAAGTATACGCCAAATCGCTTAGCATAATGCTGTGACCCTATGCGAGACAGAGTCCCAGCGCTGACTTTCAGACAACCTTGCTCGCCAAAGATTAACAGTGTTGAGTTGCTGTGCAGCACATGATTATTTTGTGTCTGTTGTCCGCGACTTCGTCTGCGATTCAGAAAAAAAGAAGCCTATGTTCTCATCAGATCATGGTCTACTCATGTGCAAAATTTCATCCAAATTCATTCACCCGTTTAAGCGTGAAAGTGTAAAAAACAAACAAACTCACTTTCGCATTTATATTATTATAAGTTAGGAAAGTAAGGATTAGAGGAAACATGTGTGTACTAAACCTACGGTTCCCTACAAGAAGAAGAGCGGTGGCCACCACATAGCGACCGCAATTTACCGGTGAATGACGTCACTACATAAAAGCAAATTGTCGTTTTCCCAGAGAGTGCTTTTGAAGTGAAAACTTCTTTAGCAGCGTTGTGCACTTTTGTTGTGATGGATAAAAAATGTTAAGCTCGCGTCAGGACACGTGACCTGATCAAAAATTCGTAAGACGGAGGGAGAGTAGACCGCATTCCAAAATATCAAAAATGCACAACGTTAATATTCAATTTTCACATCTGCTGGCACTCCCGGTGTGCAACCCGATGATTTTTTGACACCGTATAGTCAAACCCCGCTACCTTCATTTTCATGACTGCGGCCGTCATGTGGTGGCCACCGCTCTTCTAGGAAACCTTCTTAACTTTTGTGGAAAGTGATTACCACTACTTAAACGACTCCAAAAGCTACCGTTTCGTAGTCAATCTGAAATATAAAGTACAAACGTCAAATATACCCTACCTGTAAATGAATATACCCCAACAGTCAATAAAAGGTGCCTCCACCCTTCTCGGATGTTGTGTATGTGAATTAAATGAAACTGTCAGCGCTATAACAAAGATACGAACTTTTGAAACAATCTCAATCAATGGCGGTGCCTACGATTTTAAATAATATCGATCGGGAAAATGGCGCCTTTTACATTACCTGAAGAAAATTGTGAAAACGTTTTACTTTTTTTATTTAAGTACCTGCAAGATATTTCTAGGAACTGAAAAGAATGGGACGTGTTGTTGTAGAAAACACGTCATCATCTGCATAGCCTTTTCTCAACTGTTTTGGGGTCAGCTTCTAGTCTTACTCCAGGCTTCCAGTCTTACTCTTAATCTGTGTGGTACTTTCCTCAACAGACCATCTCAGGTGATCTATTCTTCGTTTGGCCCACTGAGTTTTGTCACATCAGAGAATGTCTGGACTTGTGACTGTAACCTCTGAGTTGGTTTCGGCCTTTCTTCTCAGAGTAGTCAGATAGGAAATAACGAACTCATCTAGCGTATTTTTTTTTTAATAATATGACATGTTAAAGTGTTTCCAAAATCTTATTTGCAGAATAAACAATTTCATTTCATTTCACCAGATGCAATTGAATATTGGTATTTACATGGAGCGATTGCCTGACTGATCTCCACAAACCAGTTACTGGCTACAAAATTCGTAGTGACCAAGTCTTACTGGTCAACAAAACACATTATTTACGATAAGAAACGTCGTATCAAACTTATACTCCAAAGTATTTTGTTGTTTTTATAATAGTTCCTATGGTGAAGAACGGGTAAGAAACTCCAGGGTGTCATTCGTATTAATAGGAACGTGGAGTTTTCGTGGCCTATTAAAGCCGAGTACATAATTACCTACTACAAATGACTGAATATATTCGAAAGTGTTACGACCTAATTACGAACGTATCCGAGAACATCTATTTAAACTCGCACACAAAATGTAACAAGCCTAGCTTTGACAAATGAAGCCAAAGTACACCTCCATCATTTTAATCTGTCATGAATAAGTTTAGATATAAAATATCACAGTCTGCCGTATTTGTTCGTACTAATGTCACATGGGAGATAGCTGACAGAGGTTTAACTTTATGCAACTTCGACTGCCACTATTGGTCGCAAGCTTAGCGTATGAGGCCTGAGTTTGATTCCCAAGTAGGATATTATCATTGGGTTTTTCTATCAGAAATTTCTGAGTAGCAACCCTGTTCTGCATTCATACCCAAATCAATGAAGTGAAGGGCGGGCGTTTTTGGGGGACTGTCTTTTGTAATTTTGATGTTCGAAAAGTGCGATAAATGACTTTTGATTTGATTTTGAATCAATCAACTCAGCCTATCGCAGTCCACTGCTGGACATAGGCCTCTCTCAGACTGCGCCACAACTGTCCTCCACCTTCCGCATCAAGTCTACCCCAGCCACCTTCTTTAGATCGCCCATCCATTTAGCTGGGGGGCGTCGTACACTACGCTTGCCGTTACGCGGTCTCCACTCCAAGACTCGTCTGCTCCAGCGGCTATCGGTCATTCGACAGGCATTTACAGAAGGCTCATAATAATAGGCTCACCCCTAGTACAGACACCAACACATAAAGCTACTACAATCTGTCAAATTTATTTAATATATTTTCAACTTTATCGCTAAAGTATTAACGTTCAATATTGATTGGGAAAATTTGACAATTTCGGGTAGCTTGACCTGCTGGCGTCTGTACATGGAACTTTAACATACCTGGCAAATGTTGGTCATCATTATCATCATCTTACCTTTATCCTAATTTATTTAGGGTCGGCGCACCATGCCTTTTTCTTCCATACTTCTCTTTTAGTCGTCATCTCTATAGTCACCCCCTTTCTAGCCACATTAGTTTTCACACAATCCATCCATCGTTCCTTTGATCTTCCCATACTCTTATTCAAAATTAATTTATACTCAAAACTCTTTCGTGACATTTTCCTCATTCTTCCGCATCACACGCATATCATGACAACCGATTTCACACAACTTTTCAGTCTCTGATGCCACTTTCAGACTTCCTTTTATATACTCATTTCTATTTATTCGTGTAACACCACACATCCCTCTTAGCAATAAAAACTTCTGCCTACCGCTTAGAGGAAAATAAAGGCATATTGACGTGCTGTTACACACACACTGTGGCATGCACTAGTGTACCTTTCGCAGCGAGATCACAAGGTCGGTCTCTGTCGCATATCTACTCATGTACTTATAAGACACTTTACAAAAGGAATTACACGCTTTAGATATCAGAATTAATGAGCTAATATTCCTGGTTTAAAACTTGGAATAACTCAAAGATATGTACATAATAATGAAGCAAAACCTATATAATAATATCTAAATAAATATCTAATAAATCTAATAATATCTTCATATTCTGAAGTTCTTGTGTGGATAAAATCTGTTGGTTTGTAAATACGAGTGCTTCCTCCCTTAATTTTGAAGCAATTTGTTTGAAGATGATGTTGTGGTTTTTTTAAGTGTCTGTATTTCTGGTATTATGGTCGAAGAATCTGAGAAATTCCTTGAAAGGAAGAGAAATATGTTTATGGCGAAATTAGGTTAGGTTAGTTACACAGGTACAGTTAGTTAGGCTAGGTAAGGGAGTAGTCCCCCCCGGTGGGTTCCCGCATTGTCGAGGCGGGGGGGCTCAGTAGCCGTGGCGAGCTGGGCCACGGTGAAGCTAAGAGGAACCCCAGCGGGGGCCGCTCGTCAAGGCTTTGCGGCTTAGCCAATGACGTAGCGGCCGTAGGGTAGGTTGCGGTGCCGCTTGGGCGACATCGCAGCCTACCTGAGGCGGGCTGCGGTGTCCCCCGTGAGGGAGACATCGCGGCTGAGGATTGGAGGCCGCGGCGGGAGAGGAGTGTCGGTGTTTCGTTGTCGCTCTCCCTACCTTCCGCGGCCTTGACGGGGCCGCCACCGTTAGATGGCGGACGCGGTGGGGCCGCAGGGGAAGAGGAGTGTCGGTGTTTCGTTGCCGCTCTCCCTATCCTCTGCGGCCGTAGCTCCCCCAACCTGGGGGGGCATGCGGGGCCTGCCTCTTAGGCGGGCGTGGACGCCAGCAGGCCAGCGGGTGCGGGGGCACCGTTGCCTGCATCGCACAGGCCTCCATCTTGTGGGACGGGAATGGCCAGGTGTTCTCGGCCATTCCCGTAGCCCGTCAACCTGGGGGGCACGTGGGGACCGCCATACCATCTTGGCGGGCATGCGTCGGGAGGGCTGTGGATGTAAAGGCTATGCCGGATTCCCATGGCCCTCCCATCACGGCGACGCGGGAACACCGCTGAGTTTTAGTGGGTATACTGTCATTCCGACAGGGAGTCCCACATACCCCGTCTCGTCCCCCGGGAGGCGGGGATGCATAAAGCATTTCTCAGCGAGAAAAAAAAAAAAAAAGGTAAGGGAGTAGTGGCCCAGTGGTCACGGCCGTGACTTACGAGTGTAGGTCGTAGGTACGAACCCAGCCAGGCGCTTTACTTTGCGTAAACTATATCTGCCGCTAACTGTTCTCAAAACGGTGATGGAACACATCGTGAGGAAACCGGCATGTCCTAGAACCAAAAATTCGAAGACATGTGACATCTACCAACCCGCACTGAGCCCGCGTCGTGGATTACGACCCACTCCCTCTCACAGAGAAGAGGCCTGTGTCCCAGCAGTGGGAATATTACAGGCTGAGTATGTATGCTAGGTAAGGTAGACCACCACACTAGCTTTTCCACCTCTCTTTTCTACCTAGTTTCTCAAAGTATTACAGGATATTAAAGGATTATCTACCGTTCAGTTTGTGTAGATATCCGACAGTAAATCTACTCAAGAAGCTATTAATAGGCTACAAGATTACCTAATCTCTAATGCTAACAACAAAACAAAACAATTTTCCTTAAAAATGGTAATTCCGAAAACTATTTTATTAAAGTAAATAATTAAACGTCTCACGTCAACTGTAATTCACGGTTAAATATAAGCAAACTAACTTTATAATAACATATTTTCATATTTCCCCGTACTAACAACGCGGAATGATGCCACGGGTACAAAGTATGAAGTCTCGGACTTGGGTACACTTGGGATGTGGCCTAAGTTATGAGCGAGGAGATTATATAATTATTTAACTTATTCTCGTGCCTTTAAAATCAATCAATAACCATATTCATGTAATCTAAGTTACCATAACAACCGATAAAAACCATGCCTTGTTGAGTGTAACGTCATTTTTTTATAATTGTTTAAATTTGATTCGGGAAACAATCAATGTAAAAAATAATAGGTATAAAAAATATAATGTATGAATTGGGAGAGGGCACTGGAATCTGATATACAGGTTTTTACCTAGTTTGGGTTTCAGAGGCTTCATAGGTTTTGTAACACTAATTTATTTCAATAAAGATTTTATTTATTATTTAATATATGTTTAATCATGAGCTACAATAAGACTGAACTTATAAAAAAAACAGTATTCTGGTGCATTTGTATCTGTTTTTAATAAATTACACCACAAGTGCCACAGTAGTTTAGTGCTGCAAGACTATGCCGACTATGTGACTCCGTAATCACTTTATCTGCCTCAGGATGAATGTCGCTTGCACGTTTTAAAACAATAAGGTCTATTTCTGTCTGTGTCATCATCTGCATACCCTTTTCCAGTGTTGGGGTCGACTTCCAGTCTAACCGGATGCAGCTGAGTACCAGTATTTTACATAGAGCAACTGCTGATCTGACCTCCACAACCGAGTTACTGGGTAATATGAAACCCCTTGGTAAGACTGGTTGTCAGACTTTCGGACTTCTGATGACACGTCTATTTGTCTATGTGACGGTTATAAAGTTTCGACCTTAGTGAAGTCTCAATTTACTGGAAATTGTTGTCGCCGTTACCCTACTCTATATAAGTCTTCGCTCGAAATAAAGATTATGAATTTGAATTAAGAGGTCAACCACTATCAAAAACTATCCTCGCGTACCCGCTCCCGCCTATAATCTATACTACATTGTTAACAAAGTTACGCGGTGTATTCATACCAGTTTACTGGCAACTTTTAACTGGCCAGATGTGGCTCAGCCTCCCGGGTATGAATCTGATTTGCCTGCAGATTAATACGGGAGGCAAAACTTTTTTTTTTATTTAACTAGAGATGAATGTTCTAAGAGTTCTTACAGCTTCAAGAGGCTCGAATGGTTCCAAAGTTTTACATTTAGGGGAGATATTTTTGTTTTTAATTTAGTAATAAATCTAATTAAAATACTGTTACTTGTGCTTGCGTTACCTAATTCAAGATGGCGGCGTTTGAGAAAGTTTTGCCTTGCTTCGTGGATTACGGGACTTTCTTGTCATATTTTGAGGGAAATAAGGCGACGTATTTGAATATCATTTGCTTATTACTCGTGGCTAAGTGATAACAACCACACGGGTTGATCGACCAGGTTAAGCCACGGTTGGCGCGGTCGGTCCGTAGATGGTGACCATCTTTACATACCGAGACCCCTCCATGTCTCGGAAAGCATGTTAAGCCGTTGGTCCTGGCTGTTGTTCTTGATATATGATAAATGATTTTATTTTGTAAGTAGGTTTGTACAAACAGTTTTACACGTCAATCATATTTTAAAACTAGATGAGGTCGGCGTTTCCTATCTGACTAGTCTGAGAAGAAAGGCAAAAACAAACTCAGACGTCATAGTCTCTTTTAAAGTCCAGACATAATCTTGGTCAGATCATATAAAGACCATGTAGGTCGATGTCTGAGATGGTCTTTTGAGGAAAGAACCGCACAGATTGAGAGGACCTGTCCAGTCAGTGCACGCATAGGTATGTCAGAAATCGTGCAGCTCAACTCAAAACTTAAGGAGCTCAACGATTCGACGAACAATACCAAAGAAAGGACATTTGGGTAGGCCACATTAATTACTCAAACTGCCAGACCATGACAAAAACTAGCAGAACAGAGAGAAAAATAAAAATAAAATGACCCACATTAGTCTTCACATTCACAATAATTAAAATAATAGAATAATTTACAAAGTAAGCAAATGTCATAGATCAAATTCATTAATGTCAAAGTGTATATAAAAAAAAACAACAACAGAACAAAAAAATAAAAACATTCAATATGTAAAAATTGGAAGCAGCTTTATCCCAAGCCTTTTTGTCCTCGATATAAGCCTTAACGGTATAAAAGGCTTTCTGGCACAACTTACGTTTAATGAATGATTTGAGTTTATTAAGGCTTAGATCTTGCACGAGGCTGGATGTATGACAGTCATTATGAATCGTCAGAAGCCCGAAAGTCTGGCAACCAGTCTTACCAAGGAGTATCGTGTTACCCAGTAACTGGGTTGTGGAGGTCAGATAGTCAGTCGCTCCATGTAAAATACTGGTCCTCAGTTGCATTGGGTTAGACTGGGAGCCGACCCCAACATAGTTGGGAAAAGGCTAATTGCTTACTACATATATAAGATTGCTTATTAAATTGCAACGTGTGTCTGTGTAATTTATTTGTTGAGTTTTCAGTGTCATGACCTTAATAAAGATGGAAGGCTAGCCAATGGAGTTACCGATAATGATGACACGACGCTTGTGCCCGTCAATGAATGTCTATCCAATGTCCATTACCGAAATAGGGCATTTTCAGCCGGTTTAGTTTTCAACATGTAGTCTTTTCATTTACCCTTAGCTTTGCCGTAGTTAGTAAAACAATGATCTTAAATTATACTTGTCTCGACTTTTTGTAAACAAGCATATTAGAAATTGGAAAATTATATCCAGAATAAGAATGCTTGGAAACATGCTGGTCTTGCTCTATAGGAAAATCTAGAGTCTAGACAAAACAAACTGGTTGCTAATTAAGGGCTGATTTTTCCAACGTCAGATAATTTTATCTAAGGAATAATTTTTAATTTTTGACAGTTTATCGATACAAAATCCGTCAGACGTCAATTTTATTCCACGGATAAAAATTATCTGTCGCTTGAAAAATCAGCCCTTAATTGTATAATTTATCAATTTTATGACATTAATTTTACATTCTGTGATTGACTTTAACTCACACACTAAGTTATTACATATTATTTTTTTTTGGAAAACCGTCTTCTTTTACAATATACTAAATATGTGAGTACCATATATGTATTTATCACATAATTAACTTACCTGTCATTTATTTTTTGCCTTTTGTGTACAGACGCCAGCACATCAAGCTACTACAATCTGTCAAATTTCTTTAATAGATTTTCAACTTTATCACTAAAGCATTACGGTTCAAGGTTGATTGGGAAAATTTTACAGTTTTGGGTAGCTTGACCTGCTGGCGTCTGTACCTACCTGTTTGAAATAAATGATTTAACTAAGACTTTATTTCTTTCTGACTCATGAAATTACTAAAAACTTTGTCCTCTGTATGAGAGAGACCTATGCTTCACCGCGAGAATCACAGCCCCGTATTATTATAATTAAATTTAAATTATAAACGTACCCAAAACTTCTAAATATTCGCATAAACAAATCCATAATCATCCTAATACCTCGTATAGATAAACATGATATTCAACAACTTTCGTGGGGTGATCCCGTTAAAACTCTCCGAGGCGGGATCCTCGCGAAATCGCCAAGTTTATACGAAAGCATCGATTCTATGAGCATACAACTCCGGAGACGTAACGAGAGGTATGTGAGGTGACCATCGTTTTGTGATATTAATAGAATATTAATCGGAATACCAATGCCATATTTGCAAACGTGGGTGTCGTGTGAAGTGGGGTTATGGCTAAGCGGACTGTTTGACCGAACAACGCAGTGTAGGACGTCCTCAGGATAGATAAAGCGACAATTTTGTGGGATGGAAGGTAAGAAAAATGTATTTATTGTCCCAGAAACACGTGCATATAAGAACGATAATTTACATCAAAGATATAGTTAAAAGAACTTTACAGAAATAGTCGGCAGCTGTGACAAGAAGGTTAACTGGAAGGTGTGGAGAGGATGTCGAATGTGAACTAAGATCGGGCCCAGTGAAATGCGATTGGAGATTAATTATTGCAAATCACTTAAAAACTATTTTCAGCAATACATACAAAACATAAACTACTAACCTATAATGTTCCCACAGCTGGGACACAGGCCTCTTCTCGGTGAGAGGGAGTGAGCCGTAATCCACCACGAGGGCCCAGTGCGGGTTAGTAGATGTCACATGTCTTCGAATTTTTGGTTTTAGGACATGCCGGTTTTCCCACGATGTTTTCCTGTACCGTTTTGAGAGCAGTGGTTTTGAAATAATACGATTTGCATTAATAATGGGTTTTTAATACTAACGCCTGGCCTAATTTGTTAGAACACTGGTTGAATCACTTGTGTGTGTCACCAATCAATCAATATTTATGTTGAGCATTGCATAAATGCATAAATCATCATCATCGTCATCATTTCAGCCGAAAGACATCCACTGCTGGACATAGGCCTCCCCCAAGCACCTCCACTTCGACCGGCTCTGTACTTCTCACATCCAACGGGTTCCTGCAGCCTTCACAAGGTCGTCGGTCCACCTTGCTGGAGGCCGCGATTGCCGCCTTTCGGCCCCATTGGCCATCTGCAATGCAAAAATGCTCATCATAAACATACCACAACACTAACATACCTTTTAAGCTTTTTTTACTATAAACTTTATAGCTAAAAAAAAAAAAACACTTTTTAATATTCCTCTCGTCAACATTTTAAAAATATATCCACAAAATCTGGAACGACTCAGTAAATACAGTTTCCGTCAGTTGGTTCTAATTAAACATAACTAGAGTCTTGTTTCTCCTAGTAGACGTCTTTGACTAGTTTAAAGAGAAAACACTAATGAAGGAGCGAAATTGTGCTACTTTTCAAGTATCGGTTAAAAGCTGAAAAGTTATTTAAAGGAAACTGCTAAGATTTATTGAGACAGTTTTGGTTATGTTAATTAAATTAACAAGTGATGCGGACGAATTTTTTTATGCCCAATGAGCTCCTGCCTTTTTCTATATTTTTTCGTATTATATAATTGTATATATTAGTGTTAGTTGATATTTGTTTAACTTGAAATAATTAGTTGTATATTCACTTTAAACATAAATATATTAATTAACAAGAAATAAATATAATTATATTATGTTGCCTTATGTATTCACGGGGTTAGTAGATTTTTTTGGCTGACTTAATAAAGTACAGTATTGTGTAGGTATAGCTTTTTCGATCCAGGACTAAAGTGGTCGAGGGGTTACGGGTCGTTTGTTTTCTCCAGATCGTCCTGCCATCTTCTACGACTCCTTCTAGCTGAGTCAGGGCTCCACGATATGGTTATTTTGGCCCACAGCTCATTGGCCATACGGCCGACGTGGCCAACCAAGTCCTACATCAGCTTAGAGGCTTTTTGAGCAACATCAGTAATCTGTGTTTTGGAGCGCAGTGTGGTGTTGTAAATACAGAGGGTTAAAACTCAAGTGGTATATAACTAATCAAAAACTATTCCTGTTACCCAATTCGACTTGAAAAGCAATTTGTAAACATACTAGTTACAGCTAGAACTAATATTTAGGGCGTAGGCGTTTGAAACCAAGCTCAAGATATATGAACTAAAACCGAAAGGTACCTAATGACCTGCCCGGAGCCAGTGCCAACAATACCTACCGCCATGACGTATGTAACATGTTCAGTTTGGCTACAGTTCAGTCTATAATTTTAGGTAAACTAATATTAGAATTGATCGTGATGGATAGAGCGGTGGTTAGCGATTATACTTTCTTAAACTTCAACATTTCAAGCCGTCGATCCGTACTAGTCATATAATAAATGCGAAAGTAACTCTGCCTGTCTGTATATCAAAGGAGCAATTCCTGTATTTTTAAGACCATCCTCCATTTTTTATTCTATCAAAAATACAGTCAATTTACATATGTTTTTGACATTGTTTGTCTTTGAGATGAGGTTGCGACTTTAATTTAAACGCGTTTTAAGAACGGCCTTCTGTTGTCTCTTTACGCCTAAAAGGCTAAGGATTTCGGTGTAATTGAGGCCCACAGGAAGACCATAACCATGATTTTTATCCAGGTAATACGTTTACGCGGGATAATGGGATGATTACCGTCCTCTACATGGGCAAGGCCGCGGAAAAAACCTAGTTGTAAACAACTGAACTGAATGGTTCCATGTTTGTCGTTAAAACAATTATAGTATAACGTCAGAATTATTGTACTGTACATTAAATATTTTCGTTCATTCTATTTCCAATTATTTATTATATTAAATGCCATGCCGTAGATTATCCTCTTTCTTCTTCTAAATTGTGTCATCCCAGATCTTAGCTGCATCGTCAGTTCATTAAATAGTTAACATTTCAAGCCATCAATTTAAAGATACAAAACTATGAGAAACCACATTATTATAACACAATACAAATTTCTATAAGGGTTCGCTTGACCCTTATAGTAATTTAATATTAATCAACAAGGGTTAAAAACGTTAATAGAGTTTCATCGACAATCGTTTCAGATTCCAACATAATAAGATTGGGTAGTACCGTAATACCCCGTATAATTAATAAGTAGGTATTTCCTCTTCACAAAAGGGTACAAGGATATAGTTTCAGGGTTACAGGCTTCTGAGGTACACCCGCAGTTCGGTAATCACTCAGGTGAATGTCAAGTCTGATCAGTGTGATGAAAATTATTGAACTGTAATCCATTAATATTCTCTTGTTCCCTGGTACCCTTTAAATAAATTCAAAGAAGATTCTGCTGAGCAAAGGCTTGAGCTACGTCTTTCTAGGAACTGTTTTTCCGCGCCGCCTCGAACCTGCCTTAGCAATTCCCGTCATTGATCATCTCTCTATCGCTTTCTGGGCCGACCTCGGCAACCCCGTCCATCTTCAGGCACCCATTGTCTTTTGCCCAGCAGTCATCCTGCATGTGGCTGATGTGAAACGCCCAATCCTATTTGTGCCTGACAGGAAGTTAACATTATATTTAAGACCTTTTATGTACATATTTTATGCAACTCAAACAAATTCTATTCTATTCCCAAAAAATATCAGTCCCTCAAAAACCTTTCATCATAGTCACACGAAACCCAGCTAGAGGCACATCCTCAGAAGTGCGTTCCGAATCTTCATACATAATACATGCGACGCTACGAACCCAATAATATCGTGTATTGTTTGACAGAAGCGCTGTATTGCCAGAAATTATGATAAACAGGACCTTCCGAACGGACCGGCGGCATACATTATAGGCTTTGGTGTGACGTAGTTTTTTGAGAGGTGGAGGTAAACAAAGTAGGTAATAAGTGAATGAGTTTTTCCGGGTTTCGTAGGTGTACTGTAGGTTCACCTCTGCTTAACTCTTCGGAGAAAACAGGAGTGACGTTATGTTTTTCCGGGAAATTATATCCACGGCTTTATAAAATCTACCGCTATTCACTAACAGTTCAGTATTAAACATACTCCGGTCATGTCCGGACTTAACTTTCATAGCTAACCGATTTTCTGCTTTAACACTTCATTTCACTTTTCTTTACTTCTTAAGAGGAGGCAACTTTAACACTTCACTTCTTCTAAAACCCTTGTGGGTAAACCCAGTACCCAATACCCAATGGCCAGTACCCTTACTATAAGTATTTGTAATCGCGCTACAAAGAATTTGATTTTGCCTAGCCATGACATACGAAAACTAAAATCTTTAGGTTACCAAGCAACGCATATAAACAAACAAATTACACACCACATATCTTCACAGACCAATTGCAGCTTTCCAACGCATACATTAAAATGGGAAGGAATTACGCGAATTTCTCAAGATCCCAGATTATGTCGTCGCAAACACAGGATGAAGCATTGGGACCAAGGCTTCAGGGCCGTAGGGCTCTGTCTGAGAGATAAATTATCCTTAAGGACGATTTAACCTACTACGAGAGTGAGCACAATATTTATTGCGTTTGGTAGGATTGGTAGGTTTTTCGGTATTTGGTCATGGGGCTTTTTATGGGATTTGGGTACATATACGATAGAAATTAGAGTGCCTAATAGATTAAGGAAAAACGTGGCCTCAGCAGTATCCTCCTTTGAGCTTCCAGCAATACGCACAGTATCTTTCTATCATAGTAACTTTTGCAATCTCTTCCATGGATTTGCTAAGTAGGAATGAAATGAAATTGTTTATTCCGTGAACAGGATATTAGTACCTTTCACTTTTACACGCCATACTTAAAATAAGCTAGATGGAGTCACCCATGATGAAGCCCCTCGCAGTAGTAGTGACCCTTGAGAAGAAATGGCGAAACAAACTCAGGTGTCAAAGTATCTTTTAAATTCCAGACGTTAAATATAAAAAATATCGTGAATCTCATATTCTACAGTTGACGTTTACGGGATGGCAGGTTTAATAAAATTCAGTTCAGTTGCCAAAATTAGGCTTTGTTACTTAATGTTACATCGTGTACGTGTGATGTCATTCTCATGAAAAAACCGAACTAAAGGGTTTTTAACCGATCCATACTAATATTGTAAATTCTAAAGTAACTTGTCTGTATGTTACCTTTTGACGCCTACACCACTGAACGGATTTCGATAAAATTTGGCATGGAGATAGATGGTATTCTAGGAAACTGCATAGGCTACTTTTTATCCCGGTAACATGTTCCCGTGGGCGAAGCCGCAGGCAGAAGCTAGTCTTCTATAAATGTTTTATCTTAAAACTGTAATAGCTTATTGACAACTATCAATTTGTTAAACGGTATTCCACTATACTGTTCTCGAGTTTACTACATTATTTTTCCCTATATAGCCTGCCACAACTTAAGGAAAGCCTACTTATTCTATATCTTACTCCCACTCCTAGATAAGCATGACTTGGCTTGATTTAAAATTCCAAGTGTGTATCAGAGACGGTTAGGATAAATCCTCATTTTGAAGAGTTGAGCAAACCGCTAAGTACGGCATATTTTTATAGCTTAGGTTCAGGCCGACCGACGATGACTAAAAAACTTAGTAGCGTCGTAAATAACAGTATGCTTTACATAATATGTATACTTATATGATTTTTGAGGGGCCCGTGACTATCGACCGTCGACCGATCGGGTTAAGCTACGTTTGGCTCGGTTGGTCTGGGGGTGGGTGACCATCTTTACATACCGAGACCCCTGTGTGCCTTGAAAAGCACGTTAAGCCGTTGGTCCCGACTGGCATTCGTGGATCTTTGACAGTCGTTAAGTGTGACAGTTGAGGTGCAATTAAGATGTCTACCAGGGTATCAGATCTGTTTAGAAGTCAGTGGACAATAGGTTTGAGAAATAGAGTAGAAACAATAATTATTGTTTTGAGTTGTTGCTAGGATTATTGTTCTATACTTTAGGAGTAAGAGCGAGAAGACTTCTTAGTCAGAAGCCAGAAAGTCTGACAACCAGCCTTACCAAGGGATATCGTGTTACCCAGTTACTGGACTGTGGAGAACAAATAGGCACTCGCTCCATGTAAAATACTGATATTCAACTGCATCCGGTTAGACTGGAAGCCGACTCCAACGTAGTTGGGAAAAGGCTAGGCAGGTTATGATTTACACGTTTAGAAATCTGAGGGGAAATTCTCGTAATTATAAGACCGTTCACAGTCTGATCTCAGTCTCAATCTGTCAAAAAAATGCTTGTAATTTCCCTACATTTTGACAAATTTTTGACATTTGTTTGTCGCCGAGATGAGACTGCGACTAGATTTTGAACGTTTTAAATTACGAGAATTGGCCTTTTGACCTCAAGCTTGCTTGGTGGAAAGTAGTGTAAAAAGTTTAATACACGAAAAGTTTCATAATTCAGCTTAACTTTACAGCTGCTGTGATAGTTAATCGTTCAGCTGTATCAATGGCTTTGGCAATATTAATCCTTATATCGCTGAATTAATTGTAATGCTGTTAACTAATCCCCCAAACCGTACCAAACTAGCTAAAACTGCAAACTAGAAATCTGTTACTTACAATCTATTCTAAATGACCGATGACACTGCGAAATCAATTGGAATGAACAATTAAAATGTAATTGGTGAGAAAACACACGAAGCCAACGGTCACTAATTGATTACAACCCCTGCGCATCGCTGGCACTCGCAAATCAAATAGATAGCGGCAGATTAGCATAAAATTAAACTATAGTGTGGTATAGTAGAGTATAGTACCGAAGGTCCATAACATACAAACTGAAAAGCTATCTGAAAAGCAAGATAGAATAATAAAGGTTGTTCGTTTATTAGGGTTCCGTACCCAAAGGGTAAAAACGGGACCATAATACTAATACTTCGCTGTCTGTCCGTCCGTCTATCTGTCACCAGGCTGTATCTCAAGAACCGCGATAGCTAGACAGTTGAAATTTACACAAATTATGTATTTCTGTTGCCGCTATAACCACAAATGCACTAAAAACAAAATAGAATAAATATTTAAGGGGGGCTCCCATACGACAAACGCGATTTTTTGCCCTTTTTTGCTCGATATCAATAATGGCAACAGGCACTTGAAATATTCACAAAATACTCAGTTGTATTTTTACTTTAATAATATCATCATCATCTGCCTCGCCTTTTCCTAACTATGTTGGGGTCGGCTTCCAGTCTAACCGGATGCAGCTGAATACCAGTATTTTACATGGAGCGACTGCCTATCTGACCTCCACAACCCAGTTACTGGGTAATACGATACCCCTTGGTAAGACTGGTGGTCAGACTTTCGGGCTTCTGACTACCCGTAACGACTGTCAAAGATCCACAAATGACAGCCGGGACCAACGGCTTAACGTGCTTTCCGAGGCACGGAGGGGTCTCGGTATGTAAAGATGGTCACCCATCCACAGACCAACCGCGGCAAGCGTAGCTTAACCTGACCGATCGACCTGTGCGGCTGTTATTATTTATCCAAATAATAAATAATAAAATTAAAATAAAATAAATATTAAGGGGGGCTTTCATACAACAGACGTGATTTTTATAGATAATGGTACGGAACCCTTCATGCGCGAGTCCGACTCGCACTTGGCCGGTTTTTATAAAAAAGATTTTGCGAAGACTGAAACTTGAGGCATTTAATACTCCAAGTTCATCAGGGCCGTGGAAGAACAATGGTAGCGTTGTGGCAACGGCCTCGACTTACGAGTTGTAGGTCATGGGTTCAAACCCAGACAGGCGCTTTACTTTGTGTAATTGATTTCCATCACCACTGCTCTCAAAACGGCGAAGAAAAACATCGTGAGGAAACCGGCATGTCCTAGAACCAAAAATTCGAAGATATGTGACATCTACCAACCCGCACTGGCCCGCGTGGTGGATTACGGCCTACTCCCTCTCACAGAGAGGAGGCCTGTGTGACCTATTAGAGGGAAAGTTACAGGGTTATGCACCGGAACCCCTAGCTGCAGAGAAATGATTTAATTTAACTAAACATAGCTGGTAAAACTATTGTAGGAAACAAAACACTGCAGGATGGTTCACCTCAACCTCGAGCTTTTAAGATTGGCTGTATAAAAGCTGCAAAGCTAAATACATGTAATGGGTGCCATTGACCACTGACTGACACTGTTTGTTTACCGCATAACGTCGACGGGACCTCAACGAGAAACAGCATTATTCGAACCGAACGTGACGTCCCGGTTAAAGTTGTGCGGTAGACACGCGGCCATAGTAAATGTATGTATCGCTACTTCATTCTTGCCATCTCGTTCTCGTTGATGTCCCGTTGACGTGGCGGTGGATTAACGGCCTTACTCACAACAAGAAAAAAGAGAAATCTTTTGGTATATAATGCAATAAAAGACGTTTTTAAGTTCTTCACTGGTTTCTGTGTCGGTGCTCAACCATTTTATTTATTTTATTTCACTCCTCAACTACTAAATTAATTTGGAAGAAAAAGACCTTCTGCGTTTTCTTATAATGTGTCGTCCGTGTTTAGCTAGTGTCTAATTGTTGCTGTTAAGTGTGATAAATGGGGATCAGGCTGATGTTATAGCTGCTGTAGTTTTTGGCTAATCTGGTTCCCTAAACGTAGGCTACACACACCAGTGCTGGCAATAATAATACCGGTTTATCCGTGAGAATGTTCGCTGAAGGTCTAACTGTGTTACTATTGAAAGGAGATAGTTTTTTTTTTGTTCGGCGATTAGGCCCACCAAAAATTGTGGCGTCCATTAATGAAACGCATGTTGACTTGTTCCTTATGACCTCTAGATTACAGTGGTAGTAATAATTATACTTCGTCTAACGGGAATACTGAGAAAAACAATCAAAGCCTAGTGATTCACAAAACACAACATTGATCATAACCTAATCGGTAACTTATTGTTATAGTTTAATGCAACTACACGTTCAAAAATGTATTAACTTTAAAACAGTTATGATAATATAAGACTTATGTAGGTAAATCTTTAAAAAGAAACACCTGTCATACTCCAGCCTTTAATTTGTAAACTACTTCTGCTGGCATTGACAGCCTCAGAGCCGTGTGTAAGATACAACTCCCTGCCATCTGCTTCGAAAGCAACATTATATAACGCATACTCACGCTGCATACTAAAGATCAAGTTGCAAATAGAAATGATTTTAAGTATTCATTATTAATCACTAAAATATACTGACTTAATTATAAATTCCAACTACGTATCTTAACTTTTTATCCCAATACTCCCATGTGATCGAGACTTATCCTGGTGAAACCCACGGTTTCACCAGGATAAGTCTCGATCACAGATCTCGAACACAACGCAGCTATTAAAAAAATAATGTGACATAATTATATTTGCAGTCCTCTTACAGGGTGCATGAATTAATACTGTGTCAAGAAAATGTTTATTTATGCCAACTAACCAGTGTTTTAGATAATAAATAATAATAAATTTTATTGAACCAATGTAACAATTATTATCTTATAATTAACATAACTTAATGTTGGTCTGTAACTGCTAGCGATGTTCATTTTGATCTTTACGTCGGACCCCAAACTAGGCAGCTCCTACATCTTGGGGACCAGCATCCTTATTGCGTAACACAATATTAATCTCAATCTGAATGATTTTGAAGGATATTGCTAATCCATGCTACATATGTTCGAAAAACAACGTAAATAACGCAATTAATGTTGTTGAACTATCGAAATGAAACCTATTACTATTGATAGTGTGTTACGAAATTACCCCGCTTGGTTATGATAAATGTTGCTATTTTATCATCATCATCCATAACCCGACTCCACTGCTGACAATTTATACTGTGTTTGACACATTAGGTTACATTACATACATAATAATTAATTAAATTTAATATAAAAGTAAACTAAAATTATAAAAGTAAACATGCACAATAATCATTTAAAAAAAAACATGTTTATAAAAATCAATAATAATAAATAGCAATTTTTGGTTTCTATAGAACATTGGAGTGTTAATATTAAATTACAGTTCGTCCATTGAGTACAAGTTTTTATCCAACAGAAATGCTTTGCGCTTAGCATCCATTCTCCAGCATCCATGTTCTAAAGCTCTTGAGTAATTGCAGATGTTAGTAAATAAATAAATACAAGTCAAAACAAAAATTCACCCGTAACAAAACTAAATAAAAATCCGTCAAGTTTGTAAATATTTCAGTTATTTCTCGTAACTGCGGGTGCAGGTTGCAGGTGCAGCCCGCCTGCCTCGGAAGTGTCATTACGCGACCCACCGACTCCTATCCTTAACAAATTGAATTACTTTCAATCCAAGATGTCCCTCGATATTTTTTGCTATGATTTTTCTGTTTGAATAATAACGTTTTATTTGAGAGAAAAATGTTTGTAAAAGCTTCAAACAGTGAAATTGCTATTTCCCTTCTTGCTATGGTTACAGTTAATACGAGTAAATGAATTACCGATTTTGGCATTCTTTTAAATATGCGCCTGTGGGATGTCGCCGCAATAACTAGAACTTTTAAATATGCGCCTGTGGGATGTCGCCGCAATAACTAAAACTTTTAAATATGCGCCTGTGGGATGTCGCCGCAATAACTAAAACTTTTAAATATGCGCCTGTGGGATGTCGCCGCAATAACTAAAACTTTTAAATATGCGCCTGTGGGATGTCTCCGCAATAACTAAAACTTTTAAATATGTCGCCGCAATAACTAGAACTTTTAAATATGCGCCTGTGGGATGTCGCCGCAATAACTAGAACTTTTAAATATGCGCCTGTGGGATGTCGTCGCAATAAGTAAAACTTTTAAATATGCGCCTGTGGGATGTCACCGCAATAACTAGAACTTTTGCTAAGCGTTATGCTTACACCAATAGGACAGTAGTTTTTTGAAGATTAATGAGGATATCGAAAATTGCGATAATTAAATTAAATTAAAAGAAACTTTATTGCAAACTAAGACCCATAGTTTGTTACTATTTTGATGTTAGTAAAAATAATGCTTAGGTAAATTGGTTAGTATTGTTAATTTTCACAAATTATATTAATAATAAAGATGTTAAATCCAATAACTCTCTCTCGGCTTTAAGCGTCAATGTTTTACTAATATTTCTGGTATTAGTAAAACATTGACGCTTTAAGGCAAGATTGGTCCATATTGGCTCAGGATTGAGTTAAGTGGAAAAGGAAAAGAGAGATCTTTCTCCTGCAGAAGGACAACACAGGCTGATTAGTATTCTTAGAGTACTAGCTGTGCCCCGCGGTTTCACCCGTATAAATTTCGATCCCGTGGTAAATCGGGATAAAAAGTATCCTATATGTTAATCCTGGTTATAAACCATCTGTGTGCCAAATTTCATCCAAATCCGTTCACCAGTTTTTGCGTGAAAGAGTAACAGACAAACATCCATCCATCCATTCATCCATACGAACTTTCACGTTTATAATAATAGTAAGATAATAGGATTAATAGTAGACTAATGACAAAAGAACGACATTCACAAGTTATCTTAAAAGTTTCAGTAATCATTTTAGATTTATTGTACCGGATGGCTCTCGATACATAATCAGTCTATAATATTCCCACTGCTGGGACACGCGCCTCCTCTCTCTTCGAGAGAGAGTGGGCTGTAATCCACCACAAAGGCCCAATGTGGGTTGGTAATGTCACAAGTCTGGCTAGTAACACCACTTATAAATTGCAAGAAATAGGAACAATTGACATTACAGCAAACCAATCAGTTTAATGGAGAACAAAGTCATTTAATGTGTTTACTGATATCAATAAGGGGAAGTCTCGTTGACTTCTCTATGGTTCATAAATACCATCTTCCCCTCCTACTATTACCATAAATCATTCGGTGGAGGAAGCTGTAGATAAATTTATATTGTGGGCTATGGCCGGTTATAAGAGAGTTCTGTATTATGGGGTACTACAAATAATGCATAAGTAGGGGAAAAAAGGAAGAAGCGAAGGGACGGTCAGGTGCGTAGTACTCGCTGATCAAATGTACTAATAACGCAAAAGTAATACAGAGTAGCAGGGACATCAAAGCATAACCTATTACCATAGATTCAGTACACGATTCTGGATCTCCTGCCTTGAAATTTTTCGCCGGTTATCAGAAACAAAACCTGCCGTTTCCTGCAAAAATCAACCTGCACGGTCAAAATGTATGGAACAGCAAATATTTTATTTTACGGGTACGAAGACTGCGGAGGCTTGTGATGTAGGGCACTAAGCCTCTGCTGTCCGTCCGCCCGTCTGTCTGTCAGCGGGCTGTCTCTCATGAACTATTATAGGCAGACAGTTGAAATTTTCACAGAGTGTGAATTTCTATTGCAGCTATAACAACAAATAAGAATGACATATGACCACACAAGGAACATTTTTTTTTCGGCGTTTCTTACTTTGTGGTACGAAACCCTTCGCATACGAGTCCGACTCGCACTTATTTATATTTACAGCGTATATTTCATAACACTTCACATTATTTTTCTTTGAAGCATCTTTTTACGAGAACAAACTTGAATATACTATGCTAAAATGTTATATCTTCTGATTTTCAAATTAATGTGATATAATTATGCTAGAAAGTTTGGAACTTCGGGAACAGTTGATAAACATTGTCAGCTGCTTATCCGACGGGAAGTTGGTTAAGAAAGGGATCCCAACTATGTTTGCGGTGTTGAACTTACGTTACATAAACGTTGAGACCGGGACACGGGAAAAAGGTAGGGGTTCATTTGGTGGCGAAGGTTCTGTGTTATTAGGGATATAGGAGGCCATGGCTTAACGCGTGTTTTCATTGAAAAAGTATTGATTAGTAGTTATAACGTTTGAAAACAGCATTGAGAAAATATGCCTGATTCCCTTTCTACACACACACGTTTTTCTTGCCGTAAAAAACTATGGTTTATACGGCGTATGTAGGCACGCTCGTCAGTGTTGTATGGATCACTATGGAAGCTTGTACACGGACACGTTTTTTCTACGGCGCGGTTTATACACCGTGTATGTATAGGCACAATTCGTCAGTGTTGTATGGATGATCACTATGGAAGCCTCGGTACACGCATATGTTTTTTCAACGGCGCAGTATATACGTCGTACCGTAGTGAAACCGTGCCGTGTACGGTCACCAAAGGAGATAAGTAACCAGGGCCGTCGGATATAGTTGAAATTTTGTAAGAAACCGATGGATGTTTTCGAATAAAATTTAGTTTAATTAATACAAAACAAACGGTTTATTTAGTAAGTTAAATTTCATTCAAAAACATCTATCGGTTTCTTACTAAACTTCAACTATATCCGACGGCTCTGGTTACTTATCTCCTTTGGTGACTGTACAAAGGTCCTTCGACTCCATGGTTCAGATAAACATTTTGTGTAGATACCTTATATCAGGGTTTTTCAACGTGTTGGTCGCGACCCCTTAGGGGGTCGCCAAACCTCTTTAATGGGGCAGCCGTTTCTTTAAAATTATAGCAGGTTTCAAATGGAATCAAGCACTTCAAAGCTGCAGTGGTTAATTTATTGTAGGAATTCTATTTTTATGTTTAAACAAAAGGTACCCAACGTGACAGACTTGAATTCCAAGTTAGAAGCAGCGGAGAGAATGGGGTCGCGAATTTTTTTTCGTACTAAGGGGGCCACGCCATGAAAAAGGTTGAAAAACACTGCCTTTTATTATGTAACTTAGATTATGCTTTTGACTAAAAATTGTTACCTACTTCTAAAAGCTTCTGTATATAATCAAAAAGGTCAAAACAGAACCCGCAAAATAAGAAAAGTATCAACAATACTTCAGCTGCATAAAGTCCAATAAGTTCAAACAGTTCTTACACAGTCTTATTCCTCAAATAAATACTCATAACACCCTTTAATACTATGAAAACCAGAAACTTTTTCAGTCTCCTTCACCAACCAGATGCGGCTCCCACAACCACGACGAAACCAACCAGCTACTATAAATAGTCAAAAATTTGTGTACGAAACATAAATCGGCGAAAACATCTCGCATAGCGAGTTTTAAGTACGGCGGACCGCAATGCGGTCTCACGGCTTAAATTGCAAACATAACATGTCAGTAGTAGCACTGCATATATATTATCATCAAGAGAATGCAACTAACTACTGTGACATACGTGTGGTAAGGATGGGCAGCAAAAAAAGGTGGAAGATGCAGAACAAAGATTAGACTAAAAAAACAAAAGATTTTTTAAAAGTATTTGTAACGCTCCATTCGTCTGTTTCAAATACACTTGCGTGCAAAAAAATCAGCTCTTCGATTAGTTGGTTTTGAAAAAATAATATTGAACAAGTTTTACTTACAATAATCTAATATATTGTATACTCGTACTTATATAACCTTTATAAAACCTTTATAGAAAGTATGTAGATTACGTTAGTGAAAGAATGATCAAAACTGATTCATTTGTTTTTGAGAAAATCGCGAACTTACAAACATGGAATAGAACACAGAACCTCCTTTTTTAAGTCCGTTAAAAATCAAGTTCAATTTTCACTAAGCGATCAGAAATAAACAAAAGTTTTGTCAATTTCATTGACAAACGTGTTACGCAGTTTTTCCGGGCAAAAGTGAGAGATTAGGACATCTGAAGAATCTTTTATCAAAATATAGTGTATTTGCAAATAAACTGTTCCTTATTAAACAAAGGTACTTAACCTTCACACAATATAAAATAATAAATTATATTCATTAAGATTTTTCAGATATCGTCTCTCAAATATCGACCACTTTTCGTTTCTAGCTTTTCGAAAATATATTCAGTAATTTTATTCAGATCAGTCAAGGCTGTCGGACATGAATATGAACATACACACATACATTACACATACATCACACTCACACACACATTTACATGAATATGTAAAATACTAGTATTCAGCGAGATCCAGGAAAAAGCTACGCAGATGACGATTTTTGACATACTGATTAATGATTTATTTTCTGTAAATGGCTTGTACAGACACCAGCAGGTCAAACTACCCGAAACTGTAAAATTTTCCCAAACAACCTTGAACCTTAATGCTTTAGCGATGAAGTTGAAAATCTATTTAAGAAAATTGACAGATTGTAGTAGTTTGATGTGCTGGCGTCTGTACAAACAATTTTACACGTCAATCATATTAGAGTACTGATTGCTGATGACGCAATATAAGATATGATCAGAGAACTTGTAAGAAGTTGGAAGACAGATAGATTCTGCTGCTCCAAAATCCTTTTACTCAACACTCACGAGAAATGAAGAAACTAATTTGCTTTGCAAAAAAAAAACGACAATGATTCACTTATAAAGTTCGCGGCACATCGCAACGTTACGTCTCAAAACTTTTAAACAACATTTTGAAATTATTCACCACAGCCCTCTGCTTTTTAATTTCATTTTCTACCGGCTACATCCAAGCTCGAATGGTATTAAAATTAACCACAGGATTCGTTCATGGGTTTGATGGAATACTTGTAATTTATTCAGCTTATATAAAATATACTCGTTGCTGCGTAATGCACAGGATTTTTAATGCGAGGAACTGCTATCATAGGGATTTAAAACGCATCTTTTTTATCTATATGCTGTGTGCTTCCCAATCCTGTAGTGGATGTTGTAATGGATACTCGACTAAACTAGCTTTGGACAGTCAGCAGTTTATTGAATAATTAGTTCTTCTGTTTTGCCCTAAAGAACTTTCCGTATTTACCTTCGATAATCATCATCCACCCAGCTTTTTCCCAACTATGTTGAGATCGGCTTCAAGTCTAGCAGGATGCAGCTGAGTACCACTATTTTACATGTAGTGACTGCCTATCTGACCTCCATAACCCAGTTACTAGGTAACACTATACCCCTTGGTAAGACTGATTGTCACACTTAAGGGGTTCTGACGACCCGTAACGACTGTCAAAGATCCACGAATGACAGCCGAAACCAAAGGCTACGTACTACGTACTTACTCGTACACCACCAAATATCGACCACTTTTCGTTTCTAGCTTTTTGAAAATATCATGCACCAAAATTAGATGATCCAAACACCACCAACTATCACCATCCACGAACCAACCGCAGCAGGCGAACCTTATCCTAATCGATCGACCCGTGCGGCTGTTATTACTTAGCCAAAAGCCCCCTTCGATAATATGTGCACCCAAAAAACACACACTTCTACTTTCTACATTTTCATTTCAGCTTCTCATAACAGTATTAAATACTATCAGCTAACCAGTGATGGATGCAAGTTCCACCAATTTACATGGACTTTTTAAACATAAACATTCTTTAACCATGATCAAACTAAATTAAGGGGGGATGCGCTAAGGTAACCCGAGAAAATCAAATTTACTTAAATTTTTTGTAAGTCGCAGGACAGTGTCAGCAATATAACTCCTTGAGTTAGAATTGGCGCCATATGTCATGATTTCTTGAATTAGTCATTCTTAGAGTCGTATTCGTGATTTTTATGATTCTATAAGCAAATATTTGTTACAGCTGCGAATCAATGACCCGCAAATTGCAAAAAACGTAAAAAAAAAAATTTTGCTAACTCGAATTAAAATCGACGTAATTTTATACTTTTCGTCAATAGCTGCCACTAACATGTCCTTCTAGCATCCAGTCACTACATTACTAGCTGCTAATCCTATTCATCTAAACAATCAATTACATTAATTAGCTCTACACCACTACAGACATATGTTATTCGTTAAATAACTAATTATCTTTGTCGCAATTAATAATTGATGTACGTTTCAGCGGGTCGAGCAAATTTATCTAGTTGACAGGTCGCCTAATGCGATATGTAATTACATAATATACGGTAAATCCTGTCAATTATATTAGTTGGCTGTTTATTGTCTGGTTAGTTCTGTGGGAGGTTACCTACTATCATCTCATATTGTTGTTGATCTTTTGGTCTCGTGTTTAGTTCACTGCGTCTTTCGTCCTGTCTCGTCGTTTTTAGGGTTCCGTAGCCAAATGGCAACGGAACCCTTATGGATTCGCCATGTCTGTCTGTCTGTCTGTCTGTCTGTCTGTCTGTCTGTCCGTCCGTATGTCACAGCCGCTTTTTTCCGAAACTATAAGAGCTATACTGTTGAAACTTGGTAAGTAGATGTATTCTGTGAACCGCATTAAGATTTTCACACAAAAATAGAAAAAAAACAATAAATTTTGGGGGTCCCCATACTTAGAACTGAAACTCAAATTTTTTTTTTTCATCATACCCATACGTGTGGGGTATCTATGGATAGGTCTTCAAAAATGATATTGAGGTTTCTAATATCATTTTTTTCTAAACTGAATAGTTTGCGCGAGAGACACTTCCAAAGTGGTAAAATGTGTGTCCCCCCCCCTGTAACTTCTAAAATAAGAGAATGATAAAACTAAAAAAAATATATGATGTACATTACCATATAAACTTCCACCGAAAATTGGTTTGAACGAGATCTAGTGAGTAGTTTTTTTTTAATACGTCATAAATCGTAACGTAACGGAACCCTTCATGGGCGAGTCCGACTCGCACTTGGCCGGTTTTTCTTCACGATATGAAGAAAGCACGACGATTTTTGTGTTTTGGATAATTGGTTAATTTAGTATTTACCAGGTGCTATACAGAAATAAAACGTTTAGCAACCCAACGCAGTGCTTTCTTTCCGGTATACTGGCTTTAGCCATTTAGTAACCAACGTAGTGTTTTCCATCCATTACATTGGATCACCAAGAAACAGGCTGTGCTTAGTTTGAGACCCGCTGTTAAATCAGTCTAAGTTTTCTGTTGGTTAGAATTGTATGCTAATACCTGTATGTTTGTGAAATGTGTAAGTTTTAAAAAAATAATTTTAATTTTAATTGTTTAGTTTGTCGAAAAGTATTATATTATATTGGTAAAATTTATAAAAATTAATTATGTTTTTGTGAACTGTCTCACTGAGATACATTATATCCATAACCTTTTATTTTTAACTCCGAATCTCTTAAAGCGATAAACGAATAAAATATTTGTTTTAAGTACAGTCAGCCTCTGACTAGTCCCCCTGACAAGCATAGTGCGACTTGTCAGTTTGTTTACTTTATGTAGGTCTATTAGGTATTCACGTTATGTCTCAATTTATCACAAAAACATAAGTACTCCTAACGAACTCAGCAAAGTTCTGATCAGCACTGGTAAAACTAAAAGAAACTAGTTGACGATAGAGCGCTACATCACTCACCCAAATACATGCACCAACTGCCAATAAAACGGTAACACACGAAGTGAACTCAGCAAACATCCTTAAATACACTGGCGTGCAAAAGTTTTGGCCAATTACCAACTCGGGAATTTTGCGAAACTCGATTCTACAAGTCGAAGATCGAACCGCTCCTAAGCCGTAATTAGGCAAACGCTAAAGACTGGCACAAACACAGCGTTTGACGTTATTTGAGTATCAAACTTTACAGCAACGAGGAACTTGGAATTACAGGCTTGCTTGTATATCGAATTAATCACTCATGAAATGCATTAAACGCTGCTAGTGGTACTGTTTGAACAGGAATCAAAGGTTTCTCTGAGTGCAGTTCATGTGTATAGGAAGGAATACATAGTCAATATCCGAAGTTTGCGGTATCATCTCATCGTTTACTTGAACATGGAACTAATTTTCCCGGAAGGCATGATAGTTAGATAAGATAAGATAAGATAAGATAAGATTTCTTTATTTGTTTAAACATTGTGTACATACAAAAGCATGCAAGATATTACGTCGTTTGAGTCCAGTCATGTTTAGCCGTAAGTATCGGCGTTAGTCTATAGTATGGTATAGTCTCATGCGACCGAAAGCATGAATGCCACTATTTACGGTAAAAAAATCCCAACATCCTTAAAAACCGTTAAACCAGCAACAAATTTACCACATGCAGTCCACGGCAATTATACAACCAACGAACCATCACCAGCCATTCAAACGCATTCCATTCTTCACCCGCCACGTATGAACAAGTCCTTAGCTCCTTAACAAAGTCGTGTGTTATTCATGAGGCAGGTGCCTTCTATGCTACACTTTTTGTATGTATAATTTTACTTTACGCCTGCTCGCGAGTGTAATTTCGCCATATTTAAATGAGAGTATATTTTCTTAGTATATGTTTTGGATTCATTATAATTTCGTGTTTATATTCGCTAGTTTAAAGTTTTTGGTTGCTGTCTTTTTGTTGCGGTTATGTAGATGTTTTGAAATAGATAAATGTTTTTAGTTTTAGTATCTTTTATGGGGCATTTGATGCAAGGGAATGAGGGACATGTCGTGAGGAAAGTTTTGAGCATGAATGTTGATAGCTATATGTGTAGAGGTAGACCAAAGAAACGATGGTATGAAAGATTATACAAGCTGTTGTTTTGCATCCTCGTCCAGTTTCAGGAAGCTGTTATGAAAGACATAAATAATCAAATAAAATTACGATCCCTGGTAACTAATGAATACATACTTGTTTTTTTAATTATTTCAGAATACACCACTTTCAAAGAACAGAGTCGCGTTATGATATCGTATAATCGGCTGCGTTTGTGTGTAAAAGGGCAGTTACAGTGTGGTCTCACACAGGCCGCGTTTTAAAACGCGTGTCCGCATGCCGATTTCCGAAAATTAGAAAAAAGAAAAACCTACTTATTCTATTATTGATTCGTGTCGAGAATCAGTAGCATAATTACCTCCTTGAATTTGACGAGGATGCAAAACGACACCTTGTATAGTTTGAAAGGTGGGTGACTATAATGGCGACCAAAAGAAGGCAAGCTGCGCCGAATCAAAATTAACTAAGTTTGCGGCAATAGGTTGATGATTATCTTGTTTTTAGTATGCAGTCCAGTTCCTCACATATACACCGTTAAATTTTGATCGTTTTAATCCTTAAAAGGGGTCATTGTACTAATCATTATGAACAACTTTTACTACGGGACCAACCCTGAAATCGTGAAAAATAAATCTGTTGTTCCATACATTATGACGAGTTATGCGAACATAAATCTATGGATCAACTGATTTATTTATCACGATTTCAGCGAGGGTCCCGTAGCAAAAGTTGTTCACGATTTAACGATGTATAGTATGTTTATCTCACGAAGCGACGCGCACTTTTCTTGTGTTTACCAAGTGTACAAACACGCCGTGAATATGTGTGGAAGCGCAGGAGCTCTCGGTACCATACGAGACCATGGCGAAGCCGGAAATATAGGTATGTGTGTGTTATTTGCTGTCGGTACTCGTCTTCACGCACACATTCACAGCATTGTTATACACTCAGCTACCACAAGTACAGCGCGCGTCGCTTCGTGAGATAAAAATCCTGTATTTTACAGTAATTGTACACACTATTGCGCCTGCTTCGCGTATTACATGCTTAAAAATCAAACAACCATTAAACAAACATCGCAAAAACAACCCAATCTCCAAAATCGCTCAACATCATTTTAATACCAAATGCTCGAAAAGGTTTCGTTCAACATAATGTAAATATATCGATACAAGTATCGCGTTTATTACAACACTCTTTCATGCATAAAACAGTAGCCAAAAACTAATAAGAGTAGTAGGCACCTTGACAACAGCGCCTGATATTATGATAAATAGAGAACCCTCGTCAGGAGCTTGAAGCGAAACATGTTATGCGAATCGTGCGCATTGGATACGGTAGAATGTGAGGTATTTTGAATAAATACTTCAATGGAAAACTGCCAACCGCCTCCTGCTACCCGGTTACAATGAGGTTTTTGTTGTAATGATATGGACATAGAGAGATTTCAATAGTATTAGGGAAATGTTGGATTGAGTAGGATTTACGAATTAAATTACATCAAGGATATACGGTGTGACCTTTGAGTTTTTTTCCGCCTTTCTTCTTAACAAACAACAAGCAAGTTTGTTTTGTACAAACTTACTTATAGAAATAAAGTCATTTATCATTTAGGTATACAAACAAAGCAGATAGGTATACATTGAAGATAATGGTCTTAAAACGTACACAAAATAAAATAAACTAAACGGAAAGCATTCAGCTATGCACTATCAGCAACGCGGATTTTACTGTATGTATGTAGGTAGGCACCTACACCTCGAACCTTACTTTGCCTTCATCAAAAGGTGCCAGCTACTTATGAGTTAATTAAATAGCATCATACGAAAAAATCATATCTACTTACAGAAGTAGAAAACAAAATGAATGGTAACAGACATTCCATATAATAAATAAATGCAGTGTCTTCGAAACAGAATCAATATGTCATATAAAATTTCAACTCCGTAAGATAAGAGGAAGTGGTTTTAATTCAGCTTGCAAGATTTGACTCTAATTAACAAGGCAAGTTAAAAGCTTGTAAAAACGACTCTGCTAAAACAATAGCAATACATAGATACACCTAGTTCCTTTGAAATTTTTTACTAAGAAAAACTAAATGGAAGAAGAAAGCCACTTCTTCAATTCCCCAAAGGCAAATAATACAAGTTTCTTTTCAAAATAAATTCAAGTCAAACTTATTAGAATATTCGTTGCTCCTAGACCAACCCACGTTCGCAGAGAAACTATCGTGGGTTAAGATTAAAACTTGAATAATATATGGCCAAACGTTCGTGAATGAATTTGAGGAGGACATAAATAAAAATATTGACGTGCTGTCATCTCTTGAAGATATTGGCTTTTGGTGGGAGGGGAAGGCAAAGTATGAGCTGGAAAGATTGACTTTTGTTTCATGGTTTTTAATGTTATGGCTATGGGAAAGATCATTTAATTATTATTATAAAATCAGCTACTAAGAAATGTCCAGATTATTACGTACTAGCTGCGCCTAGCAGTTTCACCCGCATAAGTCTAGATCCCGTGGGGATATCGAGTTAAAAAGTATTCTATGTCCTTATCCAGGTTATGGTCTACCCATGTGCCAAATTTCATCCAAATCCGTTCAGCCGTTTTAGCGTGAAAGCGTAAAAAACAAAATTACAAAAAATCAAATCATTTCTCTTTATAATATTGGTATATTGGTAATTGGTAATATTGGTTTTTTGTTTAGGTTAGCAAAGGTACCAAAGTCTGATACAAATAAATGATCACAGACCAAGTTCTAGCATATTTATATTGGTTGGATAAATACTAGCACAGCAAACACAGAACTCTTTCCCGCAGCATTCTTCTTAAAATCGATACCTACCATTACGAACAGACTTTAAGAATAAATCTGGTTAACTATAATTAATAATGCATCTGCAGCTCGTTTATAAACGCCATCCATAATATATTTCGTTTTTCACGACTCCATTATTGCTTCTATTTCGAGAATCTTCAGTGGCAGCCATGTCAGTCCCGAACACGCAATTTCGTTTTCCATTTTAAGCATTCCAGTGCAGTTTTATTTGGTGCCAGTCAGACACAGTGTTGACACTGATGACGTTGGGGTTGTAAAAATGTGGAAATAGGCTTTTAAAGAACATGAATGGGTAAAAATAATGAACAATTATTGCTTGGTGGTCGCAATATATACAAAGAATGATTGGTGAATGCCATACGAATGAAGTGTTAAATTTAATTTTTACAAATCTAAACTAATATTATGAAAAAAAGAAAAGATTTGATTTTTAGTTTTGATTTCCTTTTTTTTTTTTACAACATGCTTATTTCTTGTTGCATAGATGTTAGATTATTTTAAACATTCAAAGTGATTATTTCAAACATTTATGCAACAAGATTTAAGCAAGTTCAAAAAACATAGATGTCACAGTGACTACTTTCATCCTGAATCGCAAACGAAGTCGCAAGCAATAGCTTGCAACTAATATAAATCAATGAAATAATACCAATTTTCAGTGCACAAAGATAGATTTAATTTAGCTGAGTTTTCTTTACCATGTCCAGAAGACATGACATTAGTACGTTTTAGCATTAATATTATTTGGCTCTTAGCAATACTACTTTAAATTACCCCGTAACACCACCAAAATAATATTTCAAAATTTCCCAACCACAAAATTCAAAAAGTGTACTACTTAAAATATCAGAAGACGATCTCGTTGATAGTATCGTGTATCCAACAAGTGTAGGGATAAGTTACAACACGATACTCACACAGGGAGCCGAATCGCTCTGAAATATTAAACCCTGGACATAGAATAAGAATGGAAAGAAGCGAAAGTTAAGAACGCATTCTAAATGCTCACAGTTTCGTCCTCCATCTACTCGATCGGACTTGATTGGCTTGGGTAACCGGCCATGCCTCGGGCTCTCTAAAACCCCTATTACACTACAAAATATTTAGGGCCCGATATTTAGGTGGTGTTTTTTTTTAAATGGGTACCCTTCCTCCCTTTCTCTTATTACACCATCCCAATTTAGGGACAGGGTCCCTGAACATTACGTAATCTTATAAGGTGTTTTGCCCGTCAACGAAGATACCGACCTATTCAAAAGTAATTGATCCGTCAAAAAAAGTGTCAATTTCAATTTCACGGACAGGCAAAAACGTCGGGCTTGGGGACAATAAAATCGTGTTCGATTCTGAGATCGGGAACCGAACTAAATTTATGTCCGAAGTGTAGGAATCGCACGTAGCTTCGGCCGATGCTATGGACTTCGTGCATTGCTATGGAGTCGAAATCAACATTCTTACATTTTGAATAATCCGACAAGCCGATCGAGGCTGATCGAGGTGGAAAACACATGTAGATACGTTCAATACAGGATGGGATCGGCGCTTGCTGTATCAACTACCTACATACAACGTGCCGCTACAATGGCTACATTAATTGAACACACGGGCAGGGCTAGTGGCCAGTAATCATAAAAATTATGACAACATAAATCAATTCGTAATTTGAAAACTACTGCCTGCGCCGCTCGCCGACATAAGGCTCTCTTTCTTTCCTTTAATTCGCCTCTTTGTTATTCGTTATTTGTTTTAATTTCTTGATAGGCTAGTGCGATTTGTTAAGTATAAGTTGCTCTGAGAGGGTGCTTTACCGGGAGCGACTGCCTAACTGCCCTCCTTAACCACGTTACTGGGTAACATGATACCCTTTCGTACTTTTCTCATTCATCGGCAAAATTGATAAGGTATAACTTGTTTTGGATAAAATTGACAAGGCTTAGGCAGACGTGCGTCCTCACAGGCTGGTGGGGAGTGATGGGTGATGATGAGGAAAGCTGATACATGAGTTATCGCTTCTGTACGGTTTCTTATTCTATGCCTAAGGTCAGGGAGACGGATAGTAATAAAAATGTGCTTTATTTTTGTACTTTGATGCTTTTAGGTAGGACCCTGTTCAATGATTAAGGTATGTACCTAAGGTTGGTACTGACCGGAATAATACACAGGTTTGCTATCAATGTGTAATCGCTTACCTACTACGTACGGTTACTATGTCAGTGAACGAATCCTTTACCTAAGCAGAATTGACTGGTTGCTTAAGGCAAATTTGACTTGAGAAAGTAACTAGCGTGTAGCAAGATATACAAGGTGGCAGGGACATCGACAACGCGCAGGCGCAACCTGAAGGCAAATTCTCGTAGTTAAAAACGTTCAAAATGTTGTCGCAATCTCATCTCAGCGACAATCAATGTCAAAAACTTGTCATAAATGTAGAGAAGTTAGAGTATTTTTGATAGTTTGAGACCGAGATCAGACTGTGAACGTTCTTAAAATTACGAGAATCTCTTTAAAATTTTCGCTGGTTATTAATAAAAAATTATGGTGTACCATACATTTTGACCGCGTAGGTATTGCACTTTTGTATGTAACAGCTGATTTTTATTTTTGATAACGGACAAAAAATGTCTACGCTAGCGGGTCTAGAATCATGTTCTGAATTTATGGTAACAGTTTGCCCGTCGACGTCCCTGCCACCCTGAATAAATATCCAAACCCTGTATTAATAAAAAACATAGAAATCTTCAAAGAATTTAAAACAAAGAGTTCCTTGCTTGCCTATTCTTAGCCAAAGCCAACCAAATCGCATAGCATTAAATACATTCAGCTCATTAACAAGCAGAGTCTGGAATTCTAGACCCGAAGGTTCCTCAAGGGACCCAACGCGAAATGTCGCAGCACTGTTCATTTCTAAACTATTTACATTTACGAAATAAACTTTTGTGAGACCCCTTGTTGTTCAGCAAGGTTGTGACGTAAGAATGGACATGTTTAAAATTAAGTTATAAAGGACTAGCTTCTAACGGAGACTTCGTTCGATGATCTTATCGCCCTCACTATTACTTCGTTTTCTCTCAGCACTGTTTCTTTTGGTTTTTGTTCGGCTTCTAAGGCCAGCGTGCTGTTAAGTAGCCTATAAACCCTAGCTGACATATGGCAAATAATTTAATTTAATGTTCTGTGTTTTGTAATGTTAATTACTTACCTAGTATTGTATACAATCAAGTATTTGGTAACTGAACAGACAGCTGTGCTGCTGGGGAGTTTGTTGCGCCACTTCTTCTTCCCAGTGAAAGCACTAGGAAGTGGTGAAGGGCGGCGTTTTGGAAGACTGTCTTTTGTGATTTTGACGCTCGAAAAGTGCTGATTCTCAGCCTAATTTGAATAAATGACTTTTGCCATCCTCTAGAATTGGGCTATCAAATGCAAGCAGATTCTTTCAAATCCGAATGGTAGTTACAGATATTAGCGCGACAAGCAAACAAACTTTTAAGCTTTTTTATTAGTATAGGTTTAAGTCTCTTCACGCCATTGCAAACGTTTGAAGCAATCGAAAACCGTTCTCACAATAAAGGTAATAAGAAAAACTTACTTACCTAAATATTTAGTATCAATACCACATTCATCTTGCCAATTCAATTTCTACCTAATAAAAGAAAAAGAAACATTACCCTCGACTTCAATAAAGAAAACTGAACGAGCTGTTTGAGTGATTTCACATATGCTTATGTGAAATCACTCAAACAGCTCGTTCAGTTTTCTTTATTAAGAATTAGCTTATAATGTTCCCACCGCTAGGACACAGGCCTCCTCTTTCTATGAGAGGTCGCCATAATTCATCACGTGGGCCCAGGGTTGGTGGATGTCACATGTCTTCGAATTTTTGCTCTAGGACATGCATGTTTAGTAGGTCGTGGGTTCAAACCCTACAAAATGGTGAAGGAAAACATCGTCAGGAAACCGGCATATCCTAGAACCAAACATTCGAAGACATGTGGCATCTACCAACCCACACTGGGTAAGAAAACCTGTACTTTTGTTATTAAAAATAAATTGCTAAAAAAGGTCTCTGATCATATATGTCAGAGGAAACACGCAACGCCCTGTGATGACGGGTGAATATAAAAAAAAACCCCGCACTGGGATTACGGCCCGCTATCTCAGAGAGGAGGCCTGTGTCCCAGCAGTGGGAACATTATGGGGTGATTATTCATTATTTATAGTATTCATTAGTCTCTCGCCTGGTCTATTTTCTTTCTCACCAAACTACTAGGGAAGAAGGACTTCAGAGAAACAACACACGATCGTCCCAAAGTTTTTATGTTACAAATTCAAATAACTGCAACTGTCACAATTTCTGGCTCACAGAAATAGGATATTCTTGTTATACATAATTCAAAATGTACGCAGGAACAGACACTGGTACCGCAATGCAGCACCTACCCTCAAACTTGAGAATAATGCTGCCTGCCCCACGGGGACCATTGTGGTAATTGATTGTAGCTTGGAGCACATTTTAAGAAGGAAAATTATTTTTTATGAATTATTTTAAGAGTGGGTAAAATTATTAGGTGGAGAGTGTAATATTTAATGTGTTTTATTTTTGAAGTGAAAACTTCTTTAGCGGCGTTGTGCACTTTTGTTGTGATGGGTAAAAAATGTTAAACTCGCGTCAGGACACGTGACCTGATCGAAAATTCGTAAGACGGAGGGAGAGTAGACCGCATTCTAAAATATCAAAAATGCACAACGTTAATATTCCAGTTTTCTCTTCTCTATTTCAGTTGCACTCCCGGAGTGCAACCTGTTGATTTTTTTTATTTTCTATGTTTTTATTATGTTTAGATTTTTTTAATACTTGGGCTTTATAATAATACTAATACTTATTTTGGCGCGTTAATTTACGTTTCATTTAATTTTCGTGTTCAAGTGATTTAGTTTATTTTGTCTAAATTACGCACTGCTTTTAGTAACCCCGTTTGTGTCAAATGAATTCCATTGTAGAAAAACTTAGATTTTGTATCTTTGGTATGTTTAACGTTTATAAAGTGACAGCTGGGTCGGTGTTTGAAAAACAAAACACAATAAATATTACTTATAATCGTCTTTTTTCTAGATTTATGGGGATAAACTGTCGAATACAAAATAAAGGCTCGAAGGGCCGCCGCCTTTGCGTCAATCCCGGCCTTCACAACAAATAAAAATAAATCCTATATTTTACTACGCAATCAAAACATAATCTCGAAATTCGAAAACACACTAAGCCCCGCAAGTCTATAAAGTCGACACTGTCGAGTCAATTTCGACGCGACAAAAACGTAACGACAATTCTACATTTGAAAAATGCGAAAACTTTTTCGTTTAAGTTTGGAAAATCCCGCGTTTTATATTCACATTACCGACAAACCTTTTTGGTGCTCGAAACCCAGTATGTACTTCAGGCGATCTCACTTTCAGTCACTATGTATTTTATACGGTTGAACCATAAAATTTCTAATTTTGAGGGCGCCTCTTCAATCCTGCCAGCCTAGTAGACGTACCCAATGTTTGAAGTGAAGTAATTACCTACTAGATGCCTTGTTTGGTTAGCGCTTCGTTTAAACCACCAAGCTTTTTTATTATTCAACGATTTTGGTTTAATATCTACCCAGAAATTATAAACTTACCTTGACTTACCCCACTTCCAGGTACCGTCATCCATGAATACGTTTGCAATGTTCGTATATTCGTGTCAAGAGCTCTACTAAGTCATTCAACGCCACGTACCCACTTTCCCTCTGAAAGGCCTACATTTATTACAGCTGCGTAACTTCCGTCAACCCGGCCTATCTAAACACGCAGGCCGCCGTAACATTTGAAATTTAATTGGTCGCAGCGCCATCTATTATTACTAGCGAGGCACTAAACATGTACAAGGTATGAATGGACCAGCACGCATGCGTACTACGCATCGATCCGGGATACCAACTTTGTAAATAATCTATTCCGCGACAAAAAAATCGCGGGCCTTGTAATATTTCTCAAGTCTACCTAGTTCATGAAATTCCAAATTAAATCCTTCAAAAGTTCTCGAATAAAATATAATATAGCTAGGAGATAATAAATAAAGTGGAATTCTATAACGATGGAACGTATAAAAACAGAGAAATTCGAACTTTTAAACAGGGCTCGTATTCCCGTAATTTAAAACGTTCAAAATCTAGTCGCAGTCTTATCTCGGCGACAAACAAATTTTAATGTCAAAAACTTGTCAAAATGTAGGGCCAGTAAACATATTTTTTACAGATTGAGACTGAGATCAGACTGCAAACATTCTTAAAATTACGAGAATTACCCCTCTGTTAGTACAAAGAAAATTTTATTATTAAACTTCGATGAGCCGTCGTTTCGGCAATACCGAATATTTCATTCGTCCAATAAAATTTTATTCGGAGTCGGCGCAGTGACGACATGTTTACACCGTTTTCCCGCCAGTAGGGGCGCCACGATCGCTGCAGCCTCTCGGGCGTAGCTGTCAAAATTACGTTTACGAAAAAATCGCTTTTCTTTCACTTATTGGCGATAACCAATCGTCCTAAACGAAATAACTGAATAACCATGACCCAGTTTGAGTTCTAAACAGTTGTATTCAGGATTCGTACGTCGTTTAAAACCTAACCTATTTAGGTTCGGTCAGCATCAGTGGTATATGGTGACAATAATTTTGAGTGTTATTGCGAAATGTCCCGGACCTTTCTTCTTGTCTTTCTGTTTATTTTCGGCGTTTGTTATTGTAATCCTGATGCGAAACGCCTTTACGACGATCTTCTGAGTAACTACAATAGGTTAATACGTCCTGTTGATAAAAACAATAATACTGTGTTGGTGAAACTTGGGCTGAGGCTGTCACAGCTGATTGATCTGGTAAGTACTTCAAGTTATTTTTTGTATAAACCTCAATTTGCTTTGTTACATCGAAGAAAAACAAACCTTGTGACAAAGTTTAAGGCATCTGATTCGTTCGCTCGTAAATTAATTTACTGTGACAAAGAAGGATGATGAATTACCTATTGGAAGATGAGATGAATGCTTAGGGTATTGTTTGGCTCATAATTTCTCTATCTTAATTACCTAAAGCGTGTGTTTTTAGCTTGTGTAGTTCTGTTTGAGCCTGTAATTTTAATTTTGAGTTAGAACAACAGGTGTACTTATGTGCTTTATAGAAATTAATGATCGAAAAAATGAAGCAATTATTATACATAATATTACTAAAACCGACACGATTGCACTTAGAATAATACAATATAAGCATATTATTTAAAAATCTTTCATTTATGCTTTTTTATCACAAGTCAAAATGGACTTTCACGCTATTATTAAAATCTATTAACTTAGATGAAAACTAGTAGACCCTGAAGACAAAAAGAAAGGAGAGGATTTCACCTATTTCAATTTTTCAAATCACGCATGACAAGCAATAACCTATAAAGATTACCTCATCTATAAATATAAATCCCTATTTCCCTTGGTCACGCCATAACTTGAGAACGACTTTACCGATTTCATCCATTTTTTTTAAAGTTTTCTAATACTTTGTAGAAGGTTCTTACGAAAAAAAAAAATAAGAAAGTTGCTTTACGCGGACGAAGTCGCGGGCAGAAGCTATAAGCATTATAATTATTAAATGTATGCTAAAAACGACACACCTTTCCAGTAGTAAAAGTTTTTACTACAAAACTCATTACGGTGGTATAGGTGCGCGACTGACCACTATGCGGTACTAATGAAAACTTTATGGGGTGAGGGAGAGCAACACTACATCCTGTGACCCCGGGCGTTGTTCTCACCCACATATTTTATACACAGTGATGTGCTAGCTACACTTAACTATAACATATACTTACCTAATCATGATTACAACGTTGATAAGGACCAGTGTCAGAATAGAATAGAATATATTTATTGTAAAACATGAGCATACATCAAATAATATGGGCGAGGTCTTAAAATAACAGGTACACCTGCATGTTTTGCCATTTATAGCGTACAAAACAACATATTTTTGGTTTAGAATAAACTATAAAAAAATTGAGTCTACACAACAAACTAAGACATTAATATCTTAATCCTAATGCTAATTAAAAAGGGGAAAAAATCAAATTCAAAAGTCAAATTCTGAAAATGTCGTAATTATAGGAATCTATTTAATTAATTGCGGTCATTTAAAAATTCCGATATGGTATAATAGCATACATGGCTTGTGGTTAGTCGTTGTATTTGCAACTATACTGCATGTTGAATAAGGACGGATTTTCAGCTGCGTAAAAAGCTGTTGAATTAAAGAATTTTAGCTCTACACAGAACATGAGCACAGCTGGGCAGTGGTGTAAACCAACCCCGACTTAAGGAATTATAGACCGTGGGGTCGAACCCAGAAGGCGCTATAGTCTGTGTTAACCATTTCATCACCACTGCTCTCAAAACAGTAAAAGAAAACATTTTGAAAAAACCAAAATTCAAAGTCATGTGACATCTACCAGCCCGCACTGGGCTCGCGTAGTGGATAACAGCCCTCTCGAAGAGTGGAGTGCCTGAGTCACAGAAATGGGAACATTATGGGCTGATGATTTATGTTGTAGCATAAATCATCAGCCCATAATGTTCCTCAAACATGCCCCAAGACAAAAGTTTGGCTTTTAAAGGTACTCATAACGTCGCAAACGGGCTTCCATACCAACACCCCGTACTCTTTTCTCGTGTTTTGGTGTTAACACATTCTATATTTTAATTAAGAACCTAAGATAATTTTCAAGCTATGGATCAACAAACTGAAGGTCACACTCGATAAAGTTCAAATTCCATTGCAACCAAAAACTTATTATGACCTTTTTGTTATAAATGATCACAAAAAAAATCAACTTATAATACATTTCACTAAAGTAGATAACTGATTAAGTGGCGATGGAATGTAAATTATCTGAGATTATGAACACTGCTATAAGTAGTAGGTTGATTCGGTAGTTTAAAAGCAAGGTTTGCAGCAGGGCTGAATACTCAGGATGAGCCTGACGTACTTCCATATCGTCACTTTCACATGACTCTTTTGCTTACATTGCAATGCATGAAAACTACAATTTTATTTTTTTTAAAGTTCAAAAACTATTTGGTTTAGAAAACACGGTACAATTTTAATGAAAAAATAAAAGCCTAAAACGGGATACGGTAGCTACCTAGAAGCTAGATATTTACAAATTCCTTGGACTTAAGAAGATACTGGACACAAAGAATTCTAGTGTGGGGGCTAGAATTCGCTGTGTCCAAAGATAAAAACAATGTAATTAAGAAATAGAATTATAGAGCAAAGACCTCCGTACTCTCCACTTCTCTCTGTTTATAACTGCTAAGGCGCCGTTCTTGTTGAAGGAGTCCAACTCTTCCCGTCATCTCCGACTGGGCCTGCTCAAAGAAATTATTTAGGATTGAGTCCATCATACATAGCGTGACAACATTGTTGCTCAAAAGGCGCATATTATTATATTTCGTTACTTATTTGTAATGAAAATAATCTACAAAATCTCGTACAAAAATCTATTCTAATCCATAACAGAAAAAACGGCGCAAATCTCTATGGTGTATTGATTACTGCAAACAACCTTACCTGCGGTTGCCATAGCAACCGGAGGGTTCCACAGGTGTGATGTGGACTGCCCTCATGGGCCTAATCAAATGTTTAGTAATCATCTTCAAATAATAATCTATGGGTATGGAAAATTGCAGCTCTTGTTCAGATAGCTTGTTTATTTTAGTTGGTTTGGGGTGATTTACTTCATAACACGACGGTTAGCAATTCCATGACGATTATTCTCTGATAAACTGACCAATTGCTTGACGGTTCAAAAATATGGATCGATTATTTAATCGTCAGATCGCTTTTATCATACATTCTAGAAAAAGGGTAAATCAATTTCTTGTTCTCCGACCCACCTCGTCGCATCGCATCGCTTGCCTGCACTATTACTTTGTTTTTGTTTAGCACTTTGCTTGGATCTAGGAATTGGGCTATAAAACACAAAAATAATTTTTCAAATCCGTCGGGTATCTCCAGAGATTAGCGCGTTCAAACAAACAAACACACAAAACAACAAACAAACTTCAGCTTTATTATTAGTAAAGACAGACGGATAAAGCTTTTGTCTAAAATATATGTCAAATCTCCGTATATATCCTTCAGGTAAAACACAATAATATCTGGCGATTGCAAAATCTGCCCTAAGTACTATGAAACTTTTTGACGACACGGTTGGCGCAGTGGCTGAGCGATCGATTGCTGCGCTGCGTGTCGCGGGTTTGATTCCCGCACGGAACAAATATTTGTATTGCCTACAGGTAGTTGTTCCGGGTCTGGCTGTTTGTGTATGTGAATTTTAATGTTTGTAAACGCACCCACGTTACAGGAGTCCTAGTGTGGACAACGATTTTTTTAAAAAAAAAAAAACTTCTTCGAATGTGTGCTTATTCTGAAACCTCTTGAACTAATGAAGGTTAAGGTTAGCTTTCCATATATTGAGGTGACACCCCAGCAATTATAGTAATAGGGTTGGTAGTGTTGAAGTTCCTTGTGAGAGATTTCGACGAAGTTCAACCACCGTATTTATTTCTGTTGCCAATGAACGTTCTGTATTCCAATTTGAAGGATACAGATGCCTCTGAAGTTAGTGAAACTTCTCAACTTTATCTCTTGGTTACGGGTGGAATGTAATAAGATGAACGGTGCTTCGTCAAACCGGAATCAATATTCGACACTATTACCTACTTGAAACGAATTGAGCGATGTGAGCGAGACTGTCCCCGTTTTGCTCAAATACTGTATTAATCGGCCGCTAAGTGCCAATTTCACCATTGAAACCGAACGCGACACATCTAAGTGGGCATACACACGAGCCACACGCGTCGACGACAGAGGCAACTGCAACCGTCGACGCGTGTCGTCGACAGCCGTGAACGCGTGTCGGCGGCATGTTGTCGACGGCAGCCGCCAATAACATGCCGCTTGTGTATTTGAGCACAGCAAAGCTGTGAGTACCTTCAAATTCACGAGTGACACGCGTTGTTGCGTGTTCCAGTTTGAAGGACACAGACAGCAACTTCTGAAGTTACTTGTCAATGAAACTTCTCAATTTTGTCTCTTGGTTTCGGGTGGAATTTAATAAGACGAAAGGCGCTTCTTGGAACTGTAATCAATATTCAACACTATTACTTGAATCGATATGAGCGAGACCGAACGCGATCGATCCCCCTTTTGTCAAATAGCATATTAAGTGCTGCTAAGTGCTAATTTCAACACTTGTGTATTTGAGCACCTTACTCAAATAAACGAACGACACGAGTTGATGGCTGTTGACGACACGTATCGACGGTTGCAGTTGCCTCTGTCGCCGACGGATGTCACTCGTGTGTATGCACACTAAACTGCGTTCAAGACCTGTCAAGAGTGTCAATATTACACAACAATGATGACCCTGACAGTTCTTGAACGCGGTTTATAGTGCTGATCGCGTTCAGTTTCATTAGTGAAATCCGCCCTATATCTGTTGTTTGTGGTACAGAAAATGGCATCAATAAGATGGCATTGAGGTGCAGGTGAGGTACCGCAGCCACCTTGCTGATTAGGTAATTTTATTAGTAAGTACGGCCTGAGGCATCCTATAATTTTATAGTTCACCCCATACAAAAGAAAGAAATTAGCCACGGAATAAATTTTATTGCCATTCAGAAACCAAACTTATTAAGGGCTGGCTTTTTGATCCGTGGTTAAACTCAACCAATTGTTAAAAATAGTGAACTTTTAGTTTAATTTTTAACAATTGGTTGAGTTTAACTACGGATCAAAAAACCGGTCCTAAGTATTTGCGTTAGGTTTGTGATTTTTTGCAAAAAATATAAATTCAGTTTACAGCAGACCCCTTTAACATCATCAATCAATTAATTCTAATTACTGCAAACAACTCAGCATGATAACTTGTAACCATGGCAACACACCCACAGGTGCTCCACATATGGATAACCCTCACGGGCCTACTTAAACATTTGAAAAGGGATTAACCACACAAACAGACGAATTTAAGAATCTTGTTTGTTTGGGATTTAACCGGTTCAATTCGGTTCATATTTAAGAAAATGGTGTTAAGTATCGGTCGTTTGTAGGATTTGGGAATATTGTTGTATATTTGCAAAGCTTTTGAGAGGTAACGTTTGAAAGAAATGTAAACGATTATTTCGTCCTTGAGAAGTTCTTGCCATACAAAATAGAAGGTTTTCTTAAAACCAACGCATTGACAAGCAATGAATGGTAAAGGTATGTAGTATTAAAGGTAAATAATGTTTATTTTCTCCACATATTTGGCGATAATGAAAGGCTAAATCAAAATCAAAAATCATTTATTCAAATTAGGCTGAGAATCAGCACTTTTCGAAAGTCAAAATTACAAAAGACAGTCTCCCAAAAACGCCCGCCCTTCACCACTTCCTGGTACTCTCGCTGGGAAGAAGAAGCGGCGCAACAAACTCCCCAGCAGCACAGCTGTCTGTTTAGTTAGAAAATACTTGATACTTGATTGTATATATGGAAAGGGGGATCTATAAGGAAAGGGGTTCACGACTTCGAGCCTAGATAACTATACTATATATTTTTTCACGCTTCGAATTTTAAACTCTCGACGTTGAGCCGAGCGTTGAGAATTCAACAGAGCTCATCCCTTGTGCGTTAAAAAGGTGTACTGTTGGAATTTTAACTCTTAGTGCTAGGCTGAGCGTTGAGAATTCAGTGCGCGGTAAAAAAGCGTCAGGGGAAAGAAACGCTCGTCCGCATATGGGCTAAGGTAGAATTAGAATTTAGAAGAAATTCTTCATTAATTTTTTTTTTTTCTCCAAATCCTTCCATGTCTATTCATTCTATATTTTTGAAAAAGCGATTTGAATGAAATTTGGCATACAGAGGGTTTATAACCAGGATTAACATACAGAATACTTTTTATCTCGATATTCCCACGGGATCGAAACTTATGCGGGTGAAACAGCGGAGCCGTGTTTACCTTTAATTAGTGTAGAGCGAATGACGAAGGAGAATGTCTATCATTAGTAGCACTTTGGAAACAGGAACAAAGTAAAAATGCAGATAATATAAACAAGAGATGTACCTATGTAATTAGGTATTAACCTTGTCGTTCCCCTCATAAATATTCCAAACCTGAGGGTCAATTTTCGTAATTTTAAGAACGTTCACAGTCTGATCTCAGTCTCAATCTGTCAAAAATATCTGTAATTTCCCTACATTTTGACAAGTTTTTGTCATTTGCTTGTCGCTGAGATGAGACTGCGACTAGATTTTGAAACGTTTTAAATTATGAGAATTGGCCTTCTGATATCTGTCACCGTCATGTCACCGCAAAGATCTCTGAGATAGGTTTGGGGAGGATTAAATAAACGAGTAAATATTATTTATTTATCAGGAACAATTTATATTGTGTTTGATACATTAGTTTACATTACATACATCATAATTAATTAAATTTAAAATAAATTCTAACAGTGAACATACACAATAATAATTTAAAAAAAAACATGTTTATAAAAATCAATAATAATCAATAGCAATTTTTGTTTTCTATAGAAAATTGGAATATTAATATTAAATTACAGTTCGTCCATTGAGTACAAGTTTTTATCCAACAGAAATGCTTTGATTTTGGCCTTAAAAGAGCTAGTGTTTAATAAAATCTTCAAATCCGCTGGCAGTCTATTAAATATTTGTACAGCTTGGTATTATATGGCGAAATGTTGCTGTTCACCTCTACCGACCCTTCGCGGAATACAGGCGTAGCGAGATCTTATGTTAATATCAGATAAGCAAGGGAGCATGAACTAGATCCTTTATTTTACCCAAGACTTCGTCCGCGTGAAACTCGTTCCAAGAAAAAATAAAGCATCGCATCGCATCGCCTGTGCTTTTACTTAATTTATGCTTAGCGTTATTTCTAACTTTTTTATTTTTGCTCATCTCTAAGGGTAACACAGGGCCTTAACAGCGAGACCTTCTTCAAGAATTGGGCTACCAAATGCAAATAAGAATTTTCCAAATCCAACTGGGAATTTCAGAGATTAGCCCGCTCAAACAAAAAAAAACAACTCTTTTTGCTGTACTCCGCGTAAACCTAAACCACACTTCGTAGTTACTTAGCAAAGGTAATTGAAAAACCCCTGATTTTGGCACTCGTTCCATACAGAAATGCAAGCCAAGGAATACTAAAACGCATCCATTGTCTAGTTCTCAAGTTGAGTTCGCGAATATTTATTACAGTAATAAATTGTGGAAGTTCCAACCTGATCTTGAAGATTACACCGCATTCTAAGTCTGTAGGGGTTACTAGGTTTTTAATTGGTTAGATTAGGTTAGTCTCTAAGTTAAAAAAACTACGGATAGATGAATAGTTAAAATTTTACTTGTAAGAAGACGGTATTTTACACATGTCATAAAGTCTATTCTGTGACTGAACCAAAAAATGTAGCTGCGCTCCGCGGTTTCACCCGCATAGGTTTCGATCCCGTAAGAATATCAGGATAAAAAGTATCCTATGTGTTAATCCTGGTTTATTTATTTATTTATTTAAACTTTTCGCACAAAAAGGTACAAAGGCGGACTTAATTTTAATTAACTTTATTGACGTGTAAAAGTGTTTGTACAAACCTACTTACAAAATAAAATCATTTATCATTTAATGCCTTAGGCATTCTCTACCAGTCAACCAAGGGTGGTGAAGAGATTAGATGGCAGGTGCTTTGGTTGAGAGGGACAATAATAATTACTGGTTATAAACTATCTGTGTTCCAAATTTTATCACCTCACTAGTATTAAAATAATATTAGTGTTTATCCTCCTTCTGATCATGATTTGATTTGTGTAATTTGACAAAAAGACAATTTCTGTTCGACATTTTATAAACCGACGAACACCTGACAACCGATACGACTATTTATATTGTGGTTTTCAATGACGTATCATTATCGTCATCATTTCAGCCAAAATACGTGCACTGCTGGTCACAGTCCTCCCCCAAGCACATCCACTTCGACCGGTTCTGTGCTTCCTGAATGACGTATAGCTGGTGATAATCCTGCCAAATTATTTTATAAACGTAATAATCTCTAAAATCATGTTGTCTTTTCAAAGGCCCGTCATCCCACTCACATAATTTCACCATTTAAATCTTGACGTCATTATCAAATATTGTATTAAATTATTATTATATTATTATGTCGAAAATACGCCCCAGTTTTTAATTAACCTCTTCATAATCAATTTCCCAGAACCGCAGCGCCGTGTATGTATGTTCACAAGTATTCAGTGTCAGTTCGTTAGCAGGTCAAACAAGTAAGGCAAGTTTAATTACCAGCGTGTAATGAACGAGCACAGAGTTACAGCCTCCTTGCTCACTTACCTGGTTTTTCTTTTATTCTGTTCAGCCAGTATGTGTTAAAGCTTTTCTTTCTTTTTAACTTGCGTTTTTGACTGATGAGATTTGAGAACAGTGGTGGCCTTATGGAAAAGTAGGTAGTCAGCCGAACCCTGTACTATATGTAAATTACTAGCTGCGCACTGCGGTTTCGCCCGCATAAGTTTCGATCCCGTGGGAATATCGGGATAAAAATTATCATATGCGTTAATCCTGGTTATAAACTATCTGTGTGCCAACAGAATTTGTTTATACAATAAATTTAACAAAATCATTAAAACAATAATTAAAAATAAAAGGAATACCTGTGCGAGGCCAAAAAGGTTCCTATCTCAGCATAATGCTGCGATATTTGAAAAAAAAAAACAAATACCGCAGTGCTGGAACTATGTTAGGGCCCGCTGTGATGCCACGGACACACCTACGAACACAAAATAAATCGCAGTAGAAGAATAAAATAAATAAATAAAATAAACAATAAAAACCCTATAAAAAGAAAAAAATAACCTTGAAATTATGACCCTACGTAAGTACGTATGAATTTTTTTGATTAAATGTTGTCCCGTCGGGGGACCGCTTTAATTATTAGCCTAACGTTCTGTTAAAGTTTAAAATAGTAGCGGTCCCCCGACAGGACAATATTTAATCAAAAAATTTCATACGTACTTACGTAGGGTCATAATTTCAAGGTTATTTTTTTCTTTTTATAGGGTTTCACGTAGTCGGGGGTTTTTTAAATTTTTAATTTAATTTTTTATTTCATGCTTTTTGTAGGGACTCCTTATTATTTCTTTTCTTTTATTTTCTTGCGTTTTAAGATTCAGGTAATTTGGTATTTAATCAGGTTTTTTGTAATTCGCCATTTTGTGGTGGTGGCCATCTTAGATTTGAAATTTGTCATAGTGTATAGTATTCTACTAGTCAAGCCCTTTCATTTGATACCCATATTGAGGGAGTTGTGAAAAAAAAAATGTAATTTGCCATTTTGTGGTGGCGGCCATCTTGGATTTGAAATTTATCATAGTGTATAGTATTCTACTAGTCAAGCCCTTTCATTTGATACCCATATCGAGGGAGTTGTGAAAAAAATATATAATCCGCCATTTTGTAGCGGCGGCCATCTTGGACCGATTTTCATCAAACATAGCTAAGAACACTCCCGACAAATTCACCTTTCAAACAAAAAAAACAAAATTAAAATCGGTTCATCCGTTCGGGAGCTACGATGCCACAGACAGACATACACACACACACACACACACACACACACACACACACACACACACACACACACACAGACACGTCAAACTTATAACACCCCGTCGTTTTTGCGTCGGGGGTTAAAAATACAAGAGTTTGAAAACCGTATTTCTTACAATAATAATTAAACAATAAATATTACGATCGACTCACACACGGTGCTCCAACATCGCTCGCAAAAACTTACTAGACTCTAGTTACAATTAAAAAAACATTTAAACGTCTCATTAAAAATGTATTCCAAAGAATGAAGGTATAACAGGATAAAAGGTAAGGACACCGAACTATTATCATTTAAACTACGTAGAAAGTTAGTGAGCGGGCGAATTCCTAGCGTATCCTTAACTGTTACTTCGTTCGTGGAATGTTAACTATGGGTACAAAGAGAGTCTCTCACGATGAATTGTGTATTTTTAGTACTTGAAAATGTGTCGTATGTCGTCTTTGTTTAAACAATTTTAGGTTCGGAATCCTTGATGATACATTTTGATATTCATGTCTTATCGAATAGGCTATCCCTCCGCTATATTGCGGAAGAGTGCCCTATACATTTACTACTAGGTCACTGTTGAGTAAATGTCTAACCATTACATGTATCATTTTGATATTTAATGACATCTTGTGTAGGTAATTTTAACCTGCTCGAAATGAATCAATCAATTCAAAATTCTTCGTGCATGATTGCAACATGGTTACTCTAGGCAAGTAGTTTTGATTTCGACAATTATAACTTGACAATACAGGTCCCTTCGCTTCATACCTATTGCAGAAATGAATCATCGCCCAAAAGCTTTAGAACGCGGAAATCTATGAGGTAGTAACAAAAGCTCCAAAAAAAAAATTAAAATATGAGCATACTCAAAATTAAAATTAATTAATTATTAATTTACTGCTTTAAATACTAACTTTTCGACAACTTATAAGCGAATACAAATAAAGAAACGACCGAATAAAATGCTGAAAATTCCGAAAAATTAATACAATATTTGCTGACGTTATATTTTTCCACCAGCTTAAATTGCGTTTTACCGAAATCTACAGGTCATCATTTTTATCGTGACTTACCTATTTTATATTATAAATTTAGAATCTATCTTACACATTTTATAACTGTGGCGCTGTGGCTGTGTGGTTTGGTTTTACACTCAAAAATATGTTCCTGGCACTCGCCGGCCTTTGCCGCGGCACCGCTCGCTTCGCTCGCTCGGCTCGTGCGTTATGTAGTCACAGTTCTAACCTAACCTAACCTAGCTCTTTCGATTTAAAGAAGATATAATTAACTATGCGTGTTACGTTGTAAATTTCACTAAACTATAACTTTTCGGAAACTTAGTATTTTTTTCGGAAGTTTAGTATTTTTTTGAAAATTTAGTTTATTATTTGAAAGTATAGAATATTTTTCGTAGAATTATAATTTGAATAAGCTTCATGTTTGTTTGTTAAATACAACATTTTTTGTCCATTAATTTTGTATTAACTTTTCGGTAATTCATTTTAACACAGCTTAGTTAGTATAATACAGTCAACCGCTGGAAGTGCATTTGTTTTTCAGAAGCTTTATTATTTTCCAAATCTATGTAGACGAATATATTCGGTTAAATAAAACTGAACTGTTCGCCACCAAAGCAGATTGCAAAAAAATGCATGTATCTAAATAAATCCTTTCCAATCCGAAACTACATACAAACAGCGAGCGGGTGCATAGAAAATTTTATTTGCGCATAACCTAGTCGCTAACGACTTCAGTTGTAAGGGGTCCTTAATTGAAATAAAATTGACGTTTACAGTCTGCGCGGGGGACTCTTAATTGCTATGCAGTCGGCCACGTAAGCTGTTCTCGATCGGTCTGCATGGTCCTCGGCTGTCCTCGGCAATCCTCGGCAGCTCTCGGGTCTTTTCGACTCGTGGCCGGTTTGAGCCGGTTTTATGTCGTTTTTATGACTCAGCCATTCAGAGCCGGAGTTTGCGTGCCTGAAATGTTTTCGAAATTGGTTTGATCTCCTCGTTCGGAGTATTTTTGGTTTTCGTGAAAGTTTAATACGTGCGAGAATGTTGTGTACTGGATGGAATAACGTGGATAAACGCTGCTGGGAATGTTGTGGGTTTTAAAACTAGCGAATAAACCGAATGCGGTAGTACTTGTTTATTCTGTGTAGAGGCGTTCTTTCTGGTTTTATATTTCTAGTTTCGTTTTTCGAGAGAATCGTAAAGTAGGCAGGCATACTAAAGAAACAAATCAACTAGCCTTGACAAAGAAAAACTTTAAGACTTAACAAAAGAATGTACCGAACACAGAAATGTTGTAATTTTTGATGAATGGCAAAATATACCAAGCAATAAGCACATGAATAATTCATAACACAAGCAATAAAGGAACCCAAATACATTGAACCTCAAAAAAGGTGACCCAACAAAGCTCAAAAAAGAAGAACGTACACTTGATATTATGCTCACAATAAAAAAACGATACTATAATAAGCACTCTCCATCCACAACTTGATATCCTCGCTGACGTCACAGCTATCGTATTTTCGTCGTCGCAATACAAAACAGACGAAATTGCTGACAATACAAAAGTCTTGTTCAATTTTGTGTAAGCGAAACACGTTTTACAGAAATGACAACAGTAAAACGTTAAACGATGTCTGGATGTCGTGTTGTAAAATACCTAGTTACAGACAAATCACCTCGGAGACTTACGGGGCGTTCACACTGATCACGATTGATTTGGTGGAATTGACATTTAGTAACCTAGGAGAATACCCAGATGGGTGTGGACAACCTACAACAGAATGCGGGGAAGACCTGTATGAGATTCACATAGACCAGGGAAGCATGGCACAAAAGGAAGGAGGCCTGTGCTCAGCAGAGGGTGGAACAAGGCAGTCAATGATAATGATTAAGTCGAAGAAAGAACATGAGAAGAGACAACTAAGAAAACTTGAAGAAGAACATTGTGACTCATACGAGCCCCAGTGATAAAGGGATTTATAATACACTGAATTAGATACTTCTTTTTAAAAGCCGTATTGAACTCAAAAATGAAGATAGCATGAAAAGATTGCATTGATTTCTTAGTTGTATCCTCAGCACAAAAATGGAGACAGCATAAAAATATTTCATTGATTTCTTATTTTTATCCTCAGCATCAATCATATATATATATATTATCATCTATAACAGCATTCTTGAAGTTACATACACTTTCGTATCATAAATTTTAAATTACAAGATTCATTTTAAAAGCAACTTCTCTTCCAATATTTTAATGTTCCCCAAGTAAAGTAACTTCCAAACTGATCAAAATAAGTACTGAAAAGATTTTTTCTTCGGCAGTGTCCTCTGGCTCACTGCCAGAGTGCTTAGCTTAAAGGCAAAGCTCATTAGTGACTGCAGAAACAGTTTCTTCAACCATCCATATTATATGGTTAGGTTCTGATTTTTTAACGACTTCTTTACATGGGTCTTATTATGATGGTATTATTAATTATAGATACTAATAACGTTAATTGCGAAATTCTTAAAAGCGCTGAGTGTTGATTTGATTTCGTTTAAATCTTGTTTATTTATGTTTATTAATTTGCTTACTCTTTCTCTGGCTGTAGGATATATCCTGCTCATCATAATATTATCTTTTGTAGTCTGGTTCTGCTCAATGCTAAATTAAGATTTCCCTGTACTAATGAACTTTTGAAAGAAAATAAAGAAAAATGTTTTATTTGGGACACGCACATGAAATACAAACAGGAAAAAAGAAAAATTTAAAACAAACAAAATTATATTTTTTTTTTTCGAGTTGACAAAAAAACCTGTACGTGACCAAAAAGGCTCTAAGCTTTTCGTTAGTTCCCATATAGCCTGAGAAATTTTCGCAATCCAAATGCATTCTAGGGTCAATTATCTCTAACGTACGATACGTCTTGTACATAAAACCCAAAAGCCAGTCGTAAATTACATCCCCTTTTGAAAACATACGACCAATGCTGTTAGCAGCATTATTGCATTTTGTGCGATTTTAGAAATCGAGAAATAAATCGGTACAGCTTCTAGCTCCGTTATTTCCCGAGGGGACAGACCAGTAGCCGAAACTTCTTTAAAACACGGAGCTACATTTTCGACCTTGTATACAACATGCTTATTTTAAAATGAAACATTAGGTCAACATGAAACAGAATTCTTGTTCACTTTTATTATAAAGGAAACTTGAACAAAATGCTTTTAACGTTGGTGCTACAAACGATCAGCGGTAATGCGGATTTGAAGCTTGCAGCTATTAATGTGTGCTTACTATTGTTGCCTTTGCTTCTGTTATATTTCTATAATTTTCAAATATACTTTCTCCTAATACTTATGTTGTTCGGGTAGTTTACGAGTATTTATTTGAAATTTAGTGGCTTCTGCTTTGTGACTGGTCGACTCCTTGACCATTCAAAAGTGCCTGTAATTGGTTTATTTGAAATAAATGCTTTATGTTTGAGTTTATCCTTTCTTTTCTTACAAACGACTTGATCTATCCTCAATTCATCATGTACCGTTCTTCTTTCTGCGCATTGGTTAGTAAAATTATCATAATCATTGCATTATTACCATTGCATTGCCACAAACTATACACTCCACGGGAATATTCCAATAATCTAAATCAAAATCTTCCTCCCAGAAATTGCAATACGGTCTGATAAACGGTACAATACCTTGAACTTAGGATATACGACAGCTCCCAATTACACCCAGACCTGTCTATGATAGTTGATAGTGACGATAGTAGCGATAGTGGCTTGGCTACCGGTGATTACGAGTGAGATGTTAATTACCGGTGCGGTGACAAGCCAACAGCTCGTTGCATACATACACTACAGAGGTACGTTTCCTTTAATTAAGTCTAAGACCTTGTGTTGACTCGTATCTCTCTATCGTTGTTGACTTTGTTTTTGTAGGTTGAAATGTCTTTTCTCGTTTTTTGTGGATTCTTTTATTTACTAAAACTGTTTCCCTTCTCTTAGAGATAGGTGTTTTTACGTGGGTGTGATTATAAATATATCCTAGTCTATAACACCAAAACCCGGTTCAAGTAATATTCTTGGTCAAGTATTTCAATTTTTTTTTTTTAACTAGGTCGAGGTCATCCTTGGTTCTTTTAACCACTTCTGCATTTCTTCTGGGTTTTGGTTGCCTGCCTTCAATTTTATCTTTAAAACTCGACTCACGAACACGTAAATCTCAAATTATGTCACACTCTCTCATGCCAGATCATTATTTTATTCCCAGATCCATCACACAACAAACAAATACATTTACCACACACTGGGTAACACTCAAGTGACAAATACGTGTAATAAAATTACACAAATGTTTCCCAACTTTCCTCTTTAAGCAACACCGTAAACCTAACCTTATCTCTTGATGATAAAGTTCATTATTATTCAGCAGGTTTCCTCAACCTGCATTGAGTCTTGTCCATTCTACTTCATGCATGATTCCACGCATGATCTGTGTGTCATCTCCTTAGTTTGGGATGCTACGGAATATTCATTGAGCAATTTAACTGGTGGAGACGTTGTGTAAGGATTGACTTTGGTGTAATGAGCAATATTCGGGGTAATATTGCCTGGGTTATGAGATGCTTGATTGAGTTTCTGAATTGATTAAGTAATATTAATGTAGTGCCTGAGGGTATAATTTTAGAAAAGAGCTGTATTGTCTGCCTATACTGTGCCCACTGCTGGGATACAAGCCCTGTGAGACGGAGTGGGTCATAATCCACCACGCGGGGCCAGATCAGATTGATGGAAGACACATGTCTTTGAATTGTTGGTTCTAAGACATGGTTTACTCACGATGTTTTCCTTCACAGTTTTAATGAATGAATGAAAACTAATACCTCCTCCTCACGAAAAGATTTGACCGATTTCAATATACTCTATCACAGTATTTAATAAAATACTCGTACTTTTGTTCATATTTTCTCACTTCATTTCTGTACATGGCAGAAAAAATTAAATATTTGTTTCATAATGTAGGTAGTACAATGAAATTGTTACCACAACAAATAACATTGTATTCCAAACAAAAGCCAAACGAATTGTGATATCAATAATTTCGAAGCCAATACATATTTTATTTCAAATGTTTATTGTGGCCACAACGAACTGTTAAATAATTACAAATGATTATTTTGTTATATGCGTTTGTATGTCCTGTATCTCAGCACTGGAAATATTACAGGCTGATTATATATGCTGTTTGTATATCATCATCTACCTAGCCCTTTCCCAACTTTGTTAGGGTCGACTCCCAGTCTAACCGGATGCAGCTGAATACAAGTATTTTATATGAAGCAACTGCTTATCCGACCTCTACAACCCAGTTACTGTGTAATACGACACCGCTTGGTAGGACTGGCTGTCAGACTTTCGGGTTTCTGACGACCCGTAACGACTCAGTTTACGTGACTATATATATATGCACATATGGTCGTCCATCCACAGACCAACCGCGGCAAGCGTAGCTTAACTTGATCGATCGACTCGTGCGGCTGTAAGTAATTAGCCCCAAGCCCCTCATTATGCTGTTTGTATGTACATTATATCAAACTTATTAATAGGTGTGTACAATCATGCTTAAATTCATATGTATATGTCACTTGACCCGCAGAACATTACGGTGCTAAGACGGTCATTTCAGCTAATTCCATTTAGTGGATGGCATAGGTTAATAGAAATTGGGCTTATTACTACCCTTCATTGTCTCAGAACAATAATGTAACATTTTGTTGTGTGTATCGGTAGTATACAGGGTGGCTGAAACCTCGATGCACAATGTGTCACCATGAATATAGCTCATAATCCTAGAGCCCCCTAGTGTAGAAATTTTTTTCGACAGTTATCAATAAAAAATCTGCTGTTTCATAGAAAATTACAATACGACAGTCCCATTTTATGTCAAGGAAAATCACTGTCCATTCTAAGGTTGCCTGGAAGAGATCGCAGTAATGCGATAAGGCCGCCCATTGTATATTTTCCAGTGTTTTATGTATTTTTTATGCTATGTATTTTTGTGGTGTACAATAAAGTATATATAAATAAATAAATAAATACAATACCTACGCGGTGAAAATGTACGAAACAGTTTTTTTTTTTTAATAACCGTCGAAAGACCGTTCGTCGACAGTCAAACCGTGGAAAGCCTCCCACAAGCATCGGTGGTTGCAAGATTGGATCGTCGGTGGACCGACGACCTTGTGAAGGCCGCAGGAACCCGTTGGATGCGAGAAGCTCAGAACCGGTCGAAGTGGAGGCGCTTGGGGGAGGCCTATGTCCAGCAATGGAAATCTTTCGGCTGAAATGAGGATGATTAACCATCGAAAAATTTAAACACAGGCGAGTTCAGAATCATGTACTGAATCTATGGTAACAGGTTGTGCGTCTGTGGTACCACGGATGCCACCCTTTATAGTTATGTAAGGACGTAATATCTTGGTATTACCATATCATCAAAAATGTTAGTTGGTATGATACACAACCTTCCAATATTTATGAAGACACTAGCTACTAGATGAAAAGTATCCTATACGTTAATACTGGTTATAAACCATCTGTGTGCTAAATTTCATCCAAATCTGTTCAGTATTTTTTGCGTGAAAGAGTAACAAACATCCATCCATCCATCCATACAAACTTTCACATTTATAATATTAGTAGGATTATGTGAAGAAGTGAAACTACTGTTAGTAAGAAAAAGAAAAATAAGAAATGAACCTTCTTCTTAATACCCTTCTTGTTAAATTATTATTTTAACTGATTCCACACTTATTATGCGCACAGCCAAAATGTGGAACTCTCTGCTAGCGTCTGTGTTCCCTGCCACATTTAAACCGTCGTCATTCAAAGCAAGAGTGAACAGGCATCTTCTGGGCATCATAGACCTCCTCCATCGCTTTCCATCAGGCGTGATCAAGGTCAAGAGCAGGCCCAGAAAAATAAAATAAAAAGTTTTTAGTCGACAAAATTTCAAAGCTCTTACAAAATATACAGGATTTTTAAATAAGGCTGTTTATTTTTACTTTTGGTTTGGCCTCACTAAAGCAAAGATCACTCCACCCCCTAACAGTAAGGTGCCTTCACACAAATCTTACCTTACCTCATTCCTTAAGCCCTAACATCGGGTCCCTTAGTAGAATAACATTCATAACGATTACCTAAAGCAGGATATGTGCGCACGGCTTTAGGACGCTACGTCGAGATTTAGATCTTGAAATATTAGCTAAAATTTCGGTCTAAGGGATTCTGGGAGAAGTGCGAATTTCCAGGAATTTCCTTAACTATTATGAGGACGATTGAGTTTTAGAATAGAAAATGCTGAAGAAATATTGAAGGCTTGAATTTCGATCTTGAGTGTCGTTTTAAATTCAATTTATTTATTTAAGATGATTTTCGATGCATGCAGTGTTATTTGCGGCAAAGACACAGCTTTTTACATTTTGACTGTGGGGAGACTAGTTAGAAATTCTTAGAAGATGGATAGCAGCATACTACAAACATACTACGATCTTCTGACAGCTGTCCTATTGTGTAAAATACATTCATCACCCTCTATCATTTTGACAGTTTAACAATCGTTGCTCGATAGACTATAAAAATCCAGTGAAATAAAATAAAAAGTTTTATATAGATTTTTGAGCCAATAACGTAAATTTTTAGTCAATATTTTAAAACTAGATGCCAGTAATCATTGAGCTACCATTTGTCTCAAAAAATGTCACATGGTTATCAGGTTTTGGTGAGTGAAGAGAGAGAATGTACGAACCACTGATATTCTAACACAGGGTTTAACGTGCATGATTCTAAAATGCAACATTCCGAAACACCCACTGACCTACCCGTTGTGTCCACAAATTAATGTTCGTAGTATTGACACGTTCGAATAGTTTGGCTTGGGCGTTAACTTGGACTGTTCAGGATAAAGCAGGCTGCGCTAGTATGCACACATAGATATATTCTCAACTGTGTATATTTCGGTATAGAGCAGTTGCTGAATGTATTTCTTATATAGTATTTTAAGACATCACACGTCTTGCAAGAAACATTTGAGTAATAAAACATTCTTATACATATTTTAAATCGAACCCAAACTTTACTGTCTTTCGAAGCCGTAAACGCACACCCGCACCTGAACTACACAAACACAGTTAATCCAACACCTGAAACAACCAACCCAATTTCAAAACAGTTTCAAACTTTAATGACATTCACCCACAAACGGCCACACAAAAAATTCTAACCCCAACAAAATGGTCGGTATCACATAGCCATGAATCAGGGGCTAAACGGTGCAAAGTTGGTATTCCAATGTAGCACCGTGAGCTATTCAGTTTGATGGCCGCGCGTTGGCAGAGGGCCAACTTACGACAATCGATTTACATAACTTGTACAAAGGATCAAAAATCTATTTATACTGTTTGATTTAGTTTTTGCGTGGCTACATCGTGTTTATGGGCTACTGGTGCATTTTAACGTGGTAGGTGGCGTTTTTATGGAGGATAAACAATAGTTTTAGTTCTGCACATTATTTTCTGTAGTGTAATAAAGCGCAATATGTATTTTTTTACAACAGCGTGGTGTTTTTTTTTTTGTGTACAAGTAAAACGAACTGTACAAATGCGGACTTTAATACATTGTAATGTTTCTTTCTACTTTTTCTTTAAGATTTCCAAAGTTTTAAGTTATGTGAGTCACTATTGCAATAATCAAATAATCATCATCAAGGGTGTGGGCAGTATAGTTAAGTATCCATCTACCAAGCAAGGTGATTTTGCTACATTCATTCGCCGGTCATTGTAAATCAAATCAAATCATTTATTGGTTTGCAAACATGGGTATCTGTACAAAGATGTTTTATTATAAGAGTCCTCCATGCTCTACCGTTACATGGGCATGCAAAACATATTATTATTTAACTTACTTACACAAAAGATATAACAATATTAAATAACAATTAGTAGAATAAAATAATACAAATTAATGTCACAGTAAAACAGTAAAAATGTCACAGTAATATAGTAAAAAATGTCATCAATGTATGATGATGGTGTTATTTGTAAGAAGTACTTAACCGGGTTACGCAAGATTCATAACTTCATAAGTTAAATATCACGTGATTTCATACTGCTTACAAAATGTGTTTAATCATCTTCATCGGCTCCTATTTCATTTCCCAACAAATACTGTTACGTACTGAGTTCAAAACTTTGCTTTTCTCCTTGTTACAGAACCTCAAAGATCAGATTCTAACGACCAACGTGTGGTTGGAACACGTGAGTAACTTTGTATTAAATTATTTAGATGCATGCAAATTCTTGACGGACTGCATGCGCCACGCTGCAGAACTAACGAAGTGACATAATTTGCGAGAGGCCTATGTGCAGAAATGGATTTGATGGAATAGGTACGCTACCTATAGATCTAGTAGATCTTGTGTGAATTGTAAAAACATGAGGAATGCTGGCACGATATTTATTTAAATTTTCTTGGCCCAATACTTCGTCAGTTCCAGTTGTGTTATCAGTGGCAGCGCAGAGTTCACTTTGGCTGCTTTTTGGGCACAAAGGTCTGTATTGGAGGTGGAGCATAGTTTGTGACACAGCTCCACATCCACACACTACTGCCGTTAGTAATACTTCCGTTGTGTTGTGTCATTAGTCATCATCTGCCTAGCCTTTTCCAAACTATGTTGGGGTCGGCTTTTAGTCTAACCGGATGCAGCTGAGTACCAGTATTTTACATGGAGCGACTGCATAACTAACCTCCATAGCCCTGACTGGGTATAAAATAATAAAAAATCAAGAAGGTAACTAACTAGTTTCCTTTTGCAAACAGCAAAGGATTACGCAATATTTTTTGCCAAACCTATTTTATACTTTTATTTTTATAGTGTTCTTAGAAAGGCGAAAGCACAGAGAAGAAAAACAATATTAACGTAGGAATTAACCAGTGTTTTATCTTCAGGAATGGGAAGACCACAAGTTCAAATGGGACCCCCTGGAGTATGGTGGAGTGAAGGAGTTGTACGTGCCATCGGAACACATCTGGTTGCCTGACATCGTGCTTTATAACAAGTAAGTAAACAATAATATCTAGCACATACAAACTCAAACTCAAAGCAATTATTTCAAATAAATCAATTACAGGTACTTTTGAGAGGAGAGGAGAGGAGAGGAGAGGAGCTCGATGTCCCAGCAGTAGGAACATTATAGGCTGATTATGTCTGTTTATGTAGGCACTTTTGGAATGTCAAGGGGTCGGTCAGTCAGAAAGATGAAGCTAGTTACACAGTTCAATTAATCAAATCCCTCTGTAGTCCCTTTTAGGTAAATTCTTGGACATTGATCGACCACCGCATTCGGACGTGATGGGTTGCGACGGGCAGACCCACGGAAATCTGAGATGAACATTAATTGATACAGGCACCTAACAGATCAGATACAAAATTGAGTCTAGCCACAGCAGCAGTAGTAAACTGTGAGAACACACACTATTTGGTCTCAATTTAAATTCCACTTCAAATATAAAACAACATTCATCAACCACAACACTCGAAACCCGCATTACAAAACTCATAGGTGCCCTAACTACACAACAAGCGACATCCGATACGCCTCGTTCGAATACGTTTAGCGAATTAATTTCACAGCGCCAAACTTGCACGTCCAACATTCGGACATTAGCTTGCACCAAATTGCATTGTTGTACCACCCAACTTGTCTGTAGATGCTATAATTGCAGAGGCTTTATGCTCGTGCCCGCTGATTAAAATATTTCGCTCTGCTGTAATTCAGGAGTTATGTATGTTATAATATGAAGGCAAGTTTTTGTCGTGTTGATTTTAAGTTGGAATTTATATTGTACAGCGTTTAATGTCGCGAGACTGTAAATTCTTCAATCTACTGACAAAGTAAACAAAATTTTATATTTTGGTTTGATTCAGTTGTTACTTCGTTCGTCTAAAAATAACTAGATAAAGTTAGCTAGATTATCAGGGATAGTTTACGGGTCGGAGTCTTGATCGGGAATATTTCTCATGATATGTGTAAAAAATGCAGTACTGTTGAAACTATACTTTGAATATTATAAACTATAATTTGTTGAATATGCATTATACGTATATATCCTCAAGCCACAAAACATCTATCATCAAACATCGGTCTTAACGCAACAAAAACTATGGGGCCCCATAAAATCAGCAAAGCAAACCTCTCTAGACGGGAAAACGCCGAGATTTAACGAGTCAGTTGTTATGGACAGTACATTCCCATCCCATGATGCATGGTGTTCCGTCGCCTCGGTACCAGGAGCCCATAAATCATGCGGTTCATGCGTTCCACTTAGATACAGGGATCTTGATAGCTTCTTGCCATAGCGTTTGTTTGGCGATGGCTGTGCCAAAAGTGTAATCGTGGAAGGGTGAGTTGGCGTCGTATTTCAAGTTATTTGTAATATGAGAGGAAGTGAATTATGAACTGTTATCAATATTAAAATATGGTGAAATGTTGATAAGGTTCTAAAAACGTATATACACCGTCTATCACACGGGTTAAACATCTCCCAAACAAAATTTGACAGCCATAAGAAACAAGAACGGGCCACAAAAGTAAACATAAAGTTTGTGTTCACAAGTCGCGACTTCGAACAAAGTACATGATGTATCCTTAACCTAATTGATTGCACGAAATATCGACAAGAAAGCGTTCGCGAATGATACATCATGGTGTGTCAAAACAGGCCGGCGACGATTAATCATGGCCGGCGAATGAGAGACGCACGTGCGACTAATCTTACGCTGTGTCGACCCTGTGTAAGCGGCTTAAGTCTTGAGAGAATTGAGGATATACTTGCGGTAGATAAGCTAACAGATCTTCGTATGTTGAGGACCGAGGAAATGTTTCTCCCATGAAAAGTGTCTGTTACTGGTCACTGGTCAACAGAGGTTTAGGGTGTTTAAATAACAGACTTGACTGTGTGATGCATTGTACGAAGTGTTGTGTTGAGGAAATGTGAGCTGAAAGACTACGGATGAGACAAGAATAATTGTTCTTGTCTATTCTTCTAAAAGTCAGTGTTTCATTTTATGAAAAACTGTTTACTTATTTGGGAACAGTTTTAAATGTTGTGAAAGTAAATACTACTGTTGCACTTTTTCATTTTGGCTGAGCATCAACAAATTCGGTGATATAGTTAGAAGTCTAACTTCTATCATGACAGATTTCCATATCCTCTCTGAGTTGCTTCCTTAGTAAGAGCTGATCTAATTCGAGTTTGCTTTCATGAATAATCTGTCAAGCTGTATCATTTTTGACACTTTTCAAAGCCCGCTAATTTCTCATACCTTGTGCCTTATCTTCTTCGGACCGTACCGTCCCTTCACGTATCAGCTGCCTTTTGATAGGTTTATGGTGGCTGTCATAAATTGGGCAACGCACTACACTGGAGTATAATGTGCCATAATATATGAATATGTGGACGTTGCAGAGTATGTACGGTAGATAAATGGATGCTTTGTTTACTTGGTTGTTGTTGTGTTGGTATTGTTATGAAAGCCACATCTTTAGTATACTCGATTTTGTATATCGTCAATGTTTTCAAGCTCTCATTTATCGTCTATATGTGTTATATGGACTGTTTTCTGTTTTACACTGGGTCTGTTTATTTCAAAACGGTGAAGGAAAACATCGTGAGGTGATCAGCATGTCCTAGAACCAAAGATTCGAAGACATGTGACATCTACCAACCCGAACTGGACCCGCGAGGTGGATTACAGATTACAGCCCACTCCCTCTCACAGAGAGGAGGCATGTATCCCAACAGTGGGAGTATTATAGACAGATTATGGTATGCTGTTTATTTCTAAATGAATATTAATTTTTATTTGTCAAGTTTGAAATTGAAACAAGAAAAAACCTCCTTTACTTTGTCCTTTCCCTTATAGCTAACCTCTCAGTAAGACAAGCTCGTAGCTAATACATTAATGATAGCTTATTTTGCTCAGAAACCTAAACACCAAACGATCTTAACTTTGAAAGTCAATCGCACGTTACGTCTAGACATACCAGTATTTACATACAACTACTTTCTACACAAACACATTGATTGCCTTTGATTTCTTTTATCACGTGTCAATACACTATTGTTCTGAACAAAGCATTAATAAAGATGCGCGTACACAGACAATTAATTGACAATTCTTGTCATTTCTGGTCAATATAGCGTCTCGGCAGCTCCGCGCAATTGACGGCAATTCCAAGATTGTATAGAATTTCTTAAGTTCAACATACAAATTTTTGTGCCATGCTAATTAAGTACGCAGCATAATTTCGCCCTGGTATATCGAAGGTAGATTAAAAAGAATTGCACATGGAACATAAGGCATCATTCCACAGCGACATACGGCTAAGTTACACGCATGTTGTTCGCTTTGTATGAAAATGTAGGCTAGGTCATCCGCTACCACTCACGGGCCAGGAGTTCTATTCCCTAAGCACGAAATACGTAGTTTCAGCCGAAGTTAGAGGCGTTTTCTACTACGTATCACTTACGAACATATGATTGATTCGAGGCCCGAACTAAGAATGAATGACAACACGATTTAACAGTTGTCTCTACTCCCGATAAGTATTTGTCCGGTCGAACAATTTAATTTGAAACTTGTTTTGATGAATCTACTAATTTCGGACCGGCCCGTATCTTCGTTGACGGACTTAGAGAGTAGAACCCAAAGCAAGGCTAACCGTTCCAAGCGCTTCCTAAGTAGCAGTGGACGGTCTACTTTCCAGCCGCGTATTTAGACACTAGCTTAATCTGACCGCGACTTGTTCCCCGACGCATTCCGTTGCATCCCATCGCCTGCCTGCGGTATTCCTTCGTATAAGCTCTAAGTGCTCTTTCTTACTTTTTTTCTTTGTGCTCGGCACAAGGGTCCTAGCGTGATGTATATATAATTATTTTATTTTCTTTCTCCCCTTCCTCATAAATAGGGCCTCCAAGTGCAAAAATAATTTTTCAAACGTGACCGGTAGTTGAGAGATTAGCGCGTTCAAACAAACAAACAAACTTTTCAGCTGTATTATAAGTATACTCGTAGATGTCGGTAAACTAATAATTCTTCTGATCCAACAGTGCTGACGGCGAATACGTGGTGACAACAATGACAAAGGCAGTCCTGCATCACACCGGGAAGGTGCTTTGGACTCCTCCAGCCATCTTCAAGTCTTCGTGTGAGATCGACGTGAGGTACTTCCCGTTTGATCAGCAGACTTGCTTCTTGAAGTTCGGATCTTGGAGCTATGATGGTGATCAGGTAAGACAAATGCTTGAAAGATAGTAATAATTGTATAATAGGAAGGAATTTTGAAGCAATTATAGATGCATCAGAAACAGGGTGTAAAGTTCGCTCATCGTCCTTAAAAAAGGGAGAATCGTGTTATTACGGAAAACATTTCGATCGTTATGGTGACTATAAAAGACATTATAAGCGTCCTGATGTAAATTATCCTAACGCAATTAGCTAATTGGGATTGTTTATAATTTATGTCAGATCAAAGAAATTTAATGGTGGTCCCTTTGTCATTTAATTTTAAGAATTCTTTTACATTCCGAAATAGTCATTATCAAGTGGCGAAAACAGAATTTTGGTGACGTCAAAAAATGTTGTGCTTTATATTTTTAGCTCTTAGAACGGTGAAGGAAAACATCGTGAAACAATGGAAACAACCAATGTTCAAATATATTATTTTCTTTCGTACTCAATATTTACTAACTTTGCACTAGGTACTAAATTAAAAGACTAACTAACTAACTATATAAACAAATCCAAAAACAAAAGGACATTTAGGCGTCGAAGTACTCGTCAATGTTATCAATGTTCTAGAACCAAAAATTCGAAGACATGAGACATCTACCAACCCGCACTGGACCCGCATGGTGGATTACGGCCCACTCCCTCTCGCAGATTGGGGTTGTGTCCCAGTGGGAACATATAGGCTGATTATGCTTATATTTATGCCGTATAGAAAAGTGTTAAAGTCACCACCATTGTTCCCGTGTAAGGACAACCTGCAGCATCCTTTTTTCGAAACGCAACAATGACAACTTTGACCCTACTCAGAGTAGGTTGGACTAGGTTCTGCGCTTGGATCACCACTGCGTCGACTGCCGGGAGGACACGGCGCGGCATACGCTTGCAAAAAGTGCCGCCTGGGAGGAGCCGCGCCGTGCCCTCATCTCAGAAGTAGGCAGTGACCTGTCGCTGCCGGCCGTGGTCGAGTCGATGGTCGGCAGCGAAGAGTCCTGGGACGCGGTGGTTTCCTTCTGCGAAACAGTCGTCTCGCAGAAGGAGGCTGCGGAAAGAGAGAGGGAGATCTCGGTTCGGCGGCGCGTAGTGTTCCACGCGCGCCCCACTTAGACGTCGCGGGGGGAGTCTAACACCTCACTCTCCCCCCTGACCCGAGGAGGCCCGCGGTGGCGGGCCGGCACCAGTCGGGGGTTGCGGAAGGATCGTACGTTCCCGTAACCCCCGGCGTAGGTGTAATATGAAACACCGGAGTGGTTTTTAGTCAGTAAGAGTCTGACAGACCCCGTCGCCCATCCCAGGGCGGCGGACATCCATGAGGATTTTCCACCTCGGAAACAAAAAAAAAAAAAAGGTTCTTCGCTTGGATGCTTTTAGTAATCGCATACTGACACCTCAAGTTTCTCCTACAGATTGACTTGAAGCACATCAACCAAAAAAAGGGTGACATGGTGGACGTCGGCATCGACCTTCGAGAGTACTATCCTTCAGTGGAATGGGACATCCTTGGAGTACCAGCAGAGAGACATGAGAGGTACTACCCTTGCTGCCAAGAACCGTATCCTGGTAAGTTGAAGACCGCTTCTGTGTATCTTTAACTAAAATATTTAAGAAAACTATGCGTCTTTATATTTGAGTAAATATGTCCAACAAGCAGAAGCTCTAAAAGAAAGTCTAAGATCTCTTAAGGGTCACTCTCCAAGTTTTGAAAGAAATTGTGTATCTTGAAATGTTACTTATTCATTGGACAAATGTTAAACAGCTGTGTGACAATTTTAATTACACTGATCTTGAGTATTTAGGTATCTACATATTATTTTGCTATAGCATACTTATGTCATATACCACGTTCAGTGGTGGCTGATGGCGTGGTGGGATGTCCCAAAAAATAAATAAAAATTATCATAGCACATCGTTTAACGCAGAAAATACGACAACACTAACTGTCATAACAAACTTGACAAAACCTGTTGATACAAAGCTCCATTTAAATGACCTAAAACAAAAATCGGAAAGGATTTAACGCAACGACGCTTCAATATAAATCTAATCAAAGTTTCGAACTAAACAAATTACTTGTTTCCAAGTTTGATTGGATAATATGCTTACAAACTCGCAAATATGGGTTACCAACTTCAGTAAAGTGTTATTTCTCCTATGAATAGAAACTTCTTGAGAAAATATAACAAATATTTGTATTAAATCTTGTAGAGTTAATCTTTGTTGATATAAGAGATTCTGTATGGCCTGAACTAGTTTATAATGTTTATTATATTCAATGGAGAACATGTGTTGTATGTTAGATAATGAAGACTGAAAGGTCACAATATGAATTAATTAAAACTTTTTGACTTATAAGTTTTAATTAATTCATTATTTAAAACTAATAAGGGCTGATTTTTCAATCGGCAGATAACTTTTATTCGAGGTATAAAATTGACGTTTGACAGCTTTTGTATGAAATCACTGTCATAATTTCAAAATTATTCCTAGAATAAAGATATCTGATGAATAAGTTGAGCTCGTATCGAAACTTTGTATTTCTACTAACAAGTAGAATAGCTCTATCTCTCTCGGTTCAAGAGTCAGATACACTTACATTCTGGGACTCAATCATCATCCTCATCATAGCCTAGCCTTTTCCCAACTACATATGTTAGGGTCGGCTTCTAGTCTAACCGGATGCAGCTGAGTACTAATATTTTACCTGGAGCGACTGCCTATCTGACCTCCACAACCCAGTTAATGAGTAATACATTCTGAGACTCAATGACATGGCGATTTTCTGGTTGGTTGTCACTGTAGATTCTGGCTCACAGGAGTTGCAGGGGTGAGAAAGACAGCAGACTTGTCCCAAAACAAAGCCCCTCATAATCAAAGAACATAAAAGCAATAAAAACCAAGACATCCTTATCAACCACAATCAAGATCTTGGCATCCAAACCCACAAAATCTTGACTAAAACCGCCATCTTTTCAGACAATCCTTTTATTTCCCAGAGACGTCGTACGACGCTAATCTGGGTACGTTGTAAATTACCGTAGAACGACGAAAACTCTTATCTATGCAAAATTAGTGAGTTTTACTGCCGCTATGTCGCCTTGAACAGGTTAAACGGTTGTTTTGGTAATGTCCTCGAGTATGGGCACTGAATGCAGATCAGCGCTTGATGTCTCTAATTTATCATGTTAAGTGGTATCGCAGTTTATTTATTGTGTTTTGGGAGGAAGGAGATTGATAGTGTATTGGAGAAGGTAGATAAAGAATATAGCAAACTGATAGGCTTAAAATGAGAATACTCTTTATTATGTATACCATAAAAATAACAGATGCAGATATAAAAATAAGTAAAATAGAATAGTCTGATTCAGACAGTTAGGTCCTCCCAATGACAAGGAAAAGTAGGAATCACATCCCATAATCACCATGCTTTGTAGGCTTCATTTTCATTTTGATTATGTTCTAATTTCTCAGAAAATTGAACCTAAAACGAAGTCAGATTTTAAGAGGCCATACACAATTTAACTTCAATAACATTATACACCCAACAAGTTAAACAAACTCATTTAAAAAAAAACTTCAAGTGTCAGAATCGCGAGAGATATAAAGGAGCTTGTACGTACAAAGGGCTTTCGAGAGGACCACTTGATGCCTACATATAGAAACCCCGCCTTTATGCACTTACAGTCAATTGTTAGAGAATCAAGCAGTTTACCGAGCCACGAGCCACTTATGTGAACAAAATACACTGACACTTCAACGAGGAAAACTTCGCTTCAAGTAAATGTTTTTATTCTTACTTATTCTTTGGTGTAAAGGAAATAAACTTCGATGAAATTCTTTATGAGTTTTATGATATTTTTTACGAAAGATTTTATCAATACCTTTGGTTTCATATTTAAAAAAAAGTATACAAATAATGAAGTATAGACAAGCAAAACACTTATAATGACTTAGATATCGACCGTTGCTGGTCATCTCATTTTCTGTTTGAAATTATACTCTTCAGAAAAAAACTAAAACAGCTAAAGATGACTTGGCACAAATATGCATACACCAACCGACCGTAGGTCGCTCCAAACCCCATACAAAATGAGACTCATATCTTTAACTGACAGATGTCTCCAAAGTACAAAGACGAGAGCCCCAACATATTTTTCTCCTCCACTTTCGCAGTCCTCGTACATCTCAACGATTTAACAGCCCATATTCTCTGGGTCCAGTCATTGTTATTCACGTGTGACAGATGCCCATCTGTCGGATGATGACTCGCTCGTCCTTACACAGCATTCGTAATTTCGCTTACGAAGCTCGCCATTTAACAACCGTATATTTCACGTTTAGATAAACACATTTGGAAGTTCATAATGACACCCCTTTCATTTCAGCTTAACGGCTCTCTGGAGATTTTAAACCTTTTTTCGTTGATACATTTTTACGGTCCACACCTTTCGCGGCTTGTTTGATTAATTTTTTTATTATGAGGTCAAATGGTTTTAATTTTGAAGAGTAATGGTTATGATTAAGTTTTAACGGATTGCTATTAATAAGCAGAATAGGTTTTTTAATTTGTTTCCGATACAATCGTATACAAACTGTGTTATATTTTATAACCACGATCTCATTCATCCATTCTCTCTCAAAATAAACGTTCGAACGAAAGTCAAAATCGAAAGCATTTATTTCAAATTGGCGCATAAAAGGCACTTTTGAATTTCAAAATTTACAATAAAATAGAATTTATTCTAGTCGCCCCTTCCAAATAATAGTTTTCGTACGGAGAAGAATGGGCAACTTCACCGATACTCTTTTAAAATGTTTTACAATATTTTGTATACATTAATTATATAATTATATGTAAAGACGATGCTCCAAGAAAAAATTAGTGTACCATAGGTAAAATAACTAAACATAAAGTCATGACAGATAAATAAATTATGTGATAGATACATGGTGCTCACATATTTACAAACATTGTAAAAAAATTAACACATAGCAACCAAGAGAATGTCATCAAAAACCATCTAGAATTACAATTGTAATCATAGAATTATGACCCACCAATTTCGAGCTTAATTGTAACATCTTCAATGACTAGTTAAATCTAAGCAATTTGCTCCGAGTAGTCTGTAATTACTTCCGGCTCTTCGGAGGACTTACTGCCGTCAATTTAGAAATCCCCTTTTGATTCTTCGATGATAATTGTTAGTGTTTTACTGGGAAACTGTAGCTAGACAGCGATCGACAGAGAGCTTAGAGGACTTAGGGAGAATTTGTCTTTGTGCGATTAGCTTGTTTCTAGTAATGAAATTGGAATATCTATTGTTATAAATTTCATTTTGATTTCCATAAAATACGTGAACACTGTTGCAAAGGGGATTGAAGACTTTTATTTGGAGCCTGGCATCCATTTTGAACTGTCGCGCCATTTTGATTTCAAAAGGACCTTCCAACCCTTTACGGGGGTGTTAGAGTCAGACACCTTTTACGAAGGTATCTGACTCTAAAAACTAATTAATAATAGAACTAGCTGACCCGACAGACGTTGTCCTGTCCAAGTATCAATAGTTCTTACAAAAATTTCTCTCGAAAATAGGAGGCTGTTTCCCAGCAGTGGAAACATTATAGGCTAATTATTCTATTCTTCCCATAGAAAAAAGGTCGTTCTATTTTGCTTTTAATTTTTCTTTCCATAAAACACTTTCTCATTCGTTCTATTAGGAACATTTCACAACGAGTAATAACGAAATCGATCCCGTCGTTCTCAAGTGATGTGCTTACCAACGAACAGCATTTCATTTTTATTATAGAGATAGATAGATCGCAACACCGTTAATGGCATGCTAGAAAACTAGGTTGATGATACACATGCTAAAGGGCTTGAAGGTCTATTTACGAGTATATATATAAAAATCAATTGCTGTTCGTTTGCGTCGCTAAAACTCGAGAACCGCTGGGCCGATTTAGCTGATTTTGGCCTTGAAATGTTTGTCGTAGTCCAGGGAAGGTTTGAACGGTAAGAAAATATGGAAAAATTGCGAGGAAGATAGTAAAAACAACAATTTCATTTTCCCATATAAACTGTTCTACCTACTTTTCTGTCAAACATTTGACGATCGTCCCTTCGGTACGGTAGACGGGTTGTTCCACCGCGCTCCAAAACTCATTGTTCTCAAAATTTTAATGTTCATACAGTCGGGTCCACTCGAATTGAAGCACGTATTAAATTAAGGGTTTTGAATAGTGTAGGAGTAGGTTAGGAGTAGGGTAGGAATAGGGTAGGAGTAGGGTAGGAATAGGGTAGGAGTACGGTAGGAGTAGGGTAGGAGTGGGTTAGGAGTAGGGTAGGAGTAGAGTAGAAGTAGGGTAGGAGTAGGGTAAAAGTAAGGTAGGAGTAGGTTAGGGGTAGGGTGGGTAGGACACCACGCGAACGAAGTAGCGCCGGGCAGCTAGAAATAATTTATATGGCAAAACAACGTTTGCCGGGTCAGCTAGTCGATTAATATAGGAGACATGCGTGGCAACCATTTTGAAAAAAAAAAAAACAATATGGCGGACAGCTCCATATAAAAATCTTCAAATGAAATCTAATCAAACGTAAACCCCACAACGCAATCCCTTTCTTTAGAAAACGATCACTTACGTAACTCTTATGTTACTTGGTACACTTTTCATGTTTGTACTCCTAGTACAACTAGACAAGTCTTGTTACAAAAAAAAACACTTTTCCTCCCAGAAAAATAATAATGAACAACAAATAGACTCTGCAATAAAAACTCAGTAAGACTTTATTGATACCATTTAATCTATTAAGCTTAGCATTAAAGATAAATCCGGGATCCTGTGAAACTTGGAGAACGAGAACAAACAAATCGGTCAGCTGGAGGAGTTTATCTTTCTGTATCTTTCTGTAACACTGGATATTCTTAGAGAAAACCTCATTCAGTACAGTAACGGACCGTAACGCGTACAAGTCTAGACAATAAGATTCTTCACAAAGACAGAAATTAAATCCTTTGTCCGTTTCTATGTCTTCTGGACTTTACAAATAGAAGTTTTTACTAAGACATTTTGTTGTTGTAAATCTTAAGGTTTGTTTTGAAATAGTTTTGGTTCCTAAATATTATGTGTATCTGTATCATTTATATTTATGTGTATCTGTGGAGAACGTTATTGGTTACATATTAAAATTTGTATAACTCCTTGTGTTCAATTTCCTTGTAAAATATAATGTGTAATTCTTTGTTCTTCCGAATAAATAAAACTAATAAACGTGATTTCTACTCCTTACTTTTAATATTTCATTTGATGCATTGTTTTCATATTTGCTTTGGTTTTCCTTTTCTTCAGACGACGGTTTTGTACATAACCACGTACACATCTCAATCGCTACCATTAATTAAATTGGCATTTGTGAAAACAAAAATTACAAAAGTACTAGAATACAAAATTAAGTGTCCATGTTCATCACATTCTTCAGTGACGCTAAAATACCATTAGTATAAGGTTATATAATTCGTTAAAAAATAAACAATTTTACTAAAAATAAAAAACTGGATTTTTGAAACAAAATACAATGATAGAAGGTTTTTTATGGTATTCCTTCCTCGTAAATCGTCGATGGCAACCAAATGGATATAAAGACACCATCAACTTGAAATATGTTAGAATAAGGACTGTTTACTTCCAAATATCGCGATTCTTGACCGTTACGCAATCCTATTAGAATTTAAGACAAAATAATGTGCATAGATTCCAGTTTGTCACGTTTATTGCTTAAGAATCGGTGTTTTATTTTCTTTGATTCTTTATCTACAATACTTTCATTCTATTTTTTTTTCCTTGATTTCAAGATCACAATAGAGAGTCAAATTAAATTAGCTAGCAAAACTCCCCAGACGTGATAGGTATTGATATCTAAATATGATAAAAGAAAAACGAAATTGGTTTGATTTTTTTTTTTTTTTGTGGGTTCATCGGGGGCTTTTGAGACCGGGACTGCGGTCCCGGATTCTACCTATCGACCGTTGGTAATATAATCACTTGAATTATTAGTTGTAAACTTCATAGACGTGATTGGCATCGATATCTAAAAACGATAAAACACATTTTCACAACTCATACTTCAAGTAAGAATACAAGCAGCGGTCGTTAACCCCTAATAAAAAAACATCAAATCTTTTTTTATTTATATTATCGTGTTTAGATATCGACACCCATCGAGTCTGCAGAATTTCGCTAGCTAATTTAATTTGACCCTGTATTTTGATCAACTGCTTCAGGTTTCAACAGGATATTTTCTTGTTTTGTCCTCTTTTGTTATACCTGATGAATACTGTTTGTATTTAAAAACGTTATTTGTTTCAGATATCTTCTTTAACATCACGCTAAGAAGAAAAACCCTATTCTACACAGTAAACCTAATCGTTCCCTGTGTCGGCATTTCATACCTCTCAGTCCTAGTATTCTACTTACCAGCTGATTCAGGAGAGAAGATTGCTTTAAGCATTTCCATATTACTATCCCAAACCATGTTCTTCTTACTGATTTCCGAAATTATACCTTCTACCTCACTAGCTTTACCATTGCTGGGAAAGTACCTGCTATTTACTATGTTACTGGTAGGATTGTCAGTAGTGATTACTATAATAATACTGAACGTTCACTATCGAAAGCCTAGTACGCACAAGATGGCGCCATGGGTTCGGAAATTCTTTATAACGAAACTTCCGAAGCTTTTACTGATGAGAGTGCCAAAAGACTTGTTAAGGGACTTGGCAGCACAGAAGATAGCTGGGAGAAGTATGAAGAATAAGAATAAGTTTAAAGATGCTTTAGCGGCTGCTGAACAAACGAACTCTAATGCTTCTAGCCCTGATTCGCTACGTCATCATTTGCCTGGAGGATGTAATGGATTACATTCAACTACGGCAACTAATAGGTTAGTGAAAACAGTTGAATATTTGAAATCATTAGTATTGAAATCCATTTTAAATAACGCTGCCACCTTAATAACTTGAATCCATTCATTAGCATTATTTGACCTAACATTATTTGAACGAAATTATCAAACACCGGCTGGTGTTTGATAATTTTGTTTTTCGACTATCATTGAACGCATGGAGATTTGATGACAAATATTTTAATACTTTTTAATAGGTTCAGCGGCCTTGTTGGTGCTCTAGGCAGCCTTGGTGCTGGCTACAACGGTCTTCCATCAGTGATGTCAGGACTCGATGACTCTCTCAGTGATGTGGCTCCTCGCAAGAAGTACCCATTTGAACTGGAGAAGGCGATTCATAACGTCATGTTTATACAGCATCACATGCAGAGGCAGGATGAGTTTAATGCTGTGAGTATAGCTATAATCAAACTGATGAATATAGGAAGTATCATACTATTAAATCCCACTTTTCTAAAATACTCAAACCTTACTAGGGCCACCTTTATAAAACGAGTCTTTCAACACAGAAAACGATCACTGCACACTTCTTAGATTGTGTCCAATTTCATAGCTTTTTCTTTTGTTTTCTCTAATAGGAAGATCAAGACTGGGGGTTTGTAGCCATGGTGCTCGACCGTCTCTTCCTTTGGATCTTCACTATCGCCTCCATTGTCGGTACCTTTGCCATCCTCTGTGAAGCACCATCTCTCTATGATGACACCAAACCCATTGACATGATGTTGTCTTCCGTCGCCCAGCAGCAATTCTTGCCTGTTGACAGTGGAGATCCCTAGGTGAAGGTGTAACGCTGGTAAAAGATTTCTTCAGGAAACCTGATGAAGGTTTTTATCAGGACGAAGAAGGTTTGTGTAAAGATGCGTGAGATTATGGAAGCTCAAGTGGTATGGGAGTTAGAGCGGTATAATCAATGGTTGTTTTGATAGAATTTATCATAAATTGTTGGTAATTTTAGTAGGATTGACTTGATACAGCAGTACTATGTCTGCCTTCTGGGATTTTAATATATCTTTCAAGAATTTTAATTTTAGTTGTATCCAATCTTTGCCTTTCATATTAAATCATATTAACTTTGCTGTTACTTACTTTAGTACTAAGCTTATTTTCAAAATTAAGAATCAAACTGAAAAGAAGAATTTTAAACTTAAAAGTCTGTATTAAAACTCCTAAAATTACAATGACAGCTTTGTCGACAGTGTCTAAAATATCTTAGTAATAAAATAAGACTTTTTCTCTAAAATATTCATTATCCTAATTAGACGTTGTGAAGCCAAAATAGGCTGTGAATTGTATCGTAACATTATAATATAAGTAACTTAAGGTTTCAAGTAAAAAGTTTATTGTTTAAGTTGAAAGTAGAAGGAGGGTAATAAATTGTTCTTTCCTTCAGTTTGATACAGTACACTAATAAATTCTTGTCTTATCTTATTTTCCACGCTTTTAGATAACATTTTTAAAGAGAAAGGAGCGGTAATTGGTCAAGATATTGAATCGATAGATATTGGTGATGCTGAATTATTCAAAGGGTAATTAGTATTGATTTTCAACAACGAAAAATTTCTTCTAATCGTACTAATATTATGAATGCGAATGTTACTTGTCTGTCTACCTGTGTCTTCTTTCACGACACAAATGCTGAACGGATTTCAATAGGCACACGAAAGAACAATGCAGTGGGTAAGGAAATAGGACACTTGATATCAAGTTAGTACGTTCCCGTGGGATAATGTCCAATCTCCACGCGGGCAAAGCCGTGGGCAAAAGCTAGTCATAATTTAATGTTTCCTCAATTAGTGAAGATTTAATTGGCAATTGCAGAACTGGAGTTTAATGCAAAATGAATTATTTATTTGAAGTACCAAACTTTGTTCTAATGGTCCCAAAACTGCACCCTTGGGGACACCGCTAGAGAATTTCCTAAAAAGACTTTAGTAAAGTAACATAAGTATTGTAATAATAGTTTTCGCTGCCAAAGAGGGTGAAATGGGAGGAATGTTACCAAATGTTTTGGAAGTAAACATTTTCTTTGACAAAACATGGCTGTGTTAGAATTAATATTTGTAGTAATGAGGAATCGTATGCTCATCGTTGTTAGGGTTATCATAATAAGTAAATTGTGGGTGTACTGTAGGTACTCCTCTGTTGTTAAGGTTAGTATATATTAATAATGGGTATTCTGTTTTATAATAAATTGTAGGATTATCATCGTGTTGGTATATGTTTCAATGTCTTTTAAACTATTTTCCTCTATTATTAAAGTGTTCTTTGTGACTCGCACTTGATTTCTTATGTTTTGCTTAATTGATTATGTATTAATGTCATTCATTATTTTGTTAGCTTGTAATTTTATCGTATACTATTTAACGTTTTACCAACAAAATCGTCTATTAAAATGTCTGCTTGTACTCAAAAATACCTACACATAATCAATATCTTGTAATAATAATGTACTAAACTATCATATTGTTGTAGAATGCCGTAATAGCCTTATAAATTATTTGAATGATCTTATTTGATATTGCAAAACAGATATTATTTTTCGTGATAAGTATCTGTACCAGGGAAGCATAGCACAAAAGGGACGAAGCCTATAATACTCAGCAGTAGGTGGAACAAGGCTGCTAATGATGAAGATGAAAATTTAAAAGAAAAAGGAAAAAAATACGTTTATTTGCGGTAAACATCTGCCTAGCCTTTTCCCAATTATGTTAGAGTCGGCTTCCAGTCTAGCCGGATGCAGCTGAATACCAGTATTTTACATGGAGTGACTGCCTATCTGACCTCTACAACCTAGCTACTGGGTAATACGATACCCCTTCGTAAGACTGGTTGTCAGATTTTCGGGCTACTGACTACCCGTAACGATTGTCAAAGATCTACGAATGACAGCCGGGACCAACGGCTTAACGTGCTTTCCGAGACATGGAGGGGTATCGGTATGTAAAGATGGTCACCCATCCACAGACCAACCGCCGAAGTAAGTACAGCACAAAAAAAAACAAGTTGGGGGAAACATGTGCCGTCCACGCAAAACGGCCATCGCTCTGGCCAAAAACTACATTACCCCGGCTTTGACGGGGCTCTCAAAATTACAAAAACTTTAAACTTATTCCACAAGCAATTTCTCAAAAACAAACAAAATCAATAAAGTTAATTTCAAAGCCGTAGCAAAGTGGGTTGTAGTTAATTAAAAATTTTAATCGCTTTCCCTTATCAAACGGTAATTTATTGTGTAATATCAAATTGGGACTATCTGCAGTGTACTTATACCAGTTTGCCAAAATCAACAACCTAGTGAAATTAGCCTTAAGCTCATGTAAGTTTAGTTTAACGGACTTTGTAGCTATTAGCGTTAAACCCGTGTTTATAATGTAAACTTTGACTTAATAAATTGGCGAAGTATGTTTTTATTTATTTTAATTACTTTCCTGGGCCCTTTACCAATATTTGATCTTTATTTCAGAACCTTTCTGAAAAATTATTTCTGTATCGTAGAATTGTTTACAGATTGTTTGTGATTAAATACGAGTACTCTTTGCTTACACACAGAAGCACGATGATGTGATGATATTTCATTTCAACATAGATGATATAGCCAATATTTTGTAAAAAAAATCTGATGTAAAAGAGTGTCCATGGAGTTTCTTGCCCGTTCTTCTACATAGGTACCTACAACTAGAATGAGCAACTAGCTTCATATTTCAGACTGAATGACTTCTGAACCATCCAAAAGTGCCTGTGCATGGTTTAGTTGAAATACATGCTTTTGAGTTGAGCTTCAGTTTGCAGGCCAAGCAAAAAATGAAGTGACTACAACTACATAGCCTGCTGGTAGTAGTAGGCGTTAATTATTCGTGTTGGTGGTCTACTGTCTACCATTGTCTAAGAAATTTTGTCACCGAATTTTTAGATTGACCATCAGAAAATTTAACGAATTCTTTAAATAATTTCATTAGAAGCAAATGCTAATTTACTATAAAATGGTTTAAGAGAAGAAGGAAGTTGGAAGCCCTTCCACATGGTAGTCCGACAACCTTGTGAAGGCCACAGGAACTCATTGGATGCGAGAAGCACAGAACCGGTCGAAGTGGAGGTGCTTGGGGGAGGCCTATGTCCAGCAGTGGACGTCTTTCGGCTGAAATGATGAGAACTTTTTTCATATCTAGGGTGTCAAAATACTATAAGATAGACCGAAATCATTAGTATATAATAGTTTAAGAGACCGGTACTTGTTTTGAAGTACTCACGGTTATAATATTAGCAAGCATATAGGTACTATATTTAAAAAAAATATATAATTTCGTTCTGGCTTTGTAGCTATGTCCAGAAAATAACGAAATTCTCAAACAGTTTGGTATTCGATGTATGCTAATAGCAGCGATAGATCATGCTGAAAGCGACGCGGACGCGAAACCTATCGACGCTTTGGTTCGACGTGGCTCCGCATGATATTACATGCAGTTCAGTTTCGTTGCTTTAATCATAATAGGTGAGGAATAGGAGCTTTTATAAAGCAGAATAAATTGTAAAGTAACAAACCATGGGATTTCTCACCGGCAAAAATAACGAACTTCCATACAAACTTTCACTTAAACTCTTAAGGGATAAAGGTAATTTATTTGTCACAACTCGTGTTTACATACAAATTAAGCATGCAGGATGTTAAGACATGTAAATGCGGAATGAATTTTTAAAAATCCTTCCTGAGTGCTCACTTTCTTTATAAGTCGTAAGTATATTTAAATGTCTTTGTTTATAAGTAAAATGAGGTCTTGTGAAACATTGTATACTTCTAGATGCAGCAGATTAAACTGTGCGTTGTCTGTTAGTGACTGAATAAATTTAAGATGAGATTAAATCATGATTAAATAGATGTCAGACTGTACCTGCCTATCGATATAGCGTAGAAACGAACGCAGATATAATTGCTTTTGTAAACGTTGTGGATCAAAATTGCCCAAAGTTCCAATGTATACCAACCGTTGCCACTCCTACACTTTCAGTTTCTCAATGGTCAACATAGCACATGGCGCTAAAAAAGATAACGGCTGACGTTCACGAGGCGTAACTGTTATCAAGCCTACAGAGCATGGAGATGCCGCGCCGGTAGCCTCCAGAGAAAGCAGCAGTGCTATTCTTTAAAATCTCACCATGAAAACTTAGGTGAAGTCAGCTTGAACTAGTCATGCCATCAGGATGATACTAATACTAGGCCAGTGATAGTTCACTTCAAGCTCACTCCACCTAAGTTTTCACGGTGAGATTTTTACAGAATAGATCGGGTGACAGAAATTGGACTTTTGGCGCTAGAAATTGTGTTAGTAGGTACCTACTCACACAATTTCTAGTGCTAAAAGTCCAATTTCTGTCACGAACCGTCTTCAAATATACGTCATTTGTGTCGTAGTGCGAGTAAACGGTAACACGCTTGATTTGTACGGATAGTGTTGACATTGGCGTCTCTAGTACAGTTATTTTACCTCTAATTTTGCATCACTGTCAAAATAACTGTGATCTGTATTCTTATTTCAATAAGGTTGCTGTTGGGTTGCTGCCACTGACAGGTCTGTCAAAATCAGTTTGATCTTTATTCTCGTCACAATAAGGCTGCTGTTGGGCTGTTGCTCTAAGAGATACGGCACGGTTGGCGCAGTGGTTAAGCGATTGACTGCTGCGCTGCGTGTCGCGGGTTCGATTCCCGCACGGAACAAATATTTGTATGACCTACATGTATTTGTTCCGAGTCTGGGTGTTTTTTTATCTATAATATGTATGTAATTACAAAAAAAAAATTGTATGTAAGTAGTTTATCAGCCATCTTGTTACCATAACACAAGCATTAGGTTGCTTAGCTTGGGACTAGATGGCGCTGTGTGAAATGTCCAGGGATATTATATTATTATTATTATTAGATAAAATAACTGTGAACGGACTGTAGCGGCCGCTGAGCATTCTCCATGTTCTGTGATCAAGCGTTTATGTTTTCTTACTAATTCCAGATTACATAAAAGCTACTGCAACTTAACATTATAAGCCAATCAACGCCTCCTTCAACCCATATCCTATGTGTATTTATTTCCGATCCCATAATAACATACGAAACTAAAAACACTCACAAATTCTGCTTCGTTTTCCAAACTACAAAATTTCATCGAAGTTTTTCCACTCCACCGACATTAGCTCCCGAGTTTAGTAGCTATTTACTCTTTGCTGAATTATTCATAGGCACTGACCGATCACCGTTCGATTCTGGCTCGCTTCGACTTCCCAATAAGTAATTTAGCAATTCAATTAGCTACGAGTTTTATAAAAGTCTCTGGAATTACAGCTTCTGAAGTGTTGTGAGACGCAGTCGCGTTTATCTGCTCGTAAAATTAACATTTGAGATGGAGTGTAAAGAGGATGGGTTGGCGGGAAAACGGAACCCTTATAGGATCACTTTGTTGTCCGTCCGTCTGTCTGTCAATACCCTTTTTCTCAGGAACGCGTGAAGGTATCAAGCTTGAATTTATATCAAATACTCAAGTCTACTGACCCTTGGAGCTGTGAAGAAATTAATCTTCTAAACCAACGCAATCAAAAGATACAGCCGTTTATTCCACAAATTTCCGCAAATTTTCGACACTCGCAAGAGAATTAAAACCTACAGGGTAATTCCCGTAAACTCAGAATCTTGAAATTTGGTACAAAACAACGTCTTATAGTACAGATTAAGGAAAAATTGCGAAAACCGTAAATTTTTAATTACATACCTACAAATTTGTAAGGAACCCTCTGTGCGCAAGTCCGACTCGCACTTGACCGGTGTTTTTTGACAGATGGAACTAGTAATTGCAGCAACACACAATACATTGATTGATATACGTACGGTATTATAATGTTTGTAAGAAGCCATAAATAAGATATTAAATCAATAAGATAAGGCAGTTTTATATTTATTTTTTTACACATTTTAAAATTAACTTTTACGTAATCTGGAATAGTTCGTTCTAAGACAGCTGTCAAAAAACGATTAACCTGATGGATAGGGTATAGTACTGCACCACTTCTTCTTAGCTTGTCGACGACAATCTATATTGAGTTGGCCCAGAAGCTAGAACTCAGCTTCGAGTTTGGCGCCGTCAGCAATATCATTAAATTCCTATAGCGTACGGGCATCAGGGCATGTAGAACACGATAATTATTATAGTTAGGTATCCCATTGTTAGTGGAACATCACTATATGAGGTTGATAGTTTTACATGATAAATGATTTATTTTCCGTAAGTATGTTTGTGCAAACACTTTTACACGACAATCATATTTTTTTTAAACTAGATGAGGTCGGCTTTCCTATCTGACTATTCTGAAAAGAAAGGCCGAAACAAACTCAGAGTACACAGTTTCTTTTAAAGTCCAGACATAATGTAACAGTATGCAAAGTGGATCTGTTTATTTTTAAAACTGCAGCGGTACCTTGACCAAGTATTGACCCAAATAATATCGGTTAATTTAAGTGAAAACCTGCTATACTGTATCTTTGTATAAAGGAAGCTACTGAAAACTTTCAACAAAATAAAATTAAGTTAAATAATGACAGTTCCAACTTACATGTAATAACCTAAAATTACATTTGATCAACCTGAGTGCATTTTCCCATAACGATGAAATTAAAACTGGAACTTAGCTTAGCTCAGGAAATATTGGAATTGTTCAATAATAAAAAGTGGGTGAGGTTAGCGTAATCTCCACTTTGCGCAAATGCTAATAGCGATGGTCTAATTAACATTATTAATTAAAACAATATCAATTTAATTTAATACAGTCTTCCGAGTTTTGTTTTCCCAGTTCTATCTCAAAGAGTGGATTGAATGCTAAATACGCTTTTCTGCGAAAATCGTGGCAATCAACGTGCAAAGAAATTCATACTAATGAGTTCGCAATGGGATTGTGGCTTTGTCTAAGACAGAATAATCTGTTAAAGACCTTTTAACTGATAGCCGATTGGGCTTAGCTACTGAGGCGAGAAAAATACAGTTAAGTATAATTTAAAAGTGCACTATCTTTCTCCCATTATTTATAATCAACCTATAATGTTCCCACTACTGGGACACAGGTCTCCTCTCTGTGAGAGGGAGTGGGCCGTAATCCACTACGCAGGCCCAGATCGGGTTGGTTGATGTGGTTGACATCGGTTCGGTTTCCTCACGATGTTTTCTTTCACCGTTTTGAGAGCAGGAGTGATGAAATTATTTACGCAAAACAAAGCGCCTGCCTGGGTTCGAACCCACGACCTACAACTCCTAAGGCTACCGTTACCACTGGGCCACCACATACCTCCTGCCATTATTTTGAAAGAAATAAAGCTTTAACAAAATACTTTGTTGAAAACTTTGAAAGTATAGAGCAACGCAAAGTATAGGGGTGTAATAGGTCAGGTAATATTTTTAGATACTCATATCGTCTCAACTTACTGTTTACTCTGAACCTGTTTACTGTAATACCTAGACAATAAATATGGGATAAGCTCAATTTACCATCAATGAAACTGCTGATTTCCTTTTAATTCTTGTATTTATTTTTCCGTTTTTTCATCTAACGTCTTTACCTACAGTAGTTTTCTTTTCTTCAACCTAGTTCCCCCTTCTGATCCTTCTACATTTCAAACATTCACCCAATATCTCTTTCACTCCTTGACTACTTCATACATTCATCTCTGTCACTCGTTTATGCTTCACATCTGTCATTCATCTTCACGTCACAATTCACTATCATGTCATAACTTTCCGTTCCTACATAAATATTTTCTTTCTTTCTTAACGTGTTTAGTGTCCAAGTGATCCTAACATGTACCTAAACTTTACGGTCCAGAAGAGGCAGTCACATTCTTTGTATATTTGCCCGTGGAGTATATTCGTACACTTCCTGTGGGCCTAGCATAAACGCACGGAGTTAACTTTACGTAAATCCGAACGATTTAAAAATTGAAAATTCTCGTTTCGCAGTTACGAAACATTAACTTAGTTTTAGGACTTTATTCAGCTCAGAACCGACCGACGTGGCGGTGCTTGGGGGAGGCATCGGCATGTCCAGCAGTGGACGTCTTTCGGCTAAAATGATGAGGAGTTTATTCATATCTATGGGTGTCAAAACTCAAAATACGATAGGATATTTGCATTTTCAATAAAGAAATCGTTCGAATTTACGTTACGTTGCTCGTTCTCTAGGGTCTCTGTTGAGGTGACGTGGCTAAAGTAATGCATCAAAAACACCAGCACCAATCTTCCTATATCAGGTAAAAATCTCAAATACTTTTTAGCCTTTCCTAAAAACCCCTCAAAAACCCTAATTATTTACAATCCCAAACCCTCGCAGCGTACGTACGAAATCTAAACAGAAATATTTTTCAATGTCAACCCGTCAGTGGCAGTGGTGATTAAAAACACGGCGCCCGGCTATGTGCCCCCAGTACATGAGACTGGCTGCGTTCCAAACTGACACCGACTGTTCTATGGTTTTTATACATTCCACTCATAGGATTTTAATTCTTACAGCTTTGTTAATGGTTCACGTAATCTTGTCAGATGGTAATGGAGCCCCTTATCAGATTTGGAAGGAAAAAGGAAAATTTGAGAGAGGATTCTCGAATATACTTATCAAAGACAGGAAAATGGTTTGTTTAACTATAAAAGTTTTTGGAATATTTTTCCTTTTAGTAGTGATTTTTTATATAAATACATAATCTTTTATTGGCTGAGCCAGTCATATTTTGTTCCGCCTACTTTAAAATTACAACTGATCAGTATTGTTTCCTTACTGTTTTAATAACGAATACCCTTTCTCTTGCACATTGGTATCATTTCGGAGAAATATAACCCTAATTGTAAAAGCAAATGGAGCGAGAATTTGCAGCGCAGCGACCATTTTAGTGTTTGCGTGGTAGTAGAATTTTTAAAATGGTGGCCCATCGGGCCGCGGGCCGCGTCTAGTGCAAACACTGAGACTCCATTAATATCTCCTCGGAACGTGTGCTGAATCGTAAGTTGGGATCTAAGTATTTTTAAATGTACAATTGTCGAAAGAGATTGTATAGGAATCACGTAACGCATTTGTTATGGATTTTTAACCATCAATGGGGAGAAAATGTCTTGGGGATGAATGCAAATGATGCTGTATGTTGCGGGAGTCAGGAAGAAATTATATAGATTTCGTATTTCAGAAGTTACTTTGAAAATGACATGATTTTTAAAAGAAACCGTGCTCATTTATCGTCATCAAAACGTTGCCTTAATATTGGAGAAAAATACAAAAGTAAAATTAAGAAGTAGGTTAGAAAGCCTTCTGTTAGAGAAAGCCTGACGAATTTATGACTGATAAATTGGTGTGACTTGTGTGAAATATCTAGATTTAGTTCCTATTTACTTTGACATGGCCATTTTATTATACATTTTCTGTATTGACTTCATGACACTGCTGTAGCTTATTTAAAGTATGTTCTAATTTGTAAATGAATAATGGATATATTTATAATTATTTGATGTTTACCTATTTATATGAACGCGTTGAGGCAAAATATGACTGTGAATTTATTTAATGTAACATCTGGCATGTCATGTGTGTATACTCAAGTCTTGGACGAATAAATTATAAGATAATTTATTAAGATTTAAGAAATTCTTATCTCGTAGTTTGGTTTTTGCTTCAGCATTTTTTATCCAAAATTCATGATACTACGAGCATAAAATAAACTCTACCTCAATTTTAATGGTTAATCAAAATCTAATCTCAACCGATGCCGGATCTACGTTTCTTTATACCAACTGAACTAGAGCACCCAAGGGATCATAGCACGCTAGCAGGCGGGGTTCGATTCTATGTACTTCATTACTTGTTATTAAATTTGTCAGTCCAAGCGCGAATTAGCTGCCAGGCCACTTGACGTTAATAAACATTGCAGAGGTACCAGCAAGCTCTGAGCTCCCAGTCCTTGCCATTAATCTGCTAACTCCTTCAAAATTCAAGGATTGGGAGGAGACTAAGCATGTCTACTTACGCTGGTGGCAATTTTCCACTAGTTTCTAGAGTACGATCATCTTGAAAGTTTTATCTTTGCAATGCGAGAAGTTCGGAAGACTAGCGCGAGTTTAGCGTAAATGTAATTTGACAAATCTATGTGTAATATCAGTTCTGAATAATATATTCGCTTAGTAAAGTTCCCTTGAAAGTTTTGTTACAAATTCACAGAACTCAAAGTTGTGGGTCGAAAGTTTTTGTTGTATTGTTTCTGTGATTGGGTGAACATTACTGTTCGCGTTGTAATGATAACAAAGAGTTACATGAATATGTTACTGACACAGCCTCTGTAGGCTATGATTAATGCATGTTGTATTTAATTTTGTTCATTAATTTTAGTTACGAAAGGGGTAGAATAATGTAAAGTATATCAACTTTTTATGAGGGACCCGTGGCTAAATAATAGCAGCTGCACAGGTCGGTCAATCAGGTTAAGGTACGCTTTCCGCGGTTGCTCTGTGGATGGGTGACCATCTTTACATACCAACAGTTTCCAACGTTAAACTGTTGTTCCCAGCAGTCATTCGTGGATCTTTGACAGTCGTTACGGGTAGTCAGAAGCCCGAAAGTTTGACAACCAGTCTTACCAAGAGGTATCGTATTACCCAGTAACTGGGTTGTGGTGGTCATATAGGCAGTCGCTCCATGTAAACTACTGGTATTCAGCTGAATCCAGTTAGACTGGAAGCTGACCTCAACATAGTTGGGAAAAGGCCAGGCAGGTGGTGATATCGACTTTTTATGTAGACTTTATAGTATACCTACCTATTGTGTAAGTTTACAAGTCGTGTATACAATTAAGATCATATTTCTTTTACATTGATAGCAAATTTGGCAAGAAATGCATCGTAAATAATATCAGTATCAGAAAGTGATGTAGTACCTACCTAGTTTAGATTGCTGCGAGTACACCGTCTGCTGCTTTTAAAAGCTTGTTGCTTATTTTTATTCTGTTGCTCTAATTTGGTTCATTATTATACTTCTATCTCTCCTGTCTAGACAGTATGATCACAGGCCACACAAAAAAGTATATACTAGATACTAGACGTTTACCATCATCAGTTTACATCCAGTTATCGTTATGAAAAAACCGATAAACAAAGTCCTCCCAAAACAAAATATTTACGACAGCAAAATATCATCGTTATAAAACTACTAGGAGTACATAAGCGACAACGGCTGGTCTCCAACCCACTATCGCTAAGTTAGCGATAAAGTGTGAATAACTCGAGCGCCCGCCTCGCAAACTTGCTCGAGTGACAGACACGGCCGAGAATAATCTCCTAAGTTTTAGTTCATCGCCAACCATAGACTCGGCTATGACGTATAGACGCCGTAAATTGTCAAAAGCAACTGATAAAACTCGACACTTGTTACATTGTGTGAAATATTACTGTGATTTCAGATTAATGTGTCCCTGTGAATAATTAGGTCCTTGATATAAGAAAGTTTGAGTATTCACGCTTTTGAATAATCTCATCCTTTCTTTTTATTACAAAAATGTCACACTACGGCCCAAGAGAGTTTCCCTCGTTACCTCTGTTTTCCTCTTGCTACACACACCTTCTAGAACATCCAACATCAGCCTCTCTATAAATGTTCAAGACTAAGCAATTAGTCTACTATCGATGTACGATGCGGCAGGCCTCCGCCAAACCACACATTTGTCTAAGAAGGCCTCTAACACGATGTATGTGCCTTTAAGTGATCGTAAGGTGGTTTCATTAAGCTTAATCGATCTTGGAGTAAGGAATCATGGTCATATGTAAACTGAATTTCTGCTCATCATATAACCACAACACAGGATTAAGATACTGCTACACCTTAGGCCCAAGTACCAGGCGAAAATAAATCCCAGGAGCCTACAGACCACCACTCCAATTAGCCGTATAGTTTCTATGTTCAAACATCGAAGGGCAAAAATTATAACGCATAACTAGGGGCCGGTGGCGTCGCAAACATGGCAACCACATCTGCAATTCAATTAAATTCCAAGTTAAATTGCTTCTAGCTTTGTAGTGGCAACATTGAATTATTTGCCAGCTGTTATAAACTGCCCATAAACCATATTAAACGACAGATTTATTTATGCATAAATTCCTCGGTTCGGTTCGGAATTGTGTATTTATTTTGTGATAGTTCCTTACCCGGTTGGAGTGTTCGACTCAATAAACTGGTATTGAAATTGTAAACATTTTTTGTAACTGATTTTCTTTCTGTAACAAAGCTGAAAGTTACAACTTAATGACCGCATATGTTACCTAAAAGAAAATATATATTATAGTCAGTATAATCCAATAAGGAGTCCCAGAACATTATTAATTAACGCTAAACCTATTTATATGTTCTGTGGCTAAACGTCAAAACGAGAACTCCGACACACGATACGTTTACAAGATCTTTTGATACCACAATAACAAACCCAAGTGCTTCAGAAACCAGGATCAAATCCCAAGCCTAATAAATATGCCAATGATTTGCCATCCAATTCGGCCGACTACAAAATCTTTCCGATGGGAGCTGTGCATTAGCATACAACCCGAACAACTTAGACCTTGCCTTGCTAAACTCAACTGCTTTGGAAAATCGCGCCTTATCTCTTCTGAACTCTTGAGCTCCTGGTATTTTTTTCCGGCAATATAGAATTTGTCAAGGTTATTTCTGAGTTGAATAGGAACAATCCCTCAAAAGAGCTCACCTCTTTCAATGAAACTTGTGAGGGGAAAGTTGGTCTTAACTCCTCTTAATTTATGCGTTTCGCGTTTAATTTTGTTCGGGGTCCGGACGGGACGAATTTGATTTTCAATAGAAGACAATGCGGCGTCCTGTATAAACGAACGACGGATAGTTTACTTTCGAGCTGTTGTCGCACGAGTACTTTGTTTAATTAAATGTGTAATGTCCCAATCCCTTTGTCAGAAGCCATGTTAGGTTAGGTAGTTTGATCATCAGAGTAGTGTTTTTTGTTTATTAATATCAAAAACACCACTAAGAATTTCCCTGGAGTTAGCTATTTGAATAGTTACATTTATTATTCTTCCGCATTTTGAATAGCACATTTATCATGGATATCCGCATTTTCTTTCGTCATGCACCTCTCTGCCGACTACGGAAACCTTCTTTGAACTCTCGGTCGTCAGTAAAATTTTACAACTTTGAAGAAGGCGATTACAAACAGCTGATGTACTTGACGAATATCTTTCATTTTCATCTTCAAGTTCTAGGACTTATATTTGTCCAACATTTTTTGTGTAACTTTTTAGTACTTACACTTATTTGTGGATGAAGTCCTAGTATTCTAGATAGATATAATTAATTGACTTGGCGAAACATCGAGATTTTATTGAATGAAAACATATTATGATAATCGGAAGCAAAGGTTTTCACAGAGTGGCCAGAGTAGCTGGAACGTGGTCCAGCACTGCGGGAGTAATTACGTAATACACTATCAATGGGCAATGGGAATCATTTTGACAGTTCAACAACATTTATTGCGTTATTTACGTTTTTCAAAAGTCACATTTTTCGAACATATCAAGCAATGGATTAGCATCCTTCAAAATGATTGAGATTGATCGTGTTTTACGCAAATGGGTGTAGGCGCAATTGGAGAGTCCTTTCCTTATCTAAGTGTGTCCAACTGGACTGCAATATTTGCTGATGATGATCTAGTCTTCATAATGTTGTACATAAAACTGTGCTACCAGTCAAAACGTCAAACATTTTTAAACATAAGCCTATCTATCTTTCCAAATAAACAAAACTGTCGAAATCCGTTCAGCTATTTCGAACCGGAATAAAAATACAAAACTTTGGATTAGACGGATCTATTCGATGTGGAAAATACTGTACTGAATTTAGTTCGGATGTTGTTGGTTTTTTGAGGTCCATTGAAAATGGAAACGACTGTAGTGATTTTTTTTTCATTGTTCCCAAAGAATGTCAAAAACGAAGACGCTCCTAATGCACATCAGAATTAATATACAGAATTGGGGCTGAATTATGAAGTATTAGTGCCATCACAGCAACAGAGGTGGCCCAGTGGTAACGGCCGTGACTTACGAGTTGTAGGTCGTAGGTTCGAACCCAGACAGGGGCTTTACTTTGTGCAAGTTATTTCATCACCACTGCTGTAAAACGGCGAAGGAAAACATCGTGAGGGAACCGTCATGTCCTAGAACTAAAAATTCGAAGACATGTGACATTCACTAACCCGCACTGGGCGCTCGTGTTGAATTACGGCCCACACGGCATCACGAATCCACTCCGAAAAAGAGATGTTACTATCAGTCAGGTATAACTCTGTCTATCTCTCGCACTGAACTCTTGATGGCATTAAAACGTCATAATAGAAGCTGTTTGTCTTCAATCAGGATAATTTTCAATTAGATACTCGACCCCTTTGAATTATTGTTCGGTGTGTTTTCGCTACATCATTATATTTTATTGTAGCAGTCTTCAGTTAGGTATATAAGTAACTAAAGGCAGTCTTAACTCAGGTCTCCCTAGAGCCAAAGCTGTTAGGAAATACAGCTTCTTATATAAACCCTGTACCAACAACATTTTTAAATAATTATGCTATGTACTTAACAAAATATTCATTGTGGAGCCGTGCCCGAAAATGTCGCCCGACAACAATATATCAAACGAGCAAAGTTGCGAGCTCCTCGACTATTTCTTTGATGTGAACGCACCACGAATTTTCAGAATACCCTGAATTTTAGGGCAAATTATGTTGGAATAGTTGCTTTAGCTACTATTATCGTCTTGGCGTGGTTTAAAATACTATAAGCAAGGGTGGCCATGGTTTTGGTTCACGTCAAGATAGTCCTCCCAAAGCATGTTTTCATTCCTACCGTGACTCCCGCTAAGCATAATCCTATAATGTTCCCATTGCTAGAACACAACCCTCCTCTCTTCGAGGTGGAGTTGGCTGTAATCTACCACGCGGGACCAGTATGGGTTGGCAGATGTCACATATTTGGCTTGAATCTCGCTTGCCCCCGCCAAATATAAAATACTAGCTGCTCCCCGCGGTTTCACCCGCATAAGTCTCGATCCCAAGGAAATATCGAGTTGTTCAGTATCCTATCTCCTAATCTAAGTCATGGTCTACTCACATGCCAAATTTCATCCAAATCCGTTTAGCTGTTTTAGCGTGACGCGTAACAAACACAAAAAAATCGAATCTTTTCTCTTTATAGTATTAATTTAGATGTCATAACTATAAGTTATGTAAATGTTGTGTAGCTTAATTTATTATAAGTTGTGTGGTCGTCATTCTGGCAAAATAAACTATTTTCATACGTCTTTCATTAAACCCAGTAACGATTTGGGAACCCAGCCATTACTGTGCCTACACAGTGCAAAACCTATTATCGAATTTGATTCTTTATCTTTAGGCTAAGCGTGCACCACGAAATTTAATTAAATTTAGTTTCAGAAAACTTTTTTGCAAAAAAAAACAACCGACTTCCAAAAACGACACTACAAAGTGAAAAAAAACTTTAATTTCGGAAGTCGGTGTCGTCGGGTTCGCATTTTCGTTGTTTGCCACCGACTTCCGAAATTAAAGTTATTTTTCACTTTGTAGTGTCGTTTTTGGAAGTCGGTTGTTTTTTTTTGCAAAAAAGTTTTTATTTTTCACTTTTAAGTTGTAATTTTTACCAGTAATTTAGGTTTAAAAACCAAACTACTGAACCGTTTTTGAGGAAATTTCTATGGGACCACTTTAGAAGTATCTCCTTTCGAACAAAGAAAGAATTTTGAAAATCGGTCCACAATTGGCGGAGAAATCGCGTAACAAACACACACAAAAAAAAAAACATGCCGTCGAATTGAGAACCTCCTCCTTTTTTAAAAGTCGGTTAAAAATAATCACCTATGTGTGAATAATACCAATACTAGAGTCCGTGCATTGCAGTAAATAACCGTTTGAGAAATTATATTAGCGTTCGCGTATTTATTTCGTGATTTACGCATATCGCATCGTTGTGCGCACTTTGCCTTAACAAATTACTAAGCACAATTGTATCAAGCGGGACAGTGAAATAGTCTTTCATGTCTAGTACAAGAGGCTACAAATTTAATCTTTCAAATACACTCTCACCACCAGCGTACTTGTCACTCTCACCATCTAGAATGACTAGACAACTACAAAACGCAACCGCTTTTTTCCTGTGTCCTTAGGCCATGACACGCGCGACGTTATCGTAACGTAAATTCCAACGATTTTTGACTCGAAAACATAACTCACATATACATACATATCTAGTATCTTATTTTCATAAATGATAAATAATTTTATTTTGTAAGTAGGTTTGTACTTTTACACGTCAATGATATTTTATAACTAGGTGAGGTTTCCTATCTGACTAGTCTGAGAAGAAAGGCCGAAACAAACTCAGAAGTCACAGTCTCATGTAAAGTCCAGACATAATCTTGATCAGATCATATGAAGACCATGTAGGTAGATGTCTGAGATGGTCTTTTGAGGAGAGAACCACACAGATTGAGAGGACCTGTGCAGTCAGTGAAATTCGGCCCCCGACCCACTGCGTCGCATCCTAGCGTTCTTTTTGACTTTTTTTCTTTTGCTTCTAAAGGTGGTGGTGTGATGACAAATAGCCTTCCTCAACAATTGAGCTATCAAATGCAAAAAGAGTTTTTCAAAACCGACTGGTACTTCCAGAGATTTGCGCGTTCAAACGAACAAACTCTTCAGCTTTAGTATGGATATTGATTAATGCGACAAGCACTAAGTAAACATTATGTGAGAAAGGAGTGTTTTAAATTTCAATATCATTCGAGCTTACGTAACGTGCGTTCGTGCTAGACCCACTGGTCAGTTCCACACCGTTCCGTTCCGTTCGTGTCATGACACGAAGACCATGAAACAAACAACAGTCCTGCCTTGATTGACAGCTTAGTCGATTCGTTATCAATGCTCAGTCGTATCAATAGTTCACAACTAGTGCAGGCGAGGATCCCCCTGTACAGTGAATAGTGAACTGGAAATCATTCGTGTGTGCACCCCGGCGATTGAACTGTCCATTCAACTTAGGAGGACAAAGCTAGGCTAATCGAGGAGGTGTCGATGTGATTCAGTCGCTAGCTCGCAATAGACTTGAATAATACAAAATTAATATAATAGTGCTAAATATGGCAATTATAAAGAAAATAATGTATTTTTCTCACGAGGGGCTCTTGGCTACGTGAGCCGCGTCGATCGATCAGGTTAAGGTACGCTTGACCCGGTCGGTCCGTGGATGGGCAACCATCTTTCCATACAGAGACCACTTCGTGCCTCGGAAAGCACGCTACGCTGTTGGTCCCGGCTGTCATTCGTGGATCTTTGACAGCCATTACGGGTCGTCAGAAGCCTTAAAGTCTGATAGCCTGTCTTACCAAGGGGAATAGTATTACCCAGTAAATGGGTTGTGGAGATCAGATAGTCAGTCGCTCCACGTAAAGTACTTGTATTTAGCTGCATCCTGTTAGACTGGAAGCCTAAGCAGATGAATGTTTTTCTCTCATCGAAGTTTTAGAGCCAATGAAGCACTTTTCGTGAACATCAAATAAGTGGCACTATAATAATTTGTATTGTTTTGAATACAAAATATTATAGTGCCATTTATTTCCATACAGACAACGGGAACGTTCCATACAGACGTGCAACACGGGTGTGCAAAATTTCAGTTCAATTGGAGTACGGAAGCGGATAACATAGAGAACAATATTCACAGGAAAATTCATAAAACACGTAAAACACACAATCCGTTTGGTTCGTTCGTAGAATAGTTTTACTATCTTTATTTTACAGGATTTAGCTAAAAGGAGGCTTAATTTAAGCTATGTCTGATTCCTAGATGGGATACCTTAAATGTGAATTACAAACCAATTTTTTCACCTTCTTTAAAAATCATAAAGTTATCCATAGAAATGAAAATGTCAGACCGGCCCAAGAGACCCATTCAAACCATGTGTTTTGACTGTATCCTTATAAAAAGGAATTTTACGTGTGCATAATATGAAAGAGGCAGTGAATCGATTTTCTAATCGAAGGACTCTGTCGTCATTTCAGGCGAAGCCGGTATGAATACGAATATCTTGTGATTAAGTCACGTTGGCGCTGATAGAGAATGTGTGTACCTCCTTGAGTTTTATGCAGTCCTAGTAGCGTTACGCGTACTTGGAACTATTTACGAATTGATTGTTCTAACGATGGGTTCGTTAGGACAAACAATTATTGTTAGGGCTGATTTTTCCAACGCTAGATAATTTTATCCGAAGAATAGTTTTGAATTTTTGACAGTTCTTCCATACAACATCAGCTGTCAGGCGTCCATTTTATTCCATGAATAAAAATTATCTGTCGATTGAAAAATCAGCCCGTAAATAGTTTTTCTAGTCTCCTGTCTTGCATATTCACAGACACACGACCGACAAGCAAGACCTATTGTTGTATGTCCCTAGTTACTGCTCCGTTTCACTAAGGATAAGTGACGCATGTGTATTTAGCCCTTTATCTTTTATGATTATCATGTGTGGAGCAATTATCCCATACGGTGTAAACAGGCTTTTAGGACCTGCTAATGTAATTTCTGAAAGGTGTGTAAAGGTAAGGTCAGTTACGACAAATTGTTTATTACACAGATCTAAAAAGATTTAAATTTTTCTAAGTTTTACAGGTTAGAATTTAGATCATAGTTTCTCAACGTGGGCGATAATGCCCCCTCGAGCGTTTGAGACTTTCAGGGGGGCAGTAGAAGACCCAGATAAAATTATGTATCCTATCTTACGACTATATAATATTACACGTTTAAATATATCGTGGCAATAGTTGTTTCAGATCGTAAGTAAAAAAGTAGGGGCTCTAGAAAAATATAATCTCAAACCGGGCAGTGGGCAAAATAAGCTAGATAAACTATGGATTAGATTGATCAATCAGAGTTTTAGCATAACGCACTGTCTACCTCTCTGTGTCTGTATTGTCCAACTGCTGGGCAAAGCTACCCCCCTCTCTCTTTTCCACACACTTCTGTCCTCTCCTATTGTGGGCCAGTCACTTCGGTAGAAGTCAAGGTCGTCTGCCTAGCCTTTTCTCAACTATGTTTGGCTCAGCTTCCAGTCTAACCTGATGCAGCGGAAAACCAGGATTTTACATGGAGCGACTGCGGAGTCCGACACAAACTTGACTATAGTTTGGTATCCTGCGTAACTATTTAGTACCAAGTACTTGTAACGCTACCAGGACTGCATAAAACCCAAGGAGGTACACACATTCTCTATCAGCACCAACGTGACGTAATCGCAAGATATTCGTATTCATACCGGCTTCGCCTGAAATGACAACAGAGTCCTTCGATTATGAAACCGATTCACTGCCTCTTACATATTAAGCACACGTAATATTCCTTTTTATAAAGATACAATCGAAACACATGGTTTGTATAGGTCTCTTGGGCCGGTTTGACATTCTCATTTCTATGGATAACTTTATGATTTTTATAGCAGGTGGAAAAAATTATCAGAAAAACATATTTAAGGCATCCATTTTCTATTTATAAACCTCATTGTTATGTGTAGGTATGTGTCTTACCTCGACTTCGTAATTCTTTTACCATGTTAAGGTTGAATGTCACTTGTACCAGAATATTAAAGGCAGACAGGCGCGACGCGACGCGACGGTGCGACGCGATTCTTGTAAGTAGAACAATTTCCATGAAGTTTTCATAGAAATGATTCTACTAGAAGAAGAAGAAGGTTAGGTACTGCCCTTAAGAAGGATGCTGGGACGGACTGGATGCGGAAGGTGAAGGACAGGGTGTTGTGGCGCAACCTGGGAGAGGCCTATGTCCAGCAGTGGACTGCCATAGGCTGAGTTGATTGTTTGATTCTACTAGAGTTACGTTGCGCCGCCGCGTCGCGCCTGTCTGAGAGAGCCTTAAGACCAATGTGATAGTTAAGGCCAATTTCACCGACAAAACTGAACGCAATTAGAACACGCAGCATTCAAGAGATGTCAGTGTCAGTATTGTTGTGGAATATTGATACTGGTAACTCTTAAAAGCGGTTTAGATGTGTCCGAGTTTTAAACTTAGTAAAGTTTCAATTACTGGGAGGTTTTGTCAAAAGTGGTAAAACAATAACAAGGTCGGCTACATCACCGTAAGTATGGCGTCCCAAATTCCCTAAACCGTATCTTTACATAAAATCCGATTCGAAATGACGTCAGAAGTCTCTCTCTAGTTATAATCCGACAATTTATATTTTCTTCATTATAAACAGTTCGCCTAGAGCGGTTTCATAAAAGGCATGTAGCGGCGTCTCCCTTTGTGCCACAAGCGTTCAGTTATTACGCTTCGTTTACCGGTTTTTACCGCCTTTTACTGGTTTTGTGTACGTCAATGACGTTATTGTTTTATTGTTGCTTTTGTTTATTAGGGCAGTAATATTGTATTACGTGATACACACATACAAACATATTACAGACATACAAACATTGCAAGTTAAATAAAGCTTGTAAAATTTTTTTTTTTTGGCTCGTGCGCCATTTAATTTTTTTTTAAATGGTACATTACTTTTTATAAACTTCTTTCCTCGTGACAAAAGAGAAAACACGGTCAATTGCTGATAAGCGCTATCCAGTCCAGTATCCAGTATCCAGGAAAACATCGTGAGGAAACCGGCATGTCCTAGAACCAAAAATTCGAAGTCATGTAACATCTGCCAACCCGCACTGGGCCCGCCTGGTCGATTACGGTCCACCCTCTCACAGAGAGGAGGCATGTGTCCCAGCAGTGGGATACATTATAAGCTGATTAGTATACTATCCAGTCAACAATGTTTGGTTAGCTCATCAATGAATTACAATATCTAACAACAGCGTAAATTCATGTTTCCCTTCCCAACCACTACCCAATATTATTATTATTATCAATTTACAACCGAAACTTAAACACTTCGATTACCTAGAAACAACACAGGCACCAGGCAAACATAGTACCCACAGAGTAACCCACACGTTACAGCATAATATACTTATTTCCAGCGGAGAAAAACCGCCCCTAATCAGCCGGAGGCTATACGCCGCAATGACGTCTAGCTGCTTTATCAGGAACAACTAATGAACTCAATGTATAAAGAATAAGGTATTGGTTGCGTTACGAAACTAGAGCGAATAATCCGATTTGTGTTTGGGAAAACATATTGAAATGAATACACCTTATCCAGTATAAACATTTCTGTATTTATATTCTTGCACACGTCATGCAAACTTGGTATATAGAAATATTTAACAAAAAAAAATAAATAATTAGGTAGATACCTACTCAATAGAATATCACAATAGACTTCTCGAAGACAACCTTTTGGTTTTGAAGCTCGAAGAGAACTAACTTCGAAACTAGGCGATGCTCCAAACATCATATTTTCCATTCCATTCCGTTAAATGCCAGTACTTTTGCGGTTACTGTCAAATGTGATACTTTTAAACCTCATGACTACAATCATAGTCTGAAAGTGGCACCGGTAACTGAAAAGTTGTGTGGAAATCGGTTGTCATGGTATGGGCATGTGTTACGGAGAAATGAGGAAAATGTCGTCAGGAGAGTTTTGAGTATGAATGTCGATGGCTATAAGAGTAGGGGAAGACCAAAGAAACGATGGATGGAATGTGTGAATGATGATATGGTTAGAAAGGGGGTGACTACCGAGATGACGACTAATAGAGAAGTATGGAAGAAAGAGACATGTTGCGCTGACCCCAAATAAATTGGGATAAGGGCAGGAGAATGATGATGACTACAATCATAGCCTCTCCCATGCTGCGCCACAAAACCCTGTCCTTCGCCTTCTGCAGCCAGTCTGTCCAATATTGTCGCATGACTACACTGATAGAAAAATCATTTGAGGCAAATCTTTACACAATTTAAATTTTATATTCTGTATTGAAAAGCACTACAAATCTTATTAATATTTGGAAATCATGACAATATGGTAGAAGGAAGTAGTGTAGTAGGTAGACGTACAATCACGAGCAAAAATATGTATACACTCGGCTTTATTCAAAAGCGATTTACTCCTTTAGTTTGAATGAAATTTTATATTGTTACGAACATAGCATTTTCGTACCCATAGGTTTATGTAATGTGTCGTATTTCAACGTTGCGTTCGTTATTTCACGAAAAAATCGCAATTGAAAGATGCCAAGTATTGACATATTGGTGCTCGTGACTGTACCGATATTTTGCACGCGTTATTTCGATTTCGGAAGAAAACCGTTCCGTTGAGTCTCTCCATGTAAGTCTGACAACAAGTTTAACGAAGCGGTATCGAGATATCCAGTAACTGGAATATAGAGTTCAGATAGGCACTCGCTCCATGTATTATACTGGTATTCAGCTACATCCGGTTAGACTGGAAGTCGACTCCAACCAAGTTGGTTATGATTATCTAATGTCCATTTAACCCATAATATGTAAATAATGCCATTGCGCACATGATTATGGTTATTAGATAAAGATGGAAGAAAGAAAAAAAAAAACAACAGGTGCACTCCGGGAGTGCCGGCAGAAGTGAAAACTTGAATATTGTTACGCGCCACAATTAATGCCTGATACACGGTGACATTAGTTACCACTGGCGACATCTATTGTGGATTGGCAGAACTAACTGGCGCCATCTATTATGGAATAGTAGAACTAATAGTCACGCTATCCGTTAGCGCCATCTATTGACGAGTAGATATGACGAAGCTAGAACTTACTAGAACTATCGACATGTAGTCAGTCGGGGCCGGTATGTACTCGAACATTCTAGACGGTTCTACAATAGAAGGTTCTGGAACTATCTGCGGCACTATATAAGGCCGGGAATAGCCGCGAGCAATCAGACTTGGTTTCGCGACACAAGCGAATACATCGAAAGCGATCTTCAAGTGCGACTTAAGAGTGATTGTGTTTTATAATTAGTGTGTTTTGAATTGTTGTTAGTGTTGATTGATTAAAGTGTAACTTTTGGTAATTTTTATCGGCATTTTTAATTGTCACGAACCCGAAGCTCGTAACAATTGGTGTCAGAAGCAAGGATTAAAATCATGCCGATTTTACCTAAAGACGACACGGAGGGTATCCGTACCCGGAGTCAACGCCAACAGGAGACGGACCAGAGGCGTTTTGGTGGAGCTGCGCCGCAGAGGTCGGAGGGCCAGCTACCAACCACGGAGGCCGACCCGTCCGCAGCAGCTCCAGCATCATCAGCACCAGACTTTGCTGCTCTGATGATGATGCTGCAGGAGCAGTCCCGCCGACAGGAGGAACAGGCCCGCCGACAGGAGGAACAGGCTCGCCGACAGGAGGAACAGGCTCGTCGGTTGGAAGAACAGCTACAACACGATAAGGAGGAGCAAGCGCGCCGCCAGGAGGAGCAAGCGCGCCACCAGGAGGAGCAAGCGCGCCGCCAGGAAGAGCAGATGCTCCTTATGAAGGACCTTCACGCTACCTTCGGGAAAGACATGAAGGAGATGAAGGATAAGGTTGCTCAATGTGACAACCGCCTGACGGAAGCTGAAATCCGGATCGACCAAGTGAATGATCGGGTTGACAACGTGGTGGCTGACGTGAAGAAAACCGTGATGGCTGACGTAAAGAAAACGCTGGATTACCTTAAACTTGGGGATGGAATCGCAGCTCCCGTAGCTACAACACCTTCGCTACGTGGATTCAAAGTGCCACCGTTCGACGGAACTTCTTCCTGGTCGGCCTACAAAATCCAGTTTGAGGCTGTCATGAAGGCGAATGGTTGGAATAATAGTCAGGCCATGACTGCCCTCACCCTAGGCCTGCGCGACCAGGCCTTAACTGTCCTGGAAGCTCTCGGTAAGGAAGTGACTTACGAGCAGCTCCTTGAGGCATTGGAGGCTCGGTATGGCGACGCTCACCTGGAACACGTGTTTCGTGCGCAGCTCAAGGATCGCGTGCAACGCAGTAATGAAAACCTGCAGCAGTGGGCCCTTGAAGTGGAGAAGCTGGTGCGTAAAGCTTACCAGTCCGTGCCTGCGCTTATTGATGGGAACCTGGTGCAGGCATTCATCGACGGCATCCGCGACCTTGAAGTTAGAGCTGCTGTGAGGCTCGGGCACCACGGGACGCTTAAGGACGCCTTGGCTCATGCACTGGAGGTGGAAGCCGTGCGACAGGATCATCGTTCCCATCGCGTCAGGGAGGTTGCAGCGGCTACAGTTCGCGACCGCAGTAAAGGATACAGCCCTAGGTGCTACGGCTGTGGGGAAAGGGGCCACCTTCGATCCAGTTGCCCCAAGCGAACTGCAGAAAGAGATGAAGGTCGATCTCCAGAGGGCAGTGCAGCTAACAGTACCGCCCAGCACCAGCAGCAGGGAAACGAGTAATAGCCAGGACTGCGGGGCGGGTGCTGGCTGATGTTCAAAGAGCCCCAAGGGTTTCGATCACACAAACCCAAGACGGGAACAGCCTAATCATCAAGGGCGAGGTCAACGGAACGCCGTGTAAGCTGACCATAGACACTGGAGCCACTCGCACGGTTGTCAGTTCCCAACTCATAAGACGGTCCCTTGGGGACTCCGCATACAACCGAGAACACATTAATTTGGTAACAGCCACCGGTCAGCGCATACCCGTCCATGGAGAGAAGAAGATAGGGTTGAAGCTAGGCAACAGAATCTACCTGCATAATGTCATCGTGGCTGATATAATGGACGATTGCATCCTGGGCCTTGACTTTATGAGGAAGAATTGTTGCGAAATTGACGTCAAGCAAGGTGTTTTGAAATGTGGACAAGAGGAACTTTTCGTGGAAGGGGCGTTACAAGGGAACGTGTACAGCCTTAAGAAGATTGTTCTTCCGCCGAGATCGGAAACGATTGTGCCGGTTAGTCTTCCTCGGAATCCTGGGAAAACTCAACGTTGTGTACTCGTGGAAAGGGTAGACAATGACCTTCCATGGAAAGTGGCACGAACTTTGGTCAGAGCCACCGACATCTCAGGGCTACGTGTGCTGAACCTTTGTGATCAGGAACAGGTTATAGAAAAAGGCACACTAGTTGGTACTTGCGAGGAAGTGGATTGGTTGCGTCGATGCCAACATCTATCGACTGGGACCCTCAGCAAGGATGCACAAACAAGAGTGACCACACTTTTAGAAGACTGCCGTAGCGCTCTTTCTCAAAATGAAATGGTCAAGGCGAAGAAAATGTTACTCAAGTATGCCGATGTTTTCTCGTCAAACGATGCTGACATCGGGAGGACTGGCTTAGTTCAACACAAAATAAACACAGGAGATGAATTGCCTATCCGTCAGCGGCCAAGGAGATTGCCGGTTGCACGTGAAAAGGAAGTGGAAACCATGATTGAGGGGATGGTGAAGGATGGTGTTATTGAACCTTCATCTAGTCCATGGTGTTCACCTGTAGTGCTGGTAAGAAAGAAGGACGGCAGCATGAGGTTTTGTGTTGACTATCGTCGTTTGAACGACGTCACCAAGAAGGACAGCTATCCTTTGCCAAGAATCGATGACACGCTGGACATGCTTACTGGCGTAAAGTGGTTTAGCACGCTGGACCTGAAAAGTGGCTACTGGCAAGTTGAAATTGATCCTAAGGACAAGGAGAAAACTGCATTTTCGACAGGAAAGGGTCTGTGGCAATTTAAAGTTATGCCGTTTGGATTGTGCAATGCTCCGGCAACGTTTGAAAGGTTGATGGAACTTGTACTTACCGGGCTAATTGGCAATGCCTGTCTGGTCTACTTGGATGACATCATCATCGTAGGCCGTACGTTTGAAGAACATTTTCAAAACCTGGAACGCGTGCTCATGAAGATCCAGAGTGCCAACCTCAAGTTAAGTCCAAAGAAGTGTTCACTATTCAAACGGCAAGTTAGCTTTTTGGGATATGTAGTGTCTGAAGAAGGTATCCGCACGGATCCGGAGAAAATCGCCGCTGTCAAGGATTGGCCAATTCCAAAAGACAAGACGCAGGTCAGAGCATTTCTGGGTTTGTGCTCCTACTATCGGCGATTTGTCAAGAACTTTGCAGATATAGCCAAACCCCTGCATAAGCTAACCGAGGAGAAGCGACATTTCAGCTGGGATGGAAGTTGCGACATCGCATTCCAGGAGCTAAAGGACCGTCTGTGCAAAACACCTATTTTGGGGTACCCTGATGCGTGCAAGGAATTTATAGTTGACACAGACGCAAGCGACATAGGACTTGGCGGTGTGTTGTCCCAGCGGAATGGCGATCAAGAATTTGTGATAGCGTACTTCAGCAAGTCATTGTCAAAACCTGAAAGGAACTATTGTGTTACGAGACGAGAACTGCTTGCTGTGGTAAAGTCATTGCAGCACTTTAGCAAGTATCTTCTGGGGCGGAAATTCCACTTACGAACCGACCATGCTGCACTGAAATGGCTATTGCAGTTCAAAAATCCAGAAGGACAAGTTGCAAGATGGATTGAACTACTGCAGGAATACGACTTCGTGGTCGAACATCGCAGCGGAAAATCTCATGGCAACGCAGATGCATTGTCAAGAAGACCTTGTCCTGAAGACTGCAAGCATTGTACTAGGCAAGAGAGTAAAGAAGTCGTACCTGTGAAGATGCTCAAGACAGACCTCAGCATCGAGTGGAAGGAAAGCCTACAGCGTGCACAGCAGGAAGATTCAGACATCAAGCCGATTCTGGAGTGGATAAAGGCCAGAGCTCCTAAGCCCAAGTGGAGCGACGTCTCAGCGATGAGTTCGATCACGAAAAGCTATTGGGCCCAATGGGACAGCTTGGTGATTCAGGATGGAGTCCTGTGCCGAAAATGGGAAAATGCTCGGGGAGATAGCTGTCATTTGCAAATGGTTGTCCCTAAAGCTCAAGTACCGAATGTTCTACAGCTGTACCATAATGGATGTTCAGGAGGTCATCTGGGAGTAAAACGGACTCTACTGAAGATACGAGAACGGTTTTACTGGGTCCACTGTCGGGACGATGTTGAGGACTGGTGTCGCAAATGTACAAGTTGTGCAGCTGTAAAGGGACCTCAGACTCGTAGTAGAGGCGCATTGAAATTGTACAATGTTGGCGCACCATGGGAGAGGATAGCCCTCGACGTTGCGGGGCCGTTTCCGGAAAGTGAAAGTGGCAACAAGTATTTCATGGTTGTGATGGATTACTTCACTAAGTGGCCGGAAGTCTTCGCCATTCCAAACCAAGAAGCTTCGACAGTTGCAGATAAATTAGTTTATGAAGTCTTCTGTCGTTTTGGAGTTCCACTAGAGATTCACAGTGATCAAGGAAGGAATTTTGAGTCCCAAATATTCCAGGAAACTTGTCGAGTTATGGGTACTCATAAAACAAGAACAACTTCTTACCACCCACAATCGGATGGAATGGTGGAACGATTTAATCAGACACTGGAGAGGTACCTAGCAAAAGTTGTGGAAAATCGACAACGAGATTGGGACAAGCACATACAACCGTTTTTGTTGTCATATCGAAGCGCTGTTCACGAAAGTACATCGGTGACACCAGCCTTCGCAAACTTTGGAAGAGAATTACGGCTGCCTGCAGACCTGATCACCGGAATACCACCTGATGCCCCATGCAGTATAACGGATTATGCGAATAACTTGCGGAATAAAATGAATGACATTTGTGAGCACGTCAGACAATCGGGCCAGCAAATGTCTGAAAAGATGAAAACCCGTTATGACCGCAAAATGAACAGTAAAGGGTTCGACGAAGGTTCACTAGTGTGGTTGCACAATCCAGTGCGCAGCAAAGGGAAATCTCCTAAGCTTCAAGCTAAATGGGATGGACCGTACCGGATTGTGACAAAGATCAATGACGTAACCTACCGGATACGGAAAGGTGCAAGAGGTACTCCTAAGATCGTCCATGTGGATCGATTGGCGCGTTATTATGGAGCCGATAATGCTCGGGACGAGCATGTCTTAGGAGGGGGCAGTGTTACGCGCCACAATTAATGCCTGATACACGGTGACATTAGTTACCACTGGCGACATCTATTGTGGATTGGCAGAACTAACTGGCGCCATCTATTATGGAATAGTAGAACTAATAGTCACGCTATCCGTTAGCGCCATCTATTGACGAGTAGATATGACGAAGCTAGAACTTACTAGAACTATCGACATGTAGTCAGTCGGGGCCGGTATGTACTCGAACATTCTAGACGGTTCTACAATAGAAGGTTCTGGAACTATCTGCGGCACTATATAAGGCCGGGAATAGCCGCGAGCAATCAGACTTGGTTTTGCGACACAAGCGAATACATCGAAAGCGATCTTCAAGTGCGACTTAAGAGTGATTGTGTTTTATAATTAGTGTGTTTTGAATTGTTGTTAGTGTTGATTGATTAAAGTGTAACTTTTGGTAATTTTTATCGGCATTTTTAATTGTCACGAACCCGAAGCTCGTAACAATATTAACGTTGTGCATTTTCGATATTTTGGAATGCGGTCTACTCTCCCTCCGTCTTACGAATTTCCGATCAAGTCACGTGTCCTGACGCGAGCTCCGTCTTACAAATTTTCGATCAGGTTTAACATTTTTTACCCATCACAACAAAAGTGCACAACGCCGCTAAAGAAGTTTTCACTTCAAAAATATAAGTACCTCACTTTAAAAATTCACACACAGATAATAGCCGTAGCCGAAGCCGTATCGCTTGAAAATCACAAATCACTTGTATCACTAGACCGCTCCTTCTTTTTCCAATTGACGACGCTCACGGCGAAAGATACTCGCATAGCTTTGTAATGCGAACTCGTTCAGTCGACGCTCCACCAGTTTTTCATGGCACCTTTTGTATGTGCGCCAAATAACATTTATCGCCCCCAACGTCAGGACATCACAGATTACGACCAGGGTATAGTTAATAGCACCAACGTGATTTTTCAAAGTCTCCAGGTGCGCAATATTCTCTGCGCCACCAAAGGCAGTTTGCGCCAGATCACTTCCTCTGTTTTGGGAGGCTCTACATGAGCCTCCCATAATGGTGACTGGCAATTGGGGAAACCTTCGGGACACGTATTTGCAGTTGTACGCAGGATAACAGCACAAAGTCCGATATCGTAATCATTGTAGCTAAGTTCGTAATTTTAGATCATGCAGATGTGTCGTACTCTTAATATGGGCAAAGGAATACACACCCGAGGCAGATCCTGGCAGGGTCGCCATGTATTGTGAGGCGAGTGGAATGAAAGACGAGTTTATATGTACTGAATATATTTAGGATAAACATGATTAATATACGTAATAGTGGACACACACATGGGGAAAGGCTGGGCAGATGATGATGGACATCTAAATATTAATACATGCTATCTCTCAAACATGACTTCACCAGAAGAGTTTGAGACTCATACCCTTAAAGATGTGAACTTCTGTTACCTCCAAATTTGTCCTCGATGCGAAGAAAATCTTAGTGAAATCTACCCAAAGCGATCCAAAAAAATGCTTATTGTAGAAGATTGACTCTGAATGTTACAAAAGACTAAAACCCCATACTACCGACATATTGTCGTAAAATAAATATGTTACAATTAATCACTGACTCAGGAGCTGTTGCTTAGATATAGACATAAATCTAGACAGCTCGACACGCCAAAGATGAATAGTGCGGCATAGATTTTCAAAGGGTTTTGGTTTACTATGGTAACTCGATCGTTTTGCGAACACCTCCTGCATGTTTCTTATTCTCTGGTCTATTATTCGGCTTAGTACTATTATTCTTTGTTACTTGTATATCGATATAATCGTAAAAATCCGCTTTTTAATGTGGGTTTCTAAACGAAAGCAAAAATTGATCATATTGGAAATTGACATAATGCTATATGAAGATAATGTATTAATGACTACAGTTTGCTGCTCATCTTCTGAACTATATACGTTAGTCTCCTATTAAGAAATCTGAAGGAGTGCCTCAATAAATAGTAGAAAGTAATCTAAAATTAGCGTCATACTTAACACTTTGAGGGACACGAAACGCCCACAGGTGTAATAACAATAAAACTTATATTGTAACGTGATGTCTCTAATTTTAGACAGATTGGTGTAATTTTTAATCATGAAATCCCATGACAAAAACAGAATAAGCACTAGAAAACTGTGAAGGCGCTTTTCACAAAAATCAGATTTTTGCCTATAACAACATTTTTTTTTTGTGGTGTTCATTACAATTAGTTCGTTTTCGCTTAGCGTTCTTTCTGCTCGGCTTCTAAAGGTATGTGCGTGATGGTAAATAAATATTCTATAGCCTTCCTCAAGAATTGCGTTGTGAAAAGCAAAAACTATTTTTCCAAAGGTATGTGCGTGATGTTAAATAAATATTCTATAGCCTTCCTCAAGAATTGCGTTGTGAAAAGCAAAAACTATTTTTCATATTCAACTGGTACTTCTAGGGATTAGCGCGCCCAAACAAATTTTTTGTTTAAACCAAAAAAAAAAAACAAACTTTTCAGCATTATTATTTGTACAGATAAACGTACTAGCTTGGCTTGATCTACCGTATCCTATTTTGAACAAAAGTGGTTCGACTGTTTTCCTCTCGCCATTTTAAACTTTCCACCGTTCCGTAGTAGGCTCGAACCTGACTAGAGGCTGATGGTCGCCCATAAAATTGATAGCAGGATTTGTCCGGCACTCTTTGTATGACGCATCGAGATGTGAGTAACGTCATAACTTACAATAATCACACTATTAGTTTAGGAGATGGATGAACGTGTTGGGGTTTTGTAAGACTTTTTGGCCTTTTTTGACAATGATAGTTTATTGTAGATCATATAATTTAAGACATATTTTTATGATCGTTGGTTTCATTCTCAGCAGTAATGTTTGCGATCGCTGGGCCAATGAGACGGTTAGTCAGCTGATAAACTCTTATAGTTTTTATAAATCAACTTATTACAGAAAAGTGGTTTTCTATAATAATTATAAATCAACTTATTATAGAAAAGTAGTTTTCTATAATAATTATAAATCAACTTATTATAGAAAAGTAGTTTTCTATAATAATTATAAATCAACTTATTATAGAAAAGTAGTTTTCTATAATAATTATAAATCAACTTATTACAGAAAAGTGGTTTTCTATAATAATTATAAATCAACTTATTACAGAAAAGTGGTTTTCTATAATAATTATAAATCAACTTATTACAGAAAAGTGGTTTTCTATAATAATTATAAATCAACTTATTATAGAAAAGTAGTTTTCTGTAATAATTATAAATCAACTTATTATAGAAAAGTAGTTTTCTATTATAATTATAAATCAACTTATTATAGAAAAGTAGTTTTCTATAATAATTATAAATCAACTTATTATAGAAAAGTTGTATTCTATAATAATTATAAATCAACTTATTACAGAAAAGTGGTTTTCTATAATAATTATAAATCAACTTATTATAGAAAAGTAGTTTTCTATAATAATTATAAATCAACTTATTATAGAAAAGTAGTTTTCTATAATAATTATTATAGAAAACTACTTTCTATCGATTCCAAGGTTAAGCAAAGTGTTAATGGGTTTTTCTATCTGGAATTTCTCAGTATTTCCTGGTTGGTGGCAATAGGCTCGCCCCTCCCCTCCCTTATTACATGGAACTTTAATATAACTGGCGAAATAATAGTGTACAGTATATAGGTGCCTCTGCCTGACCCTTCGGGAGATACAGGCATGATGTTATGTTACGTACCGTTTACCAATTGTTGACTGGCTAATCTTATCGGAATAAATAATGATTGTGTAACACTGTAACATAATTAAAGAATGTAATGCCCTATCACATTGGAATAGTCAAATTTTAAATAGAAATGCTAACCTGCCATGGGGTTGTAAGTAGACTAGATTACTAAGAGCTGATTTACCAAGGTCCGATGTCTTTTATCCGCGGAATTAAGTCGACGTCGTTTTTTAAAGATTTTCTTTCAAACTGTCAAAAATTCAAAATTTATTCTCAAGATAAGACTTGTTCTAAGTATAAAAGTTTGGTGAAATTCGCCCTCAAAGAACTCTTTTACTCTTACTCCTAAAGTATAGAACAATAATCCTAGCAACAACTCAAAACAATAATTATTGTTTCTAGTCTATTTCTCAAACCTATTGTCCACTGACCTCTAAACAAATCTGATACCCTGGTAGACATCTTAATTGCACCTCAACTGTCAAACAACACAAAAGCTTTTCAAATCTAAGATTAATTTGTTAAGTTAACAATAGTGGGTACTGGTAGTCTCACTAATAGTATAGTCCACCCAGCAGGCTTTGCAGAAGTTCCACTGGCAGACTCGTAATCTTGAACTATACAAAATGATAGCCAACATTACAAGATTGCTGATGTTTCAATAGTCAGATAAAGAGATTTTCAATAGAGAGCTTGACATATTTTTCTTAAAAGAGCTGTCAAACCGCCATACTTATTCATCAGATAAAAATTGTCTGACAATATAAAATCGGAACTAGGAAGAAGACATTTTAGAAGAGTTTATACTACCTACTTGAATGATCTTGTACTATACGAGTACAAGCATACATGTACGTTTGTTTCTAGACTAATATCCAACAATGGCGCCGATTCCCTTATTCACAAACTAAACTAAATTTTAGTTCAGTGCATCTTTTTCTTTCTATTTAATTTAGAAAAGGACAGAAGATAAATATTAGTTTAGTCCTGTCAAACTAGTCAGCGCCTGGCGTAAATTGACGCATTTTTAGTCGCCATGTTTTTAATCACGTCTAAACTGTCTATGGAGTATCTTAATTTGACAGGACTAAACTAATATTTATCTTCTGTCCTTTTCTTAATGAAATAGACAGAAAAAGATGCACTGAATTTAAATTTAGTTTAGTTTGGGAACAAGAGAATCGGCGCCAATAGCTTATCTCGCCCTGATTGTGCTGATTTATTTTAAAAAACCTGAACAACCAAACCATCTCTAAGGGTCTACCATTACCTACATACACTTTCACAGTTTCAGTCAAATGCCAACTCAATCATACAACCGGTAGACAACTTTGTTGTAAAAGTCATTGCTTCTATATTTGGCTTGTCATGGTCTTCATCGCCTTCGCGATCAAGTTCGGCAGTAAATGAGAGAGCGAGAGATTAGTGCCGCCATTTTCAATTTGTTTCTTTAATTCCACGGGTTATACGAAGCTAGACTTCTGTTTTACTTTAAGATAATCTCAACTATTACTTACAGTGATTTCAGTTCGAAACTGTGCCTTAATGACTCGCTAAGTTCGGCACGTAAGCGCGGCTGCTGGCTGCCGGCTGCCGGACGCTGGCTAGCCTAACAAGTGCTTAAGATTAATGTTTACTTACGCACGCCTACGAGAAGCTAGTTCTAATAAAACAAAAGGTTGAGTTTTCGACAAAGGACTGCAGGTCGAAGTATATCATTCAAGTGTCGTACATTTTATACCCAAAAATAAAAGTGTCGGCCAAAAAAAGAAAGTACTATTTTCTTATCGGAAATAACATCTTGAAATTTTTTTACTATTACAGCGAAAGCCTAAAACTAGCCCCCCGGCTGCTATTTGAAATTGAAAATGCCAAAAATCATATTTTTATAACAACTATTTAAGCATAACATTAAAAACATACCAACTTTTAATTGAACTTAACATCCTGAACATGTTTTAACTATAAACTTGTTATTAAAATTGGACGACACGGTTGGCGCAGTGGCTGAGCGATCGACTGCTGCGCTGCGTGTCGCTGGTTCGATTTCCGCACGGAAGAAATATTAGTATTGCCTACTGGTTTTTGTTCCGGGTCTGGCTGTTTGTGTATGTGAGTTTAAGCAAAGATTTTCAAAAAAAAAAATTAAAATATGATTTCTGGCATTTTCAATCTCAAATAACAGCCGGGGTTTAGTGGTAGACTTGCGTCGTAATAGTACAAAATGCTCAAAAGGTCATTTCCCATAAGACAGCAGTACTTTTTTTTCTGGCTTTGACTTTAATTTTTGGGTACGAAATGAATGATGTTTGAAATGATCCTTTAAACTATTAATGTGCATAAAATATGACTTTTATCATACCTACATGTATGAGTCATTGTTTCAGATGTGTATTGTTACTAGCTATTTTGTGTTTTCGTATAGACTCTTTACAACTTGTTTTAGGCAATAAATGAAAACGGAAGATACAATAATCATGTATCACCTTGGTGTAAACGTGGGTAGGAACGTCGAGACATGTGTCAGTGAGCAATAGTTCTTGTCACTTTTCCTTATTATAGTACGTATAACCTTGACATGACAATAGCTTTAGTTAGCATAAATTACCTACTTAATGGCTTTTTCGGGTAGATATCTAACAGTTTGAAAACTTCAGATTCAGTTTCGTCCTTTAATACTTAAGTAATAGACAGCAATACACAGAAATTTCTAGAATTTGTCCGAAAAGAAAAATAGAAACCATATATACATCTGAACCAAGGCATGTAAAATATGGTGTACCACAGGGTAGCGTGCTGGGACCGCTGCTTTTTTTGATATATATTAACGATCTCCCTAAAGTAACATCGAACAAAATGGTTCTCTTTGCGGATGACAGTACAGCTGTAATTAAGTGTACAGATCATAGTAATTACGAGCAGGATATAAATACATAAATACTTGTTTGCATGACATAATTAACTGGTTAAGTAATAATAATTTAGTAATAAACCTAAGTAAGACGAAAATAATGCAATTTCATCAACGCAGCGAAAACCCAAATATTAGTATTGCTCACCAAGGTTGTAATATTGAGGAAGACAGTCAAGCGAAGTTTTTAGGTATAGTGATTGACAGCAAACTCACTTGGAAACCTCATGTTGAAGTTGTGTGCAAAAAACTTAGCAAATCCGCGTATGCTCTCCATCAACTTTCTAAAAAAGTCAACCTTCAGGCTCTTTTATCAGCATACCATGGACTTGTTGCCTCGGTTTTGCGGTATGGCATTATTTTTTGGGGGCAGTCCACCGATAGGGAACTAGTATTTAGGATGCAGAGGCGATGTGTAAGGTCAATGTGCGGTCTTAAAACAACCGACAGCTGTCTTTCTTATTTTCAGTCTTTAAAAATTTTAACTTTTCCATCTTTATACATTTTGGAAACAGCTCTATTTGTAAAAACCAATCCACAATTGTTTGTAAAACTGTCAGCAGTTCGAAAAAATCCGATGCGGACTAAATATGTAAACCAACTATGCCAAGTGAAATGTAAAACCGCACTTATGCAGAAAAGTTTTTTTGGTATTGCCCCACGCATTTATAACAAAGTACCTGATGTGATAAAAAATATGACTGTATTAAAATTTAAACGGGCACTAAACCACATATTAATTGAGAAAAGCTATTACACAGTTGACGACTTCCTTAGTGATAAATCTCTGCATTGATTGATAAACTATTATTATGATTGACATACATGTTCCTATTCTGACACTTTTTATTCTGATTGACACTTTGACATACTTAATTATTTTTTGACATTACTGGAAAAATGTTACTACTGATAATAGTCTGTTTGTTTATTTTATTTTTTGTTGTAATTCTAATAATTTGACATTTATATTTATTCGGTGTCAATAGAATCTGTTTTATTTTGGAATTCAATATTATTTGCATGCCCATGAGACGGTAGAATATGGAGGACTATACTTTAAGACAAGACCTATGTACCAATTACCCATGTTTGCAAAAATAAATGATTTGATTTGATTTGATTTAAATAAATGTGCTCATCCAAATATTACCTAGATACTTTAAATACTACAAACTTCTTCGTCGACCCGAATTACCTTATAACTGTTAGCCTGCATCATCCTACTACTGGGCAAAGGCCTCTCTCTAATTACCCTTTAATCAAAACTATAGAAGTTTTCAGTCTAATTTCAATTGACGGCACGGTTGGCGCAGTGGTGGACTGCTGCGCTGCGTGTCGCGGGTTCGATTCCCGCACGGAACAAATATTTGTATGACCTACATGTATTTGTTCCGAGTCTGGGTGTTTTTCTATCTATAATATGTATGTATTTACAAAAAAAAAATGTATATAAGTAGTTTATCAGCCATCTTGTTACCATAACACAAGCATTAGGTTGCTTAGCTTGGGACTAGATGGCGCTGTGTGAAATGTCCAGGGATATTATTATTATTATTATATTATTATTAATTACTTCTAGATCAACTTCCTTCAATCCATCATCACTTACGAAAATCACAACAAAATCTCTAACTACCATTTACAACTGACATTTCGAAGACCAATAGTAAGTCCCACTTAGAACTTGTCCACATGCGTCAAATGAAACACGAATGCAAAAAAGTTGACATCAGGAACGCTTGAAACTTATCTCACTTACTCCTGCCGTGTGAAACAAGTCTTCAAACTTTTCCTACCTGACAAATGGCGGACGCTCGCTCTGCATTTTTCTTGTGTACTAAAAATATGTAAAGGTGCCATCGTAAACTGTTATTAGGTAGCAATGGGAGGTTATAAAATCCTCTTGCAATGGCAAGAGGATTTTTAACAAGGAATTTAAAAAAAAAATCAGGAATACCTTGAACATAAGTTGTGTTAACCATTTTGCATGCTTTAGTCTTAAGCAAAACATGTATGATCTCATCCTTAACTCATGTAACACCTTTGTATACCATGTTTCATGCAAGTAAATAAATAAATAAAATAAAATAAAATAAACAATAAAGAGGAATGTATTTAGACTGCCTCGTTGGAGTGCTGGAGGTCTACTCCGAAGTGACACATTCGAATGATCGGATCGGAGCGACACACGGCCGATCCGAATATTATTGAAAAATGCGAAAAAAGTTCGGATCGGCGTGTACTACGAGTATGTGCACGTCTACCTAACCCTTGGATAACAGGCGTGATGTTATGTGTTATGTGTTATGTGATGAAGAAAGTATTTAATAGATTTGTCAAAAGCTTTCATAGAAAAGACGGCTAACTTTTTCACCACGTAAGTATGTTTTGCATACAACGTCATTCAGACAAGAGAGCCAGTAGTCTGGTGGTTGGGGTACGAATATACACCAAAAATCAGTTGATCCATACATTTATGTTTGCATAACTCGACATAATGTATGGATCAATTCGTCGACGATACTGCAATAGCGCTGAACTACCATCTGCAATACCGCGAAACTGCAAAAAGTAGCGAAATTCAAAACGCGCCGCGCTGTCCTAGTCTGTCATTGTTGCGTGTTAGTGAACACACCACTTTGAATAAGCCAATCAGAACCTCTCTGACGCTTCGCTGCAATAGCGCGATGCGATTTTAAATACTAAAATTATGAAGTCTTTTTTATCTCCTGTAAAGTTATCAACCTTGCAGTTACGCACTATTGCAAATAGTAGATCAGCGCTATTGCAGTATCGTCGACGAATTGATTTTTTTTTTCACGATTTCAGGGTTGGTCCCGTAGTAAAAGTTGTTCATAATGATGACTACAATGGCCCCTTTTAAGGATTAAAACAATCAAAATTTAACGGTGTAGGTATATGAGAATATAAAGTACATAGTTCGATATTATGCCGTATATCACACTTCTGTCTACCTAATAATAAAAATAATCAACCAATTCCTCTGCCAAACCTGACGATTAATTCGAAAAGTACTGTAAGGAAATTGTTTAATGTTAATTGCACACTTACAACTGCAATGGCTTTCATTTTGACAGTTCAGCAACATTCATTGCGTTATTTACGTTGATAAAACGGTTTTTTTTTTCAAACATATAAAGCAATGAATTAGCAATATCCTTCAAAATGATCCAGATTATGATTCTTAGTGAGTTTCGCAAATGCGGTGCTGGTCGTACTGCTAAATTTGAATCATACGAGAAAAAGAAACAGAATTCAGTAATGATACACATCATCATAGAATTCTGTTTCTTACAGTCGATTAAATTATATAAATAAAGGGTTATTTGTAAAACAGCAGCAACCCCTTGTACTCATCATTATGAACAACTTTTACTATGGGACCAAAACTGAAATCGCAAAAAAAATCAGCTGCTCCCTTTATTTTGACGAGTTATGCGAACACAAATGTAGGGAACAGCTGTTTTTTTTTTTTTTTTCAAAATAAAGGGAGCAGCTGATTTTTTTCGCGATTTCAGGTTTGGTCCTATAGTAAAAGTTGTTCATAATGATGAGTACAATGACCTCTTAAGAGGTTGTTGGTGTTTTACAAATAACCCTGTTTATGGATAAACACTTGGCTTTTATTCCGTGCTTATATCTCAATGCATCTCATAATATTACTACTACTACTACTATTAGTACTTACTTGTTGTTCGTTATATCTTCGCCAAGTCCACTGAACTCGAAACTTTTCTTGTTAAGGCCCGACGACAGCCAGAGTGGAGTTTTAACAGGACCTCCGCCTTATCATGGTTCCCTGGTACCTCTGAAAAGTGTGAATGGAGATTTTATAATTTAAAGTAAAGTAAAAAAGTTTTAATATAAAAATTAAAACTGCGCAAGGTTTACGATAACTTTGAAAAGTTCAGTGAAGTAAGTTGATCCCATATTGTATTAATGAAATTGGTAATTTATACTTCGTCTGCTTGAAGTATAAAAGTCATTTGTTCAACTTGGTGTAATTTATCATTACCCTAGGAATGTTCCATGGAATCAGAAGAAAGACCATGAGTATGATGAATGCAAAGCTAGTAAATCGCCACAATGTAGTCACTATAAGAGCAACATGTCAATCAATCAAACTGCCGAGCCTTTTCCCAACTATGTTGAGGTCAGCTTCCAGTCTAACCGGATGCAGCCGAATACCAGTATTTTACATGTAGCAACTGCCTATTTGACCTCCACAACCCAGTTACTGGGTAACACGATACCCTTATAGACTGGTTGTCTGACTTTCGAGCTTATTATATATACGATTGTCAAAGATCCAAGAATGACAGCCGGGACCTACTAACAGCTAACGTGTTTTCCGAGGCACGGAGGGGTCTCGGTATGTAAAGATGGTCACTAATCTACGGACCGACCGCAGCAAGCGTAGCTCAACTTGATCGATCGACCCGTGCGGTTGTTATTACTTAGCAGAAGCTTAAAAGAAGCAGCATGCTTGTCCAAACCAAAATAAAATCAACACGAAACTATCTAAAAAGGCCTTGAAAACGAACCAACTAAAATAAATATCACACTTGCATATCGGTTTCCATGACAACATCGCCTTTTTGAAAAAATAATCACAATAAAAGCGAAAAACCATCAGCGTAGTTGCATTGGTTCGTCGTCGGCCGTCACAATCCGATGCGATTTTAGAGATTTCCACTTTGTGCGAAACTTGAAAATCTCAACAAAAACCCGTAGCGGCGTTATCTCCTACATCTCGAATTGTTTTCGCTCGCGGCTTATCTACGTCCTTTGTGTTGGTTATAAATTCGTTTTCTTTGCTTTCCACGGAAAGCCCACAATGCCATTTCTGTAGATTACCTCGCTTTTTATTCGGGATATCAATTTTAGATGGCCCTTTTTCTTGAGAATCGCGTGTTGACTTTGTGATAATGGTTTATCTGCCCCCTTTGCGAGTGATAAGTTTAATGTTAATTACGAGGTAAATGTTTTGTGTCGAGCTAAACTGTTTTGAGATGCTGTGCTTCGAGTTTTATGGCAAAAAAAACGAGCTACTTACCCTTGATGATGAGATAAAAAAGCAGCTAACAACGTCTTCGCACTTCTAAATGATGGTTCCATTATAAGCATAATCGGCCTGTTGAATGTTCCCACTACCACAGATTACTAAATAGTTACCACTACTGAGACACAGGTCGTCTCTCGGTTTCGCCAGGGCGGCTTGGTAGATGTCACATGTCTTCGAATTTTTGTTCTAGGACATGCCGGTTTCCTCACAATGTTTTCCTTCACAGGTTTGAGAGCAGTGGTGATGAAATAATTTACACAAAGTAAAGCGCCTGTCTGGGTTCGAACCAACGACCTCCAACTCGTAAGTCGCGACCTTTACCACTGGGCCATCACTGATCATACAAAACATACAATATACATAGGTACATAACATAATCAGTCTATAATGTTCCCACTGCTGGGACACAGGCCTCCTCTCTGTGAGTAGAAGATGGCCTTAATCCACCACGTGGGCCTATTGCGGATTGGTAGATGTCACATGTCTTCGATTTTTTTGGTTCTAGGACATGCCGGTTTCCATCACCATTTTGAGCGCAGTGGTAATGAAATAATTTACACTAAGTAAAGCGCCAGTCCGGGTTCAAACCTACGACCTAACACTCGTAAGTCGCTGGACCACCACTGCTCAAACAAAACAACCCAACAAAATTCTCATAAATCCTAAACTAAACACGATAACTTAATGCACAAATTCAAAACAAACATCAAGCCCAAAAATTAACATTCTTAATTGCAAAATTACAACGTATTTCGAACGTTAATATTCGGAATCCGTGATCATTGTATATCAGCACAATGGTGAAATCAGCCACCATTGCCAATAACGGCCGCCGTCTGAATGGGGTCGGTGGTCAGAATCCTAATGTAACAGAATGTTGCGTGCATAAACAAGGGAATAAACAATGTTGGATGTTTTGAGTGCATGCTTTGGTACAATATTTTACTGCTTTAATGTTTTATTTTGTCCTGTTGTGAGGTTATTTTGTACAAGGGGCCTATTTAATAAAACCGACAGGTGACAGGCGGTATTCAAAGACATGTGACATCTACCAACCCGCACTGGGCCCGAGCGGTGGATTAAGGCCCATTCACTATCACTGAGAGAAGGCCTGGGTCCCAACAGTGGGAACATTATAGGTTGATTATGACAGGCGACAATCCGAGATTTCGACAATCTTACGAGAGTTTTGCATACATTTTCTGTTTTATTAAACAGCACATGTCGTTAAAGAGTGTCAATTTTGTCATTTTAAGACGAATATGTCTCATTGTCAGTTATATTAAACTGGGTCCAAGCCAGTCTAATACAAATAGAAAATATTTATTTTCCAGGTAATATAGTAAGCAGATTCACAGTTTAACAGCAAGTTGAGACGACACGAGTACCTTAAAATGTTACCTACAGCTAGGTTACAATATGGTATTTGCTGGTGAGCCTCAAACAGTTAGTCTGTATCTTGGGGCTCGGAGTACGAATTTCAAAAAATCGCCCGTGCGCAATCTATAACCATGAATTCAGCATAGGCTATATGATTCAAGTCCCTAGCGTAGAAATTTTTCGTCGGATATAAAAAAAATGTTGTTCCATACATTTTAACCACGCGTAGGTATTGCACTTTTTAACCAACTTCTAAAAAAGAAGTTTTTTTGTTGGAAAGGGTATACTTCCCAAATGGTTCCATAGAAATTTCATCAAAAACGGTTTAGTAGTTTGGTTTTTAAACCAAAATTACTGGTACAAATTACAACTAAAAAGTGCAAAATAAAAACTTTTTTGCAAAAAAAAACAACCGACTTCCAAAAACGACACTACAAAATGAAAAATAACTTTAACTTCGGAAGTCGATGGCAAACAACGAAAATGCGAACCCAACGACACCGACTTCCGAAATTAAAGTTATTTTTCACTTTGTATATCGTTTTTGGAAGTCGGTTGTTTTTTTTTTGCAAAAAAGTTTTCTATGAAACAGAAGATTTTAATTTTTTGATTACCGACAAAGAGTCTAGAATCATAATGCTGGATTCATGGTTACAGTTTCCGCACTGGTTATTTTTTTTTCTGTATATTGAAGTAAGCAGGCCTCCCACAAGGTGGACCAACGACCTTGTTATAAGCCACAGGAACCCGTTGGATGCGAGAAGCACAGAACCGGCCAAAGTGGAGGTGCTTGGGGGAGGCCTATGTCCATCAGTGGACATCTTTAAGCTGAAATGAATGAATGAAGTAAGCAGAAGCAACGGCTGACATGAATGATATCACTCTCAGTAATAAATTCTAAAACTGCTTTTAATTTCTGATATCTACTTTCTATACTAGTAATATCACGTGACTATCGCCACATTTCCAGTCAACGTAGTACTTGTTTCAATCGAGTGCAGAGCAAACGCCTGCGGCGTCCGGACGCGACAGTCGTGCCAACTGCCAACTGCTACCTCAAACTGTTCCAACAATAATGAAAATATTATCACTCTGTATCTATGAAAGTAGGTGCAGCTAGAAGTACAATCGCCTTAAGGTGCGTCCAGACATTATGAGGCGTGAGCTTCTAATGGTATATAATATAACACCTGCCTCAGACTGAGACATCTAACATATAAAAAAAATCATTTGCGGCGCATGCCTCGCTCTGTCTGGATGCACCTTTACAAGAACGTTGATCCGTTCCGACTTTGGCACATTGAACTCGTTTATTGTTGTCAGTTCTATTGCCGTAGTTTATTGACGTCGTAGTTGTCTTTACCACACGTGTGTGTTACGTCGCTGACGCATCATGACGTTCATCGTTGCCATTCAACATTTCAAGAGTTTTCATTCGAAGTTGTTCTGCGATTTCAAATATTAAGCACAATTAGGTGAAGTCAGAGAATTGTTTCGTTTGCCAAATTGGCCACCAAATTAAATTGCCCGTAAATTCTAATCACAACTGTCATTCTTTGACCGTTGGATGAAATCGATTTATAGCCATTATACACGTCGGTTTTCCTTCGACGCTTAAGACAGATTACACACTACAACGCGCCACGCGACGGAGACGCTCGGAAGACGGAGCCAAATTCCCCGCGCGGAAGTGTACGAGTATAACTGTAAAAAATCGCGTTGAAGTGTGTGATCCGTCTTTGTTTTTTTTTTTTTTATTTGTACAATTAGTCATATAATGAACGGCCACCAAAATTTGATAAATTAACTGTTTGTTTTCTTATTTTTATTTTATTTTATTCGAAAACATCCATCGGTTTCTTACTAAACTTCAACTATATCCGACAACTCTGGTTACTTATCTCCTTTGGTGACTGTGCCTAGTGTAAATAGTTGTATTAAATATTGAAAAAATATATTTAATAAACAAAGAGTAATTATTTCAACCCTTCATCGAACCGATTAACGAGGGATCACTACTCGGCAAATATAGCCAAACATACAATAAATAACTCACAAACAAGACATCCTAGTATTGGAATAGTTGGTGCCAACGAGTCGGGCTGGTTGACGTCTAACTTATAATCGCTGCCGCGAATTTGGTCGTTATAATATCCGAAACTTAACGTACGCTTACATATAGATGTACGAAAAAATGGATAACTATTACAATAATAACCAAACTAAAAACTTAATTATATACTTTTAGTGTTCATGTTTGTATGTTCGATCATCATCGTTCTCTAGTCCTTATCACAATTTATTTGGGGTCGGCACAGTATGTCTTTTTCTTCCATACTTCTCTATTACTCGTCAATGTCGGTAGTCACTTCCTATCATCTTTCACACAGTCTATCCATGTTTTTAATTCGATGTTGGTAGCAAAATAGGAATCTACGTAAGAACTATAATCTCTTTTTAACTCTCAACAACGTAATATTACTGACCGCGTTTTATTCATCCAAAGGTCAGAATTTCAAGCTTATTTGTTTATCTACTACTAGTTGTAGTTTTTTTATGCGCAGTGAAATTCTATTAGCGATATTGTACAAGACCTATGTTACAAATAATTATGACTATAAAACATATTCAATCAATTTAAGTCCGTCCTGCGGAATTATTTGCATAATACACTTACAATACAATGCCTGTCATTTTGACAAAAAAAAGAAAAAAAAACGAAGCAAAGAATTAACAATATCCTTGAAAATCCTTCGGATTATGATCGAAGAAAGTGAGCTGGGCCCCAAGTCTGCTGTTTTTATAAATTCGTCATTCCAACACGATCCCATTCCCATCCCATTGTCATTTTGCTTAAAGTTCGTAATCTGCTAAATTCTTAATGGCGATCATTGGTCGGTCAATGGTCTCGTAACAGAATTGTGTCATAATGACATTGTCGTATTGCCTTTATTAGGAAACCCGTTAGTAGAAATGATTTTCGAAAAACTACCACTACTTTATTTATGCCAGATTTCATTTAAGTATATATATTTTTACATATTATTTATTAGTGTTTTATACAAGTCAAGTGTTTTATGTAAGTCAGTCATTCATTTATCATTATGTACGAGATTACCATTCTATGCCATTTCTTTCAATGGAGTGTCAGTGGTTGACCACTGGAAAGTCATAATGACGCCATTATGTTAGTAGATTACCAAACTTGTCAAAATCAACAATTATGAAATCAATGATAGACCATTCTGACACTATTGTAATAGCAGACTTGAGGCCCAGATTTGTATGTTGCAACATTCACTTTCGTAGGCTCAAAAAGCTACAAATATTTTGCTAATCCAGCATTTTTGTACTAGGCAAGCATAGTAATAGTAGCAGCATGCCTGATCCAATACTACCCGCATCTTGTACAAGACAGTGTTGCCTTAGTTGCGCAGTTATCTCACGACGCATTGTGACGTTAGTTTCAGTTCAGCCGGCTCTATTAGGCACGAGTTAGGCTGCCACTTCCACGTCTTAAATAAACAACCGATAAAGATCAAAATTGTAGGTGATACATTGGCAAGATTTTGTTGTAGGTACCAAATAAGGGGTGTTTTTGAGGTATTTTTTTTTTGAGGATGGGAAATCATCAAATGACTCCTCCCGCTCTGGGTGGAGCAGGAGGTAGTGTCAGACTCTTACTGACTAAAACCCACCCGTGTTCCTTCCTTAGCCCTTTATGTTCCAGGGCAGCGGTAACCCTTTCGGACGATCCGGCTACCCTGGCAGGCTTCGGCCCTATCGGGCCCCGTCACTTCTGCTGACATCTCTTTGAGGCGCACGTGGAACACATACCCGCCGTCGGGCACGATTTTTGAGGTATTAAAGGATGATTTTGAAGTGAAGAAAATGTTTTGGCTGACCTCTGCTTGAACAAAACATAAAGTCTTTCAGGCCGTATTTCGCCCACGGCGGGCAATCTCAACGGAGACTAGCCTTCAGCGCCCGAGACATTATAATGCAAAAGTGTGCGCGAAGACACAGGTGCACTCCCTCTTCCCTCAATCAGATCAGAGACGACCGGAGAGAGATCAGGCGCAGGACCAAAGGTTAGTTAGTGATGGTGGATGGTGGTGTGGAGTTTTTTCATTAAGAATTTCTTAGTAACACAGGAGTTTGTAAGTTGGCGTTGTGGTACCCCCGTGCTTGGAGTATTCGAGGTTATTATAAGCCAAAGTTGTGCGAAACTTTAGAAGCTCAAGTAGCTCTGTTGACGTACAATATCATATTATTTTTCTATTGTACACATTAAAAAAGTAATATGATATTGTACGTCAATCTCATTAAAATGAGATTCGGAGAATGAGAATGACAGAAGAACAATTCTCAACTACCTCTTTAGGTACCTCTTACTATTACTACGAGTACTTTATCTAGTTTGAATGGAGTCGATAACGTAATCAAATATATATACCTACATAGACTCACGCTTTCTCCGCATGGGGGTAGACAGAAACTATAGAACGCCACCAGCTACGCTCCCTACATACCCTTTTTGCTTCATTTACGTTCATCATCATTTCAGCAGAAAGCAGTCCACTGCCGGACATAGGCCTCCCCCAAGCACCTCCACTTCGATCGGTTCTGAGCTTTTCGCATCCAACGGGTTCTTGCGGCCTTCTCAAGGTCGTTGGTCCACCTCGATTACGTTCATACATCGTTTTTAATTAAATAAAAGGTGGTGTTATTTAAACACTCCAGAAAAGTTCATACAGAAAATGTAAAAAACACTATATTTCACGTTAATCTCGAATGTCACACAAGCTTATTAAAATAAATCCAATAAAATTTAAATATTATTAAATCGCTTCGTTACATAAGTATGCAAATGAGATAAACTGTAATAAATGCTTCATTTTCGACGCACTATTGACATTGCAGAAATCAATTCATAACGATTCGAGCGAGCGATTCATTTTAATCGGATATATCATTCAACTTGTGCATATTCACTTATGAATATGCACAAGTCGATATATACAATATTACGAAAAAAGGTCCGGTAGCCGCGTTGTCAGTCAAATACAAAAGCATTCTTAACTAAGACAAATATTTTTCGCCGACTGTTCGACACTTCATGTGACCAGAAGGCTGGCGCGGCCAAAGAATTATTCATTCAATGTGGCAATGCTGCCACGCTGCCAGACTTCTGGGCACGATTCCGGATGACAGAGATGCGGTCGATTACTTTGTCGCCTAAGGGCTGATCTTTTACAGATAATTTTTATTCGTGGAATAAAATTGACGTCTGACAGTTTTTGTATGGAAGAACTGTCAAAAATTCAAAATTATTCCTCGGATAAATCTGGCGCCGGAAAAATCACTCCTAAGTATCGTTTTGTTTTTTTACTTGTTTGTATAGTTAGTCATTTAATTTAGAACCTAAGTAGTGTAAATAATTGAGTTAAATATTGTAAAAATTATGTAAATAAATCAATAAAAGGGAAATAGTAATTCAAAATAACGTAGGTTTATTTATAGATTAGAGTAAAGCCGATAATAAAGCTAAATGGCCCACGATTTCAGAGGACTATGTCCAGTAGCACTGACCTTTAAACGGTTGAATGCCGTAATTACATAAGCAATTAAACAGCCATTGTGTCAGCATACGGAGGGTTCTATGGAAGATCCATAGAATGATGTATATGATGATGAAATTTTTATTTTAACATAATATAATTTTTTTTAGTTTTTTTTTAGGCCGTTAATGTCCCACTGTTGGGCAAAGTCCTTCCCTACTCTCTTTCCCCCTCTCTCTGTCCAGAGTTGCCAAGGACCAATCTTTATGAAAGAATTTTCGGAATCGAATCAGTAGTTCCAAAGATAACCCCCCGACATACAACTCGCTTTTACCTCCTTATAATATTAGTTCATATAGTAAATAACCCTATCATTATATAGGGGGGGCCCGTGGCTAAATAATAACAGCCGCACAGGTTGATCGGTCAGGTTAAGCTACGCTTGCCGCGGTTGGTCTGTGGATGGGTGACCATCTTTACATACCAAGACCCCTCCGTGCCTCGGAAAGCACGTTAAGCTGTTGGTCCCGGCTGTCATTCGTGGATCTTTGACAGTCGTTACGGGTAGTCAGAAGCCCGAAAGTCTGACAACCAGTCCATTGGTGTAATTGCCGTATGGCGTTCCAGTGTAAGAATAAATAAATAAATAGCACGCGGTGTGGCAGACCCACTGAATGCAAAAATAAAAATGCTAGAATCATAGCAAGTTAAAAGAGTATACCCAACCATTCAATTAAAACAAATGAACGTTATAAACCAACCAATTTACAAACCAATTTTTACGCTGTTTCGAACTTTTAAGAGTGCTTGGAATTAAAAGTGTATATCAGTTACAATATTCAAAAACAAAACTTCTAAATCGAATTTCACCATCCTTTCGTGGAAACCTGAAACGTGTATTGTTTGTTTATATAAATCTACTATGATTGGGAAATGATTTAAATGTACTTACGGATAAAGCATGTATAAGTTTATAAGACATTTCGTACATAGCCCCCGGTTTCTGGAAAACTAATCAATTCAAATCAGCCGTCGAACCATGTCAATTTTTATGATTGATTGTTGATATTTTAGCCGAACGCGGATATCAAAATTAAGGCCACGCTGGCTTCGAAGATATTCTACTTTTCGACCTACAGCTTCCAGGATCATCATTCTTCATTATTTTCGTCTCGACCTCCCCCAACTATTGCCACAATGATTGGTCCAGCGCTTCCCACATATAACGAATTCCTTCGATCATCACCAGGTTGGTTTTCTTACACACCTGCCGCATTGCCGACGTGGAACGTGGAACGCCGAGTTATCGACGATAATCTCGGTCCAGAAACGTACACAAGAGAGAGACGACGACGTTACAAGAGATAAATATATTAACCCATAGAAGGACACTGAACGAGACTCAATTGAAGTTTTATTGTTACTACTGTAGCTTTGTGAGGGGTGTCAACGATAAATAGCCGACTGATGCTAAATATTTTACAATTAGTAAGTTGCAAGTCACATCACTAGTCATTATGGTACAACACTAATTTTCTAAGAACACTATTTTCACATCCGATTGTTTAGCTTGTAGGAGCGATTCTCTGACCCTCAAGATACTGTCTACCCCAAATCTAGGGATTCTTGGGCATGGCCTCTACAACCTCACGAAACAGCGCGCTGCACGCGTAGCTGAACTGTGCGCAGCATGCCCACTGATCCCCGCGCTACCGGCGACCTTCTGCCGCTGCTGTTTCGCCGCTGTTTGCGACCTGCTCAAGGCCTGACCGGCCATCTGTACCTGTACTGGCAAGCCCTGCTCTCCGGTATCCAAGCTTCTAGGTTCCTGGGAACCAAGGACGGTACCTTTCTCATCTTACACGTGCTAGTGCTCAGAACAACTGTGTGACCTTTCCTGCGACCTAATCTACTTCCTACTGTGAAGATTATACGTTCTTTTCACTAACGTGTTTGTTAACGGCCTGCGCAGCCTACCTGCAAATCCCTAACCGTTACATTACATCTGGGGCGTTTAGTGTCCCGCAAAGTGTTAATAGTACCAGCGACAAGATCGATGAAAGAGAGTACTCGCTCAACGAAACTCGCTTGGCAGGCAGAACACTCGCTGAGAGACCGCTAGGTATGACGTAGACCAGCGAGTCACTCAACGCCGTCGCACACTCACTTCTCGTTAATAGCTGGCGGTCGGACAGATGCCTTACTATGACTGACATTACTAAACTACCTTTCGATTTCAAGAGCCATTAAAGTTCATCTTCAGTGAAAGTTACATCCTAACTCGAAGACTAGGAATGTAGGTTTAAAACACAAGTTAGACAGAAACTTACCAACACAAACTGGAGAGAACTAGTCGTGATGGTATTAGCAACACTTTTGTGTAGAAAATTAGAAAAAGATGGAAATATAGTACCTTTTCATTTAGGTACATGAATACGCCAATCATTTTCGCAAAGACTCCAATCAGTGCCTTTCAGAGTCTTGTTGATAGCCCGAAATAAACATAACATCGTTGCGAATGAAACCGGGGGATAAAGTGATGCGGAATAAGCGGGGTGGGCATTCCCCGTCCACTCGCGATGGGATTATCCCCGGGGTTTTAAATCCCGCGACAGCTGAATCCCCGTTGCCCACTTGAAATACGGATTCGGCGAGCTTCCAATAAATGATTGATCATAATTGGAGAGCTCATTACTTCGCAGTCCGTGTGTGAATACTATATATGCACTTTGTTGATTTATTAAGTGTGGAAGATCCTGCACGTACTTTTGATCTGTACATGACTGAACTTTATATTGCATCAAACATAAAGTTTTTAGTCGGGTTTTTTTTTATTTTTATTGTTTATATTTGAAAAGACATTTGAACAAAAATATTTGTTTTACTACAGGGCCCGATAGCGGATAGCGATTATTTTTATTATTAATATACTTAACTTGGGCTGATTTTTCAATCATCTGATAACTTTATTCGAGGAATAATTTTGAAATTTTGACGGTTATTTCATAGAAAATATGTCAGACGTCAATTACGAATATAAAATATCTGTCAATTGAAAAATCAGACCTTAGTCATTATTTCCCAGTATTGGTCACATAAATTATTGAAAGGATACAATTTCAGAATATGTTTATTTATTACTTGGACACAACCAATTAATATGTCCAACATAACTAATTACTATGAACACAGCTAATTTATTAAATACATTCGTGAATCAAGGTACGAGTATTTATGTGCTTATAATAGAAACTAATTAAAAATTACACAGTTCCTATACGCAGGTTAATTTTAAAGTTCGATCACTTCGCTTAGATTTCTAACATTTCTAATGCATTGATTAAATCGTAGGTACCAGGGCGTCAGGTTCTCAAAGAACTAACTGCGGCACATTGCCTGCATTATGAAGGCTTTACAAGCCAAGTTCCACACTTAACTCGGTCCACTCAGTTTCATGGGCGCGCAACAAGTGCTTTCCATAATTGAACACACCTGCTCTGCTGTTGTTATGTGTCTCTAGTACTTCGATGTACATTATTGTACTGATGATTTTTTTTATTAAGTAGTCGTTCGAAGTTATGTGAAGTTTTGCATTATTTATTTGGAAACATTGAAATGTGGCTTAAACATTAAAGTACCTGCCTCCTTCATAATAATAATATAGACGGTTACAAGCACTTCATCGTCCACTTCACCATTTTGTACGCGAAACTTTGATGCAATATTCATCGAAAATTGTTCCAAAACTAAAGAGTACAGGATGTGTGTATAGCCCATGGGAACGTGCTACCGGAACTCTAAGTTGCCTAGATGCCTTTCTCCAGGATGCCATCGGTCTCTTTGCAAAATTTTATTTAAATCCGTTCAGTGGTTTAGGCGTGAGAAGGTAACATACAGGATGGATGTATTGTAATCGACCAAACAAACGACAAGAGGGCCATAAAATCTAGATTTAATGTCGTCAAAAGCAGGCTTAGTCGAGCAGAGTGAATTCAAAACTAACCGCCTGCTAAAAACCTTAAAAGAAATCACAAAAGAAACCCTTTGGAACAATTTAATCACGCAACATTACCGGTTCTTACTAGAAATTGTAAGTAATCTCTCTTTGTTACAGCTATATCCATATATAACTGGGGACTTGATAGGATATCGAACAAATGTTCAGTCGCTACCCGGACAAATTGCCCAGCTTACCCGGCCCGAGTGGATCTATTATGTGATGTTTTGCTGCGGCGTTTATCACGGGTAGTGATATTATTTTGTTAAAATAGTGTCGCGATCAATTTGGGGTTATAAATAGAGGTTTATGGACAACTGTTCACCCATTTTGGTTGATGAATGAAAGGTAGTGACAGCGGGGTAATTCCGCACACACATAAAATGAGAATTGATCGCAGTAGGTTTCAATTTGACAGTTTACCCACATTCATTGCGTTATTTACGTTGTTGAGCAGACGAATTTTTCAAACCTATGAAGCAATGGATTAGCAATATCCTTCAAAACTCTCGAATTGTGATATTTGTAGCGGAGTGAAAGAATCCCAATTGTGCTGGGGTCAGCTTCCAGTCTTACCAGATGCAGCTGCATACCAGTTTAGGGAATCTCGTACTCTTTTGGAAATGGAATAAAACTCGTTTATAGGGATACCAATACTATTTCTTTATTTTCCTAAGATACTCGTATATACCACTTTAAACTTTGCACATAGTGGTATGCTCACTTGACACCTTATTTATAATGGACCAATCAGAAGAGTCGTACGCCTTTCGTATTTCGGTCTACGACACATAAGTATCTCACATATATATACGCGCAGCGCCGCGAGCGTCGTCTTCAGTTACCAATCAGTTACTAACTCGGCGCACAGTTGGAACAACGTACTATCGATCACGGTCCTTAGTGCGTGGCTATGCGATGTCGTGGTCGGATGTTTATGCTGTATGTAGACCACTACATTACTACCGGTTTCGATATTCTGCCCGCTCTTGTGATACGGTGTTGCCGGTGTTGACGTATTCGTTCCTGCGTCTGATTCCATGTTCAATCGGAATGCTGGCTTCAATCGATCGACGGTTATATTTCCATGCCTGTTGCGCAGCTGTATAGTGTAATATTTATCTGTGCGCTTGATGACTTCATACGGGCCACCGTACGAGTATGTCGGCGTTAATAATAAAAAAAAAAATGTTTATATCATCAGCTCATTTAAAATAACATTGTTAAGTTTGAAGTAACCTTTTAAGCAAAGATTTGCTTGTATTAGGTGGCTCCGCTCCTCTAGTTTACGTTAACTATACATAATTATGTGAAAGAAAATATAATAAACAATTGATAATTTTGAAAGCATGCTAAGTTTAAAAAATAAAATTATGAATAAAATTATGAAATGCAATTTAAAAGATTATATAAATTAGAATGCGCACTGGGTTTTGTATATGTGTGAGGTGGGGGTGTGTGTGATGTAGGGGTGTGTGTGTTGGTGTGGAAGGTGATTGAATCTATAGATTATATATTATATATTTTGGGAATTATGCGATTGTGTGTTAATGGCTTGTTGAAGTGAAAACTTCTTTAGCGGCGTTGTGCATTTTTTTGTGATGGTTAAAAAATGTTAAACTCGCGCCAGGACCCGTGACCTGATCGAAAATTCGTAAGACGGAGCTCGCGTCAGGACACGTGACCTGATCGAAAATTCGTAAGACGGAGGGAGCATTCCAAAATATCAAAAATGCACAACGTTAATATTCAAGTTTTCACTTCTGCCGGCACTCCCGGAATGCAACCCGTTTTTTCGATGCGTCATTACGCACGTATACATAAAAGCAGTTACGTAACTCGTCATGTATAAACGTTGCTTGGTTTTGGTTTGATTTCCGCTGCGCCTGTGCTTTCTTAAATGCCTCATTCAGCTTATGCACTATGCTTGAAGTTGTATCATTATATCTTGTGCATTGTTGATAAAATTCTCCGGGTAATCGTAATGCTTGACCATATAATAATTCGGCTGTACTCGCGCCGACGTCTTCTTTGGTTTTTGCTCGCAGTCCTAGTAGTACCGTAGGTAACTCTTGCGACCATGTTGACGAATTGAGTCGCGCAGTGAGTGCTGCCTTCAGTGTTCGGTGCCAACGTTCTATCATTCCGTTACACTGCAGATGGTAAGCAATGGTTCGGGTGCGGTGTATGCCCATACAATGCATTCGTTTTTTGAACAACTCTGATTCGCGCCGTCGTGGTCGGATGTTGATACTGTATGTAGACCACTACACCAGTATTTTACATGAAGCGACTGCTATATCTGACCTCCATAACCCAAGTACTGGGTAACACGATTCCCGTTGGTAAAAGAACATCATCATGATCTCAATAAATATAAGCCATAGATCTGGCTAAGGTGTATTTTTTCTAAAGTATCATCACTCGTAAATGCCTTCCTTAGAAAATACGGGCAGAACTGAACCAAAACACCTCTATTCAGATTCAATAGAAGCTTCTAGAAATCTCAATTCAAAAAACCGTTTCCCGAAGCCGTACAAAGTCCTCATTTTTCCTAACACTCATGAAGCGAAAAAGCTTAAAACCGATATCTAAATAAAAAAAATCCTTGAGGACGTCGGTAAAGTGGATAGCGTGGCTTCGGCTCAATTTGTATTACTTCGTCACACTTCGGTGTCCTTCGGAGAGCTTCGTCGAGGTATTCCATTTACTGTGAAGGGGATTTGAGTTAATCTGCCTTCGATAGGACAATTTGTATCGCCCATTGCAATACTCAACAATTGGCTTGCATTCAGAGTATGTGATCTGTTTCTTGTAATTTGATATTGTGCCCTTTTTCTTCATTTTTGCAAAGGTTTCAATTGAAAAAGAAATAGTTTATTGTTATTTCAAGGAGTTGATGTTATTCCTATATTTTATGAGGTTTTTATATGGGAAATAATAAAGCTTCCGAAAAACAAATTAACTTCCAGCGATCTGTGGTTGACTGTAATACTAAGCTGTGTTAAAATGAATTACCGAAAAATTAATACATTAATACAACCGACTAAAAATGTTGTATTTAACAAACAAACATGAAGCTTATACAAATTATAATTCTCCGAAAAATAATCTATACTTTCAAATAATTAACTAAATTTCCAAGAAAAATATTAAACTTAAAAACTAGTTTCAGAAAACAAATGTTCTGCTAAAATAATCTTTTTCTTAAGCTCTATAGAAACCAGCTTAATTTCTATTATTGGTTATAGAATAACTTTTTAACTCTCAATTTTAATGAAAATAACTACCTACCAGTCGGCCCGCGCGGGCGCTTCGTGCGTGTTGCTTCGGGTGACATTGGTTGCGTTCGGGTGCAGAGCGATAGGCGCGCTCACATTCGAGTTATCATTTCGTTCGTTCGTTTATGTTTTTTTAGTGAAATTTGCAACGTAACACGCATATATATTTTTTAAATCCAAACAGCTAGGTTAGGTTAGGTTAGAATTGTGACCACACAACGCACGAGCCGAGCGAGCGAAGCGAGCGGTGCCGCGTTAGCGGCCGGCGAGTGGCAGTTTTTAATGTAAAACCTAACCATCAAAAATCAATTCAATTGTCTTTTTTTTTTTTTTTGAAACAAGGGAGACCCAACTTATTAACACTGTAGTACATTTTATCCATAAAAATAAATTATGTTTGAGTAATAAATGATATTGATTACAAGCTGATTTTAATATTTCTTAGGAGTATCTATGGAATCACTAAAAGTATTTTTATAATGTCACAATAGTTTAACAAGCGCCACAGTTATAAAATGTGTAAGGTTGATTCTAAATTTATAAAATAGGTAAGTTACGATAAAAATGATTACCTATAGATTTCGGTACAACGCAATTTAAGCTGGTGGAAAAATATTACGTCAGCAAATATTGTATTAATTTTTCGGAATTTTCAGCATTTTATTTGGTCGTTTCTTTATTTCTATTCGCTTATACGTTGTCGAAAAGTTAGTATTTAAAGCAGTAAATTTCATATTTTATGCTCGTATTTTAATTTTTTTTCGGAGCTTTTAATACTACCCTTTTTAATTATCATATTAAATTAATTATCTTAGTTTATTATAACGGACACACACTTCCCTATGTGTATTCTAGCGTGTGGCACTCGTGGGTTGCAGCTGAAAATCAGCGTCAGATGGTGGACCTTGTGTTGTCATCTGACTGTTTTCTGTTTTTTTTATTGTTCTAAAGTGTATTTTTTGCTGTAATGCCAATAAACGCAATTCATTTCTTTCTTTTCTACAGCAACATCCTTAAGAGCAGTAAAAATGTCTTGTTATTTTCACTTTTCAAAAACTGTTGTTTGCTTAATAATTATGCTTTACTACCTTCACGTAAAAATAAACTAACCAATCACAAAGCCTAACCTTAAAAAACCAACTTCAATTACAAAATTAAACTTCCCAAGCCAACAACCCGAAACAGTACGGTAAGCTCAAATCACAATGATCTATGTTAACAGATAAACACCCATTTTTCCCCAAAAAAGTTTCCCAAGTTGCCTCTACTCGGAATTTATGACCCCATAAAAAATTACTTACGAAAAGCAAAGGTAGACATTAGGGTGTGAAATGAGACATATCGCGAGATAACTACACCGCAAATAAGGCTGGCTCAGTCCCGCGAGACTTACTGGCACGACGAGAGAGAGTCAGAAGGTAAAGTCCTGTAAAAAAATACTTCTCCTTCTTCAGACTTTCGCCACCCAATGCTGAATGCATGAATCCTACAATGCACGCCAGTCTTCTCTGTCTCTATCCTTCCAAAGCCAAAGTCGTCCAGCAATCATGACCTGCACCCTAATTGCGTAACACACAATTAATCGGAATCGGTTTCATTTTGACAGTTCAACAACATTTATTGCGTTATTTACGTGTTGAGCAGACAAATTTTTCGAACTTATGAAGCAATGGATTAGCAATTTGCTTCAAAATGATTCAGATTCACCCTAATTGCGTAACACACAATCAGTAGTAATCTGAATCATTTTGAAGCAAATTGCTAATCCATTGCTTCATAAGTTCGAAAAATTTGTCTGCTCAACACGTAAATAACGCAATGAATGTTATTGAACTGTCAAAATGAAACCGATTCCGATTGATTGTGTGTTGCGCAATTAGGGTGCTGGTCTTCGGTCCACCTCATCGGCTGTCTGCCCACACTTCTACTACCAGGTCTCGGTCTCCAGTCCAGCTTATTTCTACCGCATCTGCCATCTGTTCTACGCCCTAGTAGAACAGATGGCAGATGCGGTAGAACAGTCCCACCCAATTCCACTTTCTTCGAAATACTATTCCATCCTACTTTTTACTATGGCAAGCAAAGCCGATATCGACAGTGAATTGGAAAAGCATTGTATAAATAAAAAATAAAACGATAAAAGCTTCGATGATACAGTTCAACTTCATGTAGATCTTGTAGGGATATTTACTCGACTGAAACTAATAAATAGATAAAATTACTAAAATATTATAACTATTACATAGAACATCAAATCCTACTAATATTATAAACGTGAGAGTTTTTATGGATGGATGGATGGATAGATGTTTGTTACTCTTTCACGCCAAACCTACTGAACGGATTTGTATGAAATTTGGCACACAGATAGTTTATAACCAGGATTAACATATAGGTTATTTTTTGTCCCGATATTTCCACGGGATCGAAACTTATGCGGGTGAAACCGCGGGGCGCAGCTAGTAGATATATAATACTGTGTTTTCACAGGTTGAATGTCACATACACTGCTACAGTGATCTTTAGATGACAGGTGACATTGACGTAAGTGATGTTCCATTTCAACGATACTCAACGTAAATTAATATCTTATGAATGAAAAATTTGTAATGTAAAAAAATAATTGTAATTTATATTTCCATAATCGGTATTTCATAGAACTGATCTGTATGATTCTATTAATCGTCATACAATTTAGACCATTATTGAATTATTAATTTTTGATGACCTTGATTATTTCCCCTCCTTTTTAATATACTTGTACTACATATTATTATTTTAATTTATGTAAATGTTTTTATTGTGACGTAAAAGACTACTTCGAAAACAGGTTCTAATTCAATTCTAAAACAGGTTTCCGAACATAACTTATAAGTTGTAGTTTTTGAATAATCAAAACAAATGTTAATTAACTTAGGTAGCATCACAATAGATGATAAAGTTGTAATTAATATGATGCTAACAATGTTTGTTATGATTATATATTCCAGTTTTAAAGTAACAAGAATCAAATGATTGTCAGATCGTTCAGTTGATATTAAGGTGGATGCTCCAAGGTAGCCCGCGAAATTCAAATTTTCTTACGTTTTTTGCAATTTTCTGGTCAGTACTAAGTTGTACGTTGATTAAAATATGATTCGCGGCCGTAACAAATATGTATTTACAGAATTATAATAATGAAAGTCATCAACATAGCTCTCTAAGATCAAGTAATCCTACTGAATGAAATCTTGACATTTTAGGATTATGCTAACTTAACAAGTTGTATTACTGATTCTAATGATTATTACTCAGTACTAAGTCTGTCTGTTAATCAAAATTTGATTCGCGACCATAGCAAATATATATTTACAGAAATATAATCGTTAGAAGCATCAACACAACTGTCTACGTTAGAATTGGAATTGGACAAATGTTATGATATTTTGAAGAAATAGTCAGAAAAGTAATAGTAGTAGTAGTAGTAGTTAGAATATTATTTTGATGATTCCAATGATTATAATTCTGTACGGACAATACAAAAAAAAAAAACAACCGACTTCCAAAAACGACACTACAAAGTGAAAAATAACTTTAATTTCGGAAGTCGGTGTCGTTGGGTTCGCATTTTCGTTGTTTGCCACCGACTTCCGAAATTAAAGTTATTTTTCACTTTTTAGTGTCGTTTTTGGAAGTCGGTTGTTTTTTTTTTTTGCAAAAAAGTTTTTATTTTTCATTTTTTAGTTGTAATTTTTACCAGTAATTTTGGTTTAAAAACAAACTACTGAACCGTTTTTGATGAAATTTCTATGGGACCATTTGGGAAGTATACCCTTTCCAACAAAAAAAGAATTTTTCAAATCGGTTGGTAAGCGACGGAGTTATGCGCGAACAAACATAAAAAAAAAACAAACATCCGAATTGAGAACCTCCTCCTTTTTTAGAAGTCGGTTAAAAACAAATCAACTCTCACGACAAATCCCATTTAAAGTGGTGGCCACTTCATATACATAGATGGATCGCACATGATGAGAGCAAGTCGTATGTACAGATGCCAGCACATCAGGCTACTACATCGACTGTCAAATTTCTTTAATAGATTTTCAGCTTTATCGCTAAAGTATTAAGGTTCAAGGTTTATTGGGAAAGTTTGACAGTTTCGGGTGGCTTGACCTACTGGCGTCTGTACAACGCAACCTGCCAGGAAGCTGATATCGACATTTTTAATACTAGTGTTACTAAATTTAGGAAAATTTTTATGTAATTGCTTCTTCGAGCGTAAATAGTCATTTTTCTGTTTGGTGTTATATTATGTAGTCTATTATCAATTTTCTGGTTTTTTTTTCTGTTTTCTGTTTCATATGATTTATATACTACTTGTGGAAACTTGTTACTGGCCATATTTTGTATAAACTATTATTTTACTGTATCTGTTTAGCTGTAAGTTTTCCTAAAATAAATAAATATTCTGTCACTTCGAAGGTCACTTTTAAAATTGAACTTCTGCGATAACCTCGATGGGGAACCAAGTTACCGGTCATCATCGGTCAAGTTCGCATAAAATCCCCTACCATGACGTAATATACGTATTCTTATAAGTTTTTCGTGCGAATCAAACGTATATGTATATCCGTAATTTTAGAGCTGTGGAGTCTGTTTATTAACTTACATAAATAATTATTAATGTATATCGTGGTTTTAAAAGCTGTGAAATGTGTTAAAAGGAAAAATGATTGAAAGTGTAAAAGTTACAGTGAAGTGCTATTTATTGATTTTAAGTTTATTTATTACAGGTATTTTGTTTATTTATGTACTTCTAAAATTTTGTATACAGTGTGTATCTGATGTTGCCTTCAATGTCATTTATTTGTTGAAATAATTAGGTACTTAAATGAATTCCTGTTGCTTTGTGTGTAAACAATATACAAGGTCAAATTAAATTACATAACGAAACTCCGTAGGCGAGGTGTGGGAATGATTATGATTTTTTCAACTCATACTGTAAGTAACAACTTTCCCAGCAGTCGTTACCCCCAAAAAAAACATTAAATATTAAATATATTTTTTTAGTTTCGCTAGCTAATTTAATTTGACCCTGTATCTAACAGAAGGTCGGTTTATACTTTTGAAACATATAGAAAAAATAGCTAATTTTACTTGTTGTTACAGTATCGTTGGCACAACATTGGTCTCAAAATGATTTTAACAATAGAAACGTAAGTTTTTGAATAACTTCCCTAATAACAAACTAATAGTTATTGTCACTCGTACAGTCACGAGCACCAATATGTCAACACTTGGCAACTTTCAATTGCGAGTTTTTCGTGAAATAACGAATCTAACGTTGATATACGACACATTACATAAACATATGGGTTCGAAAATGCTATGTTCGTAACAACATAAAATTTCATTCAAAAATAAAGGAGCTAAATCGCTTTTGAATAAAGTCGAGTGTATACATACTTTTGGTCGTTACTGTACCTATTGAATATTCAGTTATCAAAAAATAAATAGCTATCCTACTAATATTATAAACCCGAAAGTTTGTGAGGATGGATGGATGGATGTTTGTTCCTCTTTCACGCGAAAACTACTGAATGGAATTGGATGAAATTTGGCACACAGATAGTTTATAACCAGGATTATTAACACATAGGTTACTTTTTATCCCGATATTCCCAAGGGATCGAAACTTATGCGGGTGGGGCGGGACACTGCTAGTAATATTATAAAGGTGAATGTTTGGATGTTTGTTACTCAATCACGCAAAAACGGCTAAACGGTTTTTGTTGAAATTTAGCACACAGATAGTTCATAACTTGGACACGCAACATCTACGATTAATTATTTAAGTAGGGATGGCATGGCATTGAAATATAGATATTTTTCTCGGAATTACCTTGACGATCTCACGATGCCTTTAATATGTACGGTCACCAAAGGAGATAAGTAACCAGGGTCGTCGGATATAGTTGAAGTTTAGTAAAAAACTGATGGATGTTTACGAATAAAATTTCATTTTACTCGTATTTATAGAAAACAAACAGTTCATTTTTTTAAATTAAATTCATTCGACAAAATCCATGAGTTTCTTACTAAAGGACAATGACCAAAAGTCGTACAAAAAGTCTCATGCATCAAGATCAAAATATTATAGTAATTATTTTCAAAACTTTTCACGGCATTACGCGTCGGCGATTTTTGAACAGGGAATTTAATTTAAAGTAATAATAATAATAATAATTTTTATTGTTCAAACACACACATACAGTTATAACAGATAAATCACTGGTCTCCACACTAGGATTCCCTGTGTCGTGGAGGCCAGTCTCTTTCATCGTGGTTGAAAAAAATACAGTGTAACTTAAGTATATTTTATGTACCTATAAAAAAATGAGAAGTGAGACAAAAACAAATAATTATACATGTCGTCTTTTGCAGTAAGAGTGTACAAAAGTGTGAGTTGTGTAGTGTTGGCGGGTATGTATGTATGTTTGTGGTTGTGCGCGTGTAATGTCTCCAAAGCTAATATGTCATGGTAGATTGTAAAAAAGTGATGATGTTGTTTTATTCCCTTTTTTTTTTTTTTTGATGATGGGAATTCATCAAATGACCCCTCCCGCTCTGGGTGAAGCAGAAGGGAGTGTCAGACTCTTACTGACTAAAACCCACCCGTGTTCCTTCCTTAGCCCTTTATGTTTCAGGGCAGCGGTAACCCTTTCGGACGATCCCGCTACCCTGGCAGGCTTCTGCCCTATCGGGCCCCGTCACTTATGCTGACATCTCTTTGTTTTATTCCCTTTACATGACATTCCGTTTCAAATGATATGATTAATATAACCTTGAATTATGAAAGTGTCATGATAACGTCTTTCAAAAAACATGTAAAAATATTATACTTTGCCGATTCTACATTAATTAAAAATAACGAGAATAAAATAGAATAGAATTTTTATTTAAACGATTATCACTTTTTAGAGTAATAATTGTGTATGTCAAACAAAATAATGTACTCAGTTTTCAGGTTATTTCGATTTTTTTGAAAATCTCCGAAACCCGGGTTTTGTTTACAAATAAACTTTTGTAGGAGTTAATATGATAAGTGTAGTGTATAAAAAGATAATAAAAATATATAATAAAGATAAAAATCTATAAAAAAAAGTTTGACTTTGATGCAGCATGGTACGGGATTCCATACATCCATGAGCATTGTTCTTTCAACTATATCCGACGACACTGGCTACTTATCTCTTTTGGTGACTGTACATTAAACAAGACACCTGTATTTGTCTTACTTCAACATTGGATTAACAATACATAAAGATTTACGAGAATTTACGTCTACTGTCACTGCAAACTAAACTTTAATCACGCGTCCTAGATCTCAATATGAATTGCATCTACTACAAATAACACGTTGGCACTCGTGAGTATATTGTTTCTTAATAACTCCATACAATATTAAGAACAATATCCTGGTCACTCACAACGATAATATGACGTCAGAAATAGGTAAATAGTATAATTTCAATTAAAGTGGGCACGAACAGCTCATAGCCATGCTATCGAAAACGTAAATAGAGTTTTTTTTTGGTTTCGACCGGAACGTTTGACATTTCGTCGTCGCTTTCTCCTCTGTTTTTACATCACTGTGAAAATTACATTAATCTATTTATTTATCCTTCTACTGTAACGCAAAAAGTTACTCCATGTGCTGCTTTCCATTCATCCTGTACACGGTGGACATCGAAAGGGCGGCGATGGACACTCACGTTCACGCAGCATCAATCCACTTCTCCATAGTTCCAAAATTCCATCCATATTGCGCGCATGCTTTGCGGTTTTCTCTGCTCTCAAAACGGTGAAGGAAAACATCGTGAGGATACCGGCATGTCCTAGAACCAAAAAATCGAAGCCATGTGATATCTACCTTCCGCAGTGGGCCAGCGTGGTATATTACTTCCTCTCGAAGAGAGGAGGCCTGTGTCCCAGCTGTGGGGACTTTATAGGATGATTATGCAATGAATTTTCCAAAACAACATAAAAAAACGGAAAATGTTATTGTCGTTGTAATAAGGTTTAAAATAACCGTGAAAACACTATAAATAGTTACTTTATGAATTATGGTCAAGGATATTATAATATTAGTAGTAAAAATATTGAATCATATTGGACCTGAGACGGGGCTTGCCCTAGTCCTTACATCGAATACTACTTTCTGACGTCATAGTTCGGCAATCGTATAGTAATGGCAGCGCGTGCGTCGTTGAAATAATTTCCTTGTACAGACGCCAGCAGGTCAAGCTACCCGAAACTGTCAAATTTTCTCAATCAACCTTGAACCTTAAGGCTTTAGCGATAAAGTTGAAAATCCATTAAAGAAATTTGACAGATTGTAGTAGCTTGATGTGCTGGCGTCTGTACGTAGATTTATTCCACGGCACGACTACTATAGAGAAATTATAATGACGTTATTGTATCTTATTGATACAATAACGTCATATCTCACTTGTATCCATTGATTACCTTATTATGAAGTCACGTACTTAGATAAAAATAACTAGACAAATCTTAAACGATGTAGGAAATATTAAAATTAACTAAACCAGTTTTGAATTCGCCATGACCAGAGGGCTGGCCTATTTTTAGCCCAAAGAATCAGCATTGCCATCCAACGTGGTAATGCTGCCAGCCTTTTGGGCACTATTTCCATTGACAGCGATGCCGACGAATTTTTTGATGGCCAATGGCTTCTGTATTTTTCTTTTCTTTTTTATTATGTACTTGTACATAATATTTATATTTTATTGTTAGCTTGTATATTCTAAAACCCAATTTTCTCAAGTTTCAAGTTTTCGTTCATAATTATTGTTATATTTTCAGCAGGCAGATGAATGGGTATGGGGATATGCAGTAGATACTAAACCAACAAGTAAACCAGTGAGTAAGCTGTAGTACCTACTCGTCGAACAATAGCAGTGTCTCCTTCTCTATTACGAGTACTTCTGTAGAAACTAGAAACCGTCATCTAAATGATGGACATCATCATCGTCATGTCGAAGGACTGATGGCCGGTGGAGCAGTCGAGTCTTGGAGTGGAGAGCGTCGCGTATCGACAAGCGTAGCGTGGGATGGCCCCCAACTAGATGGACCAGCAACCTTACTAAAGTAGCTGGGACAGACTGGATGCGGAAGGCAGGAGACAGGGTGTTGTGGCGCAGCCTGTGAGAGGCCTACGTCCGACTGTGGACTGCGTTAGGCTGAGTTGATTGTATGATTGACCCTAAAACTTAAAAATACCTACTTACATTTAAAATTAATTTTCCAGGATGTTCCAGCTAATCCAGACAGGACTCATGATAAAATTACGGACCCCTGCGCGCCATACGACCCACCGAAACCTAACTTCAGTGCACCTGGACGACGCATCTGTGATATAAGTAAGTTAATATTTTCAAACAAGTCTTTCTAAGCCATGTGTGAAAGACTAATTTCTGCCCCCGCTTCATCTGCGTGAAATTTCTGATTCCTCCGACCCAGCCCATCGCATCGTCAGCCCGCCCTTTTACTTTGTATTCACTTAGCGTTCTTTCTAACTTCTTTTCTTTTTGCTCGGCTCCTTAGAGCCACCGCGGGATGTTAATTAGTAAATAACCTTTCTCAACAATTGGGCTATCAAATGCAAAAATATTTTTTCAAGTCCCACCGGTAGTTTTAGAGATTACCGCGTTCAAACTAACAAATTATTCAGCTTTATAATTAGTATTTATATTTATATAAAATTTATATATTATTTATTTTTATTATTATTTAGATATTTTTTTTGTAGTATTTTTATTTATATAAATACTAATTATATTAATATATATACTCGTAGAGTATTAGATGTAATAATTATGTGTGTTACAATTTAACCAAAAAAAATAAATGTTAGACTGCCTAGTTGGTCCAGTGGTCGCCAGCGCTACTGCATGACGTTCTGGGGTAGATTTCCGGGTCGGGCAAGGTGTTATTGGGTCTTTCCACCTGGAATTTCTCAGTAGCGGCGAAATTTGGGTGTACTTTAGATATTCCTCTGCTGAACCCTTCGGGGAATACAGGTGTTATGTTATTATGTTAAATAGCAGTATCTAAAATGATTTGTTTAAAATATTTCGTTCTTGTTCCAGAATGCTATGAATACATTTGGGAACTAAACACTAGACACGAAAGAACTGTGAGATCAGAAGAATGTAAGTGCCAACTATATTTTCTTTTTCTTTTTGTAAAAGGGAAACTAAAGGCTAATATGGGGGAGACCTTTGCCCAGCAGTAGGACAATATATGCTAAAGGAAAACTGAAACTATACAGGGTGGCAGGGACATCGACGCGCAAACTGAAACCATGAAATCAGCACATAATTCTGGACCTCGCGGTGCGTACAAAATTTTCGTCGGTTATCAAAATGTTTCACAATCATGTACTGAATCCTTGGTAACAGGTTGCGCGTTAATGTCCCTGCCACTCTGTATTAAACATGTACACTGTACAGTCAACTCCACGTACAATGCAACAATTTGACTTCGACTGCGCCTTTATTTTGTAGCAGAAAGGGGGTTTTCTCAGTTCGTGTTGCCAGAAGGGGTCCCATACTTCACCTCCTTCTGCGAAGCAGTCATGCTAGCGAAGGAGGTGGCGGGGTGGGCGAGAGAACGCGCCTTGCGCACCTCACGCCTCAGCCACCGCGGGAGACGCTCCGGGCGTCGGGAGCCGCGTGACGACTCCCGGCCACCGTAGGCGCGGGCCTGCGGGCGGTGAGTAATGGGTAACTCACCGTCCGATCAGGACCAGGCCCGTGCCGGACGGCGTGTTGTGTTCCACGCGCGCCTCAAAGAGATGTCAGCATGAGTGACGGGGCCCCATAGGGCCGAAGCCTGCCAGGGTAGCGGGATTGTCCGAAAGGGTTACCGCTGCCCTGGAACATAAAGGGCTAAGGAAGGAACACGGGTGGGTTTTAGTCAGTAAGAGTCTGACACTCCCTCCTGCTCCACCCAGAGCGGGAGGAGTCATTTATGATTTCCCATCCTCAAAAAAAAAAAAAAAAAAAAGGGGTCCCATACTTTTTTGGGTCGGCACATTCGGTCGGCAGTATTTTTTTACAACAAAGCCAACCCGAAGCAAATACCTTCCACACATATTCGGCTTTCATTAGCTCGTGCGGATCTGCAAACTCCGTTCGGCATCTACCCTAGCTCAAACTTTTTCGGGATCGAACAAAGCCGGTCGGCTTTTTGCCGCCCGACTGTGCCAAATCATGCCGCGGCTCCAGAAGAAGTGTGTAGTACCTACCCCTGATGTGCGACTGTAAATTATTTTTGTAGGTTTGACAAAATTGGAAAATTCTGATCCAAACTACATCCCACCTTTAAACGCGATTGGAGGACGAATAACTGAGCCTGGCGAGTTTCCACACATGGTGAGTGTCTGCTAGCACCTTGCCTCATCTACTAACTGACCCTTATCTTACTTTATAAAGAGTTACTTGAAAAGAATCCATTGGTTGTCAACTTGACAAATGCGTTAGCATGTTTAATTGAGTCAAGTCAAGGTAAAGTAAGATAGAATAGTACATTGTTCACCGAGGGGGAAAAGTGACCGATTACTGACAAGGGTGTAGTTTGAGGCCCGAGGGTCAGCCGAAGGTCTTAATACACACGAGTTGGGAATCGCACTTTCTTCTGAGTGATACATAAGTAGTGCTTTATACTGACAACTAAATGAAAACATTTTTCTAATTGAAAATTATATTAAAATTGTTACATTTTATTAAAAGTCGATGTTTACCAGGGAGCCATAGGATGGAAGGCGTCAGCAGGCACATGGGTGTTCAAATGCGGCAGCTCCCTCATCAGCTCCAAGTTTGTGCTGACGGCGGGTCATTGCTCTCGCGCGTCTGACAGAGACACGACTATTGCTGATCCTGTGCCAAAGATCGTCAGGTTGGGAGACAAGAATATTATTGACGTGGTCAGTTTTGTGCCTTATTTCATGAGCCCTAAATAGATGTTTGTCCTACCGTCTCCATTTGGTTTTTGCGTATGGCCTAATTTTGTTTTATATCTTTTTTGCAGCAAAAGACATACCGGCCAACTTATTTTGGTCTTGAATTTTGATCTTTATAGTTCAAACAACAAAATCGACTCTTCACGTATCTAGGCTGGCCTATTTTTAGGTAAAGAATTAGCAATGCCATCTAACGCAACGCCACCAGCCTTTTGGTCACGTTTTCTACTGACAGCGATGCGAAAGAATTTGTTGATGCCCAATGAGCTCTTCCCTTTTTTTTTCTTGATATAATTGTTCAAAATATATATATGTATGTATACATTTTAGTGTTAGGTCGTATTTAAGATTTCTTAACAGACAAAAACAAAATATCTAATCATGTTTATATTCTCACTGGAACATTATATTAATTCCTGTTTTAGTACACAAATGGCGTCCTACCTACAGATGCCAAGATCATCAACATTATAGTACACCCAGAGTACCGTCCTCCGAAGAAGTACTACGACATAGCTCTGATGGAGTTAGAAAACCATGTGGGGTTCAACAAATACATCCAGCCAGGGTGTTTGTGGACCAGGTTCAATACCAGCAGCCTGGGGACGGAGGCTACCCTAACTGGGTGGGGCGTTGTGGAAACTAGTAAGAATTTGCTTAGTACTTTGTATAACTGTACCTTTGGTCTCGTGGTCACAAGCGCCACTGCTGAGCATGGGGTCCTGGATTCGATTCCCAGGTCAGGCAAAAGGTGTTATTAGGTTTTTCTATCAAGAATTTTTCAGTAACAGCCCGAGTTTATAAGTTGGCGGTGCGATACCCCCGTGCGTCGGAAAGATCGTTAAGCCGTTGAAGAGTACCCGTGGAGTTTCTTGCCATTCTTCTCCATAGGAAACGCCCAATTGGAACCGTGCACCTAGCTTTTGTCGTTTCATAAGTGCCCATGTAGGAAATCAAATATTTTGATTTTGGTCTTGCGTCTTGTGTCCCATCGGAATATGAGAGTGGGGAAAAAGTGAGTGCACCTATGTCTGCGCACTCACTTGTGCACTATAATACCTCCCGCGTCGATGACTTGTCTCTGTTGAGGTTGGCCACCATGACCGAAATACAGCCTGGATATTAGTAATCATACCTGGTTGAATGTCTCTCTTTAAAACTCTGTTATGTTCACATTCATTATACCCGGATATAAAAAGGGCATAAGATTTCATATCCTGTTTGTTTTGTACTATCCATTAGTTTAAAACACAGATTGAAGTTATTAGTATTTTTGCAATCATTCCATGATCCGTTGAAAATTGATTTCCTTACTCCGGTTTTGCAATTTGTGTGGAAGTCTAATGATGAAGATGTGTGTCTAATAACCTAACTAATAATGCTGTTTATAGGGTTCCGTACTCGTAGGGTACCAACGCCTCCGCTGTCCGTCCGTCCATCAGTGTGAGTACGTCCGTCTGTCTGCCAGCGGGCTGTATCTTATGAACTGTAATAGACCGACATTTGAAATTTTCATATAGTGTGTATTTTTATTGCTGCTAAAACAACCAATAAAACAAAATTAAAAATTAAACGAGACCCCGTTTAATTTTAAATTTTGTCTATGCAACGTGTTTTTAAGCCATACAAGCAACGTGTTTTTTTGGCGTTTGCTTTGCGGTACTGAATCCTTCGTGGGCAAGTCCGACTCGCATTTGGCGGGTTATTTTTTTCAATTGCCTTATTGCAATAATCATAATTTCTTGCTCATTCACACACACAGAGACACACACACTCTTTTATTCTTTAGTTATTCTTACCTTGTTTTGTTATTTATTATTTGCCTGTTATTTGGGGATTTAGTCACCTGTATTGTTAAAAGAAAAAAAACATATATGCATCGAAACAGTCTGTCTACTGTGGTATAGGAATCAGTTTTTTTTTTTTTTTTTTCTCGAATCGAATAAGAGTTTCCTAGAGAAAGTTTTTTAAAATGACGGGTAGAATCACCCCCTTGACGGATACAGGTGATTAAATGGCCACCCTGTATACATTGATACGTACAAACATTACCTCTTCTCCCTTGTGTTCAAAATAAGGCTTTGACTATTTTTACCTCGAGATTCATAGAAGCATTTTTTATGTATTTTTGCCTAAATTTGACCAGGTATTACAACCCCACAATTACAGTTGGCCGAACAACCTCCCCCGAACTGCAAGCTGCAGTGGTAGACTTGATAGATACCACAGTCTGCGACCAGCTGCTGAAGCCGTCATGTAACAGGAACTGGTGCGGCGTCAGAGATAATCAGATCTGTGCTGGCAAGTTGGCGGGAGGAGTCGACGCTTGTCAGGTAGATTATTGGCATGCATTAAAACTTTTATCTGACTCAAGATCTAGACTTATTTTCATGTTATATTCAATGGTATTCTCCGCGGTGTGGTAGTTAAAATTTTAACAGTCCAACCATCGAGAATCAATGTTGTCACGACGTTATGTTGGCAATACTTATTTCCCAAAAGTTCTAAATTATTAAGTAAAAAAGAAAAAAATATCTGGTATGAAACAATTAAAGTTCGTTTTTTAAACCTAGATACTAATTTGACAGGTGTAATGTCAAAATTCTATACTAAAAACGCAAACAAAAGATTTAAATGTCAAATTAGTATCTGGGAGTAAAAAAACGAACTTTAGTATGAAGTCATTCCAGCTCCTTCCTGACAACACTGAAATTATTTAAACATGCCTAATAACCTAATATTTGACTAGTCTCTATGATTAACTTGCCGTTTTTTAACAAAGTAACTGCCACCATTAGCCTGATATCCACCTACCTAAGCCAAAATTCAGTCTACGTTGATTGAACTAGCAATTTAGAGACTGAACTTGAAATAGACACTTACCTGAAGGCCAATTCTCGTGATTTAAAACATTCAAAATCTAGTCGCAGTCTCATCTCAGCGACAAGCAAATGTCAAAAACTTGTCAAAATGTAGGGAAATTAGAAGTATTTTTTGACAGATTGAGACTGAGATCAGACTGTGAACGGTCTTAAAATTACGAGAATTGCCCCTCTGATTACTTTCTTCTTTAGGGTGACTCCGGCGGACCTCTACAAGTACAGATTCCTCTCCCAGTCACGACGGAAGGCAGCATGCACTACATTATCGGCGTGACGTCATTCGGCATCGGCTGCGCGCTGCCCAACCTGCCTGGGATCTACTCCAGAGTGTCCATGTATCTGGACTGGATCGAGTCTGTTGTTTGGCGATAATGATTTTTGTGTGATTATAAGATTATCGCTTCTTTCTTCAAACTAAAGATGTGGAAAATCGAAACATCCGAATGTAACAATTTACGTGTTGTTGAAAATTGTACAATTTATATTTGTATACTAGTTCATCAGTCGTCTTTGTATACGTTTATAATAAATTATTTAAAAAAAAACTTATATTATCGTTGTTATTTTTTATATTTTTGGATGGAAAACCAACCGACGGCCCGGGGTCAATTCTCGTAATTTTAAGAATGTTCACAGTCTGATCCTATTCTCAATCTGTCAAAAATACCTCTAATTTCCCTACATTTTTGACAAGTTTTTTTACATTTATTTGTCGCGTGAACGTGTTAAATTACGAGAATATTGGCCTTCAGATAGAAAGTGAATGAATGAATTATAATTATAATGACAATAAAGTGAATTATAAATAAAATAGGTACAAAAGAACATAAATATGTTATAAACTTATAATGCGTACATATTAACTATAGTCTATTATATATACAAATTCAAGCGAAAGAGGTTTTATTGAGATAACTATACGCTCTATTATTTTGTGGTGACATTTGTGACGAGTTACCCGTCATCATCGGTCAAGTTAGCATTAAAACACCTTTCGTGACGTAGTGTACGTATTCTTAAAGGGTTGTTCGTGTGATACAAACGTATCCCCGCGATTTTTAATATATAGTTTATTTATTTATTTTTAAATTACATCAATATGTCAAGTTAGTCTTGTTGACGTGACTGTAATGTGTGAACTTACTAGTAGATACTTATATATAAATGATAATTATCAGAAAGTGTAAATAGTTTTTACTATACAACATGAGTGAAAGTGAAAGAGGCATCAAGTGCTACATATTGATATTAAGTTTGATTATTACAGGTAATTTTGTTTAATATCTGTATGTGAAAGCTAAAGGACCTTAAGTCACATTTTATTATTCAGTAGAGCTCATTAAAGATTTTTATACCAGAAATCAGATATTAAAGTTGACCGTGTATAAAAAGTAAATAGTGTATCGTTGTAAAATAAAAAGTATGATTATGAAGTTTTATTAAGCTATTGAAAATACAAAACTATCATTGAAAATACAAAAATGACAAAAAATGGACTTAAGGTCCTTTAGCTTTCACCTACAGAAATAACACTTTAGTTTGATTAAAGTTTAATTCAATTAACTTTCTTCAATATCTTATTTATTTAAATACAAACAAAAAGCCTTAATAACAATATACAATCAAACACTTCGATAATGCTGGGTGAAGGTTAGGTAACTAGGTATGTATAACGTAAATTACAATTCCAAGTGTACCTACTTATTTCTTCTTCCTTAATACAATACCTAGGTACTCGTATTTCTGTTGAATACTAGTTAAACAAAATCTTTTTTGTAGGTTTTGTATTTTGACGGAAAAATTGGAATTGTAATTTACATACCGTCGCGCGTCGCAGCGTTAGCGGCGCACGTCTTGAGCCATTTATCAGTAGCAAACAATGCGCTGGCCCTTAGTATTCGGACGCGAGAAGTGAAGGACAAAATGACAACGCGTTCGGTAGTAGGTAAGTAATTAAAGCATTTAAACAAATAAAATAATTTTAATTCTAAACGATTGCTATTTGAAGTTAGTAGATACTAAATTAGATTGATCTTGCAATAGTTTTTTAATGTTTTTTTTTTTCCTGGGTTCCTTTATCGATACTGAACCTAACCCTAAGCTATGGCGCACAATTTCTGTAACACCCTGTATAAATATATCTGCGATAGGAAAGTAGATAAGGAGGTGTAGACAATGTGTGTAAGAGTAGAAGAGAAAACAAAATACATAAAATCAAAAACTAATTAACCGACTTCTAAAAAAGGAGGAGGTTCTCAATTCGACGGTATGTTGTTTTTTTTTTTTTTGTGTGTTTGTTACGCGATTTCTCCGCCAACTGTGGACCGATTTTCAAAATTCCTTTTTTGTTCGAAAGGAGATACTTTTGAAGTGGTCCCATAGAAATTTCATCAAAAACTGTTCAGTAGTTTGGTTTTTAAACCTAAATTACTGGTAAAAATTACAACTTAAAAGTGAAAAATAAAAACTACCGACTTCCAAAAACGACACTACAAAGTGAAAAATAACTTTAATTTCGGAAGTCGGTGGCAAACAACGAAAATGCGAACCCGACGACACCGACTTCCGAAATTAAAGTTATTTTTCACTTTGTAGTGTCGTTTTTGGAAGTCGGTTGTTTTTTTTTTTGTTTATTAATTTAAATATAAACATACAATACGAAAATATACTAAGGTACATACTTCTAAAATATCACTAAAATATATGTAATTATTATAATGTAATTTAAAATTATAAATAGGTACATATGCAAGTATGACCAAGTGGAAAGATTGTGTTCTTGAAACACGCTAGGAAGAAGATTTATTTTATGATTTACATACTCATTATTTTTATCTCGCTTTTATTCTTAGGTAAATCATTTGTGGTGTGTGTAAACTAATTTGATGTTACAGTATCTTCGGCCCAACTACGGTTTCGAAATAACATTGAAAACGCCACTGAATTAAACGTAAGTTTTGACCATTTTATAGTTAATCATGAAACGCCTATTAACAGTTTACAAGTCCTTAAACAGTGTGGACATGGGTCGAAATGAGGAATCTTCTTTTCTCTTCTTAAATATTTTTAGCATCTGTCGCAGGTATGTAAATACCAGTAGTGGCACAGAGCAGTGGTAGTCTAGTTGTCACGGCCCCGACTTATGAGATGTAGATCACCACCCACCCACCACTGGGTTCAAACCCAGGCAGGCACTCTACTTTGAGTAAATAATAATTTATCCACTGCTCTCAAAACGGTGAAATAAAACATCTTGAGAAAACTGGCATGTCCTAGACACAAAAATTCGAAGACGTGTGACATCTATCTGGAGGCCTGTGTCCCAGCAGTGGGAACATTATAGGCCGATTATCTATGTAAATAACTTTACATATATTAACTTTTATTACTGTACATGTGAATACACTGAGTCATGCCGAATATATATACCTGAGAAGGGGTTTGTCCATCTTGTAGGTACTGCATTGTATGAATGACGTTGGTATTTTTGAAACTATCTTGTCAATTAATGGTCATTGGAAATGTATATAAGACGTTCTACATTTAGGTATATGTAGATCTTGTACATACATACCGGCTGACTCTTACTCTCGAAAGAAATTTCTGTGCCATGAGCTTCTACTACGTTCACCTTTTATAAATACCCTGTTGTTGTACAGACGGTAAAAAAGTCAGCCGGTAGTTAAGTTATAAGTTAATACGTGTTAGATTATTTTCTTATTATTAAGGGGTGAGCTGCAGAGACCATTTTTAAAATGTACACCATCTTTATTTCTGCAACAATAGATAACTTTCTATTTGTAGTAATTGCTTCGGGTCGGCTGTGTGGGTTGGAAAAATAATGCCGAATCGAATATAACCGACCCGACATGATGAATAATAATAATAAAGATTTTATTTGTCATCATAGTGGTACAATGTAGACACAGACATGGTGCTTAAAATAAAAACAGAGGTCAAGCAGATATTAATGTCCCCCATGCTAGGAAAATCCTGTGTTATGGGGGGCAAAAAGAATGATGAACGAAATTGTAGGATTGGATGACCTTTCTTTGAGTCATTACTAAAGTTAAGTGGATTGGTTAGGTTAAGTTAAGTGGACTGGCTGACTTAAATAGAAAGAAAGAAAAGTTTATTTGGACACAGTTCAATCATATGGACATTGGGCAATTACTGCGTTTGATATTTTTTTCAGGAAAACGATGAATGGGTTTGGGGATATGCAAATCCTGAGAATAGAATGGTAAGTTTAATTATTTTTTATTATGAGCCTTTGCTCTCTCAATGCAGGACAAGGGACCTCCTTCCCTCTTTCCACTTTTCCCGGTCTTCTGCTAATCAATCAACAATCAACTCAGCCAATCGCAATCCACTTCTGGACATAGGGCTCTCCCAGGCTGCGCCACAACACCCTGTCCTCCGCCCTCCGCATCCAGTCTGTCGCTGCCACCTTTTTAACGTCGTCCGTCCATGTAGCTGGGGGTGTCCCACACTACGCTTGCCGATACGCGGTCTCCAGTCCGACCCAACTGAGCCGATCCGAACTTTTTTCGCATTTTTCAATAATATTCGGTTCGGCCATGTGTCAGTCCGATCCGATCATTCGCACTTTGCACTTCGGAGTAGACCCCCAGAGCTCCTCTGCTCCACAGGCCATCGGTCTTCTGTTAAACCTTTAAAATATTACTTAAGTGACAGCAAGTTAATGACCATGCATTCACTATAATCTATATATACTAATAATAAAGCTGAAGAGTATTTTTGTTTGTTTGAACGCGCTAATCTCTAGAACTGCCAGTCGGATTTGATAAAATCTTTTTACATTTGATAGCCAAAAGGGTATAAGGTATTTAACATCACGCTAAGAACCTTAGGAGCCGATCAAATAGAAAAAAGTCAGACAGATTGCTAAGTGATAACGAAGTAATAGCGCGAGCAGGCGATGCGATGCGATGCGGTGGGTAGGGAATCGAGAGGAGGCGCAGGAGCTAGTATATTATATAATATACTATTAGTCATCACTAATCTAATAATACACCGTTAAATTTTGATCGTTTTAATCCTTATGATTTTTTTTTCGTGATTTCGGGCTTGGTCCCGTAGTAAAAGTTTTTGATAATGATGAGTACAATGACCCCTTTTAAGGTTTAAAACGATCAAACTTTAACGGTGTATATGAAAGTTAACGAAGGACTGAAAAAATGTCCAGTGTTTATGTTTTATATTTTCTTCAGCAGAGTGAAGAATGGGTTTGGGGATACGAAGCTCCCGAGCCAACTGTAAGTAATCGTATATAATATTACTAATATCGCAAGATTCCGCAAAGTTGTGATTAGTATAATCAGGCTATAATGTTCCCACTGCTGGGACACAGGCCTCCTCTCTTCGAGAGAGAGAGTGGGCTACAATCTACCACGCGGGCCCAGTCTATCTGACATTTTAAAGACCACACGAGCATACTCGTAGAACTATACTCCATTTCATATAAAACACTTCCAGACTGATCCAGCCCCTACAGTAACAAATGAAAGAATTCAGGACCCCTGCTCACCCTACAACCCACCAATGCCTAACTTTAGTGCTACGGGCCGACGGATCAGTGAAAGAAGTAAGACAGTTCTCTATACTTATGTAAAAGTAAGAATACAGCATCATATTAACAAAATTATTCAGTGTGGTTATGTGGTAGGAATGTAGGCACAACCTGTTAGGTAACATGGATTCAGTACATGGTTCTGAACCCCCTGACTTAAACAGTTTTTGTCAGTTATTGAAAACAAAAATTATTTACTTATTTCTTATTTTATTGTATTTTTTAAATTAGCTCTGCCATACATTTTAACCGCATAAGTATTGCTTTTTTCTATGAAATATCAGATTTTTGAAGTGAAAATTTCTTTAGCGGCGTTGTGCACTTTTTTGTGATGGGTAAAAACACAAACACACGTGACCTGATCGAAAATTCGTAAGACGGAGCTCGCGTCAGGACACGTGGCCTGATCTAAAATTCGTAAGACGGAGGGAGAGTAGACCGCATTCCAAAATATCAAAATGCACAACGTTAATATTCAAGTTTTCACTTCTGCCAGCACTCCCGGAGTGCAACCCGTTTTTTTTTTTTTTATAACGACCAAATATTTCTACGCGGTCTCGAATCTTGTACTTAATTCATGGTTTCCGTTTGCAAGTCGATATACATTCCACCCAGTAAGTATTGTACCTATTCATTTGAATCCGTATATTCATTTCTTTCAGAATGCTACGAATACGTTTGGGAATTACAAACTAGATATAAGAAGCAACTGAGAGCACAGGAATGTAAGTGTGAAGTAACTAACTTATACATTTGTAAAACTATTACGTACATTCATTTTATTTTGATCTACGTACTTGATTATTCATTTATTTATTACAAGGCAACTAAAGATAATATTTACAAACTTCTAATACTAAATAAACTACAAATTATTAAAATTAAAATATAATATCCTATACTAACTAAAACTGTGTACTTCATAAAAATCTTAAATTCATTCTCTGACAGGCCCTGGGTCTAAAAACATGGAGTTTTGGACAAGAGTTATTTATACAGAAAAAATAAACATACAAACATAAACTCATGTGCTGAATCCATGGTTACAGTTTACGCGTCGATGTCCCTGCCACCCTGTATAGCGAATGTGAGCACTAAGGAAGGATTTTGGAAAATGTATAACCCTTAACACTTTCAAAAAAAAAAAAAAAAGTTGCTGTAGTTTATTAGTAGTTGTAGTTTATTTTTAGGCACTATAATTATATGGGAAATTTGCCACTCTTGGATAAATGTACACCTCTTGTAAACGTTTTTATTAAATAAATTATTATTATTATTAAAGGGCACGGCTGTAGCCGTCATAACAATAAAAGTTCTATTGTTTCTGTTTAGTAGAGTTTGAAGCAATGGTGGCCCAGCGGTACCTTGTGTAAATGATTTTGATTTGAGATAGATTTTGATTGACACTGAAGGAAAACATGACATCTACCAACCTGCACTGGGCCCGCGTGGTGGATTACAGCCCAATCCCTCTCACAGAGATTAGGCCTGTGTCCCAGCAGTGGGAACATTTCAGACTGATTGCGTAAAGCCGTTTACTCATTTGCAGCGGCACCGCCGCCGCCGCGGTGCCGCTGTATTAGTCACCCATGGATTTGTATGAACCCTTACACATGGGGCCACCGCGGCGGCCGCGAGTTTTGAAGAGTCTAAATACCGCGGTGGCGAAAAACGCTGCCGCAGCGGCATAATGTGTAAACGGCCTTTAAGTAACCACTTGAACAAAAACAAAACAAACAAAACTGACGAACTTTAAGACCCTATTTGGTTAAAAAGAGGAAAGTTCGTCAATTTTGCCGATGAGAAATCCCATCGGGCACGCGGTGTTTTGTGAATTTGTTAATAATGTTGTACTCCTTTTCTGGCAGGTAGTTTAGCACTGGAAACAAACAAACAATTTATCGTTTTTGGCGCTATTGAAGGGCGGGAAGCTGAACCAGGCGAGTTCCCACACATGGTTAGTCATCTATTATTTATCATGATTAGTTATTTTATATTCATATCAGTGAATTCGTTTGGCACTACATTTAATACAATACCAGGGAGCCGTAGGCTGGCAGGCGTCAACAGGCACATGGGTGTTTAAATGCGGCAGCTCCCTCATCAGCTCCAAGTTTGTGCTGACGGCGGGTCATTGCTCTCGCGCTTCTGACAGAGACACGACTATTGCCGATCCTGTGCCGAAGATCATCAGGTTGGGGGACAAGAATATTATTGATGTGGTTAGTTGTATGAACATTTTAAACCATCCTTCCATCCATATTTGAATACTGATCTATCGTACCATCTCCCAGAGAACAGCGATGGCCCAGTGGTAACAACCGCGACTTACGAGATATAGGTCGTAGGTTCAAACCCTGACAGGCGTTTTACTTTGTGTAAATTATTTCATCACCACTGCTCTCAAAAACGGTGAAGGAAAATATCGTGAGGAAACCGGCATGACCTAGAACCAAAAATTCAAACACATCTAACAACCTGTGCTGGGACCATTTGGTGGATTACAGCCCACTCCCTCTCACAGAGTGGAGACCTGTGTCCCAGCAGGGAACTTTATAGGCTGATTATGAATATGAACCATCTCCACCTGACTTTTGGGATAAATCTGTCATTTTTTTATTTTGGTCATTTTTTCAAGTCTTTTTCGGTAGCAAAGAAGATACGTCTTGATTAAATACCTATTATCTATTCTCTTTGATCACGGTCCCTTTCAATTTACACGTGATACGTTTTCCCAAAGTTTTTTTTTTTTAAACGTTTCCCGCACTAGTAATTACTCCTGTATCGTGGGTGCGTTTAAACTCACATACACAAACAGCCAGACCCGGAACAACCTGTAGGCAATACAAATATTTGTTCCGTGCGGGAATCGAACCCGCGACGCGCAGCGCAGCAGTCGATCGCTCAACCACTGCGCCAGCCGTGTCGTCAAACAAATTTAAGTCGTTACTTTCCTTTTGTAGTACACAAACGGCGTCCTACCTACAGACGTCAAGATCATCAAAATACTAGTGCACCCGAAGTACCATCCTCCGAAAAAGTACTACGATATAGCTCTGATGGAGTTAGAAGACCATGTGGTGTTCAGCAAGTACGTCCAGCCAGCATGTTTGTGGACCAGGTTCGACACCAGCAGCCTGGGGACGGAGGCTACCCTCACTGGGTGGGGCGTTGTGGAAACTAGTAAGAAGTTATTTAGTTTATGTTGTACTAACTTTTGCCAGCGGCTTCGTGTACCTGGATTTCGGAAATTATCTCATGGGAACGTGAGTAAAATGTGTGATTTGTATTTGAGTTTTTTGCGTGATTGAGTAACAAACATAAAACAATATACAAACATTCAACGTAAATAAAGCAATTAATGTTGTTGAACTGTCAAAATGAAAGCCATCGCTACTGTGTGTGTTACGCAATTACCCCGCAGGTACTGTATCTTATCTCCTTCTCACATCCTATTTGTTACGCAATTACCCCGCGGGTACTGTCTCTTATCTCCTTCTCACATCCTGTTTGTTACGCAATTACCCCGCGGGTACTGTATCTTATCTCCTTCTCACATCCTGTTTGTTACGCAATTACCCCGCGGGTACTGTCTCTTATCTCCTTCTCACATCCTGTTTGTTACGCAATTACCCCGCGGGTACTGTATCTTATCTCCTTCTCACATCCTGTTTGTTACGCAATTACCCCGCGGGTACTGTATCTTATCTCCTTCTCACATCCTGTTTGTTACGCAATTACCCCGCGGGTACTGTATCTTATCTCCTTCTCACATCCTATTTGTTACGCAATTACCCCGCGGGTACTGTCTCTTATCTCCTTCTCACATCCTGTTTGTTACGCAATTACCCCGCGGGTACTGTATCTTATCTCCTTCTCACATCCTGTTTGTTACGCAATTACCCCGCGGGTACTGTCTCTTATCTCCTTCTCACATCCTGTTTGTTACGCAATTACCCCGCGGGTACTGTATCTTATCTCCTTCTCACATCCTGTTTGTTACGCAATTACCCCGCGGGTACTGTCTCTTATCTCCTTCTCACATCCTGTTTGTTACGCAATTACCCCGCGGGTACTGTATCTTATCTCCTTCTCACATCCTGTTTGTTACGCAATTACCCCGCGGGTACTGTCTCTTATCTCCTTCTCACATCCTGTTTGTTACGCAATTACCCCGCGGGTACTGTATCTTATCTCCTTCTCACATCCTGTTTGTTACGCAATTACCCCGCGGGTACTGTATCTTATCTCCTTCTCACATCCTGTTTGTTACGCAATTACCCCGCGGGTACTGTATCTTATCTCCTTCTCACATCCTATTTGTTACGCAATTACCCCGCGGGTACTGTCTCTTATCTCCTTCTCACATCCTGTTTGTTACGCAATTACCCCGCGGGTACTGTATCTTATCTCCTTCTCACATCCTGTTTGTTACGCAATTACCCCGCGGGTACTGTCTCTTATCTCCTTCTCACATCCTGTTTGTTACGCAATTACCCCGCGGGTACTGTATCTTATCTCCTTCTCACATCCTGTTTGTTACGCAATTACCCCGCGGGTACTGTATCTTATCTCCTTCTCACATCCTGTTTGTAACGCAATTACCCCGCGGGTACTGTATCTTATCTCCTTCTCACATCCTGTTTGTTACGCAATTACCCCGCGGGTACTGTATCTTATCTCCTTCTCACATCCTGTTTGTTACGCAATTACCCCGCGGGTACTGTATCTTATCTCCTTCTCACATCCTGTTTGTTACGCAATTACCCCGCGGGTACTGTATCTTATCTCCTTCTCACATCCTGTTTGTTACGCAATTACCCCGCGGGTACTGTATCTTATCTCCTTCTCACATCCTGTTTGTTACGCAATTACCCCGCGGGTACTGTATCTTATCTCCTTCTCACATCCTGTTTGTTACGCAATTACCCCGCGAGTACTGTATCTTATCTCCTTCTCACATCCTGTTTGTTACGCAATTACCCCGCGGGTACTGTATCTTATCTCCTTCTCACATCCTGTTTGTTACGCAATTACCCCGCGGGTACTGTATCTTATCTACTTCTCACATCCTGTTTGTTACGCAATTACCCCGCGGGTACTGTATCTTATCTCCTTCTCACATCCTGTTTGTTACGCAATTACCCCGCGGGTACTGTATCTTATCTCCTTCTCACATCCTGTTTGTTACGCAATTACCCCGCGGGTACTGTATCTTATCTCCTTCTCACATCCTGTTTGTTACGCAATTACCCCGCGGGTACTGTATCTTATCTCCTTCTCACATCCTGTTTGTTACGCAATTACCCCGCGGGTACTGTATCTAATCTCCTTCTCACATCCTGTTTGTTTCGTAGTTGTCCTCTAGTTTTTAAGACACTAGAAGTTTAAAGTATGTTAGCAATGATCATACGTTCTGTGGAAAATTGATTTCTTTGCTCCAGCTTTGCAATTTGCATGGCAGTCTAATGATAATAATCGTGTGTCCAATAACATAACTATTGATACTGTTTTTCCTACCAATTGCCTCGTTACAATGTATTTATCTTCATTTAGTGGCCATTAAGTAAGATCAATTTTATGCATTAGCAAGATCATCAGAATATACCTATTTTATTTTATTAAAATAATCACCATTTCTAATTGATTGGATAAACTTTCAAATATTCGTGACGATATTATTTCGTACTTACTTTTACATAGAGACCCGAAAGGCAGTATGTATGTCTCTCGTGTGTTCAAATTAACTATACATGGAAGGTAGCAGTGGACATCGACGCACAGCCTGTTCCATGGATTCAGTACATGAACCTGAACCCTCCTGTGTTAAAAGTATTAATAGGTTATTTTTTTTTAATTGCTGTTCCATACATTTTGACTGCGTAGGTATTGCAATTTTCTATGAGACAGCAGATTTTCTTTTTTATAACTGGCGAAAAATTTGAGACGTTCGAGAATCATGTGCAGAATTCATGGTTACAGTTCGCGCGTCGATGTCCCTGCCACCCTGTGTAGCAAGCAGCTTGGAAGCAGGGCTCGTTACTTAGCCAAGCTTGCTGATGTCCCAAGTGGAAATAGTAATTTTTGGAGGCTACAAGTATCAAGAGTATTTATATTTGACTAGGTTCTGCCCGCGACTTGGTCAGCGTGAAATTTTTTGTTCCCCTGACCCATCGCGGTGCATCGCATCCACCGCCCCTGTTACTTCGTTTTTGCTTAGTGCTCTTTCAGACGTTTTTCTTTTTGCTCGGCCCCGTGATGATAGATAACCATCCTCGAGAATTGACCTATCAGATGCAAAACTAATCATATCAAAACATATTAGAATTATTCAAATCCGACTGAGAGTTCCAGATATTAGCGCATTCGAACAACCTCTTCAGCTTTTTAATGATTACAAGTAACTCTCTATGTTACAGTTGGCCGAACGACCTCCCCGGAACTGCAAGCTGCAGTGGTAGACTTTATTGACACCACAGTCTGCGACAAGCTTCTGAGGCCATCATGTAACAGGAACTGGTGCGGCGTCAGAGACAACCAAATCTGTGCTGGCAAGCTGGAGGGAGGAGTTGATGCTTGTCAGGTAACTGTGACGAGGATCTTCGCAGGATGGCTGGTAGCAGCTGGATGAGCGATGCCGGAAATCGAGTTGAATGGCGTGCAGTAGGAGTGGGTTATGTCCAGCAGTGGACTGCTGTAGGCTGATGATGATGATGAGGTAACTGTGGCAATATTGGAATTGTTTTCTAACGCGTTTAAGTTTAAGGGTCAATCATGTGAAGGATGAGGGATAGTGGGTTTAACAGCCATAATAACTTATGACAGTTAACCAAAGAACTTCAAACCACGCAGACACTGTAACTTTTTGAATATTCATATAAATGACGCAGCGTCAAAGTTTAAAACGAAGAGTTAGACGATGTAACTTTTTGTCACACACACTATGTCTACTTTAATTCCAGACCTATGGTGGTGACTATAACATAATCTGCTTAGAATATTACCACTGCTGGGACACAGGCCTCCTCTCGAAGAGAGGAAGTGAGCTGTAATCCACCACGCGGGCCCAGTGCGGGTTGGTAGATGTCACATGTCTTCGAATTGTTGGTGGACATGCCGGTTTCCTCACGATGTTTTCTTTACCGTTTTGAGAGCAGCGGTGACGAAATTATTTACACAAAGTAAAGCTGCTGATTGGATACGAATCCATAACCTATATCTCGTATGTTGGAACCGTTACCTCTGAGCCACCACTGCTTTCCTCTGCTCTATGGTGGTGACTATAGTGTCATTTATTGAGCTACTTAAGTTCTGAATTAAGTTACACGATTACTGATAAATGCTTACACTGACTGGACAGGTCCTCTCCAATCTGCGTGATTCTTTCCGCAATTTCCTCGTCCTCACACGATCTGACCAAAATTATGTCTGGACTTTAAAACAGACTTTGACCCGTGCGTTTGTTTTGCTATTTCTTCTCACGGGTTGTCAGATAGGAAATGTTGACTCCGTCTTTCTTATTTTTTATATATGGCGTATAAAAATGATTCCGATATCATATTTACAGAGTAAACAATTTCTTTCCTTTCACTAATCCAGATTTTTCATGGGTCACTAATTTCTTACATCGGACTTCACACTTTTTATTTAATTTTTTTTTTATTGTTTGTTTTATCTGATGTATGTATCTGATGTATTGTGTTTCTTTGTTTGTGCCAAATAAATGTATTTTCTTTCTTTACTAATTTCCTCTTCAGGGTGACTCCGGCGGACCTCTCCAAGTACAGATTCCTCTCCCGGTAACGTCGGAAGGCAACATGCACTACATCGTCGGCGTGACGTCATTCGGCATCGGCTGCGCGCTACCCAACCTGCCTGGGATCTACTCCAGAGTGTCCATGTATCTGGATTGGATCGAGGCTGTTGTTTGGCCTATGCTGCCTTAGCTGTTCAATTGTTTTTGTGCAGAGGACTGTTACTCTTTCTTTTCTTGCCTTCTTGTTTGCGACTTATGATCGGTTCCCATAAACAAAAACGAATCGTTTTGCTTACCAATGGTAGCATGTTTTACTGTCAAACTGGGCATGTAAATAGATTCGTAAGCTTACTTTACCTGTAGCTATTTACATATGGGAGGGTCTACTATGCAAAGCTATTATTATATATGAGGTATTTGCTTCATTATTACTTACCTATGTGAAATATGTTATATCTTTCTTTTTTTTTTTTTTTGTTATGGAAGAGCGGAGTCTTCTAATACAGGCATTGTTTGCTTAAAAGAAGGCTCCAATCACAAACTAATTGTTGTAATCTGGTTGAAGAAATAAACAATATTGATTTTTTTTTTGGTTTTTGGTCTACAAGAATCTTAACTTTAGCCAATAACGGTCCGTAAATTATAGGAATCGGCCATAAATGTCACGTTGTAAAAAGATTAGCCATTGTGGGCTTTTATAATTTCTAACGAGACGGTACTGTCGCGGACGTCTACGTCTACGTCACAACAACACGTTAACACGGAAGTAAAATGCTGGAAATATATGAAGACGCTTTCAAAACTCCGTCCACGATGCCTTTATAGCCTGTATCTATTTCTTATACAGCTCAGCCCAGCCTTTCTTTTACACCTGCATCCGGTTAGACTGGAAGCCAACCCTAACATAGTTGGCAGGAGGGTAGGCAGATGATGATGTATTTCTTATACATTTTGTGGACGTGGACGTCCACGAGATAATAACGTCAGGTTAGAAATTATAAAAGTGCTTATTCAATAAGGTTGACTACCCAAGTGCCCAGAATACCTACGTCGGATATACATTAATCGTACCTCTGCAGATTTTCAAAGTAAAAAATATTTATAAACTAACCAAAACTATTTCACTTTCTTACCTCAAGCACCAATAAACATTAATTCAGGTCCTATCCTGAATGAAATCGCTAAGTCAAAGTGCTCAAGTAAAAATTAAACGCCTCAAAAAGACTTTAAGCTTGGCACCATCCATTAGCTATTCGGCACCTTATTTCGTCGGCACTGTCAAGTAAATTGCTCATGAATTGCTCATAAAACGAACAGTACAAACAATAAAACTAGCCTCACTCTGCGCGGTAGGATATCTAAGGACGTAGGCTTAACTGGATTGGCCGTTACACCGTAGTGACAGGACGAGCGTTATTGATTTTATTTTTAGTTGGAGTGTAACATGTTCCTTTAAAACAACCTTGAGTAAAATAACGTATACACTAAACAGGCTTGGAATATCAACGGCAAATCAGAAAATTGTAACGTAGAACATGGATAACATTGATAGCTTCCCAAACGTCTTCGTGTAGCAGCTGAGTATCTAGGTATGTTCCGTGAATCGACTTTCTGATCATAATGTGCCTGAAAGTATGCCAACAAAAACTAGCCTATTGATACAGAACTCATGTTTAATTTACTGAAATAAACTTATCAATATCGCTTCGCTTTTAAATAAAAAATAAAATTTTGATCGTACTTAGACCATCTTGGCATTTACACAACAAACTCATCATAATTTTGTTTCATCGCGGTTAGTAGAAATGTTCAGGTGCGATTCGGTCAAGTGCTGTTGAGATCAGTACTCTGAGTGGAATACCTCAAACATAGTTGTAGAAAAACATCGGTCAACTCAGACCAGTCGATCGTTCACACCGTTAAAACAAAAATCAAACAAAATCATTACACTTCGGTGTAATACCACCCCGGCTTTACAGTAATCTTCCATTTGAGGGAGCGATTTGTCTACCAGACGTACAGCGGCGGTAGTTTCTCACACAGCAGACAGACATTACACTCTGCACGATGCAATCGACTGTTCTCTGCACTGCTGAGCCACGGGCATTTCAATTTGATATAGGAATAAAAGAATATAGATAGGGCATAGATCACGAGGGAAAATGGGAGGATAGATAAAATTACACAGAAAGATATAGTCAAATGAATATCAATTGAAATGCATACTTCTTGGCTGAAAAGGGATGAACAATGGCCAGTTAGAATTATGTTGCTAATCATTAACTGGTAAAAGATGGAAACAGATTAATCTGTGGGCAAAACAGAAGGACGATTCTCGTAATTGTTCAAAATCTATTCGCAATCTGATCTTAGCGACAGTCGATGTCAAAATCTTGTCAGCTATGTAAGTACATTCGAGGTATTTTTGACAGATACTAAGATCAGAATGCCAATGTTTTTACATTTCTATGGTAAAAATTCAAACAATTTCAAGAATAAATTCAATTTATTTTTAAAAGAATTCTCAACCAAAACTAGGGCAAACCCTACTTTACACAAACCAAAAGTCTCCTTTGTTCTTTACCAACTCTCTCACTTTTCCTCATAACACACCGAAATCCAATGGGAACCACGTAAAAAATATGCAAATCTGTGAAAGACAAGGTCCGATTACAGCGCGCGGTGGAATTTATGCGTCATAAAAAAAGAATAATAAATGAGTACCCACCCTTAACGTTACGTCAGGGCTTGGGATGCCACATCTAGCGACGATGGTTTATTGAGATGCAGCCCAATGTTCGTATGGGTCAGTAGTTTATGGGGTCATTTATTTGTAGAGAAATTATGTTTTCATGATAGAGAAATTAGGTACAGATGAAATATTGTACATTGTACAGACGCCAGCACATCAAGCTACTACAATCTGTCAAATTTCTTTAATAGATTTTCAACTTTATCGCTAGAGTTAAGGTTCAAGGTTGGTTGGGAAAATTTGACAGTTTCGGGTAGGTTGACCTGCTGGCGTCTGTACATCGTATTGCTTATCTCCGTGGTAAAATCCCAAAAAACATGTGACGGCCGCCGAAATATGATGTGTGTTTTGACAAACACCAAAGATCTTGTATGAAAAGAAGGTGTACACAATTTATGAAAATATACAAAATTAAGAAAAACTAAAGAAAAGAGAAGCCTCAGCAGTGGGCGCAGGTGATGGCGAAGATGCGGACTGTGGTTGATGATAATGATAAAAGGGAAGACAACATATCTCAATCCTTTTTACATTGTAAAGTATTTTTATTATTGAACATTTTTTTTTACTACCTATTATTTCGTCATTCATCATTCATTCAGTAATCTACTGCAATAAATACCGGGGTAAACCTAATCCAATTCAGCCCAGCACTTAACAGATGCATGATTTTCATGTTTAATAGCACCGCGGCACTAGCGGCTCACTTCGAATGGCGAAGTGGAACACGGTCCTAACTGACTTCCATACTAGGACGTGACTTGTGGAGTGTTATTGATTCCTATCTCATTAACTAATTACGTAGCATTGCCATACAGCGTGGCAATGCCGCCAGTGTCTTGGGTACATTACCAGTCGACAGCGATGTGGATGAATTTTTGACGCTATATTTTAGTTTGTAAATAGTTTAGGATACAATTTTGTTATTTTAGTGTTATCTTGTAAATGAATAAAATATTATTACGTAACACACTATCCACATTTTGAAGGATCTAATCCATTGCTTCATATGTTCGAAAAATATGTCTGCTCAACAAATTAAATAACGCAATGAATGCTGTTGAATTTTCAAAATAAAAGCCATTCGTACTGTTAGTGTGTTACGTAATTATCCTGCAGGTACTAAAGCTGTGGTTTCCTAGAAGAGCAGTGGTCGCCACAATTATTATTTTTAAATTAACTACATGTTTTTATTAAATAATTACAATATTTATTATAATAACTAAGTAGTCAAATAAAAGCCCTCTTCCCCTCTCCCACTTTTGCTGTGCCCGACAGGGTTCCACAACGATCATATTCTGTAAAACTACTACCTAAGTTCACATGTGGAAGCAATAAATATATTGAGTATTGAATTATGGCCGCAGTGACAGCTGTCAAAAAAATAATGGCAGCGGTGTTTGACTTTACGGTGTCAAACAACGCTCTCTAAGAAAAACGTCAACTTACTTTCATAAATAAAGTTTCAGTGACGTCATTGACCCGTAAATTGCGGACGCTAACTGGTTCACTGCTCTTCTAAGAAACCGTAGTTTTATTATTGTTGTTGTGACGTAACTGAAAAGAGGTCTAGGTTTTACTGTCAAACCATGACATGTTGTGCTGTCAAACATGTGTCACATATTTGTGATACCAATCCAAAAACACAACCACAACAAACACGTGAAATAAGTAGACTTAAAACAGTGACCTCGATGGATCTTAATCTTGAATGGTTTTGTATTGTAAGGAAATACTTCAAGCATGTGGGAAAAGGATAAAAGAAAGGACTTTGTTTATTCACGGAACGTCTGAAAGAGAAAGCACATAATAGCGACCACTTAAATTAATATAGGAACTTCAAAAGCAAATAAAAGGACCTCACCAATAAACAAGAAAAAGCCGCCATGCAGCCATCCGACATGTTAATATTATGCTAACGAAAAAACAGAAAAATACATAAAAAAGTTTTCTGATATGCAAATACGACCATCAACACGTGTTCCAAAGAAAAAAATGCAAATCATGGCAAGTAAAGCGACCTAAAACTCGCTTTTATGGCGACTCATAAATTACAGGGGGCGAGCGAACCCGGGACACATAAACATTGCTATTACACATGGTACCCCGCTAACTTTGAGCCGAACATTTTTTCTACCTTACAGAACATGTTTATTCATGTAAGAAGGGTCTACCGTCATTTTTTGAAATGTCCGGCTGAAAGGATTTTGGAAGGTTTTCATATTTTGTACAAATCATGTAAATATCATTATTGCACTACTGCGTAATCTCAGCTGCCCAAGCATGGTAAAGCAACCTGCACCCTAATCGCATTACACACTATCAATCACAATCCGAATCATTTTGAAGGATATTGCTAAGCCATTGCTTCATGTGCTCGAAAAAATTGTCTGCTCAACAACGTAAATAAAGCAATGTACAGACGCCAGCAGGTCAAGCTACCCGAAACTGTCAAACTTTCCCATTCAACCATGAACCTTATTGCTATAGTGATAAAGTTGAAAATCTATTAAAGAAATTTGACAGATTGTAGTAGCTTGATGTGCTGGCGTCTGTACATTGTTGAATTGTCAAAGTAGAAGTAGTGTATTACGCAATTCTCCGCAAGATTCACTACATAGCAGGTTTAAAGTAACTACAACATAAAAATCGAGATCAGGACGTTTATGTAAGTATCCACGGTACATAAACACAAAAGAAATATTGCGTAAAAACACAAAACGCTCTCAGAACGCACCTAACCAATTTCATCCCAATTTTTAGAAATCTAAAGTGTTGCTAGCTCTAATATTGTACCCTTCATCACTATCATAATCAGTCCATCATCACATTCCCACTGTTGGGACACAGGCCTTCTCTCTGTGAGAGGGAATGGCCTTAATCCACTATGCGGGCCAAGTGCTGGTTGGTAGATGTCACATGTCTTCGATTTATTGGTTCTGGGACATGCCGGTTTCCTCACGATGTTTTCCATCACCGTTTTTGAGAGCGCTTTACTTTGCTAGTAAAGCGCGTCTTTCTGGGTCTACACAAGATCTACAACTCGTACGTTACCGCTGGGCCATTTCTGCTCTCAACCCCTGCTGACCAAATCAAATATTATCGGTGTAAAATGTAGTGCATAAATTCACCCACACTTGATTCACCATTAAGCCCTTAAACAACAATGGAACCAACCCAATTCTCATACTTTTAATTAATCAACTTGATGAAGACTAATGCAGCAACAGGAGTTTTTCATAACACGCTCTGTCAAATACACAGTTTTTTCTCATTACGTCTTCTCATGGCGAATAAATTGATCAGAGTTGGGAACTTAGATTAAGTTTAGTTAAGTTGTGAAAGGGCGATTCGCTTCGGGTTTTTACCACGACATTATTAACCGACATAGATACTATGATTTTTTTTTTGAGGATGGGAAATCATCAAGTGACCCCTCCCGCTCTGGGTGGAGCATAAGGGAGTGTCAGACTCTTACTGACTAAAACCCACCCGTGTTCCTTCCTTAGCCCTTTATGTTCCAGGGCAGCGGTAACCCTTTCGGACGATCCCGCTACCCTGGCAGGCTTCGGCCCTATCGGGCCCCGTCACTTATGCTCACATCTCTTTGAGGCGCGCGTGGAACACATACACGCCGTCCGGCACGGGCCTAGTCCTGATCGGACGGAGAGCTACCCATTACTCTCCGCACGCAGGCCCGCGCTTACGGTGGCCGGGAGTCGTCACGCGGCTCCCGACGCCCGGAGCGTCTCCCGCGGCGGCTGAGGCGTGAGGTGCGTTCCCTCGCCCACCCCGCCATAGATACTATGATGGACCCATTTTGAAGATTATATTTCACTAGCTTCATCTTTCTGACTGACCGACCCCTTGACAATTCAAAAGTGCCCGTAATTATTATTAAAAATAAATTAAATGAATGAATGATTTAATTAATTAATGGTTTATTTAAAATAAATGCTTTGAATTTGATTTGAGTTTGAGATATCTTGCCTCTAAAAGCATTACTTATGATCCATTCGGTACTGCACGCCTTTCAAAATTACAATCTGAAGGATTTTGAATGAAATTGCTAAAAACGCAACGCAACGCAATGAATTTTGTTTAATTGACAAAATTAAAGGCATTGCCACTGTATGTTACGCCACTACTCTTTTCATAATTATAATTTATATTAGAATAATTATATTTGACAAGTCTTGCCTTTTAAAGTATTCCTTATTCATTTGGTATCTAGTTTCTCTAAACAAGGTCTCTGAATGTCTAGTTATAACCAACTTCTAAAAAAGGAGGAAGTTCCAATTTGTCGATTTTTTTTTTAAATCTCAAATATCGGATATTACCGGTTGACAAAAATATCAGAAATCTTTATTTTGCAGTAATAATTATTAACGGGATTACAGTTGGAGTAAGGTTGTGGCAGAGTGGCGTCCAAGGACTGGAGGACGACATGTCGGTCGACCGGCGGCGAGGTGGGCAGACGACATTGTTGCCATCGCGGGCAAAACCTCGATAAGGCTGGCACAGGCAGTGGGGATTGGCACAAGAAAGCAGACGCCTATGCCCGGTAAAGTCGGTCTGTGGTGTTCCACAGACCGACTTTGCCCACTGCTGGGCATAGGCATTAATGATGATGAATTATGAACATCACCTTCTTAAGACGACTTTAGGCGCGTATATGTATAAGTTCGGATTAGTTATTTTAAGTAATAGTAAGTTATATGGCCTCTAAACTCTTAAGTATCACATACCCTTACAATGAAGGGAGGCTCAATTAAGTTGAACACTGCATTTCAGAAATAAACCCTTTATGAATATAGGGGTCACTTTTAAAGGTCCTTCACCGTCACATGTCAATTAATTAAATATCCAACAAAATAACAATCTAGAGACGATCTAATCAAGATGTCTTACATAATAAACGTCGAATTTACTAACTTGAACACCTTGATAACTGCTAAACACATTCTGAACTTTAAGCTTCGCGTGATAAAGTTTCATTTCACATGGCTGGCTCTTTTATGTGCCACCCAGTAATAAAGCCTGTGTAACGAGGTTCGTAAAAGAGTCCTCTTCGATTAAAGTAAAAGTAATAAATGGCCCTAGTAAGTTCCGATTAGGGTTTTAAAATACCATGTTGCAATTGTAACGTTATTGGAGAGCTGCGCCTTTATTGGTGATATTTTTTCATTTGCTATGTCAGCTTTATGGTTACCTGGTACGTAACTGCTAATAATTTTGGCTGAATGTACCTTTAGGCTGTTCACTTGCAAATTAAGGGACCGGAAGGTCTACGTCACAGTGTTTTTAATGGGCTTTTTTGTGATTGCTTTCTGAAGAAAGTAGTGGCAGAAGACTACGTGAAAGCTGCTGCTGTTGGGTAGAAGGCTATGGTTGTAATCGGGTAAGTGCTCATACACATGAGCGACACGCGTCAACGACTGAGGTAACTGAAGCCGTCGACAACAAGCCGCTCGTGTATTTGAGCACCGTACTGAAATACACGAGCGGCACTTTGTCGACGGCAGCCGCTGACGCGTCGACGGCGGGCATCGACACTCTTAACTCTCACGCGTCAACGGCAGAGGGCTGCAGTTGGCTCTGCCGTTGACGCGTGTCGCTCGTGTAAATGTACACTAAAGTTGATTAGTAGAAGTGGTAGAGAATGCCCTGTGCCATTAAATCCGCCTATGTATCACTATTGTACGTACATGAAATTCAAATAAATCCTAAATAATAATGCTGAATGCGATGTTAGCGTTAAACAAATACGAATAAATCAACAAATACGAATAATTATCTTGTTATTTTTTTTTGTGTGTTTATTGTTTTTTTTATGCGTCATGTTTACCGCCAATAATTGCGTTTTCTTTCTCTTTTTCAAGCATTTCAATTAACTAGACAACAAATCATGTTAACTGATTAAAAAAACTTGCCCACTAGCGTATGTACACTGTAATCGTTTCAAAACACGATCAAAATTAAAAGACAACGCGCAAAATTATGTTGTAATTATGAAAATACTTGCTGCCCCCGCGCATAAGTTTCAATCCCGTAGGAATATTAGGATAAAAAGTATCCTATATGTTAATCCTGGTAATAAACTATTTGTGTGCCAAATTTCATCCAAATCCGTTCAATAGTTTTTGCGTGAAAGTGTAACAAATATCCATCCATCCATCCATACAAATTTTCGCGTTTATAATATTAGTAATATTCCCATTTGTCGAATGTTTTTGACCAACAACAAATTCTCATTCATAGTTCATTCACGTAAGTTCCTTTCCTCGCTGATAACCCGTACCCTTACTTTGACCCAACTTCCAAACTCATGACAAACTACTCGGCTCACAATCACAATATCTAATACATATACGGACTACTCGGCTCACAATCACAATATCTAATACATATACAAACCGCGCTATCCTTGCATACTCTTACTTACTTGTTTATTCACATTCGCTGATCACTGCAAGCGAATATGTTAAAGAAGCCACAGTGTAAACAGTAACGTAACTAGGCTGACGCAGGTACTCTCTGGCCACGGCTGCTTTGGGAACCTGTGTCGTATAGGTCGGGAGCAGACACCGGTGTGTCACCACTTGAGGTTTGCCTGGAGGATACGGCGCAGCACACGTTGGAGGAGTGCCCAGCTTGGGCAGGGCTGCGTCGTGATCTCATCGTGGCAATAGGTGGGAACGATCTCTCGCTCCCGGCCGTCGGTCACTCGATGGTCGAGAGCGGGAGCGCATGGGATGGGGTTGCCTTCTATTGCGAGGATGTTATGTCTGCAAAGGAGGCAGCCGAGCGGGAGAGAAAAGCCGCATCCTCTCTCCCCTCCCGCAGGAGACGCACCGGGCGCCCGAGAAGGGTGCAAAACGATCTGCGACCTCCATGAGAGGTGGCCTGCGGGCGGCGACTAGGGGCGTCCGTCGTCCGACCAGATAGGCCCGAGTTGGCGCCGCAGTGTTCCACACACGCCACTCGAGAGTGGGTGCGACCATTGTGGGAATGGTCGCATGGGGAGGTGGGACCCGCTGAGGAACAACGGGTCAAGGCCTGTAGGGGGAGCGGTGAATGTTTATGCGAATCCCACACCCCCGGCCGTAGGCAAAGGTGGAACATCGCGGTGGTTTTAGCCGGTAAGAGTCCGGTATACCCCACGATGGAGGAAGTCCATGAGGATTTCCACCGCGAAACCAAAAAAAAGGTTGTAATATATGATAAATGATTTTGTTTCTGTAGGTAGGTTTTTACAATCACTTTTACATGTCAATCATATCTAAAAACTAGATTACATCCTGTCCAATAACGTAAAAGTTAACTTTATAATGCGTAATAAAATAAATACCTATATAAACTGCCTTATCTTATTGAATTGTCTTATTTATGGCTTCTTACAGACATTATAATACCGTACGTGTATCAATCAATGTATTGTGTGTTGCTGCAATCACTAATTCCATCTATCAAAAACAGTTTACCTAATGGGGTCGGCGTTTCTGAGAAGAGAGGCCGAAACAAACTGAGAGGTCACAGTCTCTTTTAAAGCCCAGACATAATCTTGGTCAGATCATATGAAGACCAGGTAGATTGGTGTCTGAAATAGTCTCTTGAAGTGTTCTTGAGGGTCATTTGCTGATAGATGTATCAAAGTATTATTGAGTAGTATTGAAGTGCATCTGCAGGTATATTTAGTAATCATAGACAGAGCTAGAAGGAGGGAGTGTATTCCATTGAGGAATTGAGTCAGGACAGCTGAAGTTGCAGCCGATTTGCACAGCAGCTAAATATCTTGAGCGAACATGCACGATGATCAAATCAGCAAAGATGAGAGTCACAGTTTGTTCCATGCTGTCATTGTCACTTTACCAAAATGTAGGGGACTCCTGGGGCTACTGGAGAATTTGATGCGCCACTTCTTCTTTCCATCTACAGCACTAGGAAACGGCGAAGAGCGGGCGTTTTGGGGGACTGTCTTATGTAATTATGACGTTCAAAAAGTGCTGATTCTCAGACTACTTTGAATAAATGAGTTTTGATTTGGTTTTGATTTTGTAGGTATTTTACAAGACAATGGTTTTTAAAAGAATCTTGCAGTTTATGGGGTTGTTCAAGAATTCCGGCCCTTCGTAATGACTTATGACTTTTACCGTATTTTTACCCATATTTGAGTGACGTCTGCAAATACGATCACCTCTTCGCAGTTACGCTACTGTTCCCTATTTACTACGGCCTCACCACAGCAATAAAACAAAGTATTTTTTTCATCTCAATTCACCCATATTTCGTGGGCGAGCCATTGATTGGCTGTCAACTCCAAAACACAATAACAAGAGGAAAGTCCTTTTTTGTAGCGAGACGTAAAAAGACGTGTGTTGACGTTTTGTGTGATTGCAAGTGAACAGGGGAAGAAGGGTGGGGAGAGGGGGTATAATATAGTCGTGGAAAGCGGCTTTTATAAATCATTGGGACCTGCCCCAGCAGTCTTCATATTCATAGCGATCGCTTTACGACCGAATTCGGTCGCAAAGTCCTGTCACTCTATACATTTCACCTGTCAATTCGGGACTTTGCGACCGAATTTGGTCGTAAAGCGATCGCTATGAATGTCGAGGCTGCTGGAATTGGGAAATAACAGTGATGGGGACACAATTTAATTTATTGCTCAAGTTTGAAAGTGAAGTTCGAAGAAAACCATAAAACCTTCTCGGTCTAAATTGAGTAGAGACCATAAGTATACCTTGTAAGGTGGACCGATGACCTTGTGAAGACCGCAGGAATCCGCTGGTCGAAGTGGCGCTGCTTGGGTGAGTCCAATGCCCAGCAATGGACGATTTTCGGCTGAAATGATGATGATGACGTATACGGATACTACACCATTTTAGCATAAAATAAAAATTCGTAACACTAGTCAGAAATGGGTCAGCTCAGCAGTCAGCTCGATGACTTCATCCAGATTGTGACTGTGTGTCACTTACTCCTAATTAAATAACGAAATATCTTAGTTTAAATTCGTGTTTTGACATTGTCCCACGATGTCGGCCCTCTTAGAAACGCATTAAATCTCAATTTTATGGTCTGACCTGACAGCTCGACATGTTACCCTAATCAATAACAAAATATTCTATTTATTTTAAACTGTAAAACAATATTGAACCTTTTTAGAAACCCAGCCCATTCTTACTTAATGGCAAACAATATAGAGCCATTTACCGGCGGACGGTTCGAAAGTAATAATTCTACGAATTCCAAAGAATCTTGTGAAATATCCGATTTCTAATTTTAAGAGACAATGCTAGCACTCACATATGGAAACCATTAGTTGGGTTCGTAGGCTGAAGGAATGGACCCTCAAACAATTAAGAAATAAACAAAGGGCGGCGTGGGTCCTCGTTTCCAAAAACTGTAGATACCTGAGCGCCTGCACGTGGCGATTTTTAGGGATTGTAAGGAGGCTGATGTAATAACTAGGGGCAGTGAGTTTTGAGACGAGAGAGAAGGCAGTTGGAGTTGAACCGCTTTAGGATACGGGCTTCCGAGCCCACGCTAGTTATATTAGGATTTTTGGCAAATGCCAAGCCAAGAGGCCATCTCCACGTGCGTTAGCTGTCGTAAGAAAGCGATTAGTATTGAATAAGTTAAATACGGAAAGGCCGAAGCTCAGATTAGACTAATGTAATATTTAGCGTATTATGTGTGTGTGTGTGTGTGTTGGTGCGACCGGGTGAGTCCTTATTTATAATAATTATCCTAGGCTGATAATGGTATTAAAGTTCCTCTAACTAAACAGATAGATACGTGTTGCTGGAGAGTTTATAGCACCTATTCCTCTCCCCAGCTAAACACTAGGAAGTAGTGAAGGGCGATATAGCTGAGTAGTCATTAAGGAATATTTATTCCAGCAAGGAAATAAAGCATCTAAATAATCTTTATTAATCATTCGAGCTATTTTCTCTTATATTATGTGTCCATCTCCTAATCCTTACCTTGACAGTTATTTGTCAATTTCGTTTGGCTAAAGAGATACGGGGAAGGCCTTCAGCTATACCTGACTTTGAGCTTTATTGCTCCTGACTTTTGACGACTGTTAATGACTTCATATGGAAGGCAGAACCGTAAAACTCACAGATCTTCTGGATCGAACTAGGCTACAAAGCCAACCTATAATTAAATGAATAACCAAACGTTATTGATGATTTCTGCTTCCAAAAAGGTCTCGCCACAGAACAATTTCGTGAGGCTTGTTGTACACACATTTCCGGGAGAAGGGTTAGGCATCACTAAGTAACACAAACTATGTTTGGTAGGCGTTTCAAAACGCTAGGGACCGTGTCTCGATAAAACCCACACAAGGCTGTTAGTAGGCCAATTACTGAATCGTCACTATTTATCGAAACACGCTGACTATAGGACGCACCGCGTCCTTCTAAATGGGGAAGTTTAAGGAAATGTGAAGTGACGAGATTCCACTTCGGTGTGCACCAAGTACGATCGCAATGAGTTTTGCTAGAGGCTGAGTCTACGGTGCGCTTGTGCTAGTTTGTGTACCTTAGAAAAGGGATAGGTCGCCGTAAGGGTGTCTTTCATATAAATACGCGTTAAGAACTATCCAAAACTATACTTGTCTTCCTCAATAACAGTTGGACTTCGCAGTACTCTGTCCTAGGGTTGAGTAAGACATTTATTTAGTGCTTAGGGAGCGTGTTTTGTTAGAATCGCATAGTGTCCTCAGAGGTTCTATGCCTTAGGTCTAACAGAACACGTACAATGAGGCATACGTTTTAAAACGGTTCCCAGTCTCACTGAAGTGGGTATATTGTAAACAGATAAATTAACGTAGTTTATATGATTCATTTAAGCGCAAGCGTAACGATTCCTTTATTTACCCCGTCTAATCATCAATACTATTGCAGATCTCAGTGACTACCTGAGTGCAACATTTACTATACTATTACTAATATATTTTACTATATACTTTTGCATACCCTCTTGTCTTCTTAGCTTCATATAATATTGGTAATTATAATACTTATGTATCCTAACTGTGAATCCCCATTAACATCACCTTGCATCCCATCCACATCCCCAAGCTTTCTAAGTCGGGATGTGGCACATTAGGTCATGGGGATTCATTTCTTATAACGGTGGGAGGATATCCAAGTCTGGCGTCGAAATCCTACAGGAGCACGCGGTGGATTGGGGCGTGCTCCCTCTCTCGCAGGGAGAGCCGATCTTAACTGTAATATTCCACATAATTAGGAAAAATGAAAATTTTATCAGCCTAGGGTAATTTAGGAACAGTCACAAGATCAAACTGACTTTCAACAATCTTATTCCACCTCCTTGATCATAATAACGTAAAAGCGATAACCCAACCAGTCTTTAAGAGGAACTCTAGTAAGTAACACATACAATAGTTTAAAAGTTCCGTTTAAAAATGGATAAACTTTAAAACGTATTACAGCAAACGGAAAGAACTGCGCCCGTTCCGTTCGCCAATGGCCACAACTTTGAGGAGTAAAGTATTTCTGAAAAGTACTAGGGAAGCATACTACTGTAAAGGTACTACTTCAGGACCACTTCTTTGATCCCAAATTGGTATTACTGAGTATTTCGATTTCGCGCATGATAAACAAGTTCTTGCGTATTTTGTATTTTTACCGGATTCTAAATTATACTGGTCCATTTCTGATCGTAGACCTTCGAAAACCAATTCCTAGCGTAGTAGTGCTTGAAAAGGATTTATATCGCATACTCATATTTACCTTAGCATTTCCTTTGTCTAACAAGAGTTTCACTAAAAATTCTATATCTATTGTCTAATAGATTTCCTCAAGGATTAGTTCTAGGCCGCTTGAAACCAAAAACTACCCGCGACCTTAATGAGTAAAGTCAGTCTTATATTCATCTGGAAAAGCTCAACTCTCGTGCTACTCCGTGCAGCTTCGTGCAAGTTCGAGCTATTCCAAGAAAGTAATAAAACAAACACGCATCTACGAAAAAGCATATAATTATAACTAGGTCGAATTATCAAACGGTATCCATGTTGTTCGTCGGCTTATTAAAGTTAAGCGGGGGTTAATATTTAATCCGAGTTGCGCACAACTGGCGTCGGGGGGCGCTAATGTATGCGACGTCACGGCTCGCGCACTGTACGGGTTGGGAAAATGCGGGGGTGTGTTACACCGGAGTGTAAGATGATGCTGTATTGATCGATTTAAGACTTGCAAAGAGTTTACGAAGAACAAAATTGGATCTCCTTCCTGTCTCGTTTTGGTACTATGTATTTATCTAGCTGTATGAGAATGATTTACACCGCGATGAAAACATAAGTTATTCAGCAAGTTTATGTATTTTTTTCTGAAAGTTATTGATAACATTCATGTAGAATGCATGAGTCCTGACGAATTGAGACCTTTTCCCAACTATTATACTAGGGTCAGCTTCCAGTCTAACTGCATGCAGCTGAATACCAGTATTTTTTCAGCGACTGCCTATCGGACCTCCACAATTCAGTTACTGGGTAATACGATACCCTTAGGTAAGATTGGTTTTTAGACGTTCGGGCTTCTGACGACCCGAAACGACTGTCAAAGATCTTCAAACGGTATAACGTGCTTTCCGAGGCACGGAGGGGTCTCCGTATGTAAAGATGGTCCACGGACCAACCGCGGCAAGCGTATCTTGGCCTGATATAGATCCACTGGTGCTGTTGCCGCATATTACTTAGCCACAAGCCCCTCCCAGACAGACCATATTAGGCTGTCTACGGCGCCATATTGAAGTAGATTTCAGAAAAAAAAACATAACTGTCAATATTGCGCATAGAGGCTCTACACGATACCACCCTAAAACACGAAAAGGCGAAGACGGAAACACTAAACAGCCTCTGTTCTTTTTCATGTAGGTCGTGGGTTCGAACCCAGGCAGGCGCTTTACTTTGTGTAAACAATATCATTAACACTGCTCTCAAAACGGTGAAGGAAAACGTCGTGTGGAAACCGGCATGTCCTAGAACCAAAACTTCGAAGACATTATGACATCTACCAACCCGCACATCCATACCATTCATACCATCTACATATTGTAAATGAGGGAGTGCCCTCTCTAAGAGAGAAGGCCGTCCCATAGAGGTGTCCCAGCAGTGGGAACATTATAGGCTGAGTATGCTATTCGGCTCAGTGTGACAGCCATCCATACGTACAAGCCAATGAGTTACTTACTACTTAACGCGTATCATGCGTTCAAAGTTAAGGTAAGTGCTGCGAGGAAACTTTTTGAATGTGTTCAAGGCTTTATTATACGAGTATACGCGCCGACACTAAAATCTCTCGTATAAACTTGTGTGGGTAGGTACAACGTCTGCGACTTACGACTGTTCTGATGTAGGGTTAGTTTAGTATTATTTCAGGTATTAAGATTTGAAGATTAAGAACTGTATGGAAAAACTTTTTTGTGTTTATAACGTCAAGTTTTATAAAAGGCAAATGCAGTTAAATTACCAACTTTGAGCAGCTAATCTTTTCCACATCGTAACAACATTCTAGGCATCGCACCGTCGATAATTCAAGAGATGCATCAAAATATTACTAGGAATTCATATTCAATGACAGAGTCGATTATATTGCGTTCGACTACAGCTTAGCCACGACTGCATTGCAAGAGTATGCTAACACACTTGAAGTTTTTAACTTGCATGCTTTCTAACATGTTGTGATGCTTGGATTGTTCCTTCAAGAACGTATTAAACATACATAGGCATTATGTGCTACAAGAACTTGCACAAAGTATGCAAGTAGCTTGCATGCCATTGTGTCATTAACCAATCAGAAGTTGTAATGGCCTTTTAGGGAAAGGTAGACGGACTACCTAAGCAAACATCTCCAGCAACTGATAAACAATTAATTTCCTGTAACCATTTAAAATACAATGTACTAGGCGCCCATAACAACATAGTAGTAGTCGCAACTATTGTTAATATTTTCTAGTTGCGCGCTCCCCGAGGGCACCTGTTGACTATTCTTTCAGGGAAACTTGTTAAATACTTGATAGCATGGTCTCGACAACTTGGAACTTGTTCCGAGTGTCAACTGCGAACGTTGCTATTTGCCACTGGACTGGACGGCGTGGACTTTATTTCAAGTACGTGCGAAAATATTTTCGTATAAGTTTATTGCAATTTGTTTACATCGAGAACGTGGTATGAATTTTAAGTTTTGTCCAGTCCGTATATGGACTTGTCGACACGTTTTCACGATGCAAATTTTAGCCATAGGTTTTTCATTTGACAAGTGTGTTTATGGAAAACTAAGGCACTGGATGGTGATGGGCCCAAAGGTTCTGAAGTGGAGACCGCGTACCGCGTAGGCGCAGCGTAGGTAGGCCTTCCATAAGTTGGACCGATGACCTGGTCCGCTGGATGCCAGCACTGCAGTGGAGGTCTTTCTTTACCTCATGTACCGAGTTGAGCTGCACGATATAACAAATTCGTGGACACACACAGATTTAGTGGACACTGCACATGTCCACTCAATCTGTGTGGCTCTTCTCTCATGGTCTTCGCATGATCTGACCAAGATTATATTTGGACTTTTTGTTTGTTTTTGTCTGGACGAGTTTGTTTCGGTCTTTCTTCTCAGACTAGTCAGATATGAAACGCCGACATCATCATGTTTTAAAAATATGATTGACATGTAAAAGTGTTTTTATAACACATTTGTTCGTAAAGGGTCTCTTATTTCACCAATTTCAATATCGTATTGTATCTCATTACGTACTTGTGCGTTATTGTAATGTAAAACGCACGAGTTTCTTTTTAATAAGGTAAACGCACGGTTTATCAAGATGCTCCGTCCAAAACGAAAGGTACTTTTTTAAATCTTAGCAAAGGGTTTTTACGTCAGAAAAGTGGCTATCATTTTATGAATATAATTAACTTTGGGAGATAAAATATAATAAATAAACATTTAATTCTTTAATTTAATTAATTTTGTCAATAAATTACAACCATTTATCTGTAACAAAAATATAAATTTACTTTATTAGTAATACTGGCTGTTTTTTGTGCCTTTGCCTTAAAAAAAACCCCTGATGCGCGCGCATCGCTAATTTGTGAACAAGTAAAAATGATTCCGCGCGCCTTTTCTTTTCGCTGTATTGTTTTTATTTGAAAATGTCGTCAAGTAATGATTAATTTATTAATTCAACACCGCCAGAAGTCTCAGAGGCAGCGAAAAGGGCTACTCTAAGCCTCTTGCCCGAAAAATCGACCGATAGATACTTACAAGCGTATCAAAATTTCATCGGAAAACAAGCAAAGATGCATATTCATTTTCAGAAAGTGTGTTTTTAGTATCTCATGAAACTTTCTCAAAAATATAAGTCAAGCTCATTGTGGTGCTACATTCAATGCTAAAAAGCACTGTGAAAACAAAACATGCATGGTATTGATATCAAGTCATGCTACAACTTGCTGGTATTTCTAAAAAGACGCTCGAGTATGTTAGTAAAACGTCGAAAGTATTTTCGGCTGACAATGTCAAGAAGTTCCTAAAAGAAGCTCCGGATTGCCGATATTTGGCAACAATGGTCAGTTGAAACTAAATAATTATTGTAATTAACTTCTTTCACTTTCGTATTTCTTTACAATATAGGTGTTTTGTACGCTGTTTTTATCTCTTTTCAAGTTGTATTAATTCGGTATAAATGGTGCATGTAGACGTCAAGAGTTGGCAAACATCACAACTAATGATGTCGAGAACCATGGGCGGGTTCTTCTTGTCCAAGTCAAAACACAAAAATAAAATTCCAAGATCGTTCACAATACAGGGGCCTTTTCACGACTAGTGAAGAAATACGAAGCGCTTCGTTCAACAAAAGCGATGTATAACAGACTTTTTCAAAATTACCAGAATGGAAAATGCACTAGCCAACCGGTTGGCTTAAATAAATTTGGAGCAATGCCTAAACAAATTGCCACTTTCTTAAATTTGGATGATCTACACAGGGCACAATATTTAAAGGTCCTCGGCTACATTGCTCGCCGATTCAGGTGCGAACTCATTGACACTAAAACGCCACGGAGGGTGTTGGTCGAACAGTGCAGCCGAGGGCTACATAGATGACTCGATGAGAAATAGAGAAGAAAGTAACTCCCGCATTACAAGGAATATAAATTTGGAGCCAAGTGTTGACTCTCGACCATCTACGAGCACACACGCGTACATTCCACCATCGTCGCCGCCGCCGCAGCCGCCTCCGTCGCCGCCACCGACTGCAGAACTCTGTGGTTTCGTTTCTCTTACTCAAGAGAGTGAGAGAGAGACTGGTGAAATTGTAACTAATAATAATAACTTGACAACATTAAAAATGCCAACTGGCAACGTAATAATCAATTTTACAAATTGTTCAAATTTTTATAACTGCTTTAACAAGTGATTAAAGATTTATTCGTTTAAGAAAGTCCGAGTTTTACTTATTTTCTCGCAAATACGTTATAAAACGTCGTATGAATACGTGCGCTTTGATACTCACAGCCTCTGCTTTCTTGTAGCCCGAGCCCTAGCCGAGGGCTAGTAATATCGCCTCGGCTGTAATTTTTAACCGACTTCTAAAAAAGGAGGAGGTTTTCAATTCGGATGTTTGTATTTTTTTTTTATGTTTGTTCGCGCATAACTCTGTCGCTTGCCAACCGATTTGAAAAAATCTTTTTTGATGGAAATGGTATACTTCCCAAATAGTCCCATAGAAATTTCATCAAAAACGGTTCAGTATTTTGGTTTTTAAACCAAAATTACTGGTAAAAATTACAACCTAAAAGTGAAAAATAAAAACTTTTTGCAAAGAAAAAACAACCGACTTCCAAAAACGACACTACAAAGTGAAAAATAACTTTAATTTCGGAAGTCGGTGGCAAACAACGAAAATGCGAACCCAACGACACCGACTTACCGCACTTATATCATAATGTAGGTACTATTACAAACCTACTTACAAAAATAAAAATAATTTATCATTTTGGCTGACTGATATGGTAACGATGGCGATGGAGATACAAGAACAACGTTTATCAAAAGAATAACACGAAACTCAAGGAAATTAAGTTTAAAAAAAAATTAAAATTAAAGAAATTAATTTCTTGCATCGGTCTTTATACTTTCTATTTGTTTTTTTATTAGTATACAGGATAATTTTTTATTCAGTGCGTAAATTTTCACAGGGTGTTCTACCCATGAATATGAACAACTTTCACTATGGGACCATCACTGAAATCACAAAAAAAAAATCAGCTGTTTCTTACAAAAGTTCAATACCTACTCGACCAAAATGTATGAATCTGCTGATTTTTTTTTCGTGATTTCAGAGATGGTCCCATAGTGAATGTTGTTCATATTCATGGGTAGAACACCCTGTAAAAATTTACGCACTGAATAAAAAATTATCCTGTATAGCTATCTGATGTATGTATCTGGTGTATTGTGTGTCTTTGGTCTGTGCTAATAAATCAAAATAAATGTTTTTTCTTTCTTTCTTTCTTTAAGTAATCACTTTTTCTACAAAGCACTGTCACCTATTTGCTTTTCCAGACCTAAAACCGATACCACGTTAATAAACGGTAAGCACACGAAAATAGAGGAAGCTCCTATTTTCTAGAAGCCGCTTCAGGCCTATGTATGCCTAGTACGTAAATAAGGATTCCCGGTTCAACATTTGCGCAACATACATCACCGGCTAGCCAGTACATATTTACGGTTATAAAACCCCCCATCTAGTACGCCAGTGCGCGTACATCACGCGTTCAGTTTGTCGTAGGTCACGTAAAACCGCAATTTGCCGACCAAATGGAAGAGTGCGGTTGTCCGGCGACGTGTCGCCCCCTTTATTGCTAGCTTTATTTTTGTTGCGAATAAACATATTATTTTTGTAGAGAGTTCTCTTTTTACTGGGTGGTATTGTTACTAGGAAAAGCGTCCTCTATTTGACTTAAAGAAATTTGAATAATTTTATATCATTTAAAAGGTCGTATTTTATAATATAGAAAATATAGTAGGTTACTTATGTCCTAAAATTATAATTAATTTTGAATCGTTACATTGAGGTATACCTATGTTCCTCCGCTTGTGGTTTAATCTTGTGACTCTTGTATATTTATATTCTAGTAGCCGACACGGCAGACGTCGTCCTTCCCGAAAAAGCAGCGCCACCTACCGGGCCCAATTGTGTAAACAAACCTTGTCCTGACAATAACAAACACAAACAAAAAAGAATTATCCAATTTGGTGCAGTCGATCGGAAGTTATGCGCTTACATACATTTCGGTGATTCATTTTTCTATATAAAAAATAAAAACCGGCCAAGTGCGAGTCGGACTCGCGCACGATGGGTTCCGTACCCCTCCCTATCTATAAAAATCACGTCTGTTGTATGTCTAAAATATTTATATTATTTTTATCATTTATTATGAAAGTAAAAATACAACTAAGTATTTTGTGAATATTTCAAGTGCCTACCTGTTGCCATTATTGATATCGAGCAAAGACGTATTAAAAAAAAACTACTTACTAGATCTCGTTCAAACCAATTTTGGTGGAAGTTTACATGGTAATATACATCATATATTTTTTTTAGTTTTATCATTCTCTTATTTTAGAAGTTACAGGAGGGGGGGACACATTTTACCACTTTGGTGTGTCTCTCGCGCAAACTATTCAATTTAGAAAAAAAATGATATTACAAACCTTAATATCTTTTTGAAGACCTATCCATAGATACCCCACAGGTATGGGTTCGATGAAAAAAAAAAAATTGAGTTTCAGTTCTAAGTATGGGGTACCCCCAAAATTTATTATTTTTTTCTATTTTTGTGTGAAAATCTTAATGCGGTTCACAGAATACATCTACTTACCAAGTTTCAACAGTATAGTTCTTATAGTTTCGGAAAAAAGTGGCTGTGACATACGGACGGACAGACAGACAGACAGACAGACATGATGAATCCATAAGGGTTCCGTTTTTTGCCATTTGTCTACGGAACCCTAAAAATGAATAAAAATAGATATACCTATTATTACGTTGTGTTAGAATAATTTAGATATGGATTTATTTACCTACTGTTTTTATTCAATAAAAAATTATAAATATTAATCCTACTAATATTATAAACGTGAAAGTTTGTATGGATGGATGGATATTTGTTACTCTTTCACGCCAAAACTACTGAACGGATTTGGATGTAATTTGGCACACAGATATTTTATTGCCAGGATTAACACATAGGAAACTTTTTGTCCCGATATTCCCACGGGATCGAAACTTATGCGGGTGAAACCGAGGGGCGCAGCTAGTATTGTTATAGTAATTCATTACATTATATATTTATATACAATCTATTGTTTCTTATACCTACATTATCCCGTATATATTTATTATAAATAAAAAATTTAAAAAACTTCCGACACAAAATAATAATAAAAATAGTATGAATCTATTTTTATTATTATAAAAATAGTATGAATCTATTTTTATTATTATTTAGTGTCGGGAGTTTTTTAAATTTTTTATTTTATTTTTTATTTTATGCTTTTTGTAGGGACTCCTTATTATTTAATTTCTTTTATTTTCTTGCGTTTTAAGATTCAGGTGATTTGGTGATTTTTTGTAGTCAACTCCTTTCATTTGATACCCATATTGAGGGAGTTGTGAAAAAATATATAATCCGCCATTTTGTGGTGGCGGCCATCTTGGACCGATTTTCATCAAACATAGCTAAGAACACTCCCGACAACTTCACCTTTCAAACAAAAAAAACAAAATCAAAATCGGTTCATCCGTTCGGGAGCTACGATGCCACAGACATAATATGTACACACACACACACACACCCTGACACGTCAAACTTATAACACCCGTCGTTTTTGCGTCGGGGGTTAAAAATAGTGACGAAGTAAAAACTGTACGTTGAATATTTAAAAAAAGTAGTTATTACGAGATGTGAGAACGAGTCTGCTGCCGAAAATATAGTTTTTAGATTTTTTTTCCGTTCTTCTGTTTGTCTCTAGATTTATGTTCCGGATTGGCGCAAAAACGGCGGAACGGATTTGGATGAAATTTGACACACAGATAGTTTATAACCTGGATTAACACATACGTTCCCATGGGATATATTCCGACATCGACATAAGCAAATAAATTAGTTCTATTTTGGGTAATTTTTTTTCGAGTAAATATCTTACTAACTTATTTTTTTTTTTACTCGTTTGCCGGGTAGCCTAGGAGACGGGTAATGATATAAACATTTCTTACTTTGTCACCCAAGCATTGTTATAACTGACTGTTAACATTCTGTATTCAATATGAAAACTATCTGCAAGCACTATTCACATAAAAAAGCTATTCAAATGTAACTTTACATGCATAAACGCGACATAACGCGCGCGTTAACGTTAACTTTAATCTGATAAAAGCTCATAAATCACATAATAACGCAATAACGTTACATACTGACGTTTCACTGGCGTTTATTGCTTGTAGATGTTTCATACGCACTTATTTGAGTACTTATTCAATTTTAAACGACTATTATGCAAACTCATGAAAATTAAAATTAACCTTACTTCCTACTTAATATTATAAACGTGAAAGTTTGTATGGATGGTTGGATGGATGGATGGATGTTTGTTACTCTTTCACGCAAAAACTACTAAACGGATTTGGATGAAATTTGGCACACAGATGGTTTATAATCAGGATTAACATATAGGATACTGTTTATCCCGATATTCCCATGGGATCGAAACTTATGCGGGTGAAACCGCGGGGCGCAGCTAGTGAAAATTTAGACCCTAAGGAGAAGGTAAGCAGGTAGTTACTGACTCGCCCCTGCTTCGCACTGTCTCTACCCGCGATTTCGTCCGCGTGAAATTTCTTGTTCCCCCGATCCACATCGATCATCTGGACAGAGAGAGGTGGAAAGAGCGTAGGAAGGCCTTTGCCCAGCAGTGGGACAATAACGGCTAATAAAAAAAAAAAAAAAGCGCCTGCCTGGGTTTGAACCCACGACCCACAACTCCTAAGTCGGGGCCGTTACCACGGGACCACCACTGCTCAAAGCAAAGCACCTTTATTCGTCGTCAAATCGGCTAAAAACAAAACTCCTTTTATCAGACCCCAATTTTGTTCTCGGAACATATTTAAAATTCAAAAACTCCATTGTAAGTGCAAAAAGTTTTATAACTGGGAATCTTAATAAAATCTAGATTGATGGAAAACGAAGCCGGGTCCCCCTTTCATGTGCTAATCCAATGGAGATTACAGGCCGGGAGCAAGCTCCTTTAAATAACGCTTCGGGATGTAAATAGTTTACATAACTTTTAGTTTACATAGAGGGCATTGATTTTTTGTGTAAGTAGGTAGGGAACCTTATATCATGCAGGCTAGTAAAAAAATACTCTGTTTGCATTCGGGCCTTATCAGAATACCAGCGCTGCGACATTTATTTTTTAAATACCGAAAATCATGCTGAGATAGGAGCCTTTTGGCCTTGTATAGGACTTTCTGTTTCATTTTTCTTTTTGTTATTTTTTTATATCATTTGTTATTTTTATTTTTAAGTGTGTTTAGTTTATGATCTTCCTGTACGGGTCGCAATAAATACTTTTGCTTTCTTTCAAATCAAATCGAATCAAAAGTCATTTATTCAAATTAGGCTGAGAATCAGCACTTTTCGAAAGTCAAAATTACAAAAGACAGTCCTCCAAAAACGCCCGCCTTTCACCACTTCCTAGTGCTAGCGCTGGGAAGAAGTGGCGCAACAAACTCCCCAGCAGCACAGCTTATGTTCAGTTAGAAAATGCTTGATACTTGATTGTACGAGTATACAATACTAGGTATTAAGTAATTAACATTAAAAGACACAGAACATAAAATTAAATTATTGATCTTAAGTCAGCTAGCCACGCCAGTATACCAACAAATATAATAAAAACTATACGTACTTAAGCTAAAAAATCATTATTTAAAATTAAAATGTAAATAAAAACTTACTAAAAAGTACAGTGTTATACATGATATAAATACTAGAAACAAACACAAATTTGTTGTACCTACAACAAGGCTCAAGAAAATAGGTGGCTCGTTCAGATGCCAATGTATACGCTTCTACAACAAAGTTCCAAGCCCCGTTCAAGATCTAAGCCTTAATAAATTTAAATCATTCATTAAACGTAAGTTGTGCCAGAAAGCCTTTTATACCGTTAAGGCTTATATCGAGGACAAAAAGGCTTGGGATTAAGCTGCTTCCAATCTTTACAATATATTGAATGTTTTTGTTTTGTTTTGTTGTTGTTTTTTTTTATATACATTTTGACATTAATGAATTTGATATATACTATATACTATGACATTTGCTTACTTTGTAAAGTATTCTATTATTTTAATTATTGTGAATGTGAAGACTATGTGGGTCATTTTATTTTTTATTTTTCGCTCTGTTCTGTTAGTTTTGTCATGGTCTGGCAGTTTGAGTAATTAATGTGGCCTACCCAAATGTCCTTTCTTTGGTATTGTTCGTCGAACCGTTGAGCTCCTTAAGTTTTGAGTTGAGCTGCACGATTTCTGACATATGCGTGCACTGACTGGACAGGTTCTCTCAATCTGTGTGGTTCTTTCCTCAAAAGGCCATCTCAGACATCGACCTACATGGTCCTCATATGATCTGACCAAGATTATGTCTGGACTTTAAAAGAGACTGTGACGTCTGAGTTTGTTTCGGCCTTTCTTCTCAGACTAGTCAGATAGGAAACGCCGACTTCATCTAGTTTTAAAATATGATTGACGTGTAAAAGTGTTTGTACAAACCTACTTACAAAAATAAAATCATTTATCATTTATCATTTATTTATCATTTACTACCTAAATAAAAGCCTCCAGGCATAAAGGGCGTGACAGCTTACATATTTATGCATTGCTGGGTTCTGTTCACATAGCTGTACTTTCATTGGATTACTCAAGCGAATTTAGAATTACATTTTCAAAATTTAATTTGCAACAATTGTTTGCGCGTAAAAGTGAACACGTCCCCTTGAAATAAATGCAGGCAAGGCAGATGATGAGTTTGTAAGGTATATATAAAGGGTTTTCCAATAAGGGCGTCGATATTAAAGTGGAATAAAACAAACTGTGCGTGAGGTATTAACGACATTCTTTTTTTTATCTAAAAGGTCAATGTAGGCCATTAGTTATGGAATATGACACGCTTCAAATATCCGCCGCGGCGTCGCAAGGTGGCACGGATCCGAGAGGTCCAATTTTTAATGAATCTGCCGCATAGATCTGGGGGCTTACCACCAACTCTTATAGCAGGGCAGAAGTTGAACTGCTTTTTTGTACTATGACTAAGTACAAAAAAGCAGTGCAGTTTAACTTCTGCCCTCGCTGGTGGTGGCTGGCGGAGTTGTTGTGCACGGTTAGGAATTTACTGCCTCGGATTCTCTTGCACACTTTCACGGATGACGGCTATGTTCTCGGCCGATCTGGCGTTCTTTTAAGCTCCGGGTATTGGTTGATTGTTTACCAAACACGTCGTCTCGAATTTGGCCACCAAACGTTGGAGAGTCGACTTTGAAGGGCCACCGCGTCTGTCGTAAATTTTTATAGTAAAGTTTTATCTTCAGGACGTGCTGCTCATTCGCGTAACTTGCCGTGATGATTTGGCATCCGTGACTGAACAGATTTGACAGACAAAACAACATGGCCGCCACAGACTGTCAACATCGACTCATCCATATTAGAAAACCCTTTTAATGATTTTTTTTTTATTATTATTAAAAGTCATGTTTAAATATATTTTTAAACGGGTAATTATTAAAATATTAACTCGCAAATAATATCTCATTTCAATAGATGACTATTCATAATTAGGTCACCTGAAAATGTTTCAAATTGCCAGTTAAAGTTGTGATAAATAGGACGGTCTATAAAGATGGCGTCAATTAGCAATTAAAATTGTAATTGTCTACGGCCTAATTGCCTATTTTCTTCGGCACTGAATTTAAAGTAAGCTGAAAGTGTAAGAAAACCTTTAATAATGTTTTTATTGTTATTTTAAAACAATTAATGTCTTTGCTAGCCTTTGGTTTAAAGAGATCCAAACTGAGAAGTTATGGTCTCTTCTAAAATCGAATCATTATATTATTAGGATCTTATTTGAGTCTAACTATGCAGGACCATGTCTGGAACGGCCTTTTGAAGAAAGAGCCATTGCAACTTTGAGTTGATCTTTTTTTTTGTCGCTGAGAAATGCTTTATGCATCCCCGTCTCGCGGGGGACGAGACGGGGTATGTGGGACTCCCTATCGGAATGACAGTATACCCACTAAAACACAGCGGTGTTCCCACATCGCCGTAATGGGAGGGCCATGGGAAACCGGTATAGCCTTTACTTCCACAGCCCTCCCGGCGCACGCCCGCCGAGATGGTATGGCGGGCCCCGCATGGCCCCAGGTTGGGGGGCTACGGGAATGGCCGGCAACACCTGGCCATTCCCGTCCCACACTGGTAGAGGCCTGTGCGATGCAGGGAACGGTGTCCCCGCGCCCGTTGCCTGCTGGCCCCCACGCCCGCCTAGCTGGCGGGCCCCGCATGCCCCCCGTGTTGGGGGGGCTACGGCCGCAGAGGATAGGGAGAGCGGCAACGTAACACCGACACTCCTCTTCCCATGCGGCCCCACCGCGTCCGCCATCGAAAGGTGACGGCCCCGTCAAGGCCGCGGAAGGTAGGAAGAGCGGCAATGTAACACCGACACTCCTCTCCCGCCGCGGCCTCCAATCCTCAGCCGCGATGTCTCCCACAGGAGGGACATCGCGGCCCGCCTTACCTACCCGCCGGCCGCTACGTCGTCGGCTTCTCCGAGCCCTGACGAGCGGCCCCCGCTAGGGTTCCTCTTAGCTTCACCGTGGTCCAGCAAGAGTTAGCCACGAGCCCCTCACCTTCTAATACAATTTTGTAAAAACAATACCCTTTGTAGCTTCACAGTTGGGTAAAAACGGCCCCTAAAAAAATTTGATACAGGACCCCATTAGGATGAGCTACGCCACTGATCCATCATCATTACTTGAAGCATCAACCCATTACCTTAAAAAAATAAACTCAACAACCCTTCACTATAGCTTCCACTAATGACATTAATTAAAAAATAAATAAACGACGTCTTTATTAAAGACAAAAAAATACTCTGTACCCTTTATGCTTTCCTGGTAGCAGGAAATCGTTAAGAAACATATTTCCGTTCATTTTCCTGTGAGATCCCACTAAGATGTCCTCCTCGGGGACTATTAATTATTATGGGTTAAATTAATAAAAACGCAGTTCCTTCGTGAACTATTTTTATTATCTTATTAGTGTAACTGATTTATTTGCTCTGGGAATTTTATTGTGGCTGATCTGAGGGTAGTCAAAGAGAAAATGAATGTGAATTCGCTAGTTGTGCGTGATTTACAATACTGATTAAATGAAATCAGTTAAAACACAGTCAAGTAAGGGCTATCTTCCTATGTGTTTGTTACATTTGTACGGCTAAACTGCTGAAGAAATTTCGAAGCAATCGGTACAAAGGTAGCTATATATTTGGGTTATTTTCCTCTTCACCCGAAAAATATACAAGTTTCAGCGAATTGGATTGTTGAGCACTCTCCTGCTTTTAATCCACACTCATTTTCGGTAATTGATTAGACATTTTCTTGTAAAGGTCAAAATCGGAGCAATATTTTTAACAAAATCACAATTAAGATCTTTCTTACCAACTCGTTCATCATTCATTGACCTAAATTCAAAAACAAAAGCATAACTTTGTCCTAATTTTTACCCTCTCCTACATATATGTAAATGGTAATATTTGCACAACTGACGGAGCAGACAAGACACAATCATTGTTTGTCCAGCTAATGCGAGGTACACACGCACCATTCACTTACATAGGCATACGTATACAAACGTATGTGTGTGCTAGGCTTTATTTATTTACTGACAAACATTTGCTCTGGGCTTGATTTTCAGTTTTCAGAGTTTAGGGATATTTGACTACCAGATGTAAGAAAGTCTTTTGAGGTTTTTGGTTATTTTAAAAGACACAAACGCTTATCACGCCACATAGTTTTTCTATGACCACAAAACATCCCACAATCATCCCTGTTATTATATGATTAAATATGTTTCCAATCTTATTGGAACTTATATGTTCGATGATGTCCTTTTGAGGTCCGTTCGAAACATTGCAAAGCGGTAGGTCGTCGGCGGCGGTCTTCACGTGACTGGTATGCAAGGGTTGGCCAAATAATTTTTGGCCAAATAATCAGCATTACCATACAACGTGGCAATGCTGCCAGCCTTTTGGGCACTTTTCCTGTTGACAACGATGCGGACGAATTTTTAATGTATGATTGTTCCTTTTTATATACTTGTTAGCTTTTTAAAAAAGTAAGTCGATATAAGGAATAAAGAGAGTACAAATTGAACTTACTCTAGTGATTCTTTACTGAATTCAAAATAAAAGAACGTAACCATGACAACAGGCAATCAACACCGGTAATCGTTGACTACTTTGTGCGATTGTCATCAAAAGCGACATCAACTGTTGTCACACGGCTTTTGTTTGCAAGCGCTTACTGTTCACAAACCGACTGCATAAGCACAAGCGTGATCTTTCAACCAACTAGTTGCGTATCGCTTTGACTGATGCCGCTGCAGTTATAAAACATATCGGTTGCAATTTTACTGTAAATGCACTTATAAATAATTGCTTATTGTGGCGGGTAGATTCGATGGACTAGAATACAATAAAATTATATAATTATGGGCCTTCCCCACGTGCCATAATCATTTGCAGGGCAGGTGATATGCACCTCAAATCCAATTTAAAGAATCAAACATTATGTAAAAAATCGTGTGTAATATTGACCCGGTCAGAGTCTAGTTATGGTAAACCTCAGGATATCAAAGAATGCAGGGCTAAGAAAATACATGACGTCAAAAGCGACATCAAACTGCTTTTCAGTAGAATTTCACAACAGCCTAAGTCATTTCTTGTCCCAGTAAACACATTTCGTGTCAATGTCGATGCCAAAACTGCAAAAGCACTTACAAAACTACGAAGTAAATAAACATCAGCGCACGACATGACCAGAGCGACAGAGAATATGAGGTGGTAGGGCGAAACACTCATAAAAGATGTGCAACCGCGCGACCCAAACTTTGCTCTCTGCACTTATCAAGACATATTGCCTCGTTGTGCTGACACACGGGCGGAATTATTTGGTAGCACAAACAAGGGACCTCTGACCACAGAAATATTATGGCTGACCTCAAATACGATCAGACAGCAGATAATTGTGAGAAGGGAATGAGAAGAAGTACTGTTGTGTGCTGACTGACCTCAGAGGTAAGCGCTTGCCAAAAATGTTGATAGGTAATGATAATGTCCTTGATAACCATCCTTTCTTGCGCTTCATAATAAAGTCATCCTTAGTCATGTAGTAGGGCTTATTTACGTCAATCTATAGATTCTTAGCAACTTTCGCCTCGCGTCGATAGGTAGTTGTTGGTAGTTCATTAAGAGTTAACTGCGCCTGCCTACAGACGGCCGTAATATAATGAATTTATTTACCAACCAACTATCCCGTATGTACCACATCTGGAGGTACATCCTCATATTTCGTAGACATTATACAGCATCGGCTAAAAGCCTTTGCATACGAAAGTTCTGCGGCCGCCAGCACGACCGACGTTCATAATGGGATTCTTAGCTGGCTCACTTTGTTTAGCAGATGAATACCTTCAGGGCAATTATGACTCATGTGTTTATTATCTCCTGGTAGCTAAGTTAGTGTGACAGTTTGTTTATTTGGTGTGCAAGAATGTTTTTGCATGTTGAAAAACTTGGAAGGGGCATGTATTTGAAATGAAGAACCCACATTTAACTAAATGGAAAATGTGTTTTAAAACAGAAGTTTTTGCGGACAACCGGGGTACGTCCAGTACCTTACGGTCGTATCTGGGACAGTCTCCCACGTTTTTGACGTATGTTCCCTTCTTCTGAGTCGAGTGACTCTGCTGGTCGCACGACGCAACCCTGGATGCGTAAGTAGTGGAAGGTGCAACCCTCTAGGAGGGCTTCGTGGAGACGGACAGCGAGGAGGCGGTGAAATAAAACGAAGAATTTTCATGTTTATTCTTGCTTGCACATTTCGGCTTCTTATTGTAGTTGTTGCCTCTTCGACGGCTGAGCTGCAACTGACTTTTCGCCAAAAATGGTGCTATTTTTATACCCGGCGAGGCCGGCCTACGTTCCTTTAAAGAGAGCCGTGTATTTTGAGCCCTTTTGCTTGCTAATTTTGTTTAAGCTGAAATCCGTCAAGCCCCCGTTTTAGGGCTTGACGACAGATTTCGGCTTATTTTATCGGATATCGGATTTATTATATTTTCCTATTATTTCTTTACAATTTTTGTTATATAATCTTCTTTATATAATCCTTAAGCTAATTAAACCTTAATATACAACTTAACTATGAACAATAAAAAGTTTCGAGGACAAAAACTGTTACAAAAGTGAGTTGACACATTTTCATTATATAAAATCCCTTATAATTCCTAAACTAATGGTCTGATTTTTACAATTTTACAAAAAAAAAACAAAATCTATCCATAAACAAAAAAGTGAGTTTTCAAGTTACGTAAACATGCTTGAACAAAATTACACTTATAAAAATCCTTTTAAAAACAGTCTTCTTGGTTTGAAATGCAAAAACTAATAACAAATCTGAGCTAGATAGGTAGTAATTAGAAATATAAAAATCATGAAATAAATCTCTTTAAAAGATTCTAACTACTTACATAAAATTTCTACTTTACGTTTTTTGCGTAGCGGTCCCGTCACTACTTGCGCCCTGGTGCTCAGATAAATGATAATGATAAATGATTTTATTTTGTAAGTAGATTTGTACAAACACTTTTACACGTCAATCATATTTTAAAACTAGATGAGGTCGGCGTTTCCTATCTGACTAGTCTGAGAAGAAAGGCCGAAACAAACTTAGACGTCACAGTCTCTTTTAAAGTCCAGACATAATCTTGGTCAGATCATATGAAGACCATGTAGGTCGATGTCTGAGATGCTCTTTGAGGAAAGAACCACACAGATTGAGAGGACCTGTCCAGTCAGTGCACGCATATGTCAGAAATCGTGCAGCTCAACTCAATAGGGTAGGGATAGGGTCTTGTCACCGACAGAAGTGATGGTGCAGTTGCCAACATCAACTGTGATGATTTCTATGCCTTTCTCATTTGAGCATTTTTTGTGAATAGTACCTAAGCTTACGCCGGGGCCGACTCCACCTTGCAGTGTAAATGTGGTGCTGTTCCACAAACGATGGGACTCTTAATATCGTGTTCTGCGTGTCCTGTCAGCTGCACGTTACAGGAACTAATGGACGCTGGTGATGGCGCCAAACAAGTAGCCGAATTTTGAGCCGAGTCCATTTAGATTAGAAGAGAAGATCTTCTTTAAAATACGATTTGAAAAATAGACAAACACGATCGAAAGACCTACAATAATCCATATCTGAAATACTGAAAAAACTAGTGGAAAAAGCACAAAAATTACGTATAAACTTATGATAATGCTGATAATGAATCTGCTTAGATAGCAAAAAAAACGGACCTACAAGAAGTCTCTAGTCTCGAAGAATAATTTTGCAAGTCTAGGCAAAAAGTTCATAAAAATAATAATTTTCTAGTCATAACAAGATTTATTCTCATAATCCCACAAAGACTTTGCAAACTCTGTAAGAAACTACTTTATAATGAAGTAAATTATGCTCGTTTGAAGTTTTTATCTTAATAATATTTGGGAATTTGTTGAAGTTTCGATGTTCATTTGACTCAATAATGGCTCATTTATGTATATTACACTTTCAACTACACATAACATCACGCCTGTAATTCCCGAAGGGATAGGTAGAGCTGTACCTGATAGAAAAACCCAATAACACTTTAACCAACCTGGGAATCAAACCCAGATCCTCATGCTTAGCAGTAGCGTTTGCGACCACGAGACCAACGACGCAGTCAACTTTCAACTGATTTTTTTTTAAACTGCTGTTAATATTTTGTTACTTTAGAGAGTAAAAAAATATTATAATCACACTAATATTATAAAGGCGAAATTTTGTGAGTGTTTGTGTTTGTATGTTTGTTAGTTCTTCACCCTCAAACGGCTGGACCAATTTTGATGAAATTTCGTACACAGATAACAAGAACCAGGATTAACACATAGGTAACTTTTTATCCCGATATTCCCTAGGGATCGAAATTTATACTGGTGAAACCGCGGGGCGCGGCTAGTAATATATAAATATAATATTATTTCTGTATTAAGCAGAAGATGAAAATGGCCAATGAAGCTCAAAATTCATGAGCATTCTGATCAGAAGATTACAACACATTACACTGACAGATTAAAACCAAATTATATCTCCCAAACAAATGAGTCCCATCTCTCACAGATACGTGTCCCAAGAATTTTGCTATCCAAGAGCCTTCACAAACTTTAATCTTTCTTTCCACACCATTAGGACCTAATCGAGAAAACTGCGGCTACAGGCCGACCAATCAACTCAGACCTCTTTAATTACTCCATCATAGTCGTATTGGTCGAAAATTTGTTAAGATTAAGAACGATGGGGGGTCTCAGTAGACTGGTTTCCATCGATCGGTAGATGTAGGCAAGATGTAAGTTATATGTGTTAAGATTAATCTATGTGATTCATGTGTATTTGCTGGTGTAGCTTTTGCAGCGTATTGCTTATTACCAGGTTTAGTTTTGTTTCAAAGAATGTTGCAGTGTATCTGACAGTTCTTTCTTCCACTAATTATAAGAAATATATCTGATATGTAACATTGTGTTATCCTACTAATATTATAAACGAGTTTGTATGGATGGATGTTTGTTACTCTTTCATGCAAAAACTACTGAACGGATTTGGATAAAATTTTGCATACAGATAGTTTATAACCAGGATTGACATATAGGATACTTTTTATCCCTATATTCTTACGGGATCTAAACTTATGCGGAAGAAACCGCGGGCCGATGCTAGTATTATAAATGCGATAGTTTGTAACGATGGATGGATGGATGGATGGATAGATGGATGTTTGTTACTCTTTCACGTAAAAACTACTGAACGGATTTGGATAAAATTTGGCACACAGATAGATAATAAGGGAACCTACTCCGAAGTACAAAGTGCGAATATTCGGATCGGACCGACACATGGCCGAACCGAATATTATTGAAAAATGCGAAAAAAGTTCGGATCGGGTAAGTTGGGTCGGGACCATAGTCAATATTCGAAAGAGTGTGTAGGATCGGAACCGACCGAACCAAATAGTAACTTCGTAGCAGGAAACGGCCGAACATTCGGCCGATACTACTTCGGAGTCGACCCCCAGGATTAACACATAGAATATCTTGTTATCCCGTTGTTCTCACGGGATCGAAACTTATGCGGATGAAACCGCGGGGTACAGCGCTAGTAATATCTAACGCGACGGAATTACCGTGGATATCCACGGCATCACAATAACACAGAAGATTAGGAAGATGCTTTTAAGTTTCCGTCCAAGATAACGTAGTAACGTGCAGATATTTTTATATATTTAGTGGACGTGGACGTAGACGACAATATCATCAGGTTAGAAATTTTAACAGTGCACAACATCGGCCTATCAACATATGCCGTGGAAGTGACAAAGTTTTGGGCCAACAAAATGTAAACTCATTCGTCCCAGCGATACGAAGAAGTAGAAGAAGATCAGCCTATCCTTTTCTCTTTTCACTATTCAGCTTCCAGTCTATCCGGATGCAGCAGAATACTAGTATTTTACACGGAGCGACAGCCTGTCTGACCTCACAGCACAATTTGACACTTTTTTTGACGGATCCACTACTTTCCGACGGGCTCGAATCTTCGTTGACGGACTTAAAAAGTAGACTCCCCGATCTAGTATGATAGATTGATCAACAATAAACCAATCGTATAAGTTAACATTAAATATAACTAGATATTTTTTGTAATCCACTTAGTTTCTTCCTGTATTTTTTCATGTTTTGCCTGAACCAGAAAGTTTTCTAACGAAACACTGCCTTACCGCACAATCACTCTTCACACACACAGCTATAATGTTGCTATATATAGCCATATACAGACACATATGTGTAAAGCCAGTGGCAGCAATAACGCATTAGAACGCTTGTATCGGACATATTCATGCTCGCACTAAGCGTTGAGTGGATATTGATTGCGCGTTTGTTGGTGCTTTCAACGCATTTTATTCACTAGGAATCACTTTTTTGGCATTGAATTTGAAGGATATTTACAATGATTGGAATATCGAAGGGGATCATGACAAAGTGGTTCCCGGAAAATCTAATGCGGTAGACCCAGCCAATAATGACGGAATAGTCTCAACGCCTATATTACAAACTAGTTTCTGCCCGCGGCTTCGATCGCGTGGATGTCGGAAAGGATAAGAAGTACGTCCTTCCCCAGGATGCCATCTAGGCAATTTTATCTAAATCCGTTCAGTGGTTTAGGCGTGAAAATGTAACATACAGACAGAATTTATAATTTTATTTAGTATAGCACTTTGCCCGCAACTTCGGCCGCGTGTACTTTACTCTTAAAATTTCAAAGATGTATGATTACAATCTTTATCATTTATTTATTTAATTCGGGTTAATTTTAAAGTTTACAGATCAAGTGAATAAGATTTTTAAAATAAACCTTGTCGTCCCCTTTTACCACGACAGGCTTTGTTTTTAAAAAAGCGTTTGATACGTTCCCATTGTATGACTTAAAGATTATTTACATATACCCATTTTCGAGTTAACGGAAGCAGGCAGTAACATCCACCCCTTAAACTTTATTACCCTTTTCCACCCCGGTAATTTAAGAGACGATTTTTGAAAAACTCTTCAAGCACATACACTCTACACTCTTCATGCACAACTTTTTGTTTTAAGTATTAGTACCTACCGAGTTTCAGGTTAATCCATCCGAGCGGTTTAATATTTTTTTCTTACTTCGAAAAGCTATTTTCTTCTAGTTTTTTCAGTTTATTTTTAATGCAAAAAGGTATTAGGTAGGTTCAAATCGGCAATCTCCAAAAAAAACAAACAATATTGCATACTCAAGTCAAAGACATTCTTACCAACATTCCATTCACAAACCTCTGACCGATCCCAAAGGTAACAAGCGACAACAAAAGCGAATCACACGAAGTACAGTAAGTATGCAGTATAAATAAATAGGTGCGCGCAATATCGTTTGGATTGCGCGTCCTGACATGGGTCGACAGCCATGTCCGGCTACTGTTAATTTCGCTTGTCGACTGTACTGGCATTCAAGGGAGGGGCTTAAGCGGTGATACTGGGTGGTTTGGGTGAAGTACCTTTCATTATATGCGCTCCTGGTATCTAGTTTATAGTGTAGTTTTTTTTTTTTGTAGGCTGAAACTAGAATAATTTTACAAAATTCTATTTATACAAAAACTGACTGACATTTTGTCAGTTGTCATTTTGTTAGTTTAGTGGGTAAAGAGACACTGCTGAAGATGTTTTTATAATGTCCATGGGGAATCCTAACCTTTTTGACAGGCTAATCTTTTCTTCAAATTTATGAACAATATCGCATAATGTGCGAAAAATGATAAAGAATATTCGATTTTTACCACAAAAGCCGTCAAAATAGCCACTCAAGTAATCCAGATGACATAAAATTATGAACATGGAAGCAGTCACGCATAGAACATTGGGCTCGAACAAAACCTTCCATTACGATGTCGTTAGACATTATCAATACCCGTAATGGTAGCAAGTTTCGCTTTTTATTGCGACACAGAAGAACGCAGGTGTATGGTAAATTCAATTAATACTTTAATAGAACTTTATTGTCAATTAGTCGGTCGGCCTTGAGAATTTTTTAGGGGGTAAAGTTAAGTAAAGCTTTTATACACAGCAAAAAACGGCTAGCTAGGTTTGATTCAATACGTGTATTGAATCAAACCTAGCTAGCCGTTTTTTGCTGACCAATTTTGTTGTAGGCCGCGAATTGAAACTCGGACAGACCAGGGTAGCACAAAAGAGAGGAAACCTTAACTCAGGAGCGGGTGGAACAAGGCTGTCAATGATGATGAATAAATCAGTTAATCAACTTTTACATACCTACTTATGAGAAAACATATATTAACATTAGTGGACTACTACACATCTCTTTGAACGACGCCCTCGAGAAAAGACTCATTTGGCCGATCACAAAAATCTTTATAAATCTTTACAAGTTATTACAAAGGATGAACCAAAAAAACCAGCACCCTAATTGCGTAACACACAATTAATCGGAATCGGTTTCGTTTTAACAGTTCAACAACATTCATTGCGTTATTTACGTGTTGAGCAGACAAATTTTTCGAACTTATGAAGCAATGGATTAGCAATTTGCTTCAAAATGATTCAGATTACTATTGATTGTGTGTTACGCAATTAGGGTGCTGGTCTTCGTTAATTCCGACGAAGACAATGCAAACAAAACATTGTTCAAACTTTAACACAATAAAGTTTAATTTCAATATAATTAATTATCTTAACGTCTTGAAACATACGAAAACAATTTAGAGAGACTGCAACACAATTTATAAAGTAAAGGACCCAAAATCTAAAGAACTTTTGGAAATTATCGCCCAAGTTCTTAGCATAAAGTTCTGGAACGGAATTAAGTTGAAGTGAGTTTTAGAAAAATATTCGTCTCACTTGAGTTTTGGGGCCGCTCGCAATGGTTCTATTTCAGGTATTATTAGATTAAACTGTGTTTGTTGGAAGTTTATTTAACTAAAGTATTGGCGATTATGGCAGGGGGCAGGGCACATTGCTCGCAGAACAGATGGCCGATGGAACCGAAAGATTCTGGAGTGGCGACTGCGAACCGGAAACAAAGCGTTGGAAGGCCTCCCACAGGTTGGACCGATGACCTTCTGAAGGCCGCAAGAATCCGCTGGATGCAGGAGGCACAGAACCGGTCGAAGTGGCGGTGCTTGAGGGAGGCCTATAATAATAATAATAATTTATTTATTCAAGTAACAATGACTCATTGTGTTAGTAAACTTAAGAACTATGTTAGTTTATTGTATTTCAAAATTATTTCATCCCATGGGAGATGACACTGCAGTGATTGATGTACATGCAATCGAGCCTGCTAGCGATCATTTTAAGGATATTGTTGGAGCTGGCCCGTACTCTGCGCACCAGAGATGCACATCTAATTCGCATCGTTGCGTAAAAGCAATTTATATGTGCGTCCGCGAACATTCCCGATGCGCTACAAAAACGGGGCAGCCCCACCAACACTTTGAAAGCGTTGTTGTACTGGACACGAAGGGCGTTGTACGACCGTTGGGTATATCTAGCCCACAGGCTGCACGTGTAAAACGTTGTACAATAAGCTCGAAACAGAGTATTCTTGACTTTGAATGAGCAGCGTGCAAACCTGCGAGCCAGCATGTTCGCCCTTACCGACAACGCCCTCCGCTCCCGCTCAATATCAAGATCGTCATTGAGGTCAGGGGTCAACATATGACCCAGATACTTGAACTTAAATACTCTTTGTAGTGGAGTCCCATTGAGTAATACAGGTGGTACATACCCCAGACTACCCCCAGCCTCAAAGACCATCATCTCCGATTTCTTGGAGTTGTACATCAAACCATGTGCTTTGGCATACTCCTCACATTTGGCAACCAATTTTCTGAGACCACAGATTGACGCGCTCAGAAGCACCATATCGTCTGCATAGCTAATATTATTAACCTATGTCCAGCTGTGGTTAATGATGGTATTTGTCAAATGAGAATATCAGAAATGACGTGATAGGACGTGTATTGTAAATGCAATGCAAAATATTTACAGCATAGACCTTCCATATTAGTATTTTTTTTTTTCGAGGATGGGAAATCATCAATCATCATCCCGCTCTGGGTGGAGCGGAAGGGAGTGTCAGACTCTTACTGACTAAAACCCACCCGTGTTCCTTCCTTAGCCCTTTATGTTCCAGGGCAGCGGTAACCCTTTCGGACGATCCCGCTACCCTCCATATTAGCATTTAGGTATGTGTTTAGGTTTTAAATTTATATTTGCAAGAAAGCCAGCGTTTACTTGAGTTGCTCTAGGAACTCAAGCATTTGAGCATCTTCTGTATATAATTATAATTAACACCTAATTGGCAAGAGTAGAATTACTCTTCCCAATTAGGAATTAATTATAATTATTTTAGCCCCGTAAAACAATGAGGCGGGAGAACAAATCTCAGCCATTCAAAACTCAATGTTATCAAGGCACCTCGCCAAAATTTTAATATCGCACACCAAAGTTAACTCAGCGTAATTATTCAGCGCAATTTACGGCACGCTAAAATTGCGCTAATCTGACAAAAAGTCTGACCTTAAAAATATTGCCGAACCAAGAATATTTTACCGAGAAAAATGTAATAACAAAAACAATATCTAAGGAATCCTTCAAACTGGGCGATAAAGTACTGGCTGATTATCGCTAGGCGTCAAGTGACGTCATATTTCTTTTTTTTTCCTCGGCGGCTGCTCGTTAATTCCCTCTCGCAACAAAATGAGGCTATTTGAGCCTCTCCGAGGAATATAACAACGTAATTCTATAGAAGTAACTGACTTGCAAGAAACGTAGAGGGTTTTTATTTAGTGACGACTTAATATTTGTAATGTGAATGGGTGAGTTTGTTTGTGTGCTTTGATGACTGATGGCATCTACTTTAGTTTTTGAAATCAGAGTTTGTAGGATGTTCTTTATCATCTGGGAGGGTGAAACAGACCGGTTCCTTAGTGTGTGTAACCATGTGTATAGCAAGAAATCAAACTTTGATAACAACATGTATGACAATAGCTATGTTTTGAACTTTGATTTTGTTCCAGCCTTTCTTTTTAAAATAATCAGATAGGAAATAACGACCTCACCTAGTTTTAAAAATATGATTGACGTGTAAGTATTTGTACAGACGCCAGCACATCAAGCTACTACCATCTATCAAATTTCTTTAATAGATTTTCAACTTCATCGCTAAAGCATTAGGTTCAAAGTTGATTGAGAAAATTTGACAGTTTCGGGTAGCTTGATGTGCTGGCGTCTGTACAAACCTACTTACAGAAATAAAATCATTTATCTAAGGATTAATTGAATAAATGACTTTTGATTTTGATTTTTTGAATGCACTGCACATTATAAAAATAACGGCTAAATCTTTGAAAAATCAAAAAGGTTCGATCCAAGTATTAGGAAAGGAATATCATATGATACCACTTTATCTACACATACTCTTACTAACACATCCACGGGTTCAATAATTCCCTTAACATACATCTTCTCATGTCTCAATTCTCGTGCCGCGGTGTATGTTGCCAAACTCCTCTGAAACGGCTGGACCGACACGGACACCAGGACACCACGCGAACGAAGTAGCGCCGGGCAGCTAGAAATCATTTATATGGCAAAACAACGTTTGCCGGGTCAGCTAGTCTTCTCTATAATTATAAAAGGTCACATAAGATGAGTTACCCAAGGAACATTGATAATTCAGTGGTGCGACACCCTCGGAAAATAATTACGAGAGATGAGGTTAATCGTAAAAGAAGGCATAGAATAAGTTTGTGTAGAAGCGAAACTCCTGCCGCCGTACTATAGAGCCTATTTGATGCTTATACGCAATCTTCGCGAGTCAGTTAAAAGTTATGCCATGAAATACGAGACAAACATTAACATAGTTTAAGATTAGAAGAGATTAGGCGTTAGGTTTATAAAATACTTTTAATATTTTATAATTACCCTCGTTTTTATTGTCATCAAATCATCAAAGGATCAAATAATACCCACTAAGTGTCTGTATTCTTATAATCATACTCATAAATCAGTGTTATAATTAGCAGTCAAATGCAAATTATCGGAAATTGTGTGGAAGTGTGTGAGTGTTTGTGAACGAGGAAGACTGACCTGCCGTAATACAGTTTTCACTAGTATGGAGGTCAGTGTGAATTAAGCTCAAACAACCGCATAACGTACACAGGTATTTATACATACGTAATTAAATTTGTAATAATATGCACAAATCACAAGATTGTTAGGATTTGTATGTAACGTTTGTTCTTTTATGTTGTCAATAAACTTTTTTACTTTACTTTTACTTAGGTTTGGCTGACAAGCCAAAGGAAAAAGTTCTATAAAATTTCTAGGAATAATATTATTGAACCCACGGTTTATCACGTATGATAAACCGTGGTTTAATTGATTCCTCTCGGTACCCTGACAGCACGTAGAGAGCTTCACTATGCCGTTGTAAAGCCATGGTTCATTGTTCATCAATCTTCTTCCTAGCGTGTCTATGGCAAACTAAACAATAGAGGCAACCCAGAATTTGGAAGTGAAATAATAAAATAGTCCTCCTGACCGTATTTCGGAAATGGCGGCCAATCTGAACGGAGACCAGCCTTTGGCGCGGAAGATATTAAAATGCACAAGTATGTGCGCAGACCCAGGTGCAGTCTCCCTTCCCTCACTATCATAGTCGGATAGGATGGCACGAAATTCGATACGACTGGAGATAGATAAGGCGCAGAACCAACGACTTCACGTGCTTTCCGAGGCACTGGGGCATCACACCGCCAACTTCCAAACTCCGGGCTGTTTCTTATAAATTACTAATGGAAAGACCCAATAATAGTTAGTTTGCCCGGCCTGGAAATCCAACCCAGGACCTTACGCTCAGCAGCCTCGCTTGCAACCAGTTGATCTAAGAAAGTATGTAGGTACATGAGGTTCGCTTCTCTATGGCTTAGTCTTTGAAGAGGGGTGCAGGCCTATATCCCAAGATGAATTATGATTATGTGAATGTGCGTCTTGATCTGTCATGGCCGCTTTATAAGTAGGTACGTATGTCTTAAGGGCCTTAAGGGCGAGTACTCCGGGGATTGTGGAGGAATAAGAGATTAAATATCAGTTGATAATTCTTTGTTTAGGGAACAATATTATATGTAACAGGAAAATGCTGTGACGACGCAAATGAACTTTTGTGCAAAACGTGACTTTAATTTTAATAAAGATCTAAGAGAGACTTTCTAAGCTAGCTCGTTATATCATATTGTCAACAATTATTATTATAAAGGACCAACTAGGAATACATACTCAGCCTATAATATTCCCACTGCTGGGAGACCTCTACGTGAGAGGCAGTGGGCCGTAATCCACCACGCGGGTCCATTACGGGTTGGTAGATGTCACTTGTGTTGGAATTTTTGGTTCCAGGACATGCCGGTTTCTTCACGATGTTTTCCTTCATCGTTTTGAGAGCAGTGGTGATGACATAATTTACACAAAGTAAAGCGCCTGACAAGGTTCCAACCTACGGTCTACAACTCGTAAGTCGCGGCTGTGACCACTGGGCCACCACTCTGCTCTGAATAACCAACTAGGACCAACCAGGTATGAGTTAGTTTATCTCTATAAAAAATACTACAATTTAGAAAAAGGTAATGAAAAGTTAAATGTGCTTTAAATAGTCTTCAGTGATTTCTGCAACCATGGCATTTAAAATTCAGATTCTCGAATTGTTCCACATCTTTACATTTGTACATATTTTTGCGTTTATAAAAGCATACCTGCGCTCCGCGGTTTCACCCGCATAAGTCTCGATCCCTTAAGAATATCGGGAATAAAGTAGGCTATGTTCTAATCCAGTTTATGGTCTCTCAGCTCTGTCTGGTCTGTCCGCTCTACCTATGTGACAAATTTCATCCAAATCCGTTGAGCCGTTTTAGTGTGAAAGCATAAAAAAGAAACATACTAAAAACCAAATCTTTTTTCTTTATAATATTAGTTTAAATTGACAATACATTACGGGAAAAAACCAAAACAAAAAAAAAAATCCTTCTTTTTCTTTAAAAAAAAAATCCCTATTTTTCTTATTATTTGTTTACTTACTTCGAACATTCTATTAAAACCGACTACAGCCGGTACTTGCGACAAGACTACAGATCCACTGCTTCCGACGCTAAGATCCCAAGTTGGTATTTGAGTCAAAACTTGAGTCAAGTCTTTTGTGTAAGTTCGGCACTCAAGCCGCCTAGTTGGCGGGCTGTTTATAAAGCCAGCGTTTACGTAATAAGTGAATATTATTATTATATAATTATGTTTACAGCTATTCAGTTAGGGGATGGGATAATTGAGTGAGTTCCTATGTGCGTAGCAGTCATCTGTTGAGTGTATCTTTCTTTCTTGATTCTACGCATTACTGAGTGTAAGTGTATTAAAGTAAGTAGACATAAACCGTTCATCCGGTTAATATTATTGGACCAAAGCTCCTTATCACGGCTTGCGGTAGTACTAAACTGGTAGAAATCGTCCCGTAATGAAAAAACGTCCTCCATACATTTAGAAAAAAAATTCATTATGGATAACGTTCTCATGGTTTTCGAGGGTACTACAGCAGATAGTGAGGTCGAAATAAAAATCCAAGATGGCGGCAACTTATTGAGAGCTTCTTAAAACTTATACTAGATTGTTCTGTATTAAAAACGCGTTTTAAATTCACACTTTTACCTTTTACCTCTTTTGTCTGTTTTTTTGTATAAACGAGTGTGTGCGTGCGAGTATCGCACGTAAGGAACATCGTTCCTGAACGGGGTCCCCCGACCGCACAAATTTTTTTATTCACTTATTTTCGTATATGTACCGTACATACAACAAGGCACCTCAGAGCCTTATGTTTCTTAGAAGAGGAAAATTGTTAGTGACAAAACGAAACCACGCGTGTGACCGTGTCTGACACACCAGAGGGAGAACAACGTGAAATAGGGGAAATGGGACGTGACGTTAACATGGGAAAAAGTATATATTATGTGCCTACTATTTATTACCATTTACAATATGATGAGTACTGACGCAACGAGCAGTGGTGGCCTAGGGGTAACGGCCGCATCTTACGAGTTGTAGGTCCTAGGTTCGACAGACAGGCGTTTTACTTTGTGTAAATTATTTCATCACCACTGCTCTCAAAACGGTGAAGGAAAACATCGTGAGGAAACTGGCACGTCCTACAACCAAAAATTCGAAGACATGAGTCTTTGAATTTTTGGTTCTAGGACATGCCTATGCCTATACATGCGCATGCATAATGTTCTCACGGCTGGGAAGCAGTGGAAACGTTATAAGCTGATTATGTTATGACGCAGTGTTAACACTTCAGAAAAAAATCCACCGAATCTAAGGGAATCATTTGTAGATATTTCTTATCGTACTCATAGATACTTCACCTTCCTTCTGTTGTACTTATAGCATAAAAGCCTGTATTAAAGTTAGATTAAACCGAATCAGCGCAAGGCACTCGACATGAACGAATCGTCCTGAGTGGTCCGGCCCTACTCCAAACTTTGAGTACTCGAATAATGGGACGAATAATTGAATTTTAACCAATTCTCGCGAACGACTGTGTACTAGGACAATCCAGTATGACAAGACCTCCCATCCATCTACACAAAATATGACGAAATGTCTCCTAGACCCTGCTTAGACGGGTCTAACAAAATGGTCGCTATTTCAGGACTTTCTCAAAGGGTCTGACGGAATAAAATGCACTTAGAGTGGTGACTGTTTTGTTCAGAGGGCCTTTGGAAGAGGAACGAGATTATTTTAGTCGATATACGTGCGATGTGTTCGATAGGAACTATCCTTTTGTCGTGTTGAAGTGTAATACATAGTGTCAAAGGAGGTTTACACTTTTGAAAAAGTTTTATCCGGAATGAAATGTGGTTGGCTGGAGATAAACGCTGTGAGAGTCTAACATTAGTATATTTGATTCAAATTTTTTTGTTAAACCTTAGAATTGAGAATCAAATACTTTGTCTGTCATATAATAAGTGAACATCTAGTAGACATTTTTTTTTTTTTTTGATGATGGGAAATCATCAAATGACTCCTCCCGCTCTGGGTGGAGCAGGAGGGAGTGTCAGACTCTTACTGACTAAAACCCACCCGTGTTCCTTCCTTAGCCCTTTATGTTCCAGGGCAGCGGTAACCCTTTCGGACAATCCCGCTACCCATCTAGTAGACATTAGACAAGATTACATGAAAAACAAACTAAACTCTGGTTTTTAATTTGCTAGACTAAAATGACAGCTGCGATCGACCTTTTTTTGTCAACATGACATCATTTAGTATATAATATGTTAGCTGTCATTTTGATCTAGCAAAAAAATAGTATAGATAGTAGTATAGGCAAGCATACAAAAACTATTTTCTTACCAACTAGGCATATAAATTATCCTAGAGGCTATAAATTGTTTGTGCAAACTAGGGAAGGAACTTTAACTCATATTTATCTTAACTCCTTAAAGTCCTCTAATTTCCATATAAACTAGCGATCAGCTCCAGCCGACGAGAGGTAACGCGAACTAAATCACGGCTCACGACTTAAACTTCCAACAAAATTCAAACTAAAATGTCTAATAGCAGAAGACTTTGCAACTGACGGCCCCAGAATATTAGATAGAAACCGTTAAGGTCCTTGACAAAATGGAGTTTGAACTCACTAATGCCAATATAATTGAATATAAAAAATCAATTTCCTCTTCAACCATTACATTTTTACGAATTCATATCCAATTCCTTTCTTATTACGCGCCCATTTATCAAGAAAACTTTCCGTATTAATGGTGGCAGCCATTTTTCACTGGGATCCTCTGATTGGACAGGCATGTTAGGTGACGTCATAATGACGGGCGAAGTCGTTAATTTGTAAAAGGAAACTGTCGCCATGTTTGAGCTTTTTGGTATTTTCCATGAATATGTCTTGAGGTGTAAGAAAATGGTTGGCGTGTTGACTTGATGCTGAAATATTAGCATAGAATGTATCAGCAATTTGTGCTTTATGTGTGTGCGTGTGATTTATAGGTATTTTAAGCCAACGCTTTTATCAGCGCAGGTTATAAAAAGCAGTCGCTTAAAGGAATTCTGGAGGCACTTTAAGTTTAGCACAATGTAGGTTGGTTTTGGCATATCCTAAAAATATTACATCAATATCTAAGACAGTTGAGTCAATAAGATATCAAATTAAGCAAGATTTTCGCCCATTATTTCCCCGATTTCATTAATACTAGTATTATTATAATATAGGACGACAATCTCTCGTCCCATCTTTCCTATGTCTACTGTGTGGTGTATCCCAAATTTCCGGGACGCCATCCTGACCCTGACATACCCATAGCAGGGTCAATACCACCCGCTCCTTTCAATAGAGTTATTTTTAATTTACCTCTTCTTATTTCTTGTTTTCCTGGTATTGTGGGTATATTGTGTTTAATTTTCGTAGCATATTATATCTATTAGCTTACAACCAAAACTTCGCATTCATAATGTAATCTATTTTTGTACGTCTTCTTCATGTGCTATTATGGTATATCATGTTTCTCGAGAGTTTAATTATCTATCAAATACTTATTTGAAAAATTGCGATCTGTTTGGCTTCAGTAGTGATAGCTATTTTTGCCTTATGTGCGGGAAGCACACAAGGCGAAAAAAGTTTTCACTACTAGAAAAACGCAACTATAACTTTAATAAATGTGTGAATGTCATAATGTTTATCTTCTTCCTCTTCCTTAATGTAGGTAGTTAGGCATCAACCACGCAGTTTTTAAAACTGCCTTTTATAAGGTTCAAAATGTTTACATATCATAGTAGTATACAAATAGGTATAACTAAAATTTTAATTAAAAGTGAAGTTTACAAGCAGAGGGGCAATTCTCGTAATTTTAAGAACGTTCACAGTCTGATCTCAGTCTCAATCTGTCAAAAATACCTGTAATTTCCATACATTTTGATAAGTTTTTGACATTTGTTTGTTGCTGAAATGAGACTGCGACTAGATTTTGAACGTTTTAAATTACGAGAATTGACCTTCAGAAGTCAAGTTTTGCGACGTTTAAGACATTGTTTTAGCAAGAACAATCTTGGAAAACATTTTTCAAGACTTCTTCGCGCTAGTCTCAAGTAGAGGATACGCATTGATTCTATTAATAACGTATTAAACTTCAATGTCTCAGAGGGATATTATCTTTTCTTTTGAGTTTGATAAGTAAATAGGTATATATTATGCAAATACGCTGATAATCATCGATAAGACCATCAACCGTACCCCTTAGATCATCCCAGCATGAACTTACAGGTTTTTTTTTTCACGAAAATCAAACGATTTTCTCGCCTTAAGTTTATGACAAGCTCCAATCAAAACAAAGTTCAATAAAATTACCCTTCAATTCAAAATAATTGGTCAATAAACTTCACCATAAAATAATAGCAGAATAAAGCCGGCTGATTTTAAATAAAAGAGTTTATTCGTCCGCACTTTACCATCGACAGTAAAGGACTAAACAACCCTTTAGTGCTGCCATAAACCAGTACGTTTTCTTTATCCAAGTGGGACTTAAATCAAGATGCTGTCCGCAGCACGCAGTGTGCGCGAACGGGATTTTATTAAACCTGCAGTTGAGAACAGATGTAATGCAATTGCAGGCAGCTGCGGTGGGGTTAAGAATTTAAACTTTAATTATTTTTACTTGCGTTCTTGAATCAAAATCGTGGTTGTTTTGTGTTAACTTTGTAGAATGTTACTTTGTTTTGTTTAGAGTTTTGTCCGAGTTTAATATTAGCTCGCCGGCCACATGAAACTAATACACAAACCAGGATAGTGAAATCAGTGGTGGGGGGGCTACTAGCTCAAAAAATAGAAGCCCATCCTATTAAACTGTCCTACCTTGAGACGCTAGCTTACTAGCCTAGAAATGAAGCTAGTTTTGTATACACAAAGCCAGAGTTACTAGCTTATTATCTTGGCTTGAGAAATTAGCCTCACGTATCACGGGCATTAGAGAGGCGTTTTTAAAGTCCTTATTCTGGAATGTTTTAAAGTCCTTATTCTGGAATGATACCAGCATTGATCTACTATAGCAGCCGATCTATTCTGTTAAAATCTCACCGTGATCATTTAGGTCACTATGTACCTACATTGCTTGGCTTGAAATGAGCTGTCATTCCACCTGACGTGAGGGCTTGACACTATTGACAGCTCACTTCACCTAAGTTTTCACGGTGAGAATTTTACAGAACAAACCGTCTAATCTGCTAATTTACTTTTAGCATAAAGAATAACATTAATATAACACAAACTGGAATAAATGCTTTCTTTATTGCAATTCGTTCTGCAGCTCCTAGATACAAATCACCAAAACAAACAACAGTAACGAACAACGACTGGTAGCTATCTATCGGTACCCGTTGAAACATTGCCCGTGAATATTGCAGTAGTGTCTCGGTACTATCCCGGAACTGACAAATTACCGGGAACACTTGAAAGAACGCTTAACTTACTTGTCGGTTCTTTTAAAAGAAATGCGTCGCACGCTGTCTATTAGAGGCAAGTTAAACTAAGTTAGAGTAAGTTGGATGGAAGAGGATGATGTAGCTTAACGATGTTTTAAGACTATGCTTTTTAGGGGTTTTGTGTGTTTGAGTGAGATTTAAAGTAGCCATAAACATTAAAGGATTTATAGAGGCATGAGGAACAGTGTGTAAAGTTCACTCATCCTCCATAGAAAGGGGAGGATCCTCCGACCAGACGGATGTCGTATCTGGCGGGCAACTGCCCAATGATTTATGTCGGGGCATTGTGTATGTGCTAGTTGCGTGGTAAACAACTATCTTTCTCAGGAACTGTTCCATTCTGTCCAGGCCACACGATGCCCTCAACGAAGTGATGCGAAAACGAAGTAATAGCCGAGCAGGCGATGCGATGCGACGCGGGCAGAAGCTAGTATTAAATAATAATACGGTATGTTTTTAATTCCTTATAAATTTTATTTCATAAAAAAAACAACCAACCTGACTCCACACCACCCCATTCAGTGACCTGTGCCTCATCACCGTACCTGATGATATTTTCCTTAGTCCACAAGCAAGCAGGTTGTATGTCCAAAGTGAACTTCAGTACTTTGCCCAGTTCCATCAGGGCTATGTCGAAGTACTTTTTCGGGGATTTGTACTTTGGATGGTTTATGATCCTGATGATTGTCACATCGTGTGTACCATTGATCTAGGGAAATTGCAACCAAATACTTATCGGAACTTTTGCATGGTAGTCAAAATAGGCTCCGTCGCTTCTGCATAGGACTTGGTTTCATTCACACCACATCCTGAATGTTCGTGTCTCCTAGTTTGACAATCTTGGGTTTAACATCTCCATTGGTTGCATCCAGTTCTGATGCACTAGAGCAGTAGGCAGTCAGTACAAACTTGTGGCTGATCAATGAACATCCACACATGAACTTCCACGTTCCGACAATAGCTTTCCATCCTATGGCGCCCTGGTAATGTAAAAAGTTAAAGCAATTAGTTTTTAGCATAGCAAGTTTTAAGAATTAATTTATCTTTATTACGGCAAATCTTACCATATTAGGGGAGTCTCCCAAAAATATATAATAACCTCCAACGATATAGGAGTATATTCCCCCCCCCTCTCGCTGTCCACGTATCACCTAAAGAAACGCCAGTTTATCATAAAATTAAAGAAATTGATTTCTGTTTTTCTTGTCTGTTTATGTGTACATAAATAGTAAAACAAATAAATAAAGACAGAATCTAAGAATAGTAGTCATTGTAATCAATGTGAAACTGATACAATACACTCATTTTCCTGTTCCGCTTCATCATTTCGAACTTTCAGCTCCCAAATATAGTCTAAGCATTCTAAAACATAAATAAAGTACTATGTTTTATTCTTGTCTAACCGAGTTGTAACAGCATGGAATAGACTCCCGGAAAATGTAGTGACGAATCCCACATGAACTGCTTCAAGAATCGACTGGACAGATTAAATATCTCCAAACAATACGAAACGCATCAGCTAATTAGCTGCTAGTGTGTCTAACCAAATAATAATAATAATGTTCCAAGAGAGCTACTTAGTTAACTAATTAAATATACACCAACACGCGAGTATCAGGTAGCGGGTCAGACAAAATTAAAAGAAAACAGAATCAATCCAACTAAACAAAAGAAAGATATCACTTTTTTTTTGGTTTCGCGGTGGAAATCTTCATGGACTTCCTCCATCGTGGGTTTGACGGAGGTATACGGTATCTTACGGGGGGGCTTAGGGGGATTCTTACCTACTAAAACCACCGCGGTATTCCATCTCTGCCTATGGCCGGGGGGTGCGGGATTCGCATAAGCATTCACCGTCCCAAGATATCACTTACGTACTTCGCTGATCCTTCTACCAGGAGCCCTGAAGTCTGGCAATGGTGGTTTTTAGGGTTCCGTAGCCAAATGGCAACGGAACCCTTATGGATTCGTCATGTCTGTCTGTCTGTCTGTCTGTCTGTCCGTCCGTATGTCACAGCCGCTTTTTTCCGAAACTATAAGAGCTATACTGTTGAAACTTGGTAAGTAGATGTATTCTGTGAACCGCATTAAGATTTTCTCACAAACATAGATAGAAAAAAAAACAATAAATTTTGGGGGTCCCCATACTTAGAACTGAAACTCAAATTTTTTTTTTTCTTCAAACCCTTACGTGTGGGGATCTATGGATAGGTCTTCAAAAATGATATTGAGGTTTCTAATATCATTTTTTTCTAAACTGAATAGTTTGCGCGAGAGACACTTCCAAAGTGGTAAAATGTGTGTCCCCCCCCCCCCCCCCTGTAACTTCTAAAATAAGAGAATGATAAAACTAAAAAAAATATATGATATACATTACCATATAAACTTCCACCGAAAATTGGTTTGAACGAGATCTAGTAAGTAGTTTTTTTTTAATACGTCATAAATCGTAACGTAACGGAACCCTTTATGGGCGAGTCCGACTCGCACTTGGCCGGTTTTTTTTAAAGGTGAGGGATTATAAGGTTTTTAAAGTGTTGGAGCACTCTTTCAAGCAGAGGATTGCTTAGGAACTAGAATTAGAGGCCCAGATGTCGTAGAAGATGGTGCAGACTTTGCTTTCCAATATGGTATTTTAGTTGAAGTGACTGGTGGTCTGGTCGTCGTTGGGGATGTGCGAGGTGTTGTAACCAGGAGATTAGTTGGTGGTCGTTTCATTTGTCATGTGAGGCGTAGATCGTTCAATAGGTGGGTTAAACTTGACTTAAGTGGGTTTAGAAGTTTTAGTTTCTTGAACAAGAGGGGAACTTAGCATGGGAGGCAATCCAGTTAGCCTAAGCTTGCACGTATCTGGCTTGAAGGGAGAATGGGGTATTAATGGCTTTAGGTGAGGCAGTAACGATGGAATAGAGGAAGATGCTTAGGTTTTGCTGCACTTTTTTGAGGCCTTAAGACAATTATATTAAACTGAATTTAAAAAATCCATTTGATGAATAAATCGAGATAATTAGTCTGCAAGGAGTCTGTGAGTAGGGAGGCCTTTGCCCAGCAGAAGGACATTGCCGGCTGACAAAAAAAAAAAATTGCCTGCAAGCTGTAAGCAGCTAAGTTATGTAAACGTACATAGTTTTGGAAATAAATATTTGTTTCGAAATCGTTTCGTACTTTTGATTCTCCCCTTGCAGATACTGTAAGGTGATTAAAAGTAGGTACTTATTAGTACACTTTTAAAACCCTAATTATTTTGCATTTTAGTTAAACACAACTTAAAAATAAATTCAAATTTTATTTTTCAAGGTGCTTACCTATAAAGAACAACAAAATAATTCATTTCATCTTACTCACAAACTTTTATTTATTTAATAAATTAAAAAAATACATGTAAAGGACCATTACTGTCGCTGGAAAGAAATTCATTGATTTGTAATTAGTCAGCCGATGTAACAGTAAAAATATCTTAATATTTGAATCAATCACAAACTTTCTTAATCGTAATTATTATTATTTAGATAAAAATATTTAATTACTCATCATCGTCCTTAGTGAAGACACTTGAGTTTTGAGATAAACAATCAATTTTTTTAAACATAAATGAAATCTTTAAAAAAGCATTTATTAGGTATCCCAAAATAAATTGAATTCTGAGTAAAGTAAAAACAAGGGGAAAGTAGGGAAACCCAAAAACAAAACCGTCTTTGAAATATTATCATATTACATGAAAAGTGTCAAGTGTAGATGCGTAAAAACAAGTCAAATATAAATAGAAAAAAAACAGCAGCACAGGTTGGGCAATATAGATAAATAATCATAAATTACATAATTAAGATTGCCCCGGCCACACTTGGCTCTCAATCCAGTCAACAAAACTAGCTACTCTAGTATAAACTCCTGGTAACCCTGGCAATCCGCAGCCTATGCCGAAAGAGGTGATGCCGACCACGTAGTTCATGTTGCCTTGCGTCGTGATCGGAAGGGGAATTTTCACTTGCAGAGGTCCACCGGAATCACCCTGGGGAAAAAAGGAGAAATAAATATAAGTACAGTCAACAGCAAAAGTAGATGACCAAAATCAGAAATTCAATACTAATGAACAGAGTTCGCGTCAGAACTGTGTGGCGTCGAAGTGATTCAAAAGTATGTGATTGTAAATTATACCAAACATTCACTACTAATATAGCTGCCATTGAATTTTTTATTTTGATCATCTACTTTTGCTGTTGACTGTACCAAGTGTTAACTTACCCTAATCTTTTCATGGTCATCAAATAACTTAAGATGACCAAAAGATGATGAGATGAAGGGAGTGTCAGACTCTTACTGACTAAAACCCACCCGTGTTCCTTCCTTAGCCCTTTATGTTCCAGGGCAGCGGTAACCCTTTCGGACGATTAGGAGGTACATTTTTCTAAAATCCTTCCTTAGTGTTCATTTTCGTTATTAAAGAACTCTTGTGTAAAATTATATGCTTTAAGACCCCGGGATTTAAACTGTACGTTGTTTAACCGTGAATGAATTTATGATTGTTTTATTAGAGTTATGATCAGTGATAGGAATAGGTAGTGCCTATTTGCCTAAACTTCGAAGAACAGAGACAAGAAACGGAGACTTCCTTAGGACTAAATTTTTCCGGGACATCTGTCCCTAAATTCGGGACAACACTTTTAAATACATTAAAAAATATGTTATTTGGAATAAGTAATTCGTCTATAAATACATTTAAAATTTATGTGATGTGTGTGTTTGTGTATTTATGTTATGTGTTTAATTTATGTTTATGTGAGTTATAAATTATAAATGTTATGTCTAGTCGCAAACTTTAGGTAAATATAGACGAATTACTTATTCCAAATAACATGTATTTAAAAGTGTTGTCCCGAATTTCGGAACAAATGTCCCGGAAAAAATTTAGTCCTGAGGAAGTCTCCGTTTCTTGTCTCTGTTCTTCGAAGTTTAGGCAAATAGGCACTACCTATTCCTATCATTGGTTATGATCTATGTATAAAAACATTATTTACCTGAGAGTTTGTTGACTCATTCCGTTGCCCGGATGAAACATGAATCGATAAAACTGCAATAGATTATATACATAATGTACACAATATTATAATTATCAATACCACTACTAGCATTAGTAGTACTACTAGTTTTTTACGTTTTTCATAGTTTTAAATTATTGTAATTAAGTTAATTTTAAGACCACGCTATCGAATTAGGTATAAGGTACCTGTAATGATAGTAAGTAATTGTAAGGGAGATAATAAAAAATATTTTTTTTTAAATGTATCACAAAATGTATCACTGTTGTCTCACTAACAATATTCAAACTGCCTTACCGATCAAAAATAATCTTAATAACACAGATTTACACATTGTCGCAATCACAATTAAGTTAATACTGAGCTTATATTTTCTGCACAAAAATTACATGTAAGTAGGTATAATATGTCCGTCTCATTTACCGTTTCGTATATGACTGAGAAGTACTTAACGATCCAACCTGTCTCTAGAACGAAATAAATTCATCGATTTGATTCGTCATTGTAATATTTACTAGGAAAAAATAAATGGACATTCTTCAACGTACGTATTTAACTAATTAACGTACGCATTATAATTTTTCTTGATAACTGTGTCATTAGGGGTGTGTCTTAGGGGACTTAACCCATTAAGTCCCCTAAGTGTATTGGAATACTTAATAAGCCGTACTATGTATTAAAGTATGGAGCTCAGTATTCAATTGGAATTAAAGCATCACTCAAAATAAATCATAAATACCTAAACATAATTATTTCTGAATATCGATATCACGAATCAATCAATCATCAATAGTTGCCACGTGGCTCGATAGATGGCGGTGTACAATTCGTGCTCGTTTCTGAGTCGTCCTATGGTTTCGTTACCGCACGGAGTATATAATCTCGGGCGAAAAAAACAATGGTGTGTCTGGTTCCTCAAAACACATAAATCTTTCGCCTTTTACTAAAGATTTCCGTGGAGGGGTACACTTAAATGAGTCTATAATATTTTAGAATTACTCTGTCTCGTCAGAGTTTATATACTTACGATAATCGTAAAAATAATAATAAAATATATTTACATTATCTACCTACCTACACGAAGAAGCCACTGACTAGCCTGACCACTTTGTCGTGTCTCCAATCAAACATAATTTTAAAACGATTTCAATAGTAAATTGCTTAATGCTTAATTGCTTAATCGCTTAAAGTACAGAGCAATTAATTGCTCAGTTATGACACCTCAGACCCTCTGTTTTAGCTGGTTTGATATTTACTTTAATAGTGACACTAATGCATTGCAGGCAACTTGACACTGATGGATTGATCAATCTCAATCACTTTTATAATGCTTTCTGATGATGACTTGTCATTGCCATACTCATATCATCTTGTCATTCTCCATCCTACTTATTCCAAAAAAGGAAATCAAACGAGTGATTTTTACTGTAGATTTCCAGGTGTATAATATAAAACAAAACTAGTTTAAAACTAAATTATTGCATTTTGATAATACAAAAACCATGTTTGTTTATCCGAAACTTGTCTGACCGAGATCGCTGATTGAATACCCCTCATTATAAAAAAAAACTTGTTTTTATTTCCTGTCTTAGGTACAATAAAATGTTAGCTATCTTAACGACTTCTGCAAGAGATGCCTTATGCGACTTTTATTAAGGGACCATAGATTTGTCACAATTTGTGGCTTTAATTACAGGATACTGTCCGAAATCAAATATCTACAGACCCATAAAAAAGTTACTCACTTTTTTCCCACTCCGCACCCCATAAAAACAAATTCACATAAAATAAGGTAATGCACACGCCATCACCATATCACATTGTACCGTAACCGACCCACGAGAATTATTCCTCAATCGGTACCGAAATGAATAACTTACAGACTTGCCTCATCAAATATAGATTCCCGTTTTTCTCCTTTCGCCTCCTAACTTCAATTCGATGCCTCTTTGACAGCGGCCAACTTAGAAACTACCTCATTGGGCACATATTTGTTGTTTACATTAAAAAGGGAATGAAAAGTTCCTTTCAACTTGTTTGGTTGGGGTCATGGGTGGGCACTTGGGAACGTAGCTATTGCTAGTTAAATGGCAAACACGGAATACTTATAAATTCGTCGAGTCCATATTTATGTAACAGGCATTTTAGTAGTAGAATGTAGAGGGTACGTCATGGTTGTAAATTACTCCTCAATTCCAAATCCTAGGAACAAAATAATCTTCTGGGAACCGATATTTTAAAACTGTCCGGTCAAATATTAATGACATCATTGTTTTTTTATATAAAAATAAAAACCTAATAATATTAAAAATTAAAAATATTGCCAGAAAAAATAGGTAAATACGTATCAAATGTTTCCAGGCGGCTCGATAGATGGCGTTACATTCGTGCTCATTTCCGAATCGCGCTATGGAATATTTATAATCTCGGGCGACCCATACATTGTTATCTCTAGTTTCCCTCCAAAACGCATAAATCTTTCGCCTTTTACTAAAGATTTCCATGGAGGGGGACACACAAATGAGTCTATAATATTTTTGCTTCGGCAGAGTAACAAATTCCGTCTTGCCAAAAAATTGCATGATATTGCTGTTTAGTATAAAGTGCCGAAACAAATCATCCAGCTGTCACCGTTACAGGAACGAGTGTCAAAAAAATAAGCAGAATATCAACAACCTATATTAATCCAATATATCTCGGAAACTGTCCGAGGTTTATTCGTGAGGACGTGGTCATATTGTCGGGCCAACATTTCGGACGCGGCCCGAAAGTGGTCCGCGCGTATGAAAACAAACGGCCGCTACGTGTTTCGCTTGCTGTAGATGATGTATGAAAATAAAAACAATGGAGTCGTAGATGTGGTTTTTATGGTAACAAAAATTCTGTCATTTCTGATGACTTTTGTAAATCATGCATGCATTCAAGTGCAACCATCTTTTCGTAATTATTAGTTTAACTAATCAAGTTCAGAAGGCCAATTCTCGTAATTCAAAACGTTCAAAATCTAGTCGCAGTCTCATCTCGGCGACAAACAAATGTAGGGAAATTAGAGGTATATTATATAAATAATAATAATTTATTTGACACAGAACATAATTATGTTACATTTGACCAGATATACAAGACACATTCAAGTTTTGTTAATTTTATACTTTCTGAACTAGATAAAAAATATCAGTATCTCAGACATTAGCGCTCTTCCTTATCATGACCATTACATTACTAACTTAATTTGACATACTAATAACAGAAGGTGTGGCATTGCACAGAAAAAGAAAAAGTTTAAAAAAAAATAAACAAAACGGTGTGTGGAGTGTTTAGCTCTCGGTGAGTAGTGTGTGAAAGAGTGTGAGAGGGTGAATATAAAAGAGATTTACTTTTTAACCATTTTTAATAAGTTTTCTGTCTCTTCATATGTATGTTTACTAACATATTTAAAGATTTTACTTTTACATATTTTTTTATTTAACGGGTATATTTCCAAAGCGTCATTTATCTTATTCATCATCTGCCTAGCCTTTTCCCAACTAGGTTGGGGTCGGCTTCCAGTCTAACCGGATGCAGCTGAATATCAGTATTTTACATGGAGCGACTGCCTATCTGACCTCCACAGCCCAGTTACTGGGTCATTTATCTTATTATATAAGTAAAAAGAAGCAAAAGTATTTGTTGGTCGGTCAAGATTACTGATAATGTTTCGTCTTCTAGTTAGATCACTTTTTGAGAATTGTAGTAAAGAGTGTTGCTTCAGAACTATCAAAAATATAAACAACTGACGAACTGTCAGGACCAAAGAGATTTAAGATAAAATAATTTAATGTCTTTGGTCAGGACCTCACACGACCGATAAACAAGATGTGACGTTTAGTACAGCCCTCTGAGCAATTTCTACTTTAATATAGTTTTATGTGCACCTTCCCAAACGGTGATACAATACTGAAGAATGGACTATACGAGTGCTAAGTATATTTGCTTCACTAATTTTTGGGTTGCAACATATTTAAGGTTCTTAAAAACTTGTCCTAGGTGTAAGAAGGTGAATATGGTCTCTGAAGGAAAGGTTACAGTCTAGAATAATTCCAAGATATTTAATTGACGCTGTCTTTATTAGTGTTGGACATGAGCATACTAAGCTATTACAACAACTACGTGCTGTGATCGAGAAGGTATAAGGGAGCTGCTCATTTTGAGTACGCATCGAGAATATCATAGACTGGGTTTATATATTTGACAAATTGAGACTGAGATCAGACTGCTCGACTGTGAACGTTCTCGAGAATTGTCCCTCTCTTTGCATCAGATAATGTTATGCTTAATCAGCAGATGGCAAAACCCTATTCTATATTTCAAATCTTAAATGATCGTGGTTCGCGGTATTACATGGAACTCAACCATAACCGGCGAAATGTGAGTGTAATATAATATGTACACCCCTGCCTAACCCTTTGGGAAATACATCACGCCTGACGTTGTGTTTAAATGTATTGCTATAGGCAATTGAAAACAATTGCTCGATGGAACAACTCTTGAAAAAAACCTCTTCTACTACTCGATGAAGACTCGGGCGAATTCTTTCGTCTGAAAACTTAGTCAATACCACAATCAAATCAAAATCATTTATTGGTTTGCAAACATGCTATTTAGAACATTGTTGTTTTATTATAAGAGAACATATAACTCTCAATACCACATCTGCTTTTCCATCATAATCTAAGGCTCGTTCGCAAGTAAGCAAGCACAGTTGATCTGCCGTAAAGCCAGCTTGTTTAGACCATTGCATGTGTAACTAGCTTTATATCCCTCATCCTCCCTCATCGCGTATTCAAGATACACGCAGACTTGACTAGAAAAGTAGAAAGTAACTATGTAGTACATTGTTTTGTTAAATACGTGCTTGTCATTGTGGAGAACCTTATCTCGTAAGTCTGCCACTGCTGAACGAGGGGCAATTCTCGTAATTTTAAGAACATTCACAGTCTAATCTTAGTCTCAATCTGTCAAAAATACCTCTAAAATCCACATACATTTTTGACAAGTTTGTGACATTGATGGTCGCTGAGATGAGATTGCGACTAGATTTTGAACGTTTTTAATTACGGGACCTAAAGAGCGTCCCAATGATGGTCAAAAGCTTCGGCATTGGTAGGTAATCGCAGTTTGTTGGATTTAACAGAAATAGAAAAAATATATAAAATATTTTCATTGTCCAGGTAATACACAGGTTAACAGCAAGTTGAGACGACATGAGTAGCTTAAAATACTACCTACAACTAGGTTACAATATTTTATTTGCCACTGAGCCCCCAACTATACAGTAGTTAGTCTGTATCTTGGAGGTGATCCATGATTTCAGATATGGTATGGTATGTGTGTATATGTAATGTTTGTGTGGTGAATGTGTGTTGTCTGTGTGTAATATTTTGTATGATATTAAGTCGTAAACAAACCGACACCTGTCGTTAAGCGATTAGGGCCGCCTATAGACATGAAGCATCGCAGATGCGTTTCCATGCAAGAGACAAATCTAAAAAAAAACGTCTCATAGATCCCGCTTCAACCCCTGCTTGAATCCTGCTCTCATTTTGACAGTTAAACATCATTCATTGCGTCACTTACGTTGTTGAGCAGACAAATTATTCAAACACTAGCAGCAACCCACGGTTTCACCCGCATACGTTTCGATTTCGTGGGTATATGTGTCAATCCTGGCTATGAACATCTGTGTGCTAAATTTCATCCAAATCTGTTCAGTAGTTTTGGCGTGAAAGAGTAACAAACATCCATCCATCCTCACAAACTTTCACATTTATAATATTAGTAGAATATGAAACAATGAATTGCCAATATCTTTCAAAATGATTCAGATTGATAGTGTTCAGCAAAAACAAGAACAAAGTATTTATTTAACAGTCATTGCCGATTGATTTAAACAATAAACTAACTGAAACCACCACTTGAGCGCAGTCAACCGTAAACTTCACTTTCACTTTATCTCAGCTCATTGAAAATTGGAGCCAATAAAACCTTCCCACCTGAAAGTTCCTTATTGTTAATGAAATAAGGGTGATAATGGCGCAAGATATAAAACAGTGAGGATGAATGCGACTAAAACAATGATGCCGAAACTTCCGTAGCAGGATCAGAATAAGTTTTTTCTAATTAGAATCCGATGAATTGGCTCTTTCCGGAGCGCGTCTCGATTGGTGTGCCGAAGTAATTAGTGACTCCGTTTTCTAATGAAATTCTGGGGATGCTGCCATTCTTTCTCGTTTTACATATTGGGGCTTGATGAGATTTTTTCATAGTTTCTTTTTAAAGCTCTCTGTCTTCATTTCAAAGCTGAAGAGGGACTGAAGTACTACAAAAGAATCTGTAGTATCTGGGCTAACAGAATTAGGATCGAAGAATAAGATTGGAGCTTCGGACCTTGAACTCACTTTAATAGCTGCGCCGCGTGTCGCGGGTTCGATTCCCGCACGGAACAAATATTTGTATGACCTACATGTATTTGTTCCGAGTCTGGGTGTTTTTCTATCTATAATATGTATGTATTTACAAAAAAAAATATGTTTATAAGTAGTTTATCAGCCATCTTGTTACCATAACACAAGCATTAGGTTGCTTAGCTTGGGACTAGATGGCGCTGTGTGAAATGTCCAGGGATATTATTATTATTATAGTGAGTTCAAGGTCCGAAGCTCCAATCTTATTCTTCGATCCTAATTCTGTACACAACTGGAGTACACAATTGGACACTCAGTAGACAGCATAATTAGCATATAATGTTCCCACTGCCGGGACACAGGCCTCCTCTCGGTGAGAGGGAGTGGGCCGTAATCCACCATGCGGGCCCAGTGCGGGTTGGTAGATGTCACATGTCTTCGAATTTTTGGTTCTAGGATATGCCGGTTTCCTCACGATGTTTTTCTTCACCGCTTTGAGAGCAGTGGTGATGAAATAATTTACACTAAGTAAAGCGCATATCTTGGTTCGAACCCATGATCTACACCTCGTAAGTCGCGGTCATTACCAATGGGCCACCACGGCTCTACTCATTTGACAGGTTAATGCCAAAACTAGAGAAGACCATTTATTAATTACAGAATTTACAAAAACAGGGAGCAAGCCACAGACATGTCGAAGGACACAAATCAGAGGACCGGTGGTAGGTATTGTAAAGACATTATTGCTACAACAATACAATGTGTTTTGTATAGGAATTTGAGAGGGCATAATGTTAGTTCAATAACGAGTGTAATAGGACAGTTATAGGCTGTTATTAGATATTTATCTGCGTCGAATGGGGAAGGAATACTAATGTCATTTGGCGCATGCGGCATGCACGTGCGGGGTACGGAAAAGTTGCGTAGTTTTATTCAAATTCATTTATTGGTGTGATTTTTGGTACATTTTACATGAGATCTTATTAATAAATAACCAGTTCCTCAAAAATCTACCTTAAAGGTGTACACTCTTTTATTTTTACACAATTAGTAAATATTATAAAATAGAACAATCAACATATAAAAATATTACAACAAAACATAACATAGCATAATGAATGGAAATAAAGATAATAATACAATGTCAAAATTAAGTAAATAAATATCAAACACCTTACAATTCATCATTAAGGAATTCGTCAATAGTACACTGCCGAGCAATGAAAAAGTTCCACCCACAAACACCTTAATATCTCCTAAGACATATAATTTAAAATTTGAACACATATTTACGTTTTTAGTTGGTAATATTCTGATGCGCTGTTAAATGTACTTCAATATTGCAGACGGCGTCATTCAGCTAGCCTTTCCCGTTTAGGAGTAATTTGGTGCTATGTCACTGGAACTTTTTCATTGCTCGCGAGTGTACAATAACGTTTTTCCAACAATAGATGTCTTAATTTGTTTTTAAATTGAATAATGTTTAAGTCCTTGATTTCATTTGGTAATTTATTAAATACTAGCTTCTGCCCGCGGCTTCGCCCGCGTGGATGTCGGAAATTACGGGAACGTGCTAACAGGATGAAATGTATGTGCTTCCCCAGGATGCCATCTATCTCGCGGGCCCTTTGTGGCTAATTACAATAGAAAACCAATTGTGTCTCATTAGTGGTGATTAAGAGGGTACCTATATAGACAATATTTGTGTCAGTCCAGGCATAAAGGGTCCAGTAGTGGGGTATTGAGTTAAGACTGGATTCGGTATCTAGAATAGTCAATTGATAGTATGGATTGAAAAAATAATCAAAAAGTAGCACACGTTTTTTTTTATCAGACATTTGAAGTTGAAATTCTGAAAAAGCTTGATTTGAGAAAAAGCATTTTGAAAGTTTGAGTGAAAAAAAAACACACTTTTACTTGCTTGTTACGTAGATTTTTATTCATTATTGTAGATTGATATGTTTTCCATAGAATCAACTTATAATTATACTTTTGACATCAAAACTAAAACAATTATTATCAAAATAAAAGAAGGATACACAGTCTAGTAAAAAAGGTCCACTTGCCGATATTTAATAAAAAGTTAGTTATTGCGATAGTAATTAACAATAAAAAACTAAAATTAAGTATTCTTACTCTATTTAGGAACTAACAAAATAACAAGACAGGCTTTTTTCAAACATTACTGCAACAGAATAATGATTATTTTAGCCACTGGTACCTTTTATGTAATGTCATAAAAGGTACCAGTGGCTAAAATAATCATTATTCTGTTGCAATAATATTTGAAAAAAGCCAATACAAACATAAAAATAAAACTTATTCTATTTGGGACTCCAACTTACGTTTTGGACAAAAATAAATTCCTCCTCGCACCTGATTCCTATGACCAACCTGTTTGCAGTACGAACATGTTGGTTTTTGTCGAATACTCTTTTCAATTGATGGTTTCTGAAAAGAGTACTCGACAGATGTTGTTGGGACAGAGTTGTGGTCAACATCAACATTTGGAATGGGTTTCGGGCATAAAATGTCTTTAGATTCTTCACGTACAAATTCACGAATCTTATTATAAAGATACGATTTTCTTTCGTACGTCATGCCTGCAGGGGATTTTTCTAAAGGAAAACCGTATACTTTATTCGGGTTCAAAACCTTTGATACAGTTGGTTGACTGTCAGTATATTTTTTGTAACATAACATGTGCCCTCTATTATCTTCATTTGTTTCAAAATGACTAAAATGCAGAAGTTGGTTAATAGTTACACAATCAGGTTGAAAAAAATTGGCCCAGTCGTAAGTTTTCACAAAAGTTTCTCCTTTCTCATCACCAGTTAGAACAGCTACTATAGATTTTGTTTTCGGACAAGCTTGAACAGCAGCTGCAAGAATATCCTTTAAGTTATTGCATTCCCATTTTCTAAAACTTTTTTTGAATAGACCGAAATACATGTCGGGTGCAAACTTCGTATGACCCACGGGAAGGAAAGATATACGGAAACTTCGGTGTCTGCCTGTTAAAACTCGCCATGTTGCATATTGCATGACATAGTTATTTTTATTTTGTCCAGCACAATTATCTGCATGACAAACAACATCTTTTTCGCCTATACCAAAATTTTCGAAAAAATGATGTAGCATTGAAATTATTACATTAGCTCCTTTCCCAGTAGCACAGGGTTCAGGAATTACGTACAAAACGAACTTTCTCAAAGGCTCTGCAGCAACACCAAATAAACTGACTTTAAATCCTGTCAAGAAATACAGTGGCCCAATTTGTTGTGAACTGTGCGGCAAATGCACCTGTTGGGCAAAATCAAAAGAGTAATGCATGACGCCATCATAAGAACATGGTTCATGAGGTCCAAGAATAAGAGTAGAGTCCGTTATTGAATCAGTCGCAACTTTGATTACATTGTTATAATATTTTCGTTCATTTTGCACTAAATCAAGGTGCTGCCTCGACTTTTCTACAAGCTGTATTTTTTCCTTTTCATCTAAACCACCCATTCGTCCCAACGTGGTCACGTTTTTCTGACAAGTTGCACATAGATCTGTTTTCGGTTTCTGTATAACGACATATGGACAAAAATCTTCCCAAAGATCATACCAACTACTTCTACTAATAGGAGTTTTATCGAGTAAAGCTATAGTTTCCAAATATTTGTTGTACACATACGCTTTAGACATACTACAAGGTAAAATTATTAAATCAGATTTAAATTGGTGGCCTGGTAATCGGCCCGGCAATACTAAACCGTTTTCATTAGCAAACTGTCTTATAAAAGTGATTGCGTCTGATCTAGTTTGCAAATTAATACAATTGTAAGGTCGTTTACGTGACCCGTGGACCTTTGGAGCAACACCGCTGTCCAGAAAGTTCTTTTTTACATTTTTTAACCTTTTCAAACCAGTGGCATATACATATTGGAAAAAAATCTTGCATACTGAAACACCTCGAAAGAAATACTTTACCGTGTATTCTTTTCGTTGCAAGTTTCTGTTTTTTGAATGTAATGTATTTTCACTTGTACGTAAGAGAGCATTTAAAGCTCCTTTCAAGACCAAGTGATGATGATTGACTCCTTCATTACAACGTGAATTTAATTCGATACAATCTAACCTACTACTTAATATTACATCTTTTTGAAATTTGGACACACAATTATTATTACATCCACAGCCAGTATCTAAGAATGAGGCCTGAGTTACATCGTCTAGAATTAAAGGATCATCATCTAGTAAAATATTACCAATTTGCCGCTCTTCGAGCGGCTCACAAGCACTAAATTCGATGTCACACGATAATTCTGTACCCCGTTGACTTTTGAACTCTAAATTAAAATTTTCATAGTCTTCATGTTCTACAGACGCTGAATAGCTAAACTCTGAAAACAAATAGTTGAAATATACATACTACACAGGTCATTTTTTCATACTATGTCTATGACATAGGTACCTAACACAACTTCTTAATTGGTATTAGAGTCCTTGCTGTAGTCATAAAGAATATGTACTATTGCATGCATACAATGATCACGTCGATCTTTTTTGATTTTACACAAGGCTCGGCTAACTATTTTAGCAAAATCATAACACTCATGTATTTCATCTTCACTGATTGCTTCTGTATTAGTGCTTTTTTCATAATACTGATCCGTTTCATCCATCTCAGATGTCGACTCTGTGAAATTATTTTCTAAGTTGTAAGTACCTGAATAAGGTGCAACGGTTTCTTCTTCTGTTGGTAAATCCGGCGTTGTTGCGGTCGAGGCCAAAACAGGTAGTGTGTTTACTTCCACCTCCATAGAAAGTGGTACAGGTCCATCAGAATGCTTAGATTCATCACTAGAGCTGGAACCTTCGGTTGAATCTTCAATAATTATGTTACCTAAAAACAAATTTGAATTTAGTATAAATGGGATGAAATTATGACTAATTGAGATTCATTAGCCTATCAACTTTGTCGCGGTCAGTTTTCAGTCTATGTGGATGCAGCCGAATTATTATGATTAAAGCTGCTCTCTTTTAAAATGTAATAAATAAGTAGGAACGTAACGTAATCTACGCTTAATCCATAAATCTCTAAATCTCTAAAATCCATAAAAAATCGAATTTAAAGACGACTGCTGTCTGTAGGAGGCTTCGCCCCTGTCGAGGTCTAAATATGAAAAGTAGGTAACAGCTGTAGATACACACAAGAACTCCGTAACATTCCGATACCCCGGTTTATAGAACTAGCTTTTCGACCTCGGCCCCGCTAAGCGTAATAACGTTAATAATATTATAGCCTATGACTGAATAATGCAGCTTTGTATTGGAGAAAGAATTTTCAAAATCGGTTCAGTACTTTTGGAGCTTATTCGATACATAACACAACACGTAACAACAAACATAGTATTAGTAGATATAATAGACAACGTAAAGACTTACCTTTATTCATTTTTATGCGCACTTTTCACTCACTCAATTTAAAACAGCTAAGATAATAAAAACTGCTATATTTACACAAAGACTGTCGGATATTGTTTCCTTTCCGGTGTCAAATGACAAATAAATTATTGCATCACAGGCAGATCTATTTATAGGACACGTAGGTAGCAAAAAACGATCAGGGAAATCCCCGCTATGTCGAAGTGAAGCAAAGTAAATCCCCTTAGTAGTTGCATAGTAGCAGGGAGTTCCCCGCTTTAAGGGACCTTTTACACGTAGTTTCAACATTTTAATCTTAAAATATAATTAAATTATTAGAAGTGATCAGTACGGGGTATTGAAACGTATTTTATTCCCAGAATATCGACATGCCACCCACTGGTACCTTTTTAGTAAACTTTTTTCATAAAGTTTCTGGTACTTAGAAACATCGTATATAGTCATTTACTATATGAAATTGTAGATAATTGAGCATTTATTTATAACCAATTAAAATCGCGAAATGCAATTTTTATACCCAACTTTACAAAACCTCTTATATCTCGGAAACTAAATGCCGCGCACTGGACCCTTTTCGCTTGGACTGACACATTTAAACACTGTTTGTCCTATGTGTATAATAGTGTGACTTTTCAAAGTATAAAATACCGGAAATTCACCTCAAGTCTATTATATTATTTCTCCGATAAATATTTGCAAACAAATATTAATATTAGGATAATTAAATTTATTCTGAAGGTATACTACATTACATTTAAAATACAAAGGGATGACTTAGTTACACATGTTAGGATTGCACCTACATGTGGCGCACGTACTATACAGGATAATTTTTTATTCAGTGCGTAAATTTTTACAGGGTGTTCTACCCATGAATATGAACAACATTCACTATGGGACCATCTCTGAAATCACGAAAAAAAAATCGGCAGATTCATACATTTTGGTCGAGTAGGTATTGAACTTTTATAAGAAACAGCTGATTTTTTTTTTGTGATTTCAGAGATGGTCCCATAGTGAAAGTTGTTCATATTCATGGGTAGAACACCCTGTGAAAATTTACGCACTGAATAAAAAATTATCCTGTACATGTTGTTTTTCTTTCTAAATTATTTTTACGAGTCAATGCCAACTTACCCACTTCGCACTTTAATTATTACCGATCTGTTAACATACATCGATTTTTACCGTATTATATTAAAAATGAATCAGCCTACTCATAATAACATAATGGTTGTGCATCACATCATTTTATTTCAAGTAGTGTCGTTTCGATTAAGTATTACTACATGCCGTCAATATACCCGCGAGCTACTAAACGTGCTAATACTATTAATAATTGCTCATTGTCTCTTATATACAGGATTTCTATTTAAGTCTTTAATAGGATTTATTTACAAAAATGCAGCCCCTTAACTTAAATATATATTACCAGAACTGCCGTGGCCTCAGAACGAAAATGACGCAACTTCGTCAAAATATTTTAGGCAATAGTTACGATTTAATTATCATGACTGAGACCTGGCTCCACAGCGGCATTTTTGATAATGAATTTAGTGATCCTCGGTATGACGTGTTCCGTAAGGATCGCGACCTAGCCGCCACCGGCAAATCGTCTGGTGGAGGCGTAATGATATTCGCGCGACATGACTTGGGTGCATGGTGCAATGAGTGTGAGCCTAATACCATTGGTACGGAACTTCTGACTATAACAATACCCGCCCGCGCTTTGTCGAAATCGGCTAATCTTTATGTGAGTGTTGTATACGTACCGCCGGATGCTCATAGGATAGCGTCTGATATAGATTTCGTTTTGCAGAGTGTTACAAATTTATTATCCCACAACACAAAAAATAATAACTACTTACTAATTGGAGACTTTAATCTACCCTGTATTAAATGGAATGTTGGTGGGCCAGCTTTTCTAAAACAAGGTGCCGTCGAAGTACAAAATGCAGCTATGCGTTTGGTGAATAGTTTATGTTTTTTAGGAATAACGCAATACAATACACTTTCTAATCACAAAGGCCATACACTTGATTTAGCGTTTTCTAACTTGCTATTGCACATAAACGAATGTGTCCATCCGCTAACGAAAGTTGACATTCATCATCCAGTGTTAGCCATAGAAATCCCTGACCTTGAAATTTCCCCCTTTCGTGAGTTGTCCGCACCGAGACGTAATTATCGTAAAACTGATTATAACGCATTAAATAATTACTTTGATAAAATTGACTGGCACTTAACGTTGGATAAAAAATCAACGGACAGAGCGGTCCGTAGTTTTTATGACGCGATTCGAGCAGGAATTGATGAACACGTACCTTTCAACCGACCAGTGGGTTCTCGCAGATATCCCATTTGGTACAGCAACGCCCTTATAAAAATAATAAAACAAAAAAGTAGGGCACACTCTCGTTGGAAACTTTTTGGTAACCTGCTCGATCGCGATGAGTTTGCAATGTTGCGGGATAGACAGCGATATGTTCAAGAGCTTTGCTATAGTAAATACTTACATGAGATCGAAAATAGTTTAAAAGAGAATCCTGGAAAGTTCTGGACATACATAAAAAATTTGCGTGGAGGATCTAGCTATCCCGGAATGTTGTCCCGCAACAATGTAAACTACACAGATGGAAAGGACATTTGCGAAGCATTCGGCGACTTCTTTCATGATGTTTTTGGAGAACCCTCAGACTATAACCAAGCTGGTATAGGGATCACAGAGGTTGAGGATGGTTGTGTTGATATCATAACTGACCTACAATTTACTCCATCTACCGTGGAGAGGTCGCTGAGTTCGTTAGGTACGGATAAGGGTCCAGGCTGTGACGGAATACCACCACTGTTTTGGAAAAGTTGCGTGAAGTCTCTAGCACATCCGATTAGTTTCATCTTTAATATCTCTTTGAGAGAAGGTACGGTCCCAAATGAAATAATTCCAATACATAAAAAGGGTTCGCGAGTAAAAATTGAAAATTACAGAGGTATTTCTATACTTAATACTTTGGTCAAGGTATTTGAAAAGCTTGTGTACAATGCTATATATCCTTGCATTCTAAGAGGTATTTCGGATAAGCAACGCGGTTTCTTAAAAAAGCGTTCGTGTATGTCTAATCTGGCTTGCTTCTCTAACTTTGTCCTTGACAATATAGATAATGGAGGGCAGGTTGATGTGATCTACACTGATTTTGAAAAAGCTTTTGATCGTGTGGATTACAGCATCCTGCTCAGCAAATTATATAGACTGGGTATTCGCGGCGATCTTCTTCGTTGGGTAAAATCATATTTATTTAAAAGGTCACAGGCTGTAGTATTGGGTGGTTACCGTTCTAACTTCATTGAAATACCTAGTGGTGTTCCACAAGAATCCCATTTGGGACCTCTTTTCTATAATGCATATTTATTCGATATTACTGACTCTTTTAAACACTCCGAACATTTAATATACGCTGACGACAAAAAAATATTTTATAAAATAACTTCATTTGATGACTGTACAGCTCTCCAACAAGACCTTAACAACTTACATGATTACTACACAAGAAACAAGATTACTGTTAACGTCACTAAATGTCAATGCATCAGTTACACACGTAAGAGGAACCCTATAACGTACTCGTACCAATTTAATGGAATAACTATTGATAAAGTTGAGATAGTTCGAGACTTAGGAGTTATGTTCGATAGCAAATTGACATTTTCAAATCACATAGATGTTATTACTAGCAAAGCTTACAAAAATTTAGGATTCGTTCTAAGATCCTGCAAGGCATTTAAAAACATTGAAGCCCTTAAATCTGTGTATTTTGCTTATGTTCGCAGCGTTCTGGAATACGCATGCCCAATATGGTCCCCTCAATATATTATATATAAAAATCAAATAGAACGGGTTAAAAAAAGATTCATAAATCACCTTAACTACCGCCTCCGTAAACCTCCAATGTCCTACGAAAATAGCTGTCGGACATATGGATTGTTAACACTCGATGAACGACGTAAAGTGTTGGACATGTGTGTACTTTACGACATACTGAATGGTAGGCTGGATTGTCCGGAATTGTTATCACAGATCAAATTTAATGTTCCTCTACGACGCACTCGCCATACGCCAATGTTGCATGTACCTAGGCATGCAACTAACTATGCTAGTAATTGTGTACTTACTCGTATTGCACAAGCCTACAACAAGGACTTCTCTCAGGTTGATGTATTTAACTGCACAAAACCTAGTTTTAAAGCCCTAGTTAAAAAGATTATACTTAATAAAAACAAATAGCAAGCAACTTCGTTCCATTCACCATAAAGCATTTTACTATGCTTAATTAATCATTTTAATTTAATTAATATTATAACATTTTCCCTTTTCATAACATGTGGTGTGATTAACTTTCACTTCTACATTAAAACCTTATTTTTAAATATTGTTTAAAGTCCGTTCGCATGGTAAATACAAATTAGGTTAAGCAGGGAAACCTATTATTAGCCTTACTAAACTGTGTTTCTTTATTTGCATTATATCATATGTATCGCTGTTGGTTTTCTAAATAAATAAAATAAAATAAAAATAAATATGATATCCTTACCTAAGTACCTACCTAATAAAAAAAAATAAACTCAATAACAGAAAATAAAATACCTACCTACCTAAATAAACCTATTTCTGATGACAATTACTAAACTAAACTCAATAAATAAGCAAAATCCCTAAAAACTAATATCTATACGAATGACTAATCTTACCTAACAGTATTATAAAATAACCTACGGTCACTACGTACACTATTAAATATACTTACTACCTATACTTTAAAATTAAAATCTATACCTACGACTTGTAAAAATAAACCTAAATAACTCTAAAAACTAAAAGGAATAAAAATGTCGTACTGAAAAGCACGGTTTAGAATTGCAAGTAGCAGTTAAAATAAGAACGAACGCTCGCCACTCGACACGTCCGTTCAAATCAAAGTTCAAAAAATGTCCTTATATACGATAGCGATCCGTGGCGGCCGCGCGCCACGCGTGTGCTGCGAACGGTGCAAGCCAAATTCAACCTTCAGCACTACATTTAGAGCATAACCTTAGTGAACTCCACTGCGGGTGACGTAACCTACAACAAACTTATTATTTGCGGTTGGTACAGTAATCGGGTCTAGGGATTGAACCGCAAAATTAAGTTTGTTTTTTATTGTATATACTTTTCCGGGATAAAAAGTACCCAGTGTGGTGCCCAGGATATTAAAGAATAATTATACCAAGTTTCATCGTAATCGAACCGGTAGTTTTTGCGTGATGCCTGAACAAACAGACAGACAGACAAAAATTTTTTTAATCACATTTTTGGGTTCGGTGTCGGTCTAGTAACACCCCCTGCCATTTATTTTTTTGATAATTTCAATGTACAGAATTTTCACTTCTACAGATTTATTATAAGTATAGATTTTGAGCCATGCAAAGTATGCTTTTGTGCATCAAGGCGGTCTTTGATGGTCGAACGCATAATTCATGTCTATATTCTTGTCAATCTTTTCTGAATAGATACATGTTCTTTTTAACAAATAAAGCAGTCTCAAATATGTACAAGCAAGTTAAAGTCTTTATTTTTAACAATACAAAATAAAGTTTGGAGCTATCAGTTATTTTTATACCGGTAATAGCTCTAATGCATGTTTTTTGCGATTTGAAAACCATGTGTGTGTCCATGTGTGTGTGGGTGTGTGTGTGGGGGTGTGTGTGAGTGTGTGTCCATGTGTGGTGTACCATGTGTGATTGCAGGAATTGCTCCAAAACGTGACTCCGTAGCGTAGTATAGAATCGACAGATCCATGGTAAGCAGTGACTGCCGCTGCTTGATTGACTACTTTCTTTAGTTTATACAAAGCAAAAGCAAACTTACTATTTTTTTTTTTTTAATTAATAATAAAGTACGTTGTTTCCAATTAAGTTGATTGTCGATTGTTAACCCTAAAAACTTTGTATTTGCAACTTCTTCCACTTTTTCATTATTAAAGCTTACATTTAATTCCGAAGTAGCTACTCTTTGACGAAAGTTCATAATTTTTGTTTTCTTCAAATTTATAATTAAGTTGTTATGTTCTAACCAATTAACGGCTTGTTGTAAAGCATTGATTATGTCAGCTTCAAAGTCTTTATTATTTTTGTCAAGTTTAACAATGATAGTACTGTCGTCGGCAAACAATGTCATAGGATAGGGTATATTCTGGGGAAAGTCATTTATATATATAAGAAATAATAAAGGCGCTATCACACTGCCTTGGGGCACCCTATATGATATTTTTCGTTCTTTAGATATATATTTTATAACGGTTTTATTTAATTTACAAACTCGACTTATTTCTGTACTTTGTGTTCTATTATTTAATTAAACTTTATGAGTGAAATACAACATTTCCCCTTATCCCATACGCACTTAACTTGCTCAGCAGTATATCATGGTTGACCAAGTCAAATGCCTTGGTCATATCTATGTATATTGCTGATATTGTAACTCTTTCGTTCATGTTAGCTATGATAACATTAAGAAAGTCATATATTGCCGTATTTATTGAATCATCTTTCCTAATCCTTTTTGTTCTTTTACAAGCATATTATGTAGCTGAGAGGATGTAATATTATTTCTATACAATACAATATTGTTGACTTTAAAGGGACATTAACTAGCAAGAATGTCCTCATACAGGTTTTTCTTTTCACAGAACTAAAAAGGCGGTCTTTCTATTTCCAAAAAGATAAGAGATGGATTGAAAATTCTAAAGATCTATATATAGACAGACACTTTAACATTTGGTAACGGATTGTAATTCAACAAAACTAGCTAAGTTGTAAGCATGAATTATGATATCTATTAGTTCTATGCATTACTATAAAGCCAGTAATTGGAAAATCCCTGTCTCGCCTCTTCTTGACTAGCAAAAGACGCGAGGCAAGGACTCACCCAATAAAATCGCCTATTATCAGCAGCGGTATGCCACACACGACGGATATGTCATCAAAGACAAAGTCAGAGACGGGAGCGTTGACACAAGAGATACTAGGCGTTCAGAATATTTGATGTGGTCGTGTCATAATCAAGTTGTACAGTTCAGTAACGATCTATATAGGTCGTACGTCAGACCACAAGATCCTCAATCTTGAAAATGAACTTATCTATACTAAGGTATCTATGTATAGTTTGATCTAATTGTTAACTGTAGCTGCTGTGAGGTCAGAGAATTAGATGTGTCGGTCTGTGAAAGGCGGGCGTTTTGCGGGACTGTCTTATGTAATTTTGACGTTTCAAAAGTGCTGATTCTCAGCCTAATTTGAATAAATTACTTTTGATTTCGCCGATAATGCGTATGAGAACGCTTTATTGACCAAATCAAAAGTAATTTAGAAAGATTATTATTTAGAAATATACTGATTTCATCATAAAAACTCATCACAGTTGGCAGTGAATATAAACAGGCTTAGATACCAAAGCCTCCTGAAGTTAAAAATAACGTCTTTGCTGCCATGCTAATCGTTAACATTCCTTCGTCAACGCGTAGTGGGTCATCATTATCTGCCTAGCCTTTTCCTAACTATATTGAGGTCGGCTCCCAGTCTAACCAGATGCAGCTGAACGCCTACAGATCTCCAAAATCCCTGCCTGGTTCATGAAGTTATTTCCCATACAAGGCAGGTTGACTTTTGGAAAAGCCGTTGCTTATACACAGTTCCCATTTATACTCGTGGCTCCATTCGAATGTAACAAATATCAATAGCGTGCGATGTGAACCTCATTACCAGTCGAGTGCCACAACATACACACTGTGCCACCTGACAAATGTGTAGTAGAGCACCAAGATAGAAACTGATAGCGTGCAACTATCGCAGACTTCTTTACTCTAGTAGAAATATCAGCGGGGTAATTGCGGGGTACACTAACAGTAGGAATGGCTTTTATTTGGACAGTTCAACAACATTCATTGCGTTATTTACGTAGTGAGCAGACATATTTTTGGAACATTTGAAGCAATGGATCAGCAATATGCTTCAGTATTTTTCAGATTGTGATTGACAGTGTGTTACGAAATAGGCTAGATGCTTAAAAAAATCTAATTAGTCCGTCAGTTAGATTATCAAAAAATATTGGACCCGTATTTTTTCTTTTGTCAATTATATAAAAAATGATGAAGATATCGCCCGTTGAAGTTCCGCGTGACGTCTCGCCTTGCTACACTTTTTAGCAAGGCGTGACGTCCGACCCCCTACTCCCAAATTTTGACGCGCTTTATCCTTGTCATTTTTTGTTTGATTGACCAAAGAAAAAATACGTGTCCATTATTTTTCGATAATCTAACTGACGGACTAAATAAAAATAATCATTTTTTTACCCAGGCAACTACCCTATTAGGGTGCAGGTGAATGGACGTGGCGGACGTACACCAAGACGAACGGTAGGTACTGTATAGCGCGATCCCTAAAAATGTCTATACTCACCTACATAACGCCTGTATTCTCCGAAGGTTTGGGCAAAGGTGTACCTTTTACTTCTACTCAATCTTCTTCTTCTAATAAATGCTTTTTCTTTCTTTCTTTCTTTACTCACCAACAATGTTCCGTAAATTGACTGATAAAATTAAAACACGGGACCCAGTTGAAAAATTCGTATTTTGGGACAATCCCTTTACACTTTCCCAACCGCAGCAATTCTGATACGCCAGAATGTACAGTCATGATTAACTGAAAAAGATAAACTTGTTTGTGCACATCCGATTTTTTTCGTTATATTAAAATGACACATCACACGACACACGACATCACAATCAGCTTTACATTTCCAGTTTTAGCTGGCCTCGCATTGTATAGGTTTTTCGTACAATGAGAAGTCAGCTTATGAGGGGTCCGTGGCTAAATAATAACAGCCGCACAGGTCGATCGGTCAGGTTAAGCTACGCTTGCCGCAGTTGGTCTGTGGATGGGTGACCATCTTTACATACCGAGACCCCTCCGTGCCTCGGAAAGCACGTTAAGCCGTTGGTCCCGGCTGTCATTCGTGGATCTTTGACAGTCGTTACGGGTAGTCAGAAGCCCGAAAGTCTGACAACCAGTCTTACCAAGGGGTATCGTATTACCCAGTAACTGGGTTGTGGAGGTCAGATAGGCAGTCGCTCCATGTAAAATACTGGTATTCAGCTGCATCCGGTTAGACTGGAAGCCGACCCCAACATAGTTGGGAAAAGGCTAGGCAGATGATGATGATGAGTCAGCTTATACTGAAAATGTACAGCTTGATATGTCGTCGTACGTACCATAATGGTGTTAGTACCTTAGAAATCTCTATGTTTTTTCTACTGTAGTATATACTACAGTATGAGTCTCAACTACTACAGTATAAGTCTTCCTCTTATATCTTGCCCCAAGCTTCACTTTACGGCAGCAAGTTTAGCTCAACTTGCGAATACCTTAGTAGTACAACGCCGCAGAACTGTGTTTTGAATGCAACAAATCCAGGCGAATGAGTTCTCCACACTATGGAAACTATTGAAGATAAACGAAAGAAAATACATTTATTTAGCACAGACTAAAAGACACAAAATACTCCAGATACATACATCAGATAAAAACAAGTAAAAAGTGTAAAGCCCGATGTAAGAAATTAGAAGGAAAGTGTTCCTCACGGCTGCGCCAAAAAGGCCCAGTTCAGCAAAAATGCCAGACAACTAGTGTCTGATGCTGGTTTTCCACTGGACCTGATATGTGATGTGACGGATGTACACACGGCTACACATCAAGCTATGCAAAACCAGTATTAGCTGACCGTTCATTATGAGAAAATATCATACAAAGTGAGACCAAGACAAACTGGTTTTGTATAGTTTGACGTGTAGCCGTGTGTACCTAAATCAGTTTTATACCGCAACATGACTTGTGCATACTTAAATAAATAAATTAAACTGCACATTTGTTTATTTGATATTGACATTATATTTTATTAGAATAAAAGCAACCTAGGTATTAATTCTATGTAAAATGCAAATCAGAAGGCCAATTCTCTTAATATAAAACGTTCAAAATCTAGTCGCAGTCTCATCTCAGCGACAAACAAATGTCAAAATGTAGGGAAATTAGAAGTATTTTTTGACAGATTGAGACTGAGATGAGACTGTGAACGGTCTTAAAATTACAAGAATTGCCCCTCAGATATTTTTTCAACATAATAAAATTGTTTTCACATTCTGCAGTAGTATTTAAGGTCATTGCACTATAGCTAGAATAAGCCGTATGTCGTGCTTGGTTTTTTTTTATGATGCACTGTTTTTAGCGACAGTATAACTAATATTATACATAACAAAACATAGATACACCCGAACAAAAGTAAAACTATTGTAAAGAAAATAGCTTGAAAACACCGAAACTAAAAAATAATTAGCTCAACCGAAGGCTTAGTTTTTTGTCCTACTCAGCCTTACAACGTAGTCACCATACCCGCGTTGATTTGCATTAAAACCGCTTCTGTGCAAAATGTTCCGGAAATTCTAGAAATTTCTGGACACACTACGCACTTTCGTACACTTTATGAGTTTAGTTACAATTAAAACGATTCATAACGTCGTTTATATTCATACTGTAGTTATAAAGAAGGCTCTGTTTTGTTTTAATCTCAAGTTGCTGAGCCGAACCGTAATAATTTCGTTTTAAATGTATGTTTTCGCATATTACGAATTTATTACATACAGTGCTCGAGGATTATTTTTAAAAGATGTCCGACTGAAAAAGCACGTTCTGGTACTTATTTTCGTAACACACTAACAATAGGAATGGCTTTCAATTTGACAGTTCAACAACATTCATTGCGTTATTTACGTTGCAGCAGATAACATTTTTCGAACATATGAAGCAATGTATTTGCAATATTCTTCAAAATGATTCAGATTCTAATTTATATTGTGTTACGCAATTAGGGTAAAAAAAAGAATTTGGTTATTTTCTTTCCTTTTTGCAGGAAGTTTAAGAATAGAAATAATGAATAAAGGAACTGAATACCTACTGTTTATTACACACTGTATACAAATAATGAAAACAGATACACTTGATATTTCAGCATTCATCTGTATCGTTACATTTAACATTAATTTTTTTCTATAGACATTTTATGAAAGTATTACCTTTCAGCACCATAATTGCGTAACTCATTTTGAAGGATATTGTTAATCCATTGCTTCTTATGTTCGAAAAAATTGTCTACTCAACAACTTAAAAACGCAATGAATGTTATTGAACTTTCAAAGTGAAAGCCTTTCCTACTGATAGTGTGTTACGCAATTAATTATTAATTAGAAGTTTAGAGGATGCGATCAATGAGAGAATCAGTGGGGTTTCACAGTGGGCTATTGATAGCCCATATAAACTCAATTCAAGTTCGTTATAGCCGTAAAACCGCAGGACAGCCTGTATCATCGGCATCGGCCTTCGGCTGCGGTTTCGTGAACCATCAGACACGTTGAAGTTAACTCGACCGTGAAACTGCTTCTAAACAGCTATTTACCTCAACCATTCACGAGTTTCATTGGAATTGATTTGGTCAATGAAAGGGTCATTGATCTCTACCTACATGGCATTTTTTCTGAGAAAAATTCCCTAATAAATTCTAAGTCAAAAAATATTTTTTTGTTGATAAAAATCAACCAAAATAGGTAAGGTAGGTTTTAATATCAGCCTGTGTCATCTGCTGGACATGCTGGATTTCTTTTGTGGATAAACTGGGGCCCCATTTTTTTTTATTTTGTGTTTATGTTCTTTTTATGAATCATTTTTTGCCGCAGATAAAGGATCTTTCTTTCAATGGGATTTCCTATCGGTAAAAAAGGACGAACTTTAAAAAAAAAACTCAATGCTCATTCGTATATCGTTATGTAAGGAAACCTTGCGCAAAATGTTATCATGCTTCTAGGACCAGTGTTTTTGATTTCCCACCAAAAAAAAAAGGCCCAGTGGCTTTGATTTCCCACTAAAAAAAAAGGCCCAGTGGTTTATCAGTGAATAAATGACTTTTTGAGGATTTTTTGGGTTAATAATGTCGATCCATGAGTACCAGGACACCATCAAAACGAGGAGCTCACAAGACCTATTCGCAACACGTCGATCGGAGCGCGGCAGATCTTATTCAAATACGGTAAAAGCCCGCAGTATATATTTACCCAGTATTTACCTACACTCTGATGCCATTAGCCACGAAACGGGATCGACTCGGAACGAATAAGGAGCAATTTACGCCTATTGCGAACCTCTTGTGAACCAAGGAAATGTAATTTACATTTTTTCGCTTTTAGGATTTTGGGGGTTAAAAAACGGTTGAGATTGAGCCTGGGCCCGAACTACTAAAGTTTATCATTTCCTAATAGAAAAAAGGAGCAAGTAAACCCCAAACTTTCACGAAAAAAAAACGGAAAATATGCTGCCTATTCTGCAATCTAATCGTTTTCTTACATAGCAGACTCGACGGCAAGACAAAGCCCTCTCGATATTGAAAAGCTGCCTAAACTTAGTTTACAAAGTAAGTAAATATTTGGCAGGCGATTTGCTTTGACAAAATCAGCCGCACTGCCTAATGCAAGTCACTTAATCAGCCGGTTGATACTTCAGCTGAAACTAAGTTACAAGTCACTGCGGATGTGCCGCGGCTACACGTTGGCCAATGTTGGGGCCATGTTTGTAACACACGTTTGGAGCTGAAGGAAGTTGAACTGCAAAGTGTATCAGAAGGTTTTTGTTTGCTAGGAGCGCAGTAATAAAATTTACCAACATATAGACAGATAATATCTGTTAAAAGTTTTGGCTGTAATAAATTCTTAGCACCAAGAGAACTTAAATTATTCAAGTGTAAAGGTATGTATATTTTAAACCGCCTGTAATATATTAAGTCAAACCTAAACCAACATCGCCCAGTAAATTAATTTCATGTAAATTAACCAATACAGTAGAAAACCAATATAACTCGAAATTATGTCCAATATTGGTTGAAATCCTTCCCAAAGTCTGCACGTAGCATTAGGAACCGCGCGATAATTTCGCGGCTCCGCCATTTTGCGGGACGCCTAATTGCAAAACTGTCATGGCGCTGACACAGGCCCGCATTCCCGCGCTCACAAGATTTACACTGAATGCCTGAATACCGCCCTGTGTCTTAGAAATCTAGCCGCCTCTAAGCACTCTTGAAAGGAATTTAAACTGGATAATTTGGGGGGTGAGTGTAATTTTTGAGGTGTTCTTTGTTTTACGTACGCACGTGGCACGTACTGATACGCCAGTACAGTGGTAGTTAGGCACTTGCTGCTGAATACTAAAAAATAGTTTCATAAAAGTAATTGGCAAATTAGTTTGCATTAAAAGAGCCTAAAAATACGTAAATATTAGGCGCATCTTGGGAAGTCAGTCCGTGTCTAATATTGCTGACCACCTCTACAGGATAATTGCGTAACACACTAACAGTAGGACTGGCTCTCAATTTGACAGGTCAACAACATTCATTGCGTTATTTGTTGAGCAGACACATTTTTCGAACATAATATGAAGAAATGGATTAGCAATATCCGTCAAAATGATTCAGATTCTGATTGTGTGATACGCAATTAGGGTGCTGACTATAAAAGAACATACAAGTCAGGGAGCAGTGGTGGATCAGTGATAACGGCCGCGACTTACCAGTTGTGTGTCGTACGTTCGAACCCAGACAAGCACTTTACTTTGTGTAAATTATTTCATCACCACTGCTCTCTAAACGGTGAAGGAAAACATCGTGAGGAAACCAACATGTCCTAGAACCAAAAATTCGAAGACATGTGACATCTGCCAACCCGCACTGGGCCCGCTTAGTGGATTACGGCCCACTCCCTCTCAGCGACAGGAGACCTGTGTCCCAGCAGTGGTAACATTATAGGCTGATTATATATATTATGTCTACAAGCCATGTGAAACAGTTTCTCTGCGCATACTCCGTAGTTGTTGCATTTAAATAAAATCTCAATACACACAAAATCCAGGCTTTACCATCCTCCATACTAACCACTCAAAATGCACTCTAGAAAATACGAATAATAAAAAGGCGGGGTGCATATACAATAAGCATATTTATTACTGGATTGTCTGACATATTCCGAATCGCTTTCAATTGGAATTCAATCCGAGTAATGCGTAACACTCGTTTCATATTGAAAAATATTTTGCTCAACAAGTTGACTGGGATTGCATGAGAATGCAGATATATGAATGAAATTCTCTTTTGAAATGCATCGAGGGCTTGTCAAACAGAAGTGGAAAAAAAAGGGTGGTAATTCTATATAGTGGTATAGTGTGGTGTGTTTTAGAATAATTTTATGTGATTAAAAGTCGCAAAACTCTTCTTACTTATAATTTTGTTTAACTTAAAATTATGATTGATAATGATTTTACGGTCGACTTAACATTACCTAACTACGTGTAAAATTATACCGGTCAATATATAGGATATAGATTGAGTTACGGAAAGCCAATACGTTTGAATGGGACCCCCATACCTACATTGTTTCCACAAATAAAAACTAGTTTTGCGTGTGAAAATGCCTGAGGCATTTCGAAATTAACTTACATTATTAATCGTTTTAGGGCTGATTTTTCAATAGTCAGATAACTTTTATATGAGGATTAAATATTGCGGTTTGACATCTTTTGTATAGAAAATGTGTCATACTGTCATATTTATTCTTCAGATAAAAGTTATCTGACTATTGAAAAATCAGCCCTTAGTTAAGTTAGGATATTTTTTATCAAACAGTTTGTTAGTTGTATATGAATAGTAGTAAATAAAACTTACAATAATTTGTTATTTCGGGGCCAACAAAGCCAGACGGCAGAGTTGGCGCAATGGTTAAGCGAATGACTGCTGCGCTGCATGTCGCGGGTTCGATTCCCGCACGGAACAAATATTTGTATGGCCTACAAGTAGTTGTTCTGGGTCTGGCTGTTTGTGTATGTGAGTTTAAATGTTTGTAAATGCACCCACGATACAGGAGAAATATCTAGTGTGGGCAACGTTTATTTTTTCTTTTTTAAGAAAAGTAAAAAAGTTTAACATAATATGTTAAACTTTTTTACTTATTATGGCAATAAATAAAATACCGTTTTGACAACCACTTACATAACTATTTGCATTAATGTAATACTTACGAGGCCGTCTACCTGACCTGTGGCCCTCAGCGACACATCCCTACTCGGAATAGTCTACGAGGACCACAAAAGCCAACCCTCAAATAATTCTTATACACACAACATAAAAACAACCAATAAAATGTTATCTAATCCGATGTACTAGGACGACATGAGCCGTTAGGAATATATACATAAACAAAAACTGTAGGAGTACAGTCGCACATAAAATTCCTTCTATCACACACAGCGCTACATATTTCCCGTTCGTTATTATAGCACATTTCAGAAGGCTAATTCTCGTAATTTAAAACGTTCAAAATCTAGTCACAGTCTCATCTCGGCGACAAACAAAAACTTGTCAAAATGTAGGGATATTAGAGGTATTTTTGACAGATTGAGACTGAGATCAGACTGTGAAAGTTCTTAAAATTACGAGAATTGCCCCTCTGTTAGTAGGGATATGGTATCGGGTTAAAAATATCGATGTTTTACTCATATGAATAAGCGTTACTAACATATTGAAATAAAAGTAATTTCTACAAAATCTTATGTAATATTATATAATGTAATTATTAGTGGGTAATATGTTTGTAAAGATTATTCATTACGGGTAGTCAGAAGCCCGAAAGTCTGACAACCAGTCTTACCAAGGGGTATCGTATTACCCAGTAACTGGGTTGTGGAGGTCAGATAGGCAGTCGCTCCATGTAAAATACTGGTATTCAGCTGCATCCGGTTAGACTGGAAGCCGACCCCAACATAGTTGAGAAAAGGCTAGGCAGATGATGATGATGATGTTTGTAAAGATTATTGTTAAGTTATTTCCATTTATCTATACTAATAATAATGCTGAAGAGTTTGGTTGTTTGTTTGAACTCGCTAATATCTGGAAATACCAGTCGGATTTCAAAAATTCTTTTTGCATTTCATTGCTCAATTCTTGATAAAGGCTATTTAACACCACGCCATGACACTTAAGAGCCAAACAAAAAGAAGCTAGTTATGAATATACTACTGTTCGTTTTCCCTCACAAAATAAAATAAAAATAACCAATTAGTCAGAATTAACTAAAACATTTTGTCAGCTAACAACAGTAAAACAACCTTTATAAAGTTACTGGAATTGGGCTATTAATCGATTCTCTCTCGAATCATCCTCATCTGCTTAGCCTTTTCCCAACTATGTTGGGGTCGGCTTCCAGTCTAACCGGATTCAGCTGTATACCAGTATTTTACTCGGAGCAACTGCCTATCTGACCTCCACAATCAGGTTGCTGGGTAATACGATACCCCTTGGTAAGACTGGCAGTCAGACTTTCGGGCTTCTGACTACTGGTAACGACTGTCAAAGATCTACGAATGACAGCCAGGACCAACGTACTCTCCGAGGCACGGAGGGAATCGGTATGTAAAAATGGTCACCACAGACCAACCGCGGCAAGCGTTACTTAACCTGATCGATCGACCTGTGCGGCTGTTATTATTTAGGCTCACTCGAATATCACTTAAAAAGTCAGAAGTATCGATACTTATCCTACTTTACTATCGATACTTTTTTCGGACGCCAGCTAGAGGAGAACCCCCTAGCGGAAGGAAGTGGCAAACGAGCGCCGGCATTTCCGTTCCTCTCTCAGCAATTGCAACTAAAGTTTTGTATCAAACGTAATTACTCTATTGCCTTCACTCTGACGCTTTTAGACCTATTTGGGATTGTGTCACATTTCTTTGTAGTCGCATTTTGTAAAAGAGATCTTTTCATTTGGGCCTTTGCAAGTGTCGACTTGAGTTCGTACGTAGTTATATGTATGTATTACAGTGTCTTTTGTGCTTACTTATGACGGAATGCTTTTGATGTCTTGATCTTCGTCTAATATTATAAAGTCTTACTTTATTAGTATCTTTTTAGGGGAAGGAAGAGGAGTGAGTAAGTCTTAAACAAGCCAGTAAACAAGATATTGAAGTTTAAGAAGAAAGAAAAAAATACGTTTAATAGCGGTAAACATGACGCAGAGAAAGAACACAAAAAAATAACAAGTTGGGGAAAATGTTGTTCAAAAAATTTTGTTTAAATGCTATGTTTCAAAATGTATCAGATAAACCTTATGCATTCGAAGATAACCAATTCTTAAAATAAGAAAACTAAGACCCGACTACTGAAAAATCATGCTCTAAAAAGTATGAAACAAGAAAATATTCTCATACATATTCGTAGTGATGCTTAGAGACTGGCGTGGTCATGTTTTTTTTAGTTCATAACTTTATGTCCTCTAGAGGGCGCCATATCTAAATCCATAACCAGAAGTTTCCAACGATACCTCATTTGTTAAATTATGATAAGTAGTTTAGAAGTAATGAGGGAACAGATGAACATACATACCGGTCAAAATCAAAACCCTCATTTTTGCTTCGCCGAAGTCTAAAGGCCAATTCTCGTAATTTAAAACGTTAAAAATCTAGTCGCAGTCTCATCTCGGCGACAAACAAATGTCAAAAACTTGTCAAAATGTAGGAAAATTAGACGTATTTTTGACAGATTGAGACTGAGATCAGACTGTGAATGATCTTAAAATTACGAGAATTACCCCTCTGGTTAAAGTTGTCAAGAGCCCGCTTACGCACTACGGTCTACGCACACTCGCTAAGCACGTGATTCGAGTTTTCGTAGCCCCGTAGATTATTAAGTTTTAATCTACCGGGCTACGAAAACTCAATAGCTACAGGCTGCAGTTCAGTAATTGATATGACATGACGTCACCAAACACACATAAATTCAAAAACATTTACCGCGACACTTTATTATGTCACAAAGTCGTATTTATTCGACACAGTGTAATATTTTAAAAATTCCCATTTCAATATTATTGATACTTTGACGTCACGCCGCCATCACTTTTATTGAACACTGAATATGCGATCAGTAAATTTACGATTCTATACGAGCGATAGTGACTGAAATATGCGACATGTACAAGAAATGTCTTTGTAATAAAATTAAAGGAAGATGAATGGCATTGTGCATAAATTTACATGTACAATCTTTTGAATGAGACTTATTTTTTTTATTCATATGATGTAATAAAATACGTGAAAAACTAAAGGCGTAAAACTATTTAATTACTAACTTTTGCCTGCAGCTTAGGCCGCGTGGTTGTCATTTACCGGGGTAGAAAAGTGTCGTCACAAGTATCCTGTGTTAATCCAAGTTATAAACTATCTGTATGTCAAATCTCATCCTAAGTTCAGCCGTTTTAACTAAAATAAAAACTTCCACATTTATGATTATTAATATGTATAAGTAAGTAGGATTGGAAGTTGGAAGAGCCGAATTGGATTTGAAGTTAGGAGTGCTCTCAAAACGGTGAAGGAAAACATCGTGAGGAAACCGGCATGTCATAGAAACAAAAATTCGAAGACATGTGACATTTACCAACCTCGAGTGGGTTAGTAGATGTCAGTGGGCCCGCGTGGTGTATTACGGCCCACTCCCTCTCACAGAGAGCAGGCCTGTGTCCTAGCAGTGGGGACATAAAAGGCTGATTATGAAGAAATATTTGCATAACTACATATTTAAACTACAAGTTACAGCCAATATAAAGATATAAAGCAGGTATATTTTTGTTCAAAACTAACAAACGGTATCCCCACTACATCTTACGAGGCAAAATATTAAGAATAACTTGAACCATCTTAGAAAAATGATTCCGTACAGTGCTGGCTCCGTTCCAATATTCCGATCCGATAGTAAAATGTAATAGTTTTAGTTTACAAAAAACGCATTACAGATGAAAATAAAATCTTGGTTTAAGCGCCCGTTTAAACTTTGTCTGCCGGTTCCTAAGAAAAACATTTGGGGAAATTTCAAAGTTAATATTTATGCGGAGAAGGAACATTTAGACAGTCTGCTCAATGAGGATTGTTACAAGTGTTTTGAAGCTTTTTCTTTGGTACGTCTAGTCTAGAACCTCCTGAGCGGTCAGCCCTGCTAGAGTCCTGGCGGCAAGTTGTCAAGATATCGAACTACAGCCGGTCTATTTTGTAAAAACCTCACCGTGAAAACTTAGGTTAAGGGAACTGTCATTTCACTTGATGAAAACTTAGGTGAAGGGAGCTGTCATTTAACATGATGCTAAGGCATTGACGCTATTGATAGCTCACTTCGTTTAAGTTATCACAGTGAGATATTTACAGAATAGATCGGCAGAAAACAGAATACTTAAAGTTTTATTGGCAAAAAGAAAAGGTGATGGCAGACAGTAATTTTATATAAACACGGCTAAGTTTGTACACACGGCTACACGTCAAGCTATATAAAACCAGTTTGTCTTGGCCTCACTTTGTATGATATTTTCTCACAATGAACGGTCAGCCAATACTGGTTTTGCATAGCTTGATGTGTAGCCGTGTGAAAAATCTGATGTACATCAGATTTTTTTGGTTTGACCGTCGATCCCCAAACTTAGCAGGGGTTGCACTTTGGGGGCTGGAGTACGAAAAAGAGAGAGAGAGAATGAAAGAGAGTAGGGATTTTTGTGTGTTAGGGCTGATTTTGCCAACGCCCGATAATTTGATCCGAGGAATAATTTTGAATTTTTGACAGTTCTTCCAAACAAAATCTGTTAGAAGTCAATTTTATTCCACGAATAAAATTATGTTGATTGAAAAATTACCCCTAAAAGTACTACAGAATAGATAAAATCCGGTTAAGATTATCTCAAAACATAGAATATCTATTCTAACTTTTGAGATATCATAGATACTCTCATATTAGAAAGAACCTAGCTTAGTCGAATCAATAACTCATCATCATTCTCACAATTTATTTGTGGTCAGCGCAACATAATTTTTTTTCCATACTTCACTACTCGTCATCTCGGTAGTCAAGTCACCCCCTTTCTAAATCAATATCTATTGAGAGTTTATCGAAGACCTCAGAAATCGGACATTGGTCCTTTTCTTCAAAATCCACAGGTTGAAGCCTACCTTTATTATAGCTTATCTATGTAATTACAAACGTTTGACCCTCCATCGTAGAGACCTAATACTGTTATCAATGAACTGATTTGTAAGTCGATACCCTGGGTCTAGATTCCATTACGTAACTACTAATTGGTGTTAGCTGGGAATTTCGCATCACCTACTTACGTTTCAAGTGAGTATCAAAACACTTATACGTGTCAGCATCTTTAAAAACGACACTACAAAGTGAAAAATAACTTTAATTTCGGAAGTCGGTGTCGTTGGGTTCGCATTTTCGTTGTTTGCCACCGACTTCCGAAATTAAAGTTATTTTTCACTTTGTAGTGTCGTTTTTGGAAGTCGGTTGTTTTTTTTTTGCAAAAAAGTTTTTATTTTTCACTTTTAAGTTGTAATTCTTACGAGTAATTTTGGTTTAAAAACCAAACTACTGAACCGTTTTTGATAAAATTTCTATGGGACTACTTCAGAAGTATCTCCTTTCGAACAAAAAAATAATTTTGAAAATCGGTCCACAATTGGCGGAGTAATCGCGTAACAAACACAGAAAAAAAAAAACATACCGTCGAATTGAGAACCTCCTCCTTTTTTAAAGTCGGTTAAAAATAAAATGTTAGTGTAACAAACAACCATTTAAATAAAAAAATAAAAAACCGCCGTATAAGCTGTAACTTGATTTTCAATTTATCTGAAGGCCAATTCTCGTAATTCAAAACGTTAAAAATCTAGTCGCAGTCTCCTCTCGGTGACAAACAAATGTCAAAAACCTGTCAAAAATATATGGAAATAAGAGGTATTTTTTAACAGATTGAGACTGAGATCAGACTGTGAACGTTCTTAAAATTACGAAAATTACCCCTCTGCAGTGCGATTCTGTAACCATATCACCGTGAAATCTCAAGTGAAGTGAGCGTGGAGTGAAGTGTCAGTGTCATTCCACCTGATACTAGGGATTGACCAAGCATACATTTACAATCATAATCGAGATTTTTATAATATTTTTATGCTAATTCTATTGCTCATTTTATATAATTTCAAAACTAGTATTTTAGTAGTCAAAACGTTCCTATTTTGTGGGGTTATAAAATAAAATAGAAAAACAGAAACTCAGTCAAGATCTCAATGTTGTATTTTTCTCTTTTTTTCTAGACTAGTCCTTATATAGCTTGAAGTGCGACCGTGCACAGCTACTAGACTGATGTAAATACGCATCGACATTGTTTGTTATTATGAGCGATTGTAGATGGAGTCTAGTAAAGACTGCAACGATGTTCAGCGCTGATAATAACCCAAAACTATTCAATTAGAAGAGATAACCGAGTGTGTCAAGTCATCGAGTGCTAACGGTGTGCCTGGCTGACGGACCAGACTGAATTCAACCCGACGACGTAGTAAGAGTGGCGTGATCACTTCACGCGATTCATGACATTTCGCTCGTGAATCGGGTGAAGTGATAAGATCACGCCGCGCTTGCGCGTTAGGCACTGCCATTTCCAAGAAGTGAACTTGTTTTTTTTTTTGCTGTCATTGATGACCATGTACATATTATTATTATGTCTGTTCGTATTCGAGTTCAGTGACATAAATTAGTTCCTAATTATTTTAATGCTTTTAGACATTTTATTGTCTAAATCCACTGTCTTTTATCTGCCTAGCCTTTTCCCAAGTATGTTGGGGTCGGCTTCAGTCTAACCGGATGCAGCTGAATACCAGTATTTTACATGGAGCGACTGCCTATCTGACCTCCAGAACCCAGTTACTGGGTAAGTAATACGATACCCCTTGGTAAGACTGGTTGTCAGACTTTCGGGCTTCTGACTACCCGTAACGACTGTCAAAGATCCACGAATAACAGCCGGGACCAACGGCTTAACGTGCTTTCCGAAGCACGGAGGGGTCTCGGTATGTAAAGATGGTCACCCATCCACAGACCAACCGCGGCAAGCGTAGCTTAACCTGACCGATCGACCTATGCGGCTGTTATTATTTAGCCACGGGCCCCTCCTCTAAATCCACTGTCTTTGTACATCTAAAAAGTTAATTTTATCAGCCTACAATGCCTACATTTGGTTTTCAACAAACTGATATTACTTATGTAACCGTGTAGTTCGGAAGCGCCTCAGATTGGTCCCTAACACACGAACCTCCGTCGGCATGTGCGTTAGTTAAGACAATTGATAAAAGGCTCCTTTCATAATTAGGCGCACAAGTTTAATTTACTTACAATAATCAACTCTGTAAATGCGATAATCGCCATTTTCATGATAGTGGTGGTTGAGGCTAAAAAACATCAAAATTGGGGATTTCGAACATCCACACCCCACTACAGGGGCAGTGAATAATACATCACTTAATTATTTGACGAATTCATCCATTGTTCAAATTAAATAAGTAGTGGTAATGAAGTGTTTTGCAGTTTTGATATTCAAAGTCGAAGTTTCGCGCCAATCGTACGTGATTACATTTTTTACTTTTCACAAATATCACACACACTCATATAGATACGATTTAACATGTGTCAAATGTAATTTAAAATGTTTTAAACAACAAGAAAGTGCCCATCTCATAACGTCTTAAACAAACACAAGTTCAATAATACAATTTTCATTACCACTAGGTACTCAATTCAATTCGTGTTCAAAATCGCAGAATTCGCCGACCATTATTGTTTTTTTTTTTTATTGTGTTGATGTGCGAAAGCGAAACGATTATTATGCCAAACGATTTTTTTTGTTTCAATCTATTCGAGGAATTAATATGACGAATTTCAGAAATCGATTCTTACAAATTGAAATAAACTTATTTTAAGCATTATATACTAATCTAATAAAAGCATTACACATAGATTGTATCCCGTAAACATAATAAAACCCGTATTTTTGATGCTAGTAACCCTTATATGAACAAGTAGTTCGTGGCACTGGCAACCCTACGCCGAAGTGATGTTGCCATGGGTTTTTTTTTTTTTTTTTTTTTTTTTTTCTCTGGCTTCGCACGGTTTGTGCATTTAGCCAATGTCATGTTAATTAATTGTTATAACGTTTTTTACTGTAGGAGACAAAGGTAGGGAAACTGGAATTTATTAATATTATTTAAAACGGAATTTAGGATATAGGACCAGTAGGATAATAACTAACTATAGTAATAATGAATGGTGATATTATACAATAAGTTAACGAAAAAATATATTACAATTTAATATTATTAATGGTAATGAATGAAACTATACATTTATATACAGGTAAACTATTTGTACACAATAAAGAAAGGAGTGAAGTAGGAAAAGGAATACGGAGAGACAATAGGTTACTGAAAAGGGAAGAACGGTCATATAGAGGACAGGAGAAAAAAATGTGGTTCAAGTCGCCCACATCAGTGCCACACGAACAACTGGGATCGTTTATAATTTTAAGTTTGGTAAGATGAGCTGGAGAGCAGACATGACCCAGTCTCATCCGTATGAGAACGGAGGACTCCATCCTGCCAAACTTAGCCCTGCCAAACCACGGTTTTTCCGAAACGTCGGGGTGGATCAAAGAAAGATGACGACCCTTTTGTCTGCTGCTGATTTCCCAGGCCACCTTCCAGGTGTCCAAAAGATAAGTTTTAGGTAAATTTACAATGTCAGAGCTGAAAGTTTTATATGGAACTATGTCCCCACACTGCACCGCTTCACTGGCGAGAGAATTCGCCACTTCATTGCCCTCGATTCCAGCATGGGCTGGAACCCACGCGAATTGCAGGGCATCGCCCTCGGATAAGGTTCTGTACGCAAATTCTCTTATTAGATAAATTATGGGAAACTGTGATTTATGTGCCAGAGGAGATTTGTTGATGGCTAGAAGAGCACTTTGAGAGTCTGAAAAAATGATAACTTTTTTGAGCTTAAATACCCGACTATATTCAATGGCTTTTAAAATGCCAAAACATTCTCCTGTAAAAACGGAAGTCTCCGGAGGAAGTTTAATTTTTTGAACGATGTTGTATTGAGAGTGGTAAGTGCCAATCCCAACACAACCCGACGGAGAACGCTTGGAAGCATCCGTAAAAATGTGATGGTATTCAGCGTGTTCAGCCAAAAAATTATTGAAACGTAGATGACAAACGGGGTCAGATTTACTTACACAGTTAAATTTTATGATGGGATTAAAAAGTAAACTATCATAACTACTGCTAAATATGGGAAGTTTGTTGGAACGGTGAACTGGAGAGGATAGGGAGAGGTATTTTTTATAGCTTATAACTAAACAAGGAGCACGTTTATGGGACCAGTAATCTGAAGATTCAATCAACGTCACTAAAGTGTCCAGTTTGGAAATGAGAGGATGAGTAGAGAACTGAATAATTCGGAACAAAAATTTATCAGAAAGGAACTGTCTTCTAAGATATAAAGGGGCTTCCCCGCATTCGACTTGTAAGGCATTAATGGGACTCGACTTCATAGCACCCGAAATAATTCGTAATGCTTTAGACTGTATGCGGTCCAATTTTTTAAAAGCCATTGCACTACCCGGTTCAATAACAAATAATCCATAATCTAATGTGCTTCTGATTATAGCATTGTAAATTAATTTTAAAGAAAAAGGATGTGCACCCCACCACACGCCTGACAGGCATCTAAGCATGTTTAAATGGTTTTCGCATTTATTAACAATAAAATCGCAATGGGGAACACTGCTTAATTTAGAATCTAAAATTACACCCAAATATCTGAAATTATCTTTGACTGGAATAGGGGTATCTTTAAAGTAAAGATTTACTCTGGGAATATTTCTCTTCCGAGTGAATAAAACAGCCGCGCTTTTAGAGGTTGATAACTCCAAACCGTTTAAATGCAACCATGAATCCAAGGCAGATAAAGCAATATTAATAGAGCAGCTAGCTTGCTCAATAGACTGGCTTGTAGAATATAACAATAAATCATCGGCATATTGAAGAACTTTAACAGGATTAGGCAAGGTCGAATCTAAATCAAAAGTGTAAATATTGTATAAAAGGGGGCTGAGCACAGAGCCCTGTGGGAGACCTCTCCATACAATATGAGATACCTCATGATCCCCTATTAACATGTTAACAGACCGTTCAGTCAGGATATTAATGATGAAATTCAGCAAGTTCATTGGAACTTGTAAGGCTTTTAATTTATTTTGTAAAACTGATAATACGACATTATCATAAGCTGAATTAATATCGAGGAAAACCGCGACCGTGGATTGATTATTAGAAAATGCAATACGAATGTCCGATGTTAGAATGCTTAAACAGTCAGTGGTACTTTTGCCTTTTCTAAAGCCATATTGTGATTCTGCCAGGAGACCTTTACTTTCAACAAACCATTCTAGGCGATTTTTAATTAAGTGTTCCGCTAATTTTATCAGAATTGAAGACAAAACAATGGGACGGTATGAAGAAACATCAGCAGGAGTTTTATTTGGTTTTAGGAATGGCAACACCATTTGACGTTTCCATTCAACAGGAACGTTTCCTGAAATCCTAATAGAATTAATAAGCTCTAAATAATAACTAAGAACGTCGTCATTTAAATGAGCAAAAAAGGAATACGGTATGCCATCAGTGCCTGGGGCTGAATCCTGTGTTTTATTAATAACACCCTTCAATTCAGTGAGAGTGAATGGACGATCTAGCGACGAATTAATATTTTGGTTATTGGGACTATTGGATATGAGAGATATGTTAGCCTCGGGAACCCATGGAGGAGCTAATTTATCTAAAAAGTCGCTGGCTAATGAATCAGGGATAGGAGAATGGTTTTTATAAATTGATCTAAATCTACGAATGTAGCGCCAGACAATCGTAGGGTGAGTATTCGGGGAAATAGATAAACAAAAGTTACGCCAAGATTCAAATTTTTTCTTTTTAAATAGATTGCGAGTTTCTGAAATTATTTTAGTAAGAATTTCGTAGTTATTATTTGACATTTCGAAATTATATTTATATTCAGCCTCATTACGTTTATTAATCGCTTCTGTGCACTCCGAGTCCCACCAAGGAGGCGACGGAATTGAACTAATATTGTTCTTTTTTACAGGAAAAACCTCATCCGCTGCTGCAATCAATAAGCGTGCTAATGCTTCAGCACAACTATTTTCATTACCATCAGAAATAACAGGCAAACAACAAAGCTTTCTGTCAACAATATCCTTAAATTTGTCCCAGTCACTACTATTACTATGGGGTAATTTATGTTTTAAATTTGATCTCCTAATATGTGCATTTGGTTTTGAAAGAGGATAAGAGATGACTATTGGAAAATGGTCACTACCATAAGTAGAGGACAGGGTGTACCAAGTAAGAGAAGAGGCTAAGTTTGGAGAACATATAGAAAGGTCAATTGCGCTTTGGTTTTGGTTAGGGTCTGAACGTCGAGTGGGTGCTCCTGAATTCAAGATGCATAAGTTATGAAAATCTATTATATCAAGTAATTCATCCCCATAACAATTCGAAATTGAACAACCCCATGATTGGTGATGGCAATTAAAGTCCCCCAGTATTAAGAATGGCTTTGGAAGAAAAGAAAAGAGATTATTCATCTCTTGAAGTACAGAAGAAGAAGGGTGAGGAATGTATATAGAGACAAGACAAGTATTATACACTTTTATAGCTACAATTGAAATTTCCTCACTATGAGGTGGTATCGTAATGATAGAAAAAGGGACAGAATTCTTGATAAGTATAGCTACTCCACCATACCCATCAGATCTATCCTCTCTAATGGTTAAATAACCATTGATTTTAAAAATGTGGTAAGATTTTAGCCAAGTCTCTGCTAAAGCAAAGACAATAGGCTCATATTTGTTTAACAAATATATAACGTCACTCTTTTTGTTTATAAGACTGCGGCAGTTCCATTGGATTATTTTGGATATGTTGTCCATTACGAATGGATTGAGATGGTACATTGAAAGAAGGGGCAACGTTGGACGGTGAAATGTTGAACTGAGAAAGAAGACTGTGTAATGCAGAAAGAAAATCATTTATGGAGAAATTAGTCTCTTTATCTTCAATATTAGATATAGCACAACCATTTGATGGTTGGGGGATGTTAAAATCTTTAATAATAGCATTGTGAGCTTCTTTATTATAGCCTGGTGCAGATTTGGGAGGAGAACGTGGTTTGAAGAAGACAGTCTTTTTATAACTTGTTGAAGCAGACATTCTATTAGGTAAAGAGATTGAAGGAGTATCAGTAAAGTTTTTGGATGGTGGAGATAAGAGTGTGTCTGCATAGGATTTTGAAACTGGTGGGTGGACTTTTGCTGCTTCAGCATATGACACAGAGCTTTGCGCCATGTATGTTTTAATTAATTTTTGTCTTGCAAATTCTGGGCAAGACTTATTTGTTGCAAAGTGGTAACCAGAACAAAGACAGCAAGATGCGTTTTCTTGAATAGTTTCACAGCTATCGCCAGTGTGTTCTTGGCCACATTTAAAACATTTAGGTTTCGACCGACATTGGAGTTTTGTATGACCGAAACGGCAGCAGTTAAAACACTGTACTGTTGGGAAAATGTATAATTCCACAGGTAATGCGTTGTAACACATAAAAATCCTTTTGGGTAAAATCTGCCCATCAAACGTAACAACAATAGATTGGGAAGGTTTCCATGTGATATTGCCATCCACAATAGATTTAAAATTAAGACGTCTCACTTTTAAAATTGGACCACAACCAATTGGAACTGAAATATTTTCAATGATTTCCTCCGGAGACCATTCCGCAGGGACTCCACGCACTAAGCCCATTCTAGTCACATTAAAAGTGGGTATGTAAGCTTTATAATTGTACTTTTCAAGACTGGTACTAATAATAAAAGAATTTGCGTCTATGAAATTTGAAAAAGAAATACTTATTTTGTTACGCCCGATTTTCTTAACACTCCCGTTGATGATGTTTTGGAAGGCATTATGTTTCAAAAACTTCCCAAATGTTATGGGATGCAGTGTTGTTCCATCATTTTCAGACATAACATTTTTCTGGACATGTATAACAAAAGGCGCGCTGTCTGTTTTCTCATAAATTTTACGCCCAATTTGAGCGGGAACTGAAGGAGCTGGAGTTGGAGCGACTGGTAATATATTAGCGGTGGTGGGTGTATATAATTCTTGTTCCGTACTCAAGTTTGAGTCCATACAACCACAACCCGAAGTTTCGGATCCATGGCCTTTGCGGGTACGACGTCGTTTGTTGCAGTGCTTGCACACATGCACACGATTTCTTTTTAGAGATTTGGTCGTAGACGACCCATCGGTTTCCATCCCCGATTCATTTGAAATTGTAACATAACTGCCTGCCGGTGGGACAAAGCCCCCCGGATCAGGCGGATCGTTCATTGTCACCTATATATAAAATAGTTAAAAACTTACCCCTACCGAAGAATAAATACACAAACTAAAATTAAATAAAAAACAAAGAAACTACGACACTAAAACTAAGACTACTGATGCTATAATACAGTTTTACTCAATTTTTATAGAAAATTTCAAAAAGGACGCGTCCGCCAAGTTGAAGTTTCCCGCGCTTTTTTCTTGCCATGGGTTACGAGCATCGCGTGAAGGGAGATTTTGTACATTCCGAACTACGCTGTAATCAATTTGTGCGTGCTCACACCTCTTCCGAATTAGCGTGTCATGTAGCGTGTGATAAGGATGTCCCGTGAATCGAAAAAGATGAAGTCTTATGAGTGAGCGCTGTCAACGGTTGTGATCTAATCGGATCTAAATCGGAAGGGAAATTATATATTGTTGAAGTGAGCGCTGTGGGCGATGATGGCCTAATTCGGAATAACCTAAATCTCCCGCCGCGCAAGCGCGTTAGGCACTGCCATTTCCAAGAAGTGAACTTGTTTTTTTTTTTTGCTGTCAATTGATGACCATGTACAGACGCCAGCACATCAAGCTACTACAATCTGTCAGATTTCTTTAATAGATTTTCGACTTTATTGCTAAAGTATTAGGTTCAAGGTTGATTGGGAAAATCTGACAGTTTCGGGTAGGTTGACCTGCTGGCGTCCGTACATATTATTATTATGTCTGTTCGTATTCGAGTTCAGTGACAATAATTAGTTCCTAATTATTGTAATGCTTTTAGACATTTTATTGTCTAAATTCTCCTATGTCTGTAATTTAAATGTAATTTAAAATATTATAAACAACAAGAAAATGCCTATCTCTTAGCGTCATAAACAAACACAAGTCCAATAACACGTAATATTCATTACCACTAGGTACTCAATTTACGTTCAAAATCGCAGAGTTCGCCGACTATTATTGTTTTTTTTATTTTTTATTTTTATGTGTGATGCGCGAAAGCGAAACGATTATTATGCCAAACGATTTTTTTTATTTCAATCGATTCGAGTAATTAATATGATGAATTTTAGAAATCGATTCTTACAAATTGAAAAAAATACCAATCTAATCTAATAAAAGCATTGTTTATAATGGTGATTTAAGGCGGAAACACATTGTTAAAACCCCCCGACAGGACAATATTTAATCAAAAAATTTCATACGTACTTACGTAGGGTCATAATTTCAAGGTTATTTTTTTCTTTATATAGGGTTTCAAGCAGTCGGAGGTTTTTAAATTTTTTATTTAATTTTTTATTTTATGCTTTTTGTAGGGACTCGTTATTATTTCTTTTCTTTTATTTTCTTGCGTTTTAAGATTCTGGTAATTTTGTATTTAATCAGGTTTTTTTAATTCGCCATTTTGTTGTGGCGGCCATCTTGGATTTGAAATTTATCATAGTGTATAGTATTCTACTAATCAAGCCCTTTCATTTGATACCCATATTGAGGGAGTTGTAAAAAAATATGTAATCCGCCATTTTGTGGCGGCGGCCATCTTGGACCGATTTTCATCAAACATAGCTGACACTCCAACACAACTGAACTGAACACTCCTGACAAATTCTCCTTTCAAACAAAAAAAAAACAAAATCAAAATCGGTTCATCCGTTCGGGAGCTACGATGCCACAGACAGACATACACACACACACACACACACAGAGAGAGAGAGACACGTCAAAATTATAACACGCCGTCATTTTTGCGTCGGGGGTTAAAAACGCGACGCGACGCAACGTGTCGACACCCGATATGCACAGTGCACATTACCAACACGCGACGTCACGACATACTAGCAAATTCTGAATCCAGTTAGCTAACAGCAGTGGAATCGTATGGACTTATGTACTATTAATTAATTGTTCGTCGGTCATTTCGCTAAATAAATACAAAAAATAATATTAAATTAGCATAAACTCCGTTTGACAGTTTGAAGAATAGGGAACGCATATAATTGCTCTGTGACAGTTCTCGAACGGCTTACGCGTGGCGTTGGGTGTTGTCTAGAAACATAACGCGCGCGCCGCGTCGGATGGCGTGTTTACCCCCACCATGGGCAACACAGCGACCTGGCACGTCTGGATCGAGTGGCGTGTGCGCGCATGGCGTCGCGTCGGATGTTCATAGTGTGACTCTGGTCTATAGAAAACAATACATTTGATTCGACTCAACACGCATCGCGTTTCATCGGGTCGCGTCATGTTTTAATAATGTGTTTCCGCCTTAAATCACCATTATAAACAATGCTTTTATTAGATTAGATTGGTATTTATTTCAATTTGTAAGAATCGATTTCTAAAATTCATCATATTAATTACTCGAATCGCTTGAAATAAAAAAAATCGTTTGGCATAATAATCGTTTCGTCTTCGCACATCATAGCAATAAAAAAAAATAAAAAAACAATAATGGCCGATTGGCCGGCGAACTCTGCGATTTTGGACACAAATTGAGTAGTGGTAATGAATATTACGTGTTAATGGACTTGTGTTTTTTTATGACGCTAAGAGATAGGCACTTTCTTGTTGTTTATAATATTTTAAATTACATCATTTGACACATGTTAAATCGTATCTATATGAGTGTGTGTGATATTTGTGAAAAGTAAAAAATGTAAACACGCACGATTGGCGCGAAACTTCGACTTTGAATATCAAAACTGCAAAACACTTCATTACCACTACTTATTTAATTTGAACAATGGATGAATTCGTCAAATAATTAAGTGATGTATTATTCACTGCCCCTGTAGTGGGGTGTGGATGTTCGAATTCCCCAATTTTGATGTTTTTTAGCCTCAACCACCACTATCATGAAAATGGCGATTATCGCATTTACAGAGTTGATTATTGTAAGTAAATTAAACTTGTGCGCCTAATTATGAAAGGAGCCTTTTATCAATTGTCTTAACTAACGCACATGCCGACGGAGGTTCGTGTGTTAGGGACCAATCGGAGGCGCTTCCGAACTATACGGTTATGTAAGTAATATCAGTTTGTTGAAAACCAAATGTAGGCATTGTAGGCTGATAAAATTAACTTTTTAGATGTACAAAGACAGTGGATTTAGAGGAGGGGTCCGTGGCTAAATAATAACAGCCGCATAGGTCGATCGGTCAGGTTAAGCTACGCTTGCCGCGGTTGGTCTGTGGATGGGTGACCATCTTTACATACCGAGACCCCTCCGTGCCTCGGAAAGCACGTTAAGCCGTTGGTCCCGGCTGTTATTCGTGGATCTTTGACAGTCGTTACGGGTAGTCGGAAGCCCGAAAGTCTGACACTGGTTGTCAGACTTTCGGGCTCTTCTTACCAAGGGGTATCGTATTACCCAGTAACTGGGTTCTGGAGGTCAAATAGGCAGTCGCTCCATGTAAAATACTGGTATTCAGCTGCATCCGGTTAGACTGGAAGCCGACCCCAACATAGTTGGAAAAAGGCTAGGCAGATAAAAGACAGTGGATTTAGACAATAAAATGTCTAAAAGCATTAAAATAATTAGGAACTAATTATTGTCACTGAACTCGAATACGAACAGACATAATAATAATATGTACAGACGCCAGCAGGTCAAGCTACCCGAAACTGTCAAATTTTCCCAATCAACCTTGAACCTTAATGCTTTAACGATAAAGTTGAAAATCTACTAAAGAAATTTGACAGATTGTAGTAGCTTGATGTGCTGGCGTCTGTACATGGTCATCAATGACAGCAAAAAAAAAAACAAGTTCACTTCTTGGAAATGGCAGTGCCTAACGCGCAAGCGCGGCGTGATCTTATCACTTCACCCGATTCACGAGCGAAATGTAATGAATCGCGTGAAGTGATCACGCCACTCTTACTACGTCGTCGGGTTGAATTCAGTCTATGGTCCGTCAGCCAGGCACACCGTTAGCACTCGATGACTTGACACACTCGGTTATCTCTTCTAATTGAATAGATTTGGGTTATTATCAGCGCTGAACATCGTTGCAGTCTTTACTAGGCTCCATCTACAATTGCTCATAATAACAAACAATGTCGATGCGTATTTACATCAGTCTAGTAGCTGTGCACGGTCGCACCTCACGCTATATAAGGACTAGTCTAGAAAAAAGAGAAAAATACAACATTGAGATCTTGACTGAGTTTTTGTTTTTCTATTTTATTTTATAACCCCACAAAATAGGAATGTTTTGACAACTAAAATACTAGCTTTGAAATTATATAAAATGAGCAATAGAATTACTTAGCATAAAAATATTATTAAAATCTCGATTATGATCACAGAACAGATAAAACCTCTTTTATCTGTTCTGTGATTATGATTGTAAATGTTTGCTTGGTCAATCCCTAGCGTCAGTGGGAAGACACTGACAGTTCACTCCACGCAAGATTTCACGGTGAGATTTACACAGAATCGACCGGCTGGTGTGTCTTTGCAATCCACTATTCAAAATCAAAATCAAAAGTCATTTATTCAAATTAGGCTGAGAATCAGCACTTTTCGAACGTCAAAATTACAAAAGACAGTCCCCCAAAAACGCCCGCCCTTCACCACTTCCTAGTGCTATCGCTGGGAAGAAGAAGTGGCGGAACAAACTCCCCAGCAGCACAGCTGTCTGTTTAGTTGGAATATAGTTGCATGTATACAATACTAGGAACCTATGTTCAGTAATGAACATTACAAGAAGCTTAAATTATTTGCCATATGTCAGCTAGCCACGCCAACCCACAAATATAATAAAAACTATACGTACTCAAGCTAAAAAATTATATTGTATATTGTATTGTAAATATTGTATATTGTATTGTAAATATTGTATTGTATTGGAGTAATCCTGTAATGATAGTATGTGTAAGTTTTAATAATAAATAAATAATAGCTCTCTAACAATATACCTGTTTTTTGGACACATGTTTAGCAAAGTTTCGTTAACCGGTTGCAGTTAAACTAGACGGAAAACTCTAGTTTACATAAAATGAAAATACCAGGGCTTAGTACCAAAATCTGTAAAAATATTACAAACGAGGACATGAAAAATACCGCAGTACCTAAACGGTTTAACTATTTTTAGTACAACTCTTAATTAATAACAACAAAGTTTGGGGGCCCTGTTGTTTGTGAAATTTGTTCCATGGAATGTGACCCTACTATGGGGGCTTGTTTCACGACAACCCGTCCGAACCTTGGTGGTGTGGAGATTAATGATACTACTGTACACAGACTTACGATACAACGCTTTATAAAATCGTGAAATCTGTGATTTCTTGTCATTATAACCAAGTATAAGGAAATAAGCTTTGGGCTCAATTCGGACTTGAAATTTTCTTAAAAATAATTTAGTATTTATCTTGTTTTCTTTATGGCAACCCCCCACTGCTGGGACATAAGCCTCCTCTCGGTGGGAGGGAGTGGGCCGTAATCCACCACGCGGGCCCAGTGCGGGTTGGTAGATCTGACATGGTTCTAGGACATACTGGCATTATACATGACGCAAAATGGTGTCTATACGTACGCAGTGGTCGCCACTTTCCAAGTTTCCATAAGGTCCTCCTGATTGCTAGGGGCCTGCTGCTTGCTTGACAATGAGGATTCTACATCCTCTAAAAGTTAAATTCGTCATTCTTATCCTAACTTTGCCAAAGTATTAATATAAACATTTCCTCTAAAATCTAGCTACCCAAGAATACATTTCAATCGAAAAGTCTTGGCAGCAACTTAGCCGTAGGTATAATCCGTCGATTTGATCAGACGTTTCAAACAAAAACATCAGAGACTGCAGTTTCAGACAGTTTTATCGTCTGCCACAATGAAAAGAGCCATCGATTTCACTTGAGAACTAGTTTTAATGTTGTACGTTGTAGTTCTCCGCGTATCAGTGTAATAGAAGAATGGAAAGTTGGTGTGAGTACTAGGGCGGCAGAGGTGTTAGAAGATTGTGGTTAACTCAACATTGTGGCATTGTAGGAACTAATTTGTTTGGGCTGGTTGCAATTTTACTGATAACTTTTTAGTTGCTTATAATATTTATTTGACACTTTTAATTTTAGCAAGAAAACAAAACATTAAATGTCATGGTAGTCTAAGAGAAAGAGAGAGAGTGTAAGGGAATTCGGAACAATGCGCGAAGACCACGCTCGAATTCCACTTCCTTTCACTCCGACACCCTTCGATAACTTCTGAAGTTCCCATTCAAGAAATAGGGGCAGTGGACATCAAGAAACCGTACACATTGTGTTCATGTACAGTCCGCAACGACATTTCACTTCGGACACAATAGAAAATTGCCTTCAATTCGTTAGTAGGGGCTAGTCGCGATTGTGTTTAAATAATAAATGTTTGGCGCTCGCAACTCTAAGTTTGGGTCGTTAAAGCCGCCCGGTCATCCGAGCTGACTACGTGACGCCGTGACGCAATGACGCCATGACAACGTGAAGCGACGGGAACGTGCTTCACCTTGAGGGTTAATAAATTATGTGACACAAATATCTTATGTTTTGTGGCGCATTTGGGTATTGATCTTACATTGGTTTGTGTTATTCAGAATGTTGTACTCATTTGAAGCGCCAGCAATATCGGCGTCAAGAAAACGCTGACGCTGTAGTCACTCATTCCCTAGACTTACGTGGAAAAGTGGCCATGAAAGTCACTTTTCCTTCTTTTGTCAACTTATGTGTTGAAAAGGATAGTCAATTAATTAATAAAAGAGGGTACGACGTACAGTCAACCGCAAAAGTAGATGATCAAAATAAAAAATTCAATACTAATGAACGGAGTTCGCAGCTATATGGCAGCTGTACTAGTAGTAAATGTTTGGTATAATTTACAATCACATACTTTTGAATCACTTTGACGCCACACAGTTCTGACGCGAACTCCGTTAATTAGTATTGAATTTCTGATTTTGATCATCTACTTTTGCTGTTGACTGTACAGGGTTGACGGACAAACTGTTACTATGGATTCAGTACTGTATGATTCTGAAAAAATTTAAACAAAACTTTCCGTCGGTTACTAAAAAAAAATTCATTGTTCCATACATTTTGACCGTGTAGGTTTTCACTTTTCTGTGAAACACCTGATTTTTTCAGCACATGATTCTGAACCCCCTGAGTTGATATTTTACATCGGTTATTTTTTTTAATTGCTGTTCCTTACATTTAGACCGCGTCGTTACTGCAATTTTCTATGAAACAGCTGGTTTTTTTTTTAGCCGTATCATGTATTGTATTCATGGTTTCAGTTTGCGCGTCGATATCCCTGCCACCCTTTATAGTATTTCGTCTATTGTAAGCGCAACTGCCTATTAATATTTATTTTCTAAGCTGCAATAAAACAGTGCAGCAACATTCACCAGAATAATTGTTGACATCATCTGAAAACTCCACTGGGATAGCTATGCTTAGGGTTGCCAGGTCGCCAAACCTAATAGCCTGACAGACCAGCCAGTTTGGCCGGACATTTGGGTAGAAAGGCCGGACACCCTACATTATTGAGGATTTTGTGTCTCAGTATTTATAGGGACGACAAAAAAAATCTATGTAAAATCAAGCTTTTTTGCTTATTGTCATAATCAGTCATCGGCGCTCGCTCGTTTGCGAAATGTAAAAAGCCTAACAAAAGCTGGACAAGCCAGACACCGTTTATTTTGGCCGGACACGCAATCAAAAAGCCTACCTATGTCCGGCTTTATCCGGACGCCTGGCAACGCTAGCTATGCTCGGTATTTGACAACCAACGCTTACAGCCGATTGGTTCCCAAATAGCTTTAGGCGTTAATACATTAACCTTATTGGAAAAACTGCAGGCTGTTGATGGATTAATAATGTAAAATCATTCGGCTGTCGCTTCCAACATTTTTCCGATAACTAACCAATCAACTGTGTTAACTTTGAAAGGAAATCGTTCTGCGCATTGAAAATTATTTTCACTGTGAACGTAATCGTGTTGATGTTAATTTCGTTTCGTTTTTCATTATTTTGAATAATTGTTTGGCTTGATTCCAGCCTTTCTGTGCAATTTAGCAACTTTTATTTATACTGTTTTCTTGTAGAGGTTGTCAAAGACAACTTTGCAAAAGGCACTGATCAATTCCAGGATGAATTTCCTTTCTCCTTTACTACGAAATAAAACTGACCCTGAATCTTCTTCTGAAGGCAATTTCCAGTAATTCAAAATCTATTCGCAATCTCATCTCAGCGAAAATCAATGTCAAAAACTTGTCAAAAATGTAGGGAAATTAGACTTATCTATACATATAATAAAATCGTAGGAAAGTCAAAACTGTACATTGAATATTTTTTAAAAAGAATACTTGGGGCGTGATCTACAATCGATATCGAAGCCAAAAATATAGTTTTTAGAATTTTTGTCTGTTTGTCTGTTTGTCTGTATGTATGTCCGGGGTAAACTCAAAAAGTACTGCATGGATTTACTTCAAATTTTGCATGAATATTACTAAGAGGTCGGGTCAACATATAGGCTACATATTATCACGCTATCACCTACGGGGGAGGAGCTGTGAATCTTTATTTTTCTTACGCATTCTGTAACAGCGTGTACTCTTACGACGCATATTTAAATGTTGTTTTTGAGTAAGCCATGCTATTATCTAGCTTTACACTATAAAAACTACGCCATTTAAGTAACTTGGGGCAGAGAAACATAGTTTAATGAATGTTAGTAGTATAAATACAACTTTAAAGCAGCGCCATCTATGAGATTTCATAAAAATCAAATCAAGTTACATGTTAACACTTTTTGGAAATTAATAATTTAAATTTGATCATGTTGGCGAGGTTAGTAGTTAGTTATTCTTAAAATTCATAGATGGCAATGTGCATTTTCTTCATAAAAGTTGTATCGTATAGTTCATTTTGACAAATTCAAGTTCCAACAAAACCCTCAAAATCTTGAGCAGAGTTGAGGAAGACAATTTAAAAAAATGCGGTGTTAAGTAGTTCATTGATGATGATCATTTCTTCATCAATTTCATGTTGTTAGTACAAAATAAACATTGACTTTTAATACTTTTGTTCGCGTTGGGCAAAACCAGGGTAAAATGTCTTTCTTGGATGCTCCTGGTGGAACAGGAAACACATTTGTTACCAGTGGCATACTTGCAGAGGTCAGGATGCAAGGCAAAATTGCTATTGCTGTAGCGTCGTCGGGAATCGCTGCCACACTGCTTCAGGGTGGCCAGACAGCACATGCCATGTTTAAAATTCCCATTGATTTAGAGAGCGCCGAAACGCCTGTTTGTGGTGTGTCACGTAACAGCGATAAGGGACACGTGCTCAAGGATTGCTCTCTGATCGAATGGGATGAGTGTACGATGGCCAATAGGAAGGCAGTTGAGGCCGTGGATAGAACCCTGCAGGACATCCGCAGGAACGAACATTTGATGGGTGGTGTCACAGTTCTGTTCAGTGGCGATTTCCGGCAAACGCTTCCCGTGGTGACGCGGGGATCGAGGTCTGACGAGGTGAATGCTTCGTTGAAACAATCTTCGTTGTGGTCACGAGTTAGTACGCTGCGCTTGACCATTAATATGAGAGCTCGGCTCGGCGGCAGTGCACGTGCTCAAGAATTCTCCGATCTCCTTCTAAGTCTTGGCGAAGGCACTCTACCAGAAGAGAGAGATGGACAGGTGGTGCTTCCAGAGTCTCTCGGTAGAGTGGTATCCAGCTTAGAAGAACTCATTCGCTGTGTGTACGGGGATATCAGTCGTATACCACACCAGCAGAATTCTTGGGTGTGTGAGCGGGCCATTTTGACGCCCAAAAATGATCAGGCTGCAGCAATTAACGAATGCATTCTCTCGGAAATTGAGGAAAATGAAGTGGTCTACACCTCGATAAACACTGTTGTCGAGCAAGATGACGCCACACATTATCCCGTGGAATTTCTGAACTCCCTGTCAGCAAGTGGACTTCCAGTGCATACCATCAAGCGTCGGTGTCCCGATTATGCTTCTTCGGAACCTATCTCCTCCGAAGTTGTGTAACGGGACCTGCCTTAAAGTCATCTCGCTCCACAGACACACCATTGAGGCGGAAATTCTTACGGGTTGTGGCGTCGGCGAGGCAGTATTTATACCACGCATTCCCCTCACACCTCATAACTTCCCGTTACAGTTCAAGCGCGTACAGTTCCCCGTGAGTGTTTGCTTCGCGATGACCATCAATAAGTCGCAGGGGCAGACACTGAGGGCAGCGGGTGTCGACCTCAGGACGAGTTGCTTCTCACACGGGCAACTGTACGTCGCTTGCTCCCGCGTCACCAGTCCTGACTCTCTTTACATTTTGGCTCCTGGCAGCATAACTACCAACGTAGTTTATAGGGAAGTGTTGTAAGGTATGATTGATACATTTGTACGTATTTGTACTCTTTTGTACCCTGGAATGTATTCCTGCATTATTTTCTCTATTTCCTTCAGTCACGTCTTATGACTGAACGCAGTAGGATTCACATATAACTCTCTTCACTTGCTTTGCTTGCAAAAAAACTTATATTTTAATGCTATTTTAAAAGTTGTTTATATAAAATGCTATAGCGACACTGGCATCTTAGGTATTATTGGTGCTGTAGAGCCTTCACGCAGACGACGTCGCGGGCAGCAGCTAGTTTTTAACAAATTGAGACTGAGAACAGACTGTGGATGTTCTTAAAATTACGAGATTTGCCTCTCTACTCTTACACATCAAAAAATGAACGTCAGTATTGTCAGGATCCGTAATATATAAATTACAAAATCTTAATGAAATCAGAAACTCAAACTCGCTTCCATAAATTCCCCCGTGTCTCCTTGAACTCCCAAAAAGAACTCCCAAAGGGGGGTCAGTCCCTATACCGATACATACAGATAAATCGTCTGTCGTGACTAGAATCAGCAATTGGAAGATAAGTTGGGCTGAAGAAGGAAGGCTCTTAACACGTGAGGTATATTGTGTTGCGTAGCACGTTAACACTGAGGGGAGGGGGTTTCAGAGTTATGTTTATTTAGCTTGAGGGATGTTATTAATTATAGATGAAGAGTAGTAACTGTCAGAGATGTTAGTCTAAGGCCCGTTTACACCACAAATCACTAAAGTGATGTTTCAGTCAAACGTTTGGTGCAGCGGAGCAGTGGTGGCTCAGTGGTGGTAACGGCCGCAACTTACGTTTTGTAAGTCGTGGGTTCGAACCCAAGCAGGCACTTTACTTCGTGTAAATTATTTCATCACCATTGCTCTCAAAATGGTGAAGGAAAACATCGCGAGGAAACCGGTATATCCTAGAACCAAAAATTCGAAGACGTGATATCCACCAACCCGCACTGGGCCCGCGTGGTGGATTATGGCCCACCCCCTCTCGCAGCCTATAATGTTCCCACTGCTGGGACACAGGCCTCCTGCCTGTGTCCCAGCAGTGGGAACATTATAGGCTGACTATGTTTATGTTACTGAGAGAACACAAGACACTAAAGGCGTTGAACGCTAAACGTATTTAAAATATCGTTTTGTTTCAGTCAATCATTTGAAGATGACAAAGACGGAATGATAATTTAAATATGTTTAGCGCTAAAATGAAATTAAATGTTTATTTATGTAAGTAGATCTTATAAGACACTGTTACACGTCAATCTTTTGTTGGTCAATATTTAAAAAATTTAATGGTGCTGGCACTTCCTAGCTGACTGATCTCTGAGAAGAAATGCTGAAACAAATTGAATTCTTTTAAAATCCAAACATTATAATAATATTATTAGAACTTTATGTGGGTTAACAATGTGACATGGCCCTGCAGCCATGTCTGGAAGGAAAGTTTGAAGCAAGATCCATTACAGCATTGTGTTGACCTGTCCCAAAAGAGACAGTTTCCCCGGTTTCTGAATATGCATTCAGATTCAGATCACTTTTCGGAGAAGTCATTTCAGTTTAAACTACAGTACTGCAATGTACTCAACCATTACTGTTCCTTGAATCTGCCGAACTATGGCTTGTTGGCTATAAGAAACGGTTGTGCGTTAAAAAAAGGTGTTAATTAACAAGCGGATTATAAATGTTTTATCCTTAGTATACATAAGTACAGCGTGGCGCTTTAATGTTGACACTAATTTAACACACGTATACGGTTTCGCGTTTTACTTTTATGAATATATTTTAATTTAATTAAACATTAATATTTATTTATTTATAAACAATTTTCTAAAATAGCATCTTAGAGCAACCTGACTTAAAGAACTGTAGCGCAGGAGTCATTTGCCGGGGTCACGGATCATAACATCGCATCAATGTAATTAAAACAATTATCGTGCAAAGAGAAGGCGAATTGAAGTAAAAGGGAGAGAGCCCTATGTCGGCGAGCGGCGCAGGTGGAAGTTTTCAAGTTACGATTTTTTTTATGTTGTTATAATTTTTATGATTACTGGCCACTAGCCCTACCCGTGTGTTGAATTAATATCGCCATTGTTGCGCCACGTTGTATATACAAACGGCACACTTCAACGGCAGAGGTACCTGCAGCCGTCGACAAAGTGCCGTTCGTGTATTTGAGAACGGTGCTCAAATACACGAGCGGCACGTTATCGACGGCTGCAGTCGCCTCACCATGGCATTATTGACAGCTGCATTTAAATTCTGAACCAGAAACAAATCCTTTACAAAATTTATAATGAACGCTACATTTCCCTATCACGACAGTTGCTACCTACCTCCCCGAAGACCCACCAAAACGTCCCAAACAGTAGCAATTAAAAGTTTACCTGAACACAACTAGTTAATAACAACTAGGATAACATATAGCTACAACTATTGATCTAACTTTGTTCGCTTTCGTTAATCAACAAGACACTGGCTAAAATTGCTGGAAGCGATGTGTGGCTATGAGCCAGTTTCTCGAACGAAAATTATCGCAAGATGAATGTGACTAATTTGTCAAGCGCGAGTAAACTGCTGTGATTGGTTGAATGATTTGCTGCGGTGACAGCCAATCAATCAATCACACACAAAAAAAAATTGCGATAATTTTCGTTCGAAAAAGTGATCCTATATTACCCAATGTACAGACGCCAGCACATCAAGCTACTACAGTCTGTCAAACTTTAATAGATTTTCAACTTTATCGTTAAAGCATTAAGGTTCAAGGTTGGTTGGGAAAATTTGACAGTTTCGGGTAGCTTGACCTGCTGGCGTCTGTACTTTTTAAACTCGACCTTGCGGTTTCTAGTTGACTATGTATATATATTTCTTACGCGCCAGGCATCATTGTTACGTCCCAGCCTAAAGTTTGTCGGTGAAATCACAGAAACATTAATGAACATTTGGTTTGGCATTGGTGGGTAAACAATGGCATAATCATCAGCCTATAGTGTTCCCACTGCGACACAGGCCTCCTCTCTGTGAGAGAGGGAATGGGCCACAATCCACCACGTGGGCCCGGTGCGGAATGGTGGATGTCACATGTCTTCGAATTTTTGGTTCTAGGACATGCCACTTTCTTCACGAAGTTTTCCTTCACCGTTTTGAGAAGGGCTTTTTTCTTTATTTAATGTCAATGAAGAGGTCACTTCCATTGAGTATTATCGTTGTAACCACAAAGTACAAACTTAAGCTCATCGGCTCCGCGAAGTGGTGACATCACGCTGAGCCAGAATCCACAAGAGGTAATTAACGACACCACCATCATTACTTTTTATATGTTTTGTGGTCATTGGCGAGAATTATTGTGCGGTTTCTGAAATGTTTTCTTTTGACTCGCAGTTGTTAGAGGTATTGTATAAACATAATACCTACATTAAAAGAAACTTTGTTCCAGTACAGTAACGTACCTCTTTTTTCCGAGTCTGTCAACATTTTCCATCTGGATTACAAGCAAAGCTTGGGTGAGCAAAACATTCAAATTTAATTCAAATTCAATTTTCATTTCAATTTTTACCTATAAAATAGTTTTAATTGTAAGATCATAAAATAAGTACTTAGTAAAAAACTAATAATAATAATAATAAATGATTGATTGATTGAGTGTCCGACCGAAGATTAAAGCGGCCGAATCTTCGGCCCGACCGAAACTGGCGTATGGCGTTGGTGAGCTGCTGGTTTTGATAAAACACGAACGACTGACCGATAGGCAGATAGACTGACTAACAGCCGAACCCAATTACCTATTGGCAGGCAGCTACTGATGGTAGCCAGTATTAATTATAACTGTCAGTATAATATAATCATATAAATCGCTACTGATATAATTATTATCTCTGGTTTGAACGTCCCAATAATCTATATTGGGACGTTCAAACCAGAGATAATAATTTGGCTTTGCTACCAATGCCAAAACTGGTGATAGATAGGTAATTGGGTTCAGCCGTTAGTAATGGGGTGTTTCGGTCGGACACTAAAAATAATTATGATCTAGCCTCCTAGATCTAGATATTCAGCCATGGGTTCTATTTTCAATCTAACAGCATTGATTAAAATTAGGCATTATTTTATTACTACATTATCTACGAGTACATTGCAACGCTACAACGAATAAAAGTTTCCATTGAGCCAGCCCCAAGATATTCAAAGCAGTTCACCTAGCTACATACACGTAGCCGTCAAGCCACGATGGTGTGAGATACGGCCCCCAGTGACACGGAAGATTGTGCCCACCAATTCCCCCCATAGGAATTGCGCGTTAATGGTAAGCTACTCAAAGGAATTTAAAATTCAGATTCGTGGTTTGGAAATATTTTCCGGGTTTGATCCGGTTTGATGGGTTTGGAAGAATGAGTTGTTTTAACCTACATTTTTTTTTCTAACTAAAATTAACTTTTGTATGCTATATATCTAAACACGATAATCGCAAAAAAAAAACAATTGGACACCTAAGTTATAAGCTGGAACTTGGTTTATTCACATAAATTAAATTTTACCCGCGACTTCGTCCGCGTGTAATCTATTGTTCGCTTTTTCGCGTTTTTTCTTTCGCTCGGCTCCGAAGAGTTTGTAGCGTGCGTTGTAACCTCCTCAAGAATTGGGCTATCAAATGCAACCAGATTTTTTTCTTATCTGACTGGTAGTTCCAGAGATCAGCGCGTTCACACAAACAAACTCTCCAGCTTTATTATTAGTATACAGATAGAGGGTGAGTTTTAGAAACAGTTAAAATTTGGTCTTTCTAAGAGGCCTTCTCCAGTAACATCAGCTCTGCCAGCAACCTTACTGGCAACAGGTAATCTTTTTATGAGCTATTTCTGAATAGGTCTGAATAGGCTGTTTGTGTATGTGAGTTTAAATGTTTGTAAACGCATCCACGATACAGGAGAAATTCCTAGTGTTTTTTAAAAAGAAAAAAAAAACAGGTCTAGTAGGTAGTCTTACCGACAAGAAAGAGCCAGAGAAGCCGAATCATAACATAACATCCCCAATCCCCGAAGGGTTCGGCAGAGGTGTATCTTCAGTACACCCACATTTCACCAGTTATGTTTGAGTCTCATGTAAAAGGGAGCGAGCCTATTGCTACTAGATGGAAAAACTCAACAACACTTCGCCTGACCCAGGAATCAAAAACAAATCACAAACAACAACAAACAATCAAAAAAAGAAGAAAAATCGAACTCGCCCTGTAAGAAAACAAGTTCAAAACAAATCATTATATCTGCCTAGCCTTTTCCCAAATATGTTGGGATCGGCTTCCAGTCTAACCGGATGCAGCTGAATACCAGTATTTACACGGAGCGACTGCCTATCTGACCTCCACAACCCAGTTACAAGGAAATACGATACCCCTTGGTAAAACTGGTTGTCAGACTTTCGGGCTTGTGACTACCCGAATGACAGTCGGGACCGAGGTTAAAGGGCTTTCCGAGCCACGGAGGGGTCTAGGTATGTCCCTTTCACAGCCCAACCGCGGCAACCGTAGCTTAACCTGATCGATCGGCCTGTGCCGCTGTTATTACAAAAAACAAAACAAACGTCTGCGATAAACATCAATCCGTCAACCCCTTAACCTTACCACAATATTTGACAGCACCTCACACAAATGAAGGGCGTCTCGGAAGGAACGCGTCACCAGCCACTGATTTGTTACTCGTATTTAATTGGAACCTAACGCTGCGTATGCGTCACGCCGTCAATACTTAATGGGAACGTTCCCTTTTCTGTTATTCACGTGTTTTGTTGCCACTGACAGGTCACTGATAAGAGTGCTGGAAACGGCGGGTAGTTGAACGTGTGTTATTTGTTTTGATGTACTGAGTTCGATTTTATTTTGTATGGTGTAGATCGTCTTTTATATTTAAGGGGAAAAACTGGCTTCTGTAATTAATACTAGGTACAAGTTAATACTAGCGCAGGAGCCAGGATTTTTTAAAATCTAAACTAATATTATAAAGAGAAAAATTCTGATTTTTGTATGTTTGTTTGTTATCTCGCTAAAACGGCTGAACGGATTTGGATGAAATTTGTCACATGGGTAGACCATGACCTGGATTAGGACAAAGGTTTTTATCCCGATATTCCTACGGGATCGAGAGTTATGCCGGTGAGACCGCGGGCCGCAGCTAGTATTATATACGGAGTTTGTGTCAATACATAAACATTATAGTTATTATTACGTGATGGCTTGCAGAATAGTTTAAATTATATCTTTTTATTTAAACACGTAAGAAATAGAATTTGATGCAGTTTGAGATAAACCTAGCATTGCATCACTGCAGCACCAAAGATGTTCGCAGTTCAACAGACAGGGTAGCGTACATAAGTATTATTTATTTGGTATGTTTAGCAGACACAGAAGTCGAGGGTCATCGCCGAGAGAGGCGTAGATAACGCTGGCGTAGATAACAACTTAGATGCGTTTACGGAAGATTGGTCGGACAAAGCAACGCACAAGGAACAATGGAAAGCTATGGGGGAAACTTTGGCCCAGCAGTGGGACAACAGAGGTTGAAAAAAAAAAGCCAAATGAAAACATTAAAGCAAAATGAAAGCAATTACTCTAATCTACCACTCAAGATGTTTTCTGGTCTACGACTCAAAAAACGGTATGTTGAATTAAACAATTAAATCCTTTCGTACAAGGACCACACAATTAAGATGCGGTTTATATGAAATCCGATTACATAGTTGAAGGACAACAATCTTAGCGAGATAACTTCGAGAACAGAACTTTTGAAGTAAGGAATGAATGCAAACACAAGTTATGATGAGAACTGAGAACGGGAGACAGCGGTTCATTTAGTCGTATTTTACATTAGTAATGTTTAAGAAAATTGGGATGAGCTTGACGCCTACAGACAGGAGGTTACTCTCTCTGGAGCCCTGACTTGGACTCTGTTCCCGATATCGATGGGCTACTATTTTTTATATTTTTTCAACTCAACCTATCGCAGTCCACTGCTGGACATAGGGCTCTCCCAGACTGCGCCACAACACCCTGACCTCCGCCTTCCGCATCCAGTCTGTCCCAGCCAGCTTCTTAAGGTCGTCCGTCTATCTAGCTGGGAGGCGTCCCACACTACGCTTGCCGATACGCGATCTCTACTCCAGGACTCGTCCCTCTCCACCGGCCATCGGTCCTTCGACAAATACAACAAGAAAATTTCTGAATCCTGGAAAAATTTTACTTCAAATTACAGTACAGTAAAGGAAGAAAATATAACGAAAAATGTTAAGTAATTACTTTTATATAAGTACCTCCTCTTGATGTCAGCGAAGAATAAATTTGTCTTCAACAGCGACTTTTGTCTCATAAATAATCCTTGCAAATAACATAACGTGGCAGTCGTGGAAGTCTTTTTAGACAAAATTAAAGCATTTCGTCTTCGAACAACAATAGCATTTCTTAGTTCAACAAGCCTTGTACCCGATGGCGTTCCCATCAGCAATAATGACATGACTCCTATTTAACCCATTTAGGGGATGATTTAAAAAAATGCTTCCTTATTGCTTAAAGAAATCTTGTGCACAGTTTCATGCTTCTACAGTTCTACACACAGTGGTTTAGACTGAGCGATGTCCGTCAGAGACTGAATGTTTTTTTTTAAATTAGTAGTAGATGATTTTTCCAGCCATGTTTATTTATTCATTGCTGCTTATTCATAGCCTTCCATTGTTAACCAAATCATTCCTTTTATTGAGCAGTAACATTATTGTATGTATAGATAACTAACTATTTACACTAGGTACTAAATTAAATGACTATCTAACTATAGAAATAAATACATAAATAAAAGACACTTAGGACACTGTCATCCGGAAACGTGCCAGAATACTGGCAGCATTGCCACGTTGAATGGCATCTCACCCCGCTGATCTCATCACACAGCACAACTTTCTGATGACGTCCACCGTCCACCCCGAGGCACAAAGCTGTTTATTTTTAAACAAACAAAACGCTTATTACACTAGACAAGACAATTTTGTTGATAACTAAATAGACCTGGAAGAGGCAACTTGGGGCCCTTTATTTTTAAATCACCCCTGCGTGAAATCTTAGCGTCAAGGAAGGGGCAATGTAATTACTAAGAGGAGGCTTTCGGCTGTTGTATACGACTTTTAAATTATATTTTTTGTTGTTTTATGTAAAGAGGTGGTCAGATTGCAGATTTTTATGATACGGAAATACGCTTCTGGTGGCTCATTTTTATTTTTAAAAGAATTGCTTAAATTGTCAGATGGTTGTCAGCATTTGAGTGATGAATTAACTTGTGTGGTTGATAAAATCAATTTTAATTATACGTACATAAATCAAGTGTCATGTCACGCCACAGAATAATGTGAAAGGGAGAAAGTTTATGCCCTGCAGTGAGTTGACAAGGGCTAAACATAATGATAATGATGACAGATAGAAAACACTTAAATGGAAAATGGAGTCGACAAAACCGCTAAACGTAAATGAAGGTCTCGCCAACAAGCGAATCAAAAGTTAATCTGCCTACTTTCCTTTTAACGTCAGAGCGGAAACTTAAAAATAATAATTACTCATTTACATCAGTATTGCAAGCGAAACCTCTTCAGTCCTATTAAAAGTTTAATTTATTTTTAACAGTAGACTGCTCCTTAAACCTTTAAAAGACTAACTTGAATTGCGTCTTTTAAAAACTTAACTTCAGTTGCACGAGAATGAAGTTTAGGTTTATTTTTACAAGAAACTATGTCTTAATCTTTTCTGTGCGGGCTTTTGTGATATTTCTCTTCAATATATGAGTTTTCTTTTATAAGAAAACTAAACAAAAACACCGTAGGTCAACATCTGCCTAGCCTTTTCCCTCCCAACTATTATTGGGGTCGACTTCCAGTCTAACCGGATGCAGCTGAATACCAGTATTTTACATGGAGCGACTGTCTATCTAACCTCCACAATACCCAGTTACTGGGTATTTGGGTAACACGATCCCCCTTGGTAAGACTGGTTGTCAGACTTTCGGGCTTCTGACTACCCGTAACAACAAAAACATCGTAGGTATATGCTTATCACAAATATTTTGTAGACTTGTATTCATTCGAATAAAACCAAGTTTACGAGTTACGGTAGTAGCCACAAAAGAGTTGGAACGGCGAAGGGTAAATAAAATTTAAACAATCAACGGGAAATTATACATAAAACTTGGTTCTATTTCAATTTAACTTTTGTTACAAAAAATGCTGATCTGTTATATGGAAGATTCTGAAAAGCTAAGCAGTATGATGATAAAAACCAGTACCTACCTAACAGTGCGAGGTCACGATCCCGGTGGGCGCCAGAACACCTCATGCCTAAGGGAATGCAGATGAATTTGCTGATAAGCAGCTTGTGAGTAATTATTAGAGATGTTATGGATATGATATTTCGGATCTGGATACGGATATGGAAATAGGAATAAAATTATATCGGTTTCGGATACGGTTACGGGTATGTAATCATTTCGGATTATCCGTTAATTTCGGATAGTTTCGGTTACGGATATTAGATTGAAGTAAAATATAAACACAAATAGTATGTAATAATTTGGTTTTATTTATAGGTTTTACCTAGTCTAGATTATCATTTAGTATTAAAATCAGTCATATAAGTAAGTAATCATTTAGAAATGTTATAAAAACCTGTCGAAACATGTCCTTTTTTAGACTCCACCCTTATACGAAACTATCCGAAACTTGTGAAACGGATACGGTTACGGTTACGGATATATTTTTATTTCGGATATCGGATAGTTTCGGTTACAGTTACGGAGCTTCATAACTTCCCTGATAAGAACCAGTACCTACCTAACAGTACGAGGTCACGATCCCCGTGGGCGCCAGAACACCTCATGCCTAAGGGAATGCAGATGAGTTTGCTGATAAGCAGCTTGTGAGTAATTATCAACATCATTCGTAAACTTACTTTGCATATTTGTCATATTATTGCACTCGTGTTCTTGCAAATAACATTCTTATTCATCATTGTTTTGCTCTGTCCTAATTTATTTCGGGTCGGTGCAACATGTCTTCTTTTTCCATACTTCTGTATAATTTTTCACAGTTTATCCATCGTTTCTTGGAAGTAACTCTCCTCGAATGGTAATAAATTAGTCCTCAGCTTGTGATTTTAAGTGTATTAAGCTGCGTTTCAACAAGGTTTTAGAGAATTTTTCACCTTAATTCACGTTAAAAATATACGCATAATCCGCAGGTTATCAGCACAACAAAGTACCAGGATAACAGAACATGGCCGAAGGTTAATCTCGCCGATTACACACGCCGTAGCTAAGCACCAAAATGATTGAGTTACTCAAGCCAGGCGGCTGTAATATAAGTATATCATGGGTCCAACAGAGCATAAATAACAACACCTTTATCAAATAACCACTGCGCAACCAGTAGAGTAATATTCCTCCGGTTCATTAACTAATTTATTCTTGAGAAAGTCCCGGTTATCCGGGAGTAGTCTGCAAGAAACAAAACTAATGGCGTCGGCAACACGAGAGCCTGGAACTGTCGCGGGGGCGTGTGCCATAAGATGTGGTTATAGCGGGTTTATGGGTGACAGCGATTTTAAATGAGCCGCTATTCTCTGATGAAGTGTTTCAATTAATGCAGCACCTTCGTTTCGTAATAATGCGTTTCGGACATGAATGGTCATCAATCAGGATCTTGGTGACTGACTAAATACTAGTTTGGAGACAAAGGCATTAAAGTGGTCAATATCCCAAAATCCACTATCATAATTTCATTTGCACCCAGCGCTTTCTGCCACTGATAAGAAAAAAACAATAAACTGGCAGATAAAGCAATGCTGCTACCAGGAGAACATAACAAAGGAAGACCAAAATAAACGGTCACGTCGTCGCCCAGTGCCTCCATCATTCTTGCAAGATCGCCGGTGTTACATCCCTTCCTTTTAAGAAGCCCAGAATACTATGAGGGGCATTCTTGATAATGGTCAAAAGTCAACCCACCGCACGCTAAGCCCGCACTACTTGCGCCACATAATAATTTATGGACGGAAGCCGGTCCGGGGACGCGGCAATTAGCCGGCGCGTAACGAACCCTTGAAATAAATATCATTTGGTGATAAATGCGAGCGGTTCTGATAAATATGTTGTTATTATTCATCGGGACTATGCTGACCGGATCGGAGTTTCGCGATAAACTGTGGTGTGACGCTATGTGAGTTTTTGGAGATTAATTTTACGAAAATTGAAGAGACGTAGGATATATAGCAGATATACCTACCTAGGTCCGAACCAGCTGAGCAAAAACTTCTAAGACTTTAGGTATATAGAAAGCAAACGTTTCTATAACCTGCTAGATATCTACAGGATAGTTAGGGAAAAGGTTAGCAGAAGGTCTGCTGGAAAAAATGTCTTGAGAAATAAGCAGTACCTTTGTACTCAAATTATAATTATGTCGTATCCTTATGTATTTTACTGTGTGTACCTACATAAATAATAAAAATTAGGTTTCTTAAAATAATCTTGTTGATATTTTTGTTTGAACCTTGTGCTAAACTCCTGCTTTTGCTGATTCTGTGAATCTAATAAGTCTTCTGCTGTAGGTACATCTTGATTTTAATCAGAAAGAAGCAATCATTTAGTTCAACACAAAGTTACATTATTGTTAACAATAATAACCTTCACATGATCTGACCAAAATTATGTCTGGACTTTAAAAGAGACTGTGACCTCTGAGTTTTCTCTTACATTTTATTCTCAGAGAAATCAGATAGGAAACACCAACCTCGCAGTTTTAAATATGATTGACGTGAAGTGTTTGTTGTACAAATCTGCTTACAGAAATAAAATCATTTTCATTTATTTAAGTATCTAATGATTTTATCGGAAGCCTGAAGCTTTCTAACTTTTAGAGCCAAAAAATTCTAAATCCAGAATAATTTTTAAACCTCTAACATTACTGTTAACTTAGCACTAACACAGTAGTTATTTTCTCCCAGATAAGTTGCGGTGGTTGGCTTACACCCAGCTCGTGATAACACCAGCTAAGGCTACCGACACTCTCTCACGAGTCACATGATATGCCAACGAGATTTTGATTGTTCCGTACGCGAAAGTAATGGCGGATCGGATAGTTAAACTACCTTGCTGCTAACTGTTGAATAACAGATTCCCGTAAATTGGGCGAAGACCCGTCGATGTATTTCTGAAAAAAATTGCTGACGACGTTTACTAGTCGGTAATGTTATTACTTTATTTTATGTGTCATGTATTGTGTATATATTTTGTTGGAGATCCTAAATAAATACCTAATTCATACCTACTTATAATATTCTGATAAGAAAAACTACGTATAATATGTATATTCCCCGACGGATACACCCAGTAATTTAACGCTCTGTCCGACTTGGAAATCGATCGATTGAAGGATTTGCTAATCCATTGCTTCATATGTTTGAAAAATTTGTCTGCTCAGCAACGTAAATGACGCAATCACTGGTGTTAAACTGTGAAAATTGTTGTAAATGAAAGACGGGTTGACCAAGACTGATTGTTATTGAGTACCCACAACCTAACCATTATTATAATGACAAGCCACCGAACTCTTAGAATCTACCTACATATAGTACGACAAAAATGAAAGCCGTTGCTACTATTTAGTGTGTTACGGAATTACCCCGCAGGACCCAGGATCAACTGTCACAGTCTCAACTTGACCAACGAGGGAGTTACAATAATATTGTATAGCAAAGTTAAGTATTGACGTGCTCAACAATCCTGTCTCCTTTTACATCATGTAATTAATGAAAATTACGTCAACATCAGATAACTTTACGATTAAAAGACCTGATAACCAAATGGTATTATAGCCTAACAGATTTTTTAAAAGATCGTACTTATTTCCTATTACTATGACATTTCTTCGATCCCAAAAATGTAACACTTATTTATGTTCTTAACAGTCTGCGCGACACTAGGTTAAATTATAGCTTTCTTTTTTTTGTTTTGATTTTTGTTATGTTATATGCAAATTCAAATGGTTAACTTGACCAAAAAATACTATTTTTGTACGCCATAAGAGGCAAAACATGTAGATCCTGTCCCCGAATGTTATTTTAAGACCATGCTAATCTATTGTATGTAGTAGTCACGTTTTACAAAAAATAAATATCTTATCTTATTAAATTAATAAGTAGGTAAGTAATATCAAAGTAAAGTAACTTGTTCTAGAAAACTTAGACGGTGGTATGGTAGCTGCCTTCCGCATATAGACAGACATGAAAATGGAATTGTTTTACGAGTAACTTGGAAAATCGTATTCTACTTAGAACCTCTTACGCGATTACAGAAATTGTTTTCCAAAACTGAGATATGTCGTTTTGCTACAAATATCTTGCAGTTTAACAAAATGTTATTGTATCATTAAAAAAGTGAGTTTTAAGCCTGGAATACCTATATGCCTCCTATGCCATCATCATCTGCCGAACCTTTTCCGTACTATGTTGGGGTTGGCTTCTAGTCTAACCGGATGCAGCTGCAGCAGGACCAGTGATTTACATAGAGCGACAGCCTATTTAACCTTCAAAACCCAGTTACTGGGTAATCTGATACCCTTTGTTAAGTTAAGACTGGTTTCAAGACTTTCCCGACCGCGTAACGACTGTCAACGATCTACAAATGACAACCGGGACCAACGGTTTAACGTGCTTTCCAAGGCACGGAGGGGGCTCGATATGTAATGGATGGTCACCCATCCACGGACTCACCTCAGCATGCGTAGTTAAACCTTCGATCGATCTGAGTGAGAAACTGTTGTTAAATGCAATACCAAACACAAATCTCACATGCCTATGCACCAAACACCAACAACACGCCAAAATATAGCTCAAAGCGACTCAATAAACCCCAGCCTACACTATCTACTTTAATCAGCTAACACAGAATCAATTTTCGCCGAGTCCTGATTTCCACAACTTGGGATTCGTGGCCCGCTGCCAACCTCCATGTAAGTTCTGCCTTTAAAATGCATCCCCATTAGGCGGGTAGCACTCGACGAGTCTTCAGACCTCGCCGAGCGTATAAACTAAGCTAGTTTGCTGCAAAGAAGATTTTTCTCAAGATCTAGAAGAGAACTATAAAACGCAACAAATCTAGGAGTTTAGGTATTTTATTGAAGATGCTTTGGGGAAGGTTATATTTTAGCTTTTCTGGTTATATAAGTTATGTGTTTGCCTACTTGTCCTTCTACTTTTATACATCTATACTTATAATAAATCTGTAGAAGTGAAAATTCTGTACATTGAAAATATCAAAAAAATAAATGGCAGGGGGTGTTACTAGACCGACACCGAACCCAAAAATGTGATTAAAAAAATTTTTGTCCGTCTGTCTGTCGGTCTGTCTGTCTGTCTGTCTGTTTGTTCAGGCATCACGCAAAAACTACCGATTCGATTACGTTGAAACTTGGTATAATAATTCTTTAATATCTTGGGCACCACACTGGGTACTTTTATCCCGGAAAAGTATATACAATAAAAAACAAACTTAATTTTGCGGTTCGATCCCTAGACTCGATTACTGCACCAACCGCAAATAATAAGTTTGTTGTAGGTTAAGTCACCCACAATGGAGTTCATTTTTATTCCTTTTAGTTTTTAGAGTTATTTAGGTTTATTTTTATATAAGTCGTAGGTAGGTATAGATTTTAATTTTAAAGTATAGGTAGTATATTTGATAGTGTACGTAGTGACCGTAGGTTATTTTATAATACTGTTAGGTAGGATTAGTCATTCGTATAGATATTAGTTTTTAGGGATTTTGCTTATTTATTGAGTTTAGATTAGTTATCATCAGAAATAGGTTTATTTAGGTAGGTAGGTATTTAATTTTCTGTTATTGAGTTTTTTTTTTTTAATTAGGTTGGTACTTAGGTAAGGTATCATATAGGTACCCTCTTAATCACCACTAATGAGACACAATTGGTTTTCTATTGTAATTAGCCACAAAGGGCCCGCGAGATGGATGGCATTCTGGGGAAGCACATGGGTACATTTTATCCTGTTGGCACGTTCCCGTGGGATAATTTCCGACATCCACGCGGGCGAAGCCGCGGGCAGAAGCTAGTCTATAATAATAATGAAGCTGAAGAGTTTGTTTGTTTGGTCAGATAAGGAGATTCAGATGGCTATAGGCTACTCAACATCACGCTGTGGCTCTTAAGACCCGAGCTTAAAGAAAAAAGTCAGAAAGAACGCTAAGCGAATACGAAGTGATAGCGCGGGCAGGCGATGCGATGCGACGCGTTGAGTGAGGGCAACAAGAAAGTTTTCGTTATAATAATAATAATCTTGACTTGGCTCGCGAGGTTGTCGACATGTGCGATGTGGACTCAGCGATCATTGTGCCGATAGTCGTGACAGCCAATGGCTTGATAGCCAAGAGCCTCGACCAACACCTGAGGAGGCTCTCGTTGGGCAGCTGGATCAAGGGCTTGATTCAGAAAACGGTACTTCTGGACACGCCTCGCATTGTCAGGAGGTTCCTCTCTCTGGAGCCTTGACCACCGGTAGCTTGGACCCTGTTCCCGATACCGGTGGGCTACTATTTTTTATATTTTTAAATGTTATTTATATCTTTTTGTAAAAATATTTAAAAATATAATTTGTATTTAAATGTAATAAAGGAAATAATAATAATCTCTTTATTTCAGAATACAATTCCATAAGAACAAAAGGTACCAAGATGTTAGTAACATAAAAACTATGCGCCGATTCCCTTGTTCACAAACTAAACTAAATTTAAGTTCAATGCATCTTTTTCTTTCTATTTAATTTAGAAAAGGACAGAAGATAAATATTAGTTTAGTCCTGTCAAACTAGTCAGCGCCAGACGTAAATTGACGTATTTTTGGCAGCCATGTTTTTAATCACGTCTAATCTGTCTATGGAGTATCTTAATTTGACAGGAGTAAACTAATATTTTATCTTCTGTCCTTTTCTTAATGAAATAGACAGAAAAAGATGCACAGAACTTAAATTTAGTTTAGTTTGTGAACAAGGGAATCAGGGCCATTGCCAATATTTACAGGAACTTGTAGCTGACTTAAGTACCACATGAAAGAACAATCCAGTTTGTTGGCAATGACACTCAGGAGACTGTTGTTACGGGCACGCACCTGTGCAACAAGGATGCTGTTCGCTTGCGCGTGATTGCAGCGAAGCTGTCAATCCGGGCGTCTACAAACATCCCTGAGGCACTACAGGAGCGTGGCAGCCCCAACAGCATCCTGAATGCATTATTGTACTGGACTCGAAGAGCATTAACGGCCTTTAGAGTGAAGCTAGACCAAAGGCTACACGTGTAAAATACTTGACAGTAAGCTTTGAATAAAGTTAGTTTAACTGAACCTGTGCAGCGTGAGAACCTTCGGATCAACATATTACACCTCACCGCCAATGCTCTCCGTTCTCGGTCCACATCTAAATTGTCCTTGAAATCCTCCATAACAATATGCCCTAGATATTTAAACTGACGCACACGGTTTAAGACACAACCACTCAAAAATACAGCTGGGTAGCTCTCAGCGACCTTGTTAGCTGTTAGATCATCAACTCACTCTTGACCGAATTGTATCTCAAACCGTGTCCCTCAGCATAACACTCACAGATTCTAATTAACTTCCTAAGGCCAACCATTGACGGGCTCAGCAGCGCCATGTCATCGGCGTAGCTAATATTATTAAAAGCAACCCATCTATGTAGCAGCCGGCATGTAAACTGCTGAGCTCGACAATGAGGTCATTTATGGAGGTTATTAACCCACCCTGCCTAACTCCACATTCCATAGCGTATTCCTCCGACAGTACATTAACCCACATTCACACATTACACAATTTAGTTGATGGGAGTACCAATATTTAAAAATATTTATCACCTCACTAAGAACATTTGCACCACAGAGCTTAGGCCACAGCTTGTCTAAGACACCACGTCAAAAGCCTTTGACATGTCTAAGAAACAGGCAATAACAGGAGTTTGGTTGCCTGTATAATAGTAATTAAGTCTTTTTCAAACATAGAACTGCCGTTTCAGTAGATAGGCCCTCTCTAAAGCCATGTTGAGCATGATGTAACTTTATGTTGATTTTCAAAACTTTATCCAACAGAGCATCAAATACTTTAGCTACAATCGTGGCTAAAGAGATTGGCCTATAGGTTCCTCCGAAATGTCACTAGTCCTATTTTTAACAATTGGAATGATAATAATTCTCATCATATCCCGTGGCAGATAAGCGTGCGACAAACAGCAGTTTATAAATACTAATATGCCAGAACACGCACCCGCGTATTTCAGGTGTTCTACACTGAGCCCGTCGTGCCCCGGGGACTTACCTCGCTTCATGCGTACTATTACGTCCTTGACTTCCTTAGCTGTAAACCTGATTGATAAGTCTTGTGTCAGAGTCCGGTCAAGTTCACCCTCGCCACCCGACGGGCCCAGTGGCGATTTCGCGGTAAACAGATCTTTGAACAGGTTCGAGATCTCCGCTGTACTGTACCTATCAGTAAGATCATCAACGCTTACAGGAAAGCTAGACCTATGGTTTACGTTTTTTGTACTCTGCCAGAAGTTCTTGAAATGTGTTTAGTTCTTCAGAAACTTTCAGCAACCTTTGACTTTCAGTATTTTATCTTGACTCTCCATTCATGCATTATCTTTACGTAGAAAAGTTCGCCTAGCTCTTCATGTCTCCAACCAACCATGTGGCACTCTATAAATATCAAAGATGCATAACAAACTGCTGGCATTTGTTATGCATCTCTATTGACACTGGGTTTGACCCCAGTTGAATTGCCAATTGGTCATTTCCGTGCTCAATAATTGCCAATGGAATATTTTTCATAGCGGTTAGAACCACTCACTGCAGTGGTTATGTAGTCGCAATTTATGAGTCTTGCATTTTTTTCACAACTGTTTGTGATTATGAGAAACATACCTATCATATTTAGGCCTAACTGTGAGTAGTCAGATAACTTTTACCATAGCTTTTGTTCGGAAAATAATGTCTAATTGGCATAGGTCCTTAAAAGAAGTTAAGTTTAGTTAAAGAATTGAAAAAACTGCCTTTTAAAATCATGTTAAATGATAAATGATTTTATTTCTTTATTGGTTTGTACAAATACTTCAATCATAATTTAAAAACTAGACGAGGTGGCGTTTTTAAACCCCGACGCAAAAACGACGGGGTGTTATAAGTTTGACGTGTCTGTCTCTGTGTGTGTGTGTGTGGGGGGGGTGTGTGTGGGGGGGGGGTGTGTGTGTGGGGGGGGGGGTGTCCGAGTGTGTGTGTCTGTCTGTGGCATCGTAGCTCCCGAACGGATGAACCGATTTTAATTTTGTTTTTTTTGTTTGATTTCTATGTGACTACTCTGAGATGAAAGGTCGGAACCAACTCAGAGGTCACAATCTCTTTTAGGGCCGATTTTTCAATCTTCTGATAATTTTTATCTGATAAAAATTACAATTTGACAGTTTTTGTACAGAAAATATGTCAAACCGAAATATTTGTTCATCATACAAAAGTTATCAGACGATTAAAAATCAGCCCTTTGTCTGTGTTCATTCTCTCATAATAAATTATGGTAAAATACGTACCTAGAATAAAACCTTAGCTCCTCCATCGGTATCGCTATGATACCTAATAATAGCAATTTGAATTATTAAATTATAGCTGTTATCGCCACTCTGCGTTCTCGAGAAACTTTAAATGGATTACATTTAAATTAATGAGTTTGCATTCAGTTTCGTAGTCAAGTTTAACAGCAGTGAACACTGGCCGTGAATCGTGACTTTGGTGTAGTATGAGTGGAAGGGGTGCAGAACTTTGGGTTAGCTTGCGATTAAAGGTAAGACAAGCTTGATTTTTGTGGAGTCATGGTTAATATCGCATTAACTGCTGAATTATTAGCGAATTTTAATAATTCAGCAGTTAAAAGTCTCAAATCGCACGGCTTGAACAAACCTGGTAAACAATTCTCCTGCCTTCTCTTTATGAGAAGAGCCTTTTGCGGTTCAGTGGGACAATAATAGGCTAGTTAGTACCTATTCGTGTTAACGTCTGTGTTTACACATCGTCTTCGTGTGAATTGTTTGTTTTGAATGTTGGGATTTTTTTTGTTTTAAATAAATAGGTAAAATGATTTTTTTTCTAGATGTTGGGGAACAACGTATGGCCAGCCACTTGCCAGGGAGTATGACATCGACTGATATTTGTCACCGCAGTCAATGAGTAAGTATTAAGTATTTTGGTAGTTTTACCTGGAAAACTTTCCGGGAATTTTGTAAATTGATGTCTTTATTGATTTCGACGTGCTTTTTTCGAAATTTCACTTCGCCACCTCATATCTTTGCCGCTCGCTTCGCCATGTAAAATGACAGTTGATTGAAAGTATGTTACACAATTGGTTGCTGGACAGGAATGAAAGTCACACACACAATAATTTAATTACAGTCCGACATGGAAATCAAAAAATCTACTTAACAAAATCAACAACGCACGTCACACAGTCTAAACCGCTGGGTGAAGTATGAAATTTTGCGCAAAAGTTGCTTATAGAACGAAAGTAATAAGGAAGGATTTTTAAATCATTTAAATAGAAGTTAAAAACAAATTCTAAAGTGACAAAACAATTTGTTTTTATCTTCTATTTTTTCGACGGGACTCCCATCGGGCACACCGCTTGCACGTAAATAAAACACTTCAATCGCATTGTAAAACAATTTATTTCGTCTATAATTTGCGTTAGATCTAACAATAGGATAGTCATTGCGTCATACGTACATTAGGCGTGACGTAGTCATCAAGACGTCCTGGAAGGCCTACACTAGGAAGAGGGAGGTAATTTTTGGAATAGATTCATTCCATCTAACAGTAAGTCTGTGCTCCTAGTTAGCAAATTAGAATTTATTGTAAGCGCAAAAAAGTTTAAACTAAATCTTTAAAAACTGCTATATCTTCGAAGGAATTGTTTCTCAAAACCTATTTTAAATATCTTTAGTTAATTACACGAAATAGTGCTGCCATATTTGTATTTTACATAAAACTAACAAATATAGTGTACCAGGAACACAGACTTCAATAGGAGTTAAAGATTTAAGGTAAATTTTAACAACTTCAGACAATCAGGCTCATCTGTCTGTCAATTATAAACTCTAAGTCCGTTATAATAAGGGCGAAACTAGTTTGTTTAAGGACAGATGGCTTTACCGTTATAATTCTACTTATTATTAAGTTCTATAAAACAAAGTATAATCATTGGTTTCCTAAAGAGCGAGCGAAGGAAGTTTTAGCAAGATATTTAACGTGTTAAGTCTACGATATTTGGAAATTATTTTTTTCTTAAAACATGAATTTGCTATATTTTTTTTTATAACATAACGCCTGTAATTCCCGAATTGTTAAGCAGAGGTGTGCATAGTTCACCCACATTTCGGCAGTTATGTTTAAGTTCCATGTGATAGGGGGCTAGCCTAGAACCATCAACTAGGCACAAACCACAACAGACTCCGGGCTGCTACTGAGAAATTCCAGATGGAAAGCCCAATGAAGCCCGACCTGGGAATCGAACCCAGGACCTCATACTCAGCAGTAGCGCTTGCGACCATTACACTCACGAGGCAGTACCTTTTGGATAATAACGGTCTCTTCCGGGTGGTAGGTTGAAGTTCAGCGACCATAGCGTGATTATTAATTTAGTTAGATGACCGGTTTGCAAATAACAATTCTGCTACCAGCATCCAAAGACCAACACGTTAAAAATCTCCGCAATACATAAATACAATAAAATATATTTCAGTTACTGGACTCTAATAAACAATTACGCTGGACTAAATATACTATACGAAATAACAGTTGTTTTTTGTGCCGATTCAAAACGCCCCCGCTCGAACGTCTCCGGAACTAAAATTGATACATTGTTGCAAATGGCCATCGTGTTGTTTTCTAATCTAATGTCTAAATCGTGGAATAAGACTTTTATGTGTATTTTGTGTTTACTACGAGATATTTAGAACATTTTTATCATGAGAGTATGCGCATTTTGTAAAACTCACTATCAAAAATATTAGTTCCACGGACGCTCACGTTGCTATCAGCGCCAAAATGGTGAAAATCAAATACCTTCATTTTGTCATCGATAGTATGATGTCCAGCGTATTTATATAATAGGTTAGTGATTTCAGTGCAATAAAAACCACTTTACAGGTTACTCCCATAGATTACAAGCTAAATTTATACATACGAGCGTTAAAAAAATATGCATCAGTATATTATTATTATATATTTATATGTTACAATCACACACATGGAATCAAGTCGTGTTCGTACATAGTACATACATACTTTACAGTAATTATTAAGCTACGGTTACATGTAATGTTAGACAAATACAATACATTATTCGCCAAAAACTTGGCACTTTAGATGGTATTTGTTTGATTTTACTGATAACGTAACCATGTCCTGAGGATCCGTATTATATGGTGATATTTTTATAGTTTTTATAAAAGAGTTCAGGAAAATAGGATGTTTATTTGATAAGGGAAAGTCTGATTCTAGATTTCGTTAAATCAAGGAATACACGTTTTATATTATTTAAAATAGCACTATGTGACGTAAACCTGCAATTAAGACACGCTTTTGACTTTAAGTAATCCATTTTTACACAGAAAAGCGTGACTCAAGTGCGGGTTTAGGTCACACGAGCTATAAAATAGTACATTATGATACGTGTAATTTAAGTAGTCCATTAGCTAAACGCGTACATTAATAGTCTACTTAACAAATATCGTATATTATTCTATAGCTCGTGTGACCTAAACCCGCACTTGAGTCACGGTTGTCGTTGTAAAAATGGACTACTTAAGTCACAGAGAAGCGTGACTTAACTACGGGTTTAAGTCACATTGCAGAGTGCTATAAAATAGTATACGATACCCGTGACTAACACGTATCCGAACGCCCCATTGCACAATAATTCCAAAATAGGTGATTTCTTGACGTGGCCATACTTGACAATAATACGAATCCTTTTCCTATTATTTAATAACACTTTCGTATACACACACTTTCTTAAGCTTAGCAAATCAATATAGACTATTATTTACTTTAGGTTAAATATTTCTATCGTTTAAATTCCGTTATATTTAGTTTAGGTTTTTTATTATTATTATATTTTAAAGGCCATTTATTAAAAGAGGTTTTTATTTAACGCCACTTTCATATTCGACATTTTTTAAATGCTTGTGAACACTCGCTGTGTTAATAAAATACTATAGCGTTGATATCGACTTGACTCTTTAAAATATAACATCACTCCTGTATTCCACTAAGAGTTAAACAGGGGTGCACAACCTTTCAGCAAGTTATGTTTAAGTCTCATGTACTTAATAGCGGGCGAGCATATTGCCATCAAGGAACTGATATGTTCCTTGATTGCCATTAACCAGGCACAAATCCACTCTGAGCTGCTACTGAGTAATTTCAGATGGAAAAACCAACAACACTGCCCGACTCAGGAATTGAACCCCACATGCTCAGCAGTACACTAGATCAAAACTATATTGCGAAAAATCGATTCGCTTTCAAATGCACATTTTTTCCAATAATATTTTTATAGAACAATCGGATATCGATAAATTACAAGATTTCAAACTGATTTCACCACTATAGTATGAATAAAATCAGCGTTATGCTCGATTTTCAGTTGTTTCGGCGTTCAAACGTTCTTCTATCACACTGAATAAAGAATTGTAAAGAAACATTAATATCTAGACGTTAGTTAGTAGTAGTGTGTGCAATATAATCTATGTTTGTGTCTAGCTCTAGGTATTCTGGTGTTACCTCATCTCTATGTATTTCTGTTATCCTTGTACCTAATTTTAAGATTTGCTAGTTCTCAAACGAATCTCGATAATACTTGAAATATTGATGCTTTTGACAGGAAAAGTATACATCCATATTGTATTTTCTCCAGCGTAGACGTACTATAAACGTATGCGCTGCTAAAATGCGACGCTGACGCAGAGTCTACGTGACGTCAAACAACGCCAGATGCGAAGGCAGCCACCCCTTATGGGCGTCTCTTGTAATTTTGAAAAACTAAACTGAATTTTTTGATAGATAGAATTAGATAACACAGAATACCTGTATAAGACATCTACATAAGTTAGACATCTCCTATAATTAAAGCTATAGTATAGGAAATATTAATTATATCACATATACACATATTCATGATCAAATATTTATTATGATAAGACTTATTTGAAACTGTAGAAATAAATGAACGAGATAAAACACATACTTCATATAAGTTATAGAACAAATCATCTTAAAGCTTTTAAAACAAAGTTTATTTTTGTAAATGTTAGTTTTGAGTACATGCATAATACACAATATATATTTTTAAATATTGACAGCAGTTTTAAATCGATGACATAATTTTGTAAAATGCAACGTTTAACCTTAAACCCCATTTACATGGTGCGATGTACTTTCCTGTGTCATACCACAAGATGAAGCTCGAAGCTCGTGCCTGTTGTTGCGTTTAGACGGTGCAAGTCAATATTGCTTCAATTTTATTGTATGCCACAGTCAAGGAACTAGCATCGTGTAAATGGAGCCCGGTCTTTGAAAGCTATGGCCATTTAATCTGCTATTAACAGCTGCAAAGATCTTTTGGCGCTCGATTGACGTTGACAGGGAGGCGCTGTTGATAAACATTTGTGCTATTGTTTTGTGAAATGTCACTTGAAATGTATTACAAAAACAAGATGGCGGCGTTTTGGCCACGCGCCAAAATAACCTTGCAGCGCTGTAAATGATTGGTTGTTGTTCTTTTTATCAACCCAGCCATTGATTTACCAAAATGACGCTTCATGTGTTTTAATAGCAAGTGTACTGATTAGGTACTTGATCAGGCTTCCAAAAACCAAGGGTTAGATATTTTTCGGAATTTTCTTCTCTCGCTCACTCATATTGTGTGCGCAAAAGACGTGAACAATTAACCGTCCTTTAACAACAAAAGAACATGAAATCGAATATACCATAATATAATATAAGCCAAACAATTCGATGTAAAGATGACAGAATCGTTAACATTATACAAGCGAAATTCAACTTTAAATACTTTTAACATAAGTGTTACAAAATGTACAAATATAAACAATAGCTCGGGCGAGTCCATGTTTACGCGATGGGATAGAAAAGCATAGTTACAATAATTATAAATGGGTACTGGAGGTAGTAGAATGAGGACTTTATTTAAGACTGTGTGTCTCATAAAGTTAAACGCGGTTTTTGAAACGAAGTTATCGTGTTAACTTTTTTCATCATTACATGATTACTAGTGTAACGGCCGATTCACACCGGAACGGCAGAAGCCGGCAGCGGCCGGCAGCGACGCCAGAATGCACCATATGATGTTCATGTCGCTGCGAGCGGCTGCGAGCAGACGCTCGTGGCCGCGCGACCTTTTCAAGCGATACTGGTCCTTTAATGTAGATAGAGTTTAAAATTATCTCACACTGAAAGTGCTCGCCGTGCCGCTGCCGTTCCGGTGTGAATCGGCCCTTATTCTGAACTGCGTGCACCTTAAGCTGCACCTTAAAGTCAAAACCAAATTAGCACAGCTCCATTCTCTTATCTAGATGACGGTTCAGTCCAATTCCACTGAGCGAATGTGCCTTTACCCTTGGTCTTCGATATCGGAAAGCGTATTATGGAACTCAAATGGATTTAGGCAGGACACCAGGCAAGGCGCAGTGATGACAGCTGGAGTACGGCTGTGGCTGAGTGGCGTCAAAGGACTGGAAGACGAGAGAGGCGGACGACATGTTGCCATCACAGGCAAAGGCTGGATAAAGTCACTGTTACCAATGATAATACAAGTAAATAGAGTTCGAACTCCGCAAGTGGCGCTCCAAAACTTGCCTTATTTTCTTCGTCTTGTCTCTTTTTCACTCCCGATAATTACGACATGCTGTCCTACTTCCACGTGTCATATATATATAATGTGACATTTTGCCGTTTTTGAAGGACCAAAGTTGGGTAGGTAACTCTTTTTACGTATAATATCATTGGCATTTTATTACACACAGAATGTTTGTCAAGCAACTGCACTTTTGGGCGAGAAAACAACCTTTTTTGCTGACCGCACCATAGCCAGTTAGTGCTACCAGCTCGGCCATGAACCATTCCTAACTCTGCAGTACTTCGTCACTTATTCTAACACCACCAGTACTTTGTCATATAATATTTGATAATGCCTATGTTACATTCAGAGCGGTATGTACTCTCTTATCTGCTGCAGTGTCTCCTGGTCGGTTGACTGTATTAGACGTTCGAAGGTTTCCGCTCCAACCTGGTTCTTCAGGGTTTCCAGCTGAAATGGGATATTGCAGTTTTTTTAGGCGTTTGTTGTTAAAAGAAGGGTTGGAATAACATAATGCTACGTGTTTGTTGTTGTCAAATGGAATGGCTACTAGAAAGGCGTAAAGAGAGACAAAAGTATATTAATGTGTTTTCTTCCTGATAAAAGACTTCTAAATTGTGTGCAAAAATAAACAAAACTGATCATCGAAAGAACTAAGGAAGCTGTTGTTAATAATGCTTAAAGGTGTCTCAGACTTATTTGATTTTAGACGAATAATAACGATTGAGCAAATCTGTATTATATACCGGTATCTCGAATACCCAAAGATGCTCAATGATGAATGCTCGATCGCATTAAAAATAAGAGTTTTAAGCGGGGATACAGTATCCCTGCGGTATCGTGTTTAAAATGTGTTTTACATTATAAAAGATGTATAGTAAAGTGTAAAGTAGTGAAGAAAGTACCTGATGATGAGTAACAGCTCTAAGGTCGATAGTGTGCGCGGGGTGCGTGGCCACGAGGCCGCGGCGGCGCAGCTCGTGCGGCGAGCGCGCGGCGGCCGCGCCGGCGGGGCCCCAGCGCTCTGCGCCGGCGGGGCCCCAGCGCGCCGCGCCGCCGCGGCCCTCCAGCGGGGACGCGGGCCGCGAGCCGGGCGGGGCCAGCAGCGCGCTGCGGGACACGGTTCACACGCTACTCACGCTACTCGAGGGACATGCACTTGCCACTACTGTACACGCATTAGAGGACTACAACAAAACTCTTCTAAATTATATATACGTTTTGTTATCCTGCATGTTTTGGAATTAATAATTGCCGTGATATTGAAACGTGTCTTCTCTGCATACACGTCGACGAAACTGCTTGCGCGAGTGCCGAGAGCGGGGTAAGGGCGGGTGGGAGGTTGGCAGGCGGGTGTCGCCGCCGCTTCGCGCCGACAAATGTGAACGGCGCCATACTTGCTAGTACGCCAATATTATGTCCGATCCGACAGAAATCGTGGCTGGACGCACGGTAAAAGTAGCTCCGACAGTTTGGTCGGGTCGCCCTAATGTGAACGGCGCTATTGACTTACATACGCCAATATGGATCCGACACGTTTGTCGGGCCGGTAAAACTGTCGGTCCGACCTAATGTGAACCAGCTCTTACATACCAAAATGTTAGGTGGTAGAAATAGTAGACAGGAAACTTACTCAATATAAGTGCCATTATCTTCCGCCTTCATGACGTCATTCAACACTTCTGCCAAGTTAAGTAGTATCGCAGGGAACCGCTGCAATACTGTCGCGTTTTGTGTTGTCAATAGAGCTGCTAAACCAAGACCTGTAACGACGGATTTAACCCTGACTATGTTACTTGCGGCTCAACTGCACCTATTGTTTATTTATTCTCCAGAAAACTTGATAATATACAATCAGCGCTTACAGTTGCCATTTACAAGCTTCCACAAATTAAAACCTTCTTGCTGTCTTAATGTAAAAGAGCTTAATAACTTGCGAGATCAATCAAATAGACTTCAATCATATTGCAGTGAAGTTGTTGCTAGAGTAATCTCTTTATTTTTCAGTTTATAAGACTTGACTCGGAAAGGAGTTCTAAATTAAATTTATTACTTCTTGTGGATTCTATTTCTATAATATTGTCACTTCAAGAATGAGATATTCTGCTGGAAATTAAAAGATCTCTGTTGTTTTACACATTCATGCTGAGACCTAAGTTTAGTCATATTTTTCGCAATTGAGACCATACAGAAAACTAAAAATCAACTCAAAACTCACCAACAACCTTCCACCTCTCAACTTGCGTGACTAAATTCATCTTCTCTGTCCAAACATGTAGGAACCTGGTCAGTAGCTTGGCCGGATCTGAGTCGTACTCCGCCACGCCATTGGAAGCCTCCTGTATGGCTTTGTAGAACAGATCCGTTGACAACAGGATCACGCGGGAAACGAGGCACAATTGCACGGACAGGACCATTGGGAGGTCATCGCCCTCGAGGAGGCAGCTGTGAAAAAACGGTGAGTTATTTGTGCTGTGTTTGTACGGGGCATGGATATGTAGCGAAATTGCGAGCCTATGTCAAGCTGTTTTATATGTTATGGTTGCCACAAGAGACATCGCATGATATGTTGCCATGCCAGAGACAAAGGTGAAATGTCTCTTGTGCCTATAGTTACACAGGCGGCCATTTCCTTGAAATCGAAATACAGCAACGCTGCTTGCAACATTAATAGGTATAATGATAATACCAGACGAGAAAAAAAAATGAATGAATGAATGGAATGTAATGTGTGTGGGGGTGTGTGTATGTATGTGTGTGTATGTATGCGTGTAATGGAATGGAATGTATGAATGTTTGAATGGTCTCTCTCGTACTCTAGATAAGAATCTAGAGTAAATATAAGCCGATGTCGAGCTGTGTTCTGTTGTATTATCTTTCCAGTTTTCATTATTATTCCACCATTACGTCGTGAAAACAGATAAATTAAGAAATTAGTATATAAGGGGAAGTTTAAAAGTGGCGCCAGTGTCAGAAAAATTGAAAGGAAATCGGTTGGCTTGGTATAGGCATGTAACTGAAAAGAGTGATGAATTTGATGGATAGAGAGGGAGAGGATAGCCAGAGAGAAGATGGGTGGCTTGTGTGAGGAATGATATGAAAAGGGAGTGAATGATAGCGTTACGGTTGACAGGGGGGAATGGAAAGGGAAAACGCGTTGCGCTGACTCCATGTAACATGGGACGAGGACAGGAAGATGATGATGACGTACAGGCACAATATATTAAAACAGCAATAATGAAACTAAATACTTACTGTATAACCCTAATAAGAATGGGCCAGATGACTTTAACTCCCAAAAACGCATTCCTCTCGGGGAATGTGACACTGATGCAGATTTCTGCCATCTTCAACACGGTGATGACGCCCTCAGTCCTCATGTCACTCAGCATGTCTTCGAGGAGGGCCATGCACTTGCCTCCGGGGCCTGAGAGGAACTCCTCAGGACATAGGAGCGTGTAGGCTTGCATTATGTAGACCACTATTCGAAGGTGCTCTGAGGATTGTTCTGAAAAGAAGTGTTGGTTTAGCTGACGTATTGGCACAGAGCCGTGTGTAGAAGGTATGGTACTTCGATTTTTAATTGTATTCAATAACTTGACAGTTCAAAGAAGAATAATGTTACCATACTAAAACTAATAGTGTTGAGATAGTGAAAGATTTTGCGTAAAGAATGAATGATACAAATAGTTTCATTTAAATAAAACTTTAAATTTTCGTAATATTTTCGTAATTCGTCGAATATTCGAAAAATTTAAACAATTCCCAAGATTTCCTGGAAGAAAAAAGACATTCAAGAGTGGCTGAATAATAATCAATTATATATTCTAAGTAAGTTGTACTACTGAGAAACAAAATATTTATTTATTTATTACTTTAATTAAAACGGTTTAAAACCAACTACAGTAATTAAAGATACAATGTGTATATACACGAACACAACATAAAATAAAAGATAAAAAAAAAAGTACACAAAAGATAAAATATATAACAAACTAGCTGCGCCCCGCGGTTTCACCCGCATAAGTTTCGATCCCGTGGGAATATCGAGATAAAAAGTAGCCTATCTATATGTAACCCTGGTTATAAACCATTTGTGTGCCAAATTTCATCCAAATCCGTTCAGTAGTTTTTGCGTGAAAGAGTAACAAACATCCATCCATCCATACTTCACGTTTATAATATTAGTAGGATTCTACAATTTTTAATAGCGTTTATCGTGTTTTAAGACAAGTTATTAAATTTAAAATAAAAAGTTTGCATTTTAAGTACATTATTTAAGTTCATTCAATTTCGTACCATCATTCTTGCACCACCTCACTATCTCTTTTTTGTCAAAATCTGGTAACCCTTCAACTGTCAAGTTACTGCATACAATTAAAAGTCGAAGTATAGTAGTAACTATAATAGCAGACCAGACTGGCTATTAATAATAAAAATAGTTGACGAAATTCTAAAGCCGAGTCTTTGTGGGTTGGTGGTTTTAGTCAGCTTCACTTTCAAGTCAACATTTAGGAAGATTTCCACACGAAAAAAAAAAAAAAACGGCATTAATGCCTTTAATTAACAGAAGGTAACGTTAGCGGGATATGGGCCCTTATTATGGAAAATTAGCCAATTCAGATTAGCTCCAATAAAAAATTATAAAGCTAATATCATAAGTACATAATTAAAATTTTGTATAAGTGTTTAAGATTTTTTTTAACAATGTCTGTCTTACTTTCTACATATTTTGAGGCAGTGTTTAAAATCTTGACATACAACTGTCTATGGATCTTTTGGGACGAAGCATAAATTAGAACTTGTATTTTCAATACAATTTCGCAATGTCATTATTGTCATTCAAGTGCTATACCTCTTTGTAGCTTCATTTAATCTGAAAATTTGTATTTTTGCCGCTACTCTTACCTAATATCGGGTACAGATTCTCAGCCAGTTGCAAGGTAGCCGGGTCAGCCACCTGTGAGGTCTCGAGCACGGCGAGCCACAGTTCCAGCGCATCCTCCAACAGGTACACGTGCGCCGGCTCTGTGAGCTTGGTAGACTCGTTAACTACGCTTAGGATCCAGGGCCGGATATTGGGTGGACATTCTCCTAGCGCCTGAGGATGAGAGGTAGCTTAGATTAGGATCAAGAGTACTTTGTGGGTTGTGGTCAAAAACATAAGTGTCATATGAAGGTGTGTGTGTATGAATCGTGGGGCCGGGTATGTGTAAGATAGGTGCACAAGGTGGTACCTTGAGCAGATGCACGAGCGCCGCCAGCGCGGCCGCGCGCAGCATGTTGTGCGCGGCGTGCGCGGCGTGCGCCCACAGCTGCGGCAGGTAGGCGAACAGCGCGCCCGCGCCGCCGCCGCGGGCCACGCGCGCGCCGCAGCGCTCCATCACGTACGACACCACGTGCAGCACGTGCATCTTGGTGTCGCATTCTTCAGATTCCACCTGGAATTAAACCAATATGAAGGGTCTATTTGCGGTTAAAGCTTTTCTGGTTTTGCAGCGTTGAAGGTATCGTCACATTATAGCGATCAACAGAGAAAAAATAATGCTTGGGAAGAGAGAAGCGTTTCAGCGGAGATAACAAACAAGGACGGCTTTTCTCATTCTTACGACGCTGTACGCGGCTGATAGAAGCAGAATCGTAAAAGTGTGACCAAAATTATTCAGCGAAACGCGAATGGAGCTGAATAAGTGTAAGTAGTCCCTAATTCGTAGCAGTAAGTTACCGCTGGCTGACGAGCAGTTAAAACCTGGTTGGGTGAACACAAGTAATATTGTGCTTTTATTTAAGAAACTAGTAGCTTCTTAAAACCAAGACCAATCAGGCTCATAAAAAAAACACAAAACTCTAAAACAAAATAACTAGCTACATACCAGGAGCTCATAGAGTGCAGCGATTGCATGTGGAGCATACGGAGCGAACTGTTCCACGTCAAAGTTGAAATCATCTATGGTACTCCTCAAGGCTTCGGCCGCTGCTAATTTGACAGCCGCATCTTCATCCACTCTACTGAGAGGTTCCAGTAGTGAAGCATACATGGCCGGTCGAAGAGACTGTGAAGCACGAACACCACACCATTGACCTGAGATGGACAGCGGAAATTGTAAAACATCCCAGTCTCTTGATAGTTGAAGGAGTTAAATTTTTAGGGAGAGTTGCTTACCAATAAGTTGACAGATTCTTCTTCGGATTATTCTGTAGTTGTTGTCTTTGATCTTTAACTCTTGGCTCAGTACATTCGTGAACCATTCGTCGAAGTCAACCTAGGCAGAAAAAATTCGAGATAGACAATTTTGAACAATTAAAACTCGATTATTGAACACTTTAACAAAGCTACCATGTCGCTAAAGCTACGGTTTCCTAAAAGAGCAGAGGCCGCCCACATAGCGTCCGCAATTTATCGGCGAATGACGTCACTGAAATATTATTTATGAAAGAAAGTTGGTGTGTTTTCCTAGAGAGAGTTTTCCGCTGCCATCATTTTCATGAAATCTGTCACTGGGGCCGTCATGTAGCGGCCACCGGTTTTCTAAGAAACCATAGCTGAAGTCCATTGTGTTTATGATCAGTACATGCTATAATAATTACGATATACTTACATCATCATACAAATCAAAGGCCGCCAATCCGACAGCGTTATAAACAGCATCCTTTTTCAGTATACCAGGTAGATCGTCGGGCGATATTTGTTGCGTTTGCAGGGTAGCTAGTAGTCGTACCAGTTCGGGAGCTAACACGTTCCGGAATTGGAACAGTTCCATGAATAACGCTTCTGTGCACGGCTGCAGAGGGAGAAAAGATTAGCTTTAACTGTCTGTTGTAAAGCCTATACTTTATTTTTTATATATAGGACACCCTGTGCTATTATTAGCAGTTACAAAATAAGAGTCGGTGTTTTAAACTCAACACCCTCCTAATCCTGCTAAGATTTGGGTAATTAGTCCTTTAAGTTTTATTGTCACCTGGAAAGATTAATCAAAATCAGTTTTAATCAAAATTCCCATTGTGAATATCCAACTGACTGGTGGTATAATATAAGCTTTATTATTAGTATAGATTTGTATTGTATGCAATAAGTGCCACTCACCCTCAAGCTATACTTCCACGACTCCCCTGCCTCATCAGTGGCAAAGCTCTCTGGCTCAGCGTCCCACAGTGCCAGGTCATCAGCACTCAGTAAGAAGTAGTGAGAGACCAGGTGCCGACACATGTGGCAAAGGGTGTTTGCGTCTAGGACCTCAATCTTCATTTGGTGGGCTTGGAGAGTTACTACAAGAGATACCAGAAGATTAGCAGAGCTCTCCGTTTCAGCGGCCTATAATACCAGGTCATCAGAATTTCGTAGGAGGTAATGCGAGAAAGGTGCCGACACATATGTGGTAGAGAGTGTTCGTGTCTAGGCTAGAACTTACATCTTCGCTCGATGAGCTTGGAGAGTTCATACTCCAAGAAATGCGGTAATCTCTTAATAGCAAAGACCTCGGCACAATCGACCTTGCTGTAATACTACGACAAAAGGTCCGACAGTCTACCTGATCGCAATTAGTATCTTTTAGACACCAGCAAACCTTAGAGGATTGCTAATACATTATCTTTGAAAAGAATCAAGAAAACATTTGGCTTTAACTGAGGCGATGCGAATCCCCTGAAAATTGGTACACAGCAATGCTGCATGGCAAGAAAAATAAATGTAGCTATGGAATTTCACATTCCTGGACCTGCGCTTTTACAAGGATTTCTAGCCCTAAGAACTTACTTCTTTTGATTATAAACTAAAATTATGTCCAGCACCTAATTGCGTCACACACTTTAAATCGCAACCTAAATCATTTTGATGGATATTGCTAATCCATTGCTACATATGTTCCAAAAATTTGTTAGCTCAACATTGTAAATAACGCAATGAATGTTGTTGAACTGTCAAAATGAAAGCCATTGTTACTGTTAGTGTGATATGCAAGTACCCCGCTGTGCCTCATTTATATAGTAACGTAACAAACCAACTGTAACACTTACACGGCTCCTTCACCTGGTCTATGCCCTTCGGCGGCTTATACTCCACACACTGAAGGATTCCTTTCACAATATTCAGGCACTGTATCGTGAACCTCTCATAGATCAGCGCCATGCCCTGCTCAGTGAAACAGTAATACAAAGCAAACTCTAAGGAAGGCCTGATCAGAGGCACGTAGGAAAATGGCTGTGTACACAACACCCCAAGAGCTACTTTGGTTAAATGTATTATGAATTTTTCGCAGAGCTCCAGTGGGTAAATACCTCTGCCTTTTAGAAGTTTTCCTGGAAGAATATTTGGGTGTTTTAGTCAAATTGTAGGTTAGTTAGATTTGTCAAGCAATTTTCAACAAATGCTGGGCAAAGTGCAGTAAGTCAGAGTTGACTTGAGATGCTAGATTAAATTAGAGCAATGTGATATGGTCATATGCTGGATTAGGAAAGTCAGGAGGTCGATTGCAAGACCCTCTTTGTTGACAATTCTTGCAATGAAATAGCGTACCTACCACAAGTTAAGCATGAAGATAGTCAATCATAAATATGAAAACAAATAATACTCACTGCATTCTAAACTTGTCTTAGCCCGGTCAAACACAACATTCAAAAACGCCATAGCGTCCTGGCTCTCATGTGCCTTCTTGAAACCGAACACTGTCAGTTTCCTCAGTATCCTAAGACAGAGAAGTGCCTTCTCCAGATGTTCAGTGATCAGGTCTGTGGCGGCCCCCTCTTGGATGTGTCGGAGGAATAGTTCCGTGTTTTCGTGCCAAAGGGTCAGGATGAACGAGTAAACTGTGTTGGTTAGCTCCTGTGGATGGTTGAGCGGTTTTAATAACTCGTTTCTTTTATTGTTTTTGGCTGTAGCCCCAACCACAACCGTGTACTAGATTTAAATGTGTGACAGTTTTTCAGTCACACGGTAGCCACATAATGTAGCAGCCTAAATATGATACGAAGCAATGCCCAGGCTACTACAAGACAAGCTCTCAAAGTTTGGGAGAAACTCATCCTACTAATATTAGAAACGCGAAAGTTTGTATGTACATACTTGTTTGTCACTCTTTCACACAAAAACTACTGAACGGATTTGGATGAAATTTGATACACAGATAGTTTATAACCGGGGGGCCTACTCCGAAGTGCAAAGTGCGAATGTTCGGATCGGACCGACACATGGCCGAAACGTATATTATTGAAAAATGCGAAAAAAGTTTGGATCGGCTCAGTTGGGTCGGGACCATAGTCAATATTCGAAAGAGTGTAGGAGTGTAGGATCGGAACCGACCGAACCAAATAGTAACTTCGTAGCAGGAAACGGCCGAACATTCGGCCGATACTACTTCGGAGTAGACCCCCATGATTAACACGTAGGATACTTTTTAACCCGATATTCCCACGGGATCGAAACTTATCGAAATCGCGAGGCACAGCTAGTTCATAGATGAGAGCATGTTGTGGCAAAACATAGGTAGTTAAGACTTTTTTGCTGCAATAAACTGCAAAGGTTCGCTATCTTACCTTCAACTTATCAGAACTCTTCCTATACTCCTAAAGAACTTCCCAGACCACAATTAACAAAGAATCCATACTAAACCATAAGAACTAAAACCAACCTGAAATGTACGTCGATCACCAACAAGACGTTTGGAAGCCAATGCTTTGACGACGTGATGGAAGATGAGCAGAGACCTGTGCTGTACCAGAGGCTGCGGCGCTTTTAGTGCACCCATTAACTCTGGGACTAGGTCTGGCCAGCTTGTTGGGCAGTCAAACCTGGGACCAGAAAATAAAGAGCTATTTAAGATGGGTTTTGGTATAAAGCAGTCAAGAGTTCGTGGCCGTCATAAGAAGCAGCATGTTTATATAACAGACATTACTGCTATATGATTGTCAATCTGCCTACGTATCCTGCGTGTCCTGTCAGCTGCACGTTACAGGAACTGATGGACGCTGGTGATGGCGCCAAACAATGGCCGAATTCTGGGCAGAGTCAATTTAGATTGCTATCGACACGCTAAGAAGAAGTATCTACCTACAAAACATAATGCTTTATGATATGACCAATGTTGAAAGGCTAAAGAGATTTATAATTTAAATAGAACTGCTTTCAGGAACTGAGATTATTTTTTTTTTTTTTTTTGTTTTATCTTATTTGATTATTTATTTTGTTGTTATTTTGTTCAACCATTCATGGCAGCTGTAAAATTTAAAGTTTCGTCAACAGGTTTTTTTTTATGACAGATGTTATCAGGATTCCAGATGCGGTTACCAGACCCGAATTCTTCTAAGAGCTCAAAAAACTCACCTAGCAATCTTAGAAATCAAAACAGCAAGCTGTGTAGCGATCTGAGCGACAGGCTCACTCAAGATGCTGGTGGTAAGAAGTCCCTGCCTCAACTTGACCCTCTCTTCATCACTGATAGCATTGGGAGCATTCTTCCTCCAGTAGCGATCCACGCCATTCTTGAAGCACATCACCGCCAACCATCGGACGTTGCCGTCTATCGAATGGTTGGATAAGACGTTCTGTAAAAGGTGGTTACAATAAGGTATTGTTTTTTTTTTTTTGCTGCAATTTTAAAGCGCAATAACTTTCACACAGCCGTGACTAAGAAGATGTGAATAAGAGTAATAAAAATAATGTTTGTGGCCTAGTTAAATAAAGTTCACAACACACACATCACGGCACAAGTGCCTGCGTCAAAATAACGCGCCCTTAGAAATTGTTTAAATGGTGCGGACCGAATGTTTCTGTGTATAATATGTAACAGTCCAATCAAAATGTCTAGATAAGCAGGAGATGATGCAATGTATGTAGAGGATTGGGACACTGCTCCAATAACACTGAGGGTCAGTTATATTTATAAGAAACAAGGTATTAAGGTCCTCATCCACCATAGAAAAGGAAAGATCATACGACCAGGGTGTTCTGGCTGGTGGGCCTGACGGTTGTTGTCGGGTTTCTGTATTTTTTAGATCGCTCTTAGCGATAAGACCGCCCATAGTGTCACCCTTTGTAAAATTTACATATTAATGTTCTGTAATTTATATGGTGTACATAATAAAGAGTATTCTATTTATGTAAATCGCGCGGATAACTCTGCTTGCGCGATGTAGGATTTGCGTTATGTCAAGTGTGATGCGTAATTCGCATGTGGCATTGTAGATTATTAAAGAACAACCTTAAAAAAACAAATGTCTGGACCAAACACAAGCATGATGATGACAGCTAGAACTTACCAAGAGAACAGAGTAGAAGCCAGGTTCCACTTCCCATTCTTGTAGTTTCTTTTCAGCCGGTTTCAACACCTCCGTGTCCTGGCTGGTGGCACGGTTCAAGGTGTCTAGAACCAGAGCATAAATGTTCGGGTCCATGGCTGTGGTGATTACCTTAAAAAAAGATTTTTATCTAGATTATTTTCAAGGACAAGACTCATATATGTACTGCATAATGAAAAGTGGTTAACTTATTATACTAGTACGTGTTTTGTGTATGCATGTGGTATTTGTGGTTGTCAACATGTGTACACAATCCAGGAGAATTTCCCAAGGTAGCGAAACAAGTTTCCAAATGAAGAACAATAATTTGATAAGGCTTATGCCAAAACAAGTATGAATGTCTGAAGACGTTCAGTGATAAATTAATTGTTATTTGTGTACATACAACTAACTATCCTTATATCTACAAAAGACATAATTGTCATCACATTCTTTAAAATGGAGACTGAAATATAAAATGTTTGAGAAAAAAGAACTATTTGTTTGGTAAACAGACTACAGAGAGCAACAAAAGATCTGAAGAAATGCTATTTATGATATATTTTTAGTTTTGGGTAGGTAGTGTTTTTTTGAATCACACCAGCATAGTTCCACCCAAATGAGCCACCAAGGAAAAACTAATAGTAGTTTACATTTCCATACTAATCCCATACTAATATTACAAATGTGAAAGTAACAGTCTGCTACCTTTTTACTGAACTAGTTGTTACGAAATTTAACAGATAGGTAGCCTAGGACCTGAAGGACCACTACTTTTCGTCCTGGATATTTGTAAAAAAAAATGCTAAGTAGCCTCCAAAAGTTAGTTGACATTTTTCCACTTCAGCTGTGACACACCACATTATGATTTAAAATCAAAATCAAAAAAATCTAAATCAAAAGTCATTTATACAAATTTACAGCACTTTTTGAACGTCAAAATTACAAAAGACAGTCCCCCAAAAACGCCCACCCTTCACATAAAATTCTAGTGATCCAAATGTTTGAACTGGTATAGTGTTGTTATTGACTAATTCAACTACCTTCGACTTATCATAAAAAATAATCAAGTAATCCCTTCCTTCATACCTGATTTTTTTTTTTTATTATAAATCATAATGTGGCATCAGTGAACACACTGGTAGTGTTTTACAATTCAACAATGAGGTGTAAGGCAGAGCTCATAAAACATATAAGTAATGACAGATTGTTTGCTTCTTCTATGTCAATGGTGACAACTCAAGGGATCAATAGTTTATCTCCAAGCCAAGATTTCTATGTTGGACCAACTGACCAGATACAATGCTACGAACTAAAGCAGAAATGATACGGGAACTCCTAGTACAGTCAACAGCAAAAGTAGATGATCAAAATCAGAAATTCAATACTAATGAACGGAGTTCGCGTCAGAACTGTGTGGCGTCGAAGTGATTCAAAAGTATGTGATTGTAAATTATACCAAACATTTACTACTAGTACGCCACTCAGTTCTGACGCGAACTCCGTTCATTAGCATTGAATTTCTGATTTAGATCATCTACTTTTGCTGTTGACTGTACGAGAGCCAGGGCTCCTAGTAGAGATGGTTAATAATTATTATTATTTATTTTTCACTTCAAGACACACACATCAGTGTAGCCCTGGCTTTTGTAGATGGAGTTCCTATATCACAAATTTCTAGTTTAGTTCTAAACAGCATTGTATCTGATTTGTGTCTTTGAATTGGAAAGAAAAAAAGTAAGAATTTGTAATCTAAAGCAACAATCAGAAGAATTTGAGAAGTAAAGAAAGAAAGAAAAAGTATTTATTGCGACTCGTACAGGATCATAAAACTAAACTAAACAGAGTTAAAAATAAAAAATTAAACTAATTGTATAAAAAAGTAACAAAAGGAAAAAAAAAATGAAACAGAAAGTCCTATACGAGGCCAAAAGGCTCCTATCTCAGCATGATGCTAGAAGTGACCTATTCTGTGATAACATTTTAGAATCTCCAATTTAACTGTCAAGTAGAATGTTATGTGGCAATATTCCTTTCAACCAGTGTTTGCAGCCAAAAGGCAAAGCTCTGAGCCAGTTCATTTAGATATTATTGTCCAGTCAGGTGAAGATACTTTTTTTGTTCAGCTGACTACATTAGTCATAAAAATATGAAAATTATTTGAAACAAGTAATAACATCACTGATTTCCACAACCTTTAATGTTTTTAACTGCATCCAACATGCACTATACATACATACTGTACACGATAACTTTTTATTACAGAATAAACAAGTTGGATGAAAAGGCTGATTTACAAGTTTTGTATCAAGTCAGCTGCATGTATGATAATATTCGAACATACGTATCACTTGAACTTATATGTTTTGTCTGTAATGAGGTCAACACTCGCGACTTTGCCGAAAAACCGAAACATGATTCGTGTAATCAAAATGTTTGCAAAGACATTCATAAAAGGTCTTACTACCTAAACTCATGGTAGTACTAAAACGCTGCATGTTGCGTAATACCATAATTCATAAAATACATAAATATACAGAGAATTATCAGAGTTACATCGAAATAAATCAAACAAACTCACTTTTCACCCTGAAAAGGCAAAGGGCATAACATAACCTATCACAATTTACTTACGACGCAGAAAAAGAAATAAACTACAGAAAAACGCACTTATCCCAAATATTCGTTTATGAAAATATGCAATGCACAACTAAACAAAACGATCGAACAGTTTTATGCGAATCATGCCGAAGAACCGATCGGAAAAATCACCACGAACGAAATTCCGATTTTCAATAATGCAAAATGTCATTGGCTGTCACTGTCATTGGTTTTCGTTCGGAAACGTTACGCCTCATATTATTTTATTGTCATTACATTTTTTTTTTTTTTTCATTTTACTACAAAATTAAGAACTCAAATATTATTTTAAATGGATTTGACTATTTTTTTCAGTTCAGACTATTCCTTATACCACTATTCACATGAATCGATCTGTAATCCGAATGTTTGTTGAATTCAGCACATGAGTTTAGACCCCATAGCGTGGAAATTTTTCGTCGGTTATCAAAAAAAAATCTTCTGATTCATAGAAAAGTGCAATACCTACGCGGTCAAAACGTATGGAACAGCAATATTATTATTTAACAACCGACGAAAAATTTCGACGCTTTGGGGTCTAAACTCATGTGCTGAATTCATGGTTGCAGTTTGCGCGTCGATGTCCCTGCCACCCTGTATGTTGAAGTCGGTTAAACTTCGTTAATCTACTACGAAAGTTGTATATAATAGGTATTACTACACATATCCAAAAGGTAGGCGCCTTAAACTCGCTGGAAATATGTGTGCCTAAATCTATTCTTTTGCTGAAAATATGCAAAAGGGAAAAATTAAGTGATTATCATTCTCTCCGCATTCTTACTTTTACCATTTTTCATACTTAAACTACTTATAAAACACGAACAAATCTTGATAAAAATTACAAAAAAAAGTGTTTCGACGTGGCACTTCTTAGTGCTGACCATCTATATTACTATACATCCCGTATTATTATTATACTCTTTGCTATACATTTTGGTGCTGACCATCCACCCAATTTTCTTATTTCGATTCAAAAATAGCATAAAGCCTAATTGATAATCGGAATTTTAAAAAAAGGTGTAGAAACTGTACTAAAACTCTTTGGTTTAATTTTCATGAATTAATTTATTTTTGCGTTATGAAATTGTTACCCTCAATTAAAACATTACCATTATAACATACACAGATTAATTACGATTTTTACAAGCTAACATTAATATATACCTACTACATACAATTTATTTTTGAAATTAATCATTTTAATAAGTAACTTACGTCCGGTGTGGTTATGTGAGTAACTTTTTATGGTTCCGTACGTCCAAATGTCAGAAACGAATCACTGTAAAACCGACTCACGTAATCTTGTCTGCCCTACCCCTAGAGCACAGAGTACATTATACTATATGCCCTAAAGTCTAGAGTGTAATTTAAGCCCGCGTAGGCGCGGAGGGGCGAGACGACCCGCGAGCTGAGGATAGGTGGTTTAAACGCCCGCCGTCACGGCTGAGGCTGGTCGGCGTAGCCGGCCAGCAAGCCGAAGCTGCCGTGGTGAGTCTTAAAACCATCTGCGACGATAAGCTCGCGTGGGACCGCCGGAGCCGTGACAGAAGCCATACCTGCTGCATGTTGCATGCTCGCTTGCATGCTCAATGCTTGCTTGCATGCTGCATGCTTGCTGCATGCATAGTGTATGCTTGTTTGCATGCTTCTTACAAGGAAATAAGCCGCGTAATAATAGTCCGTGGCGAAAAAAAAATAGTGTTCAATCAATTTAGTTATTATGGTAAGAAAGACAACATTATTTTAATTATGAATTTTCTGTAATGTGCTATATGAGTCTTTTAATTATTATGGATATGAAATGTATGCCAAAAGATGATTTAAACTGTAAAAAAAAAAAAATAAGAAAGAAAGAAACTTTCTGAGATATGATAATTCTGCCTTTTAATGACTATCGATATGAAATGTATGCCAAAAGACGTTTCTGACTGTGAAATTTCTGCGATATGATGGGTCTACTTTATGGATATGAAATGTATGCCTAAAGATTATTCTGACTTACAAAATTATGAGTTTTGAATGTATGTTATATAAGTTTACGCCAAACGATTTTCTGCGAAATGAAGTTTATGCTTTCCGTTGATATGCAAAATAATATTATGACATAAAAAGTTCTGCTATAAAGGGTAAACCCGAACAGCACAACTCAGCGTGATTGCTAGTAATATAAAAGTCAATGAACGTGAGATTATATAATTATATATTTCAAATTTTCAATTCAAGTCTGAGCTTTATTAGCAAAGAACCAACATTACATTAACGTCGAGACACTAGATTAGAATGATTACCTATCTATAAGAACAAATATGTAACTCTGATAAAACACTAGAAAAACAGCTTCACTTTTTGTCACTCAAGGGATCATAAATTTCAATTAGAGTATTCCCAATAAACCCAATTCTCTTCCAAAACCACGAAACCTCGAAATCAAATCAATTTCTGCAGCTACTTAATCTTCGCCGATTCGGTAGTCATTATCTCCTGTCATCATTGTTATCTGCTGCATATCGGGGTTATCAAGTTACCGATAGCTACAATAATTATGTTTTATGTAGAAGGCCGAGTAAATTATTTTGTTGTTGTAGTGAATATAATATTTATTGAATAATATTTGGATTTGCTATGGCATGCACCATTAACTTTAATAGTGATTCCACTGGAAGTTTTTATGCAGGTGATATTGTGACTGGAACTGTTGTGCTGGAATTGAAGAATGACCAGAAATTCCGAAGTATTTTTTTCAATGTTTATTAAATTTTTAGCATTCAGCTTAGAATACTGGAAACTTTTGAATTAAAACTATTTTGCTTTGTGGTTTTCAGGTATTGATCTCAAAGTTACGGGAACTTGCAAGGCTCAGTGGACCCGGTCTATGGCAACTATGCCGTACATAAAAATCTATTCTGGGAAGAAGAAAGTTCTTAGCTTGCTTATGACCGACATATTCAGAGATCATTGTAATGGTAAGTCTAGAAGATAAAGTTATAAGCAATCTTGCCTTCTCTGTTAAGAATTTATCTTTGGGCCTGCTATAATGTACTACGCTCACGGGGTTTTCTTCATCGTATCAACGCATGATGCGGTATTTATTATAATAATTCCGAAAAATGGCCCACCAACATTAAGGTCATCTTGATTCTTGTATCATTTATTATTGTCCTTATTCACCTTTACAAGTTCGGGGTATCGTATTACGCAGTAACAGGGTTGTGGAGGTCAGATATGCATTCGCTCCATGTAAAATACTGGTATTCAGCTGCATCCGGTTAGACTGGAAGCCGACCCCAACATAGTTGGGAAAAGGCTAGGCAGATGATGATTCACCTATTTAAGTTAAATTATTTTACAGGTAGCACACTAAGGGCCGGTATTCACCAATACCCGTTCCACTTCGCACTGCCAGCAGACTTGCCGTCGTCTTTTGAAAGTTCTATTGCCAAAATAATTTATACTGTGAAAATAAAAAGTAAACCCGCATATAAACTTAAAAAAATGGCAAAATTCAATGTTTTAGGAAATATCAATTTAAATCACGTTGAAGAATTATTGGTGGGTATTTTGAACTAAAAACGTTGTGTATCTTTGCAGTAAAATACTAATAAAAAAACTATTTTCAGATGCCTTCGTTCAACGAATTTCGAAAAACTTTTCGGAATTCAGGAAAATTCACAATTTGTATTAAAACGTACAAGGCGTTTGCACCTAAACAGACCATTCCCTTTGAAATAACAATTATTAACGAAAAGAAAGTAAAAATACGAAAAGTCAACGTTATATTGCTACAGGTAGAGTAAGGAAGGACCTACTTAAATATATATGAATACCTAAAGTTTAAAACTTTTAATAATTTGTTGCTTTCTTTTCAGAAATTACGTTATAGTGTTCAGTCGGGATGGGCAGATGAGGAGAAAAAAATATGCAAAACGGAATACAAGAAATTTTCCCTGAACATAGCCGAGATTTGTTTCTTTGATATGGAAATTCCTCATTTAATACCTTCTAGCTTAAATCTAATAGACCCTATGGTGGACGTATCATATATTTTTAGGGTGAGTAGGTACCTAGGAAATTATCCCAAACGAACGAATTTGTGTACTTAACAGGTTCTATTCCTTCTTCATCCCATAACATTGTAAATAAGAAATAAAACTGCTACTAGTATACGTGACTTCCCTTCAAAGTGGCCACCTGCCAGACACCAACCTTATTTACTTGTCCAGCCTGAGCAAGGCTGGCAGCTATTTATGATACTGGGGGCTAACTCGCTAGGCAGATTTTTGACTGTGGTTTTATTTTGTTTACAGATTCAAGTGATTTTTCCCTTCCACTTAACTTTACAAGATGATATCCCCGTCACCGTGGCGACAGCACCAGTTATTCATTACGAATTTTAAAACTATAAATAAAAATAAATAAAACATTTTTTTGTTTTGATTCTATACCTACTACCAAACACACAAAAGCATAATTTTGAGACATCTTGGCAGTAACGGGGCTTCCATCAAAAGCTTGCCAAAACGGCCAAAATCTACATATTTGGGGTCTATATGAGTCCATGTCTACTGTCAAACTAAGAGGAGGGGGAGGGGTCCTGAGAGGATCGCAAAAAATTTTGCTCGCTTCGGCTCTTCGCTCTTTTATCTTTTTCTTCTTTTTATTTCGCTCTCTCATCATATATTCTTCTAATACTCAAACTTTTCTGCAAAAGTCGATAAAGTAGGTATCTCCTATTTCTGTATAAAAGATCAAAAGAAAACCTAACCTTTGCTAAAAATTTCAAGCTCACTTCTCGCCCTTAAATCCTACGTTGGTTCTTATTACGCATATTAGGGCTGGCGGCCTCATATAATAGGTATTGCCACCCCGGGGCCGTAGACAGGCCACTGTCCGTATCCCTAAAAAAAAATACAATTTCGAAGGCAGGGGCAGACCGCAGACTTTCGGCGGGTTTCTTTCCAGCTGCCAGTCTCATTATTCCACTAGTTAAAACCCAGATGGCGTTACTGGTGCTAGCAAAAAATCTTAGAAGGTTTAAAAAATACAGAAAAATAAATAAAATTAATAATTATTTCAATGACACTTTGGATTGAAAAAAGAAATATAATTATTTTAGTTTTATATCAAAATATTTATGGCTACATTCCAAAAATGCGTAGTGTTTGGTATTTATTTTACATGGCAACATTCTAGGTGGTGCTGCCACCTGGTGGCAGGCTTACCTTTTTGCGAAATCGTGCGAGTTTACTTACTTTTATATTAAATTGTATACTTTTTCAATCGTAATATTAATTAATGTTATTGATTAAATATTTTTAGTTTAAATTAATATTTCTAGAAAGAAATAAGTAAAGTTATTCATCATTTTTACGAATTACTTACAGATCAAGCTTTGTATTGACAGTTTCCCCTTTCCATGACTTTTTTTGAGAAAGCGGAAATGGTTGGTCGGCCATAATCATTCGTGTGGGTCTGTGCTTGTGTGGTTTGGTTGTCTTTACCGGTGCCAACCATTATTTTTAATTAGTAGTAAGTTATGCGTATGAATCCAGACATGGACGATGATGAGAAGGGGTGAGTTTGTTTTCACATATTTTTGGTGTGGTTTAAGGCTGTCCACGACGTGCCAACTATAATAGGTCAAACTGGCATGTTCGCTTGGTGTGTCGCATTTCACGGATAGCCAGCAGGGCTTGTGAGGTAGCGTTACGTACTCAACTTTGTTCCCTGAAAGTATGAATTTTGTTGTATTAACGTTATTTTACGATAATACATGCAAAATGACATAGATGCGAGCTGCAAAATTTCAATTACCCTTTTACTTTATACCGGCTAGCGGGCACCGACCCCAAGCCTCGCCGTGCGACTTGCGTGGTACGATCATGGCAGCTATTACTTTCCCATGCTATATTTTCTCTGATTGTTGTTGCATTTCGTTGCCAAAATTTACGTAGAAGCAGTTTATATAACTGTACTTCAACTTCGAAAGCTGTTGGATGTGGAAACGTCGCAATATGTAAAATTAACCTTTCTGTGACTAATCGTTGCTTTCTCTTATCGGTGATTTCGCGCTAGGGTATTGCGAGCGTCATATTTTATGGAAAATATCGAAATTTTGAGAGCTAGTTCATAGTGAGGTTATTAAGTAGATCAATGTTCGAAGTGCCGCGTAGCGCGATCTCATATACCTACAAGACGCGAAACGTGCTGATTCATTTGCATATGGTTACTTGCGTCGTCAAATTATGTTCATAAACAGTTTTCCTCAATACTTGCGCGGATGCATGTTATTTTTCGCGTAAACACGCTTTGGGCGGTCGCTATAGACGCTTTGATATTAGTAAAACAAAACTCGTGGCCTCCAAATAGATGCATAATTAACTATATGATACATATTGCTAGAGGATCACATCTTATGCATTTTAGTTAATTACAGGGCAATATGTACATAATTTTAGTTATCAAGTTGTGAGTAAATAATAATAAATGCTAATGATTAACTTTCAACTAATTATTTCATATCATCTTCACTTCTATGCTTATTTCACTTGCGTTTTTACAAGTAATCTAAAATGCAAATGAAAAAGCATTAGGTTGTAAATTGTGTAATTAAAAATAAAGTAAGCAGAGATATGTTACACAGAAACCATTCTAAGTAAAACTATGACCCAAGAGAAGTGAATGGATACTTTCACCAATCGTGGTAAATGTGCTTAGTAAGCACTAAATTATTACTCCATGAATGTTCAGAGGCTAGTTCAAGTAAAACTTTCAATATGACTACTGTCTGACAATGTAGAATGGCACTGATTAGATAAACCTGCTGATTATAACTTCCATGTATTTATTAAATATTTGTAACAGTAGAATTTATGTGGTCTGTAACTCGTTTTGCGAGTTATCTTTAGCAAATGCCACATAATGGAATATAAGTAACACTTGAGTTGATCAAGTTTTGACTTTCAAGATAACTGTAATAAACCAGCACACGCACATGTTTCCTATTCTAAGTTGCTCTGACATTTATTGTTGTCATGCTAAGAATTTTGAATTTAATTTTATCATTTGTGAACAAGTATTATTACAAGCAAATTATGCTGTTATGATACAACTCAGCGCCTTAAATTAGAAGTAATTAAATCATAATCTAGGTCTTATTAGGTTTTAAATGCACAGTAATTAAAACACTGTTCAGTTCTGTGTAATACTTGAATAGTACACTTCTATTTTCAAGAGAGCCTTGAAAACAGTTTAATCTATATACTTTACCCCAGTGAACTTTACTAACACAGTATCATTCTCACATAAATATATATTCATAATGAATAGTTTACCATTCAAATCATTAAAACAACAATTGTAGACTTTAAGTACTCAACCAGTCCTTATCATAAACAAAATGGCTATTGGAATAAATTTAATGTAGATAGCAACTACCAAGTAGGTTTTTAGGTCATCTACTCTACTGTATATCTTGTGATTGAATAAAATTCAATTTGTAAAAATGCATAATGGCAAATGCAATCTTTTGAAAGGTCGTTAAATGACCAATGAATATTTAAAACTGCATGAGGGGAAGACAGTAAATTTCTTGAAAGTAAACATGGATTTCGGGTAAGATTTATGTAATAAATAAACAAACAAGTTTTCCTCGAATAAACTTCACCAAGCCGCCCTTGGTAAGAAGGTATTTTCTTATTTTTTAATTAGTATGGTTGTGTCCCGGACAAATGATATTTTTATTACATAGCAAGTTAGGAAATCACAAACAGCTTAGGTAAAACCTAGAGGCTGTTTACCTCATACAAAACACTTGATAATAAAAACAATCTTTTCATGATGTCATGCAGCATGCACTATGACATCTTTTTAATAAATAATTTCTGACCTGTTGATAAGAATAATGAATTCACAGTGAAGAAAACATCCTTTTTTTTTAAATTTTAATTCAATAATAAAAACAAATCTTTGAAATAACAATTTCAGTACCAACTTGTAAAGTTAAAGCTAAGCTTAGTAACTAATATTAAATATTCAAAAGTAAACAAAGGGACGTTTTAATAGGCGTTGTTCATAATTCTAAATGTCTTAACACCCAGCACCCGATTGTGTCGGTAACAGTTTCGCAGGCGGTCCGACTCCGAACGCCGGTTGTCAAGGACTTGAACGTCATTAAAATTCATTACTAAAGTCACTCTCACTACGCTTTAGTTTATTTCGAGCTTCCATGTATTTTCCCGCTGCTTGAAGCTGTTTTCGAGCTTTACGGCTTAAGTTTTCAATAAAATTGAGGGGGAGTGTCAGGAAAGCCAAGGGGTGGTGTAGAATATGCCTTGACCTATCAACTGCCCTAGACAAAATGGCTTTCAGCGGTCGTTAACGCATAGCAAAGTTTGAAATGAATTACGATGAAATACTGAAAAGTCACGTGAACCAAAAATGCCACATGTGGACACGTCATCAGGTGACTTTCATAAACTTTACATTGAATTGAATTTTTTATGCGTTAAAGAACGCGAAAGTCGTTCTATCTAGAGTGGTAGGCGGTAGTGGACAAGCCAACTTAGATTAAATTCGCATAAGTATTTCCTAAGTGCTATAAAATATCTGTATTTAAATCCTTTTGACCCAGAAAACTGTTCGTCGGTGGTCTGTCATGGGAGACGTCTCAAGAGAATTTGCAGCGTTACTTTTCGCGTTACGGCGATGTGATCGACTGCGTGGTGATGAAGAACAGCGAGTCGGGCCGCTCAAGGGGCTTCGGCTTCGTGACCTTCGCTGAGCCGGCGCTCGTCAACGTGGTGCTGCAGAATGGGCCACATCAACTTGACGGCAGGTAAAGAAAAGCAAAAAACAATTGTGTTTTACAGGAACACAAAAAACTACGCAGAGATGCAGGCGTACAACTTGATTCTTTTGTGTTAATGTCATGATTTGATAGGTAAAAACAGGATAGAACCACAACCGGCTAAAGGCAGAGATATTTGGAGTAAGTGAAAGGTAAACTTAGCGGTCCGTAATTTAAGCCGTGAATGGTGAAGATGATGCCATCTCTAGGAATTTCTTTGTAAAACTTCTCTACATTCACTCGTCAAAAGCCAATGTTACAATTAGTTGCCAATAAAAACGTTACTTTAAAAATATCGAGCTCCAATGGTCTTGTTGGGAGATTAGGTTAAGCTTATTAGTATGACTAGACACGAGAAGATACCGTTACTCTTGTGAATAGCGTCAATTTGCCACGGCAAGTTTCTGTTACATTGTCTCTACTTTTCCATACGATTGTTATCTGTGTTGGTACCTACGCGGCATAGTAAAAATGTCAGTACTTACGAGTGGTTTTTTTGAGATATTCATTATGAAATGAATTTCTCAAGAATTCAGATTTCAAACGTTTTCTGAATGTTCGCGTGTTCAATAATAAATCATGTCATGACCTGACAGATTCTCATGATGAAATCATCTATCATTGCAATATAAACGAGAAATCTTTCTAAAAAGACGTTGCATCCACAAATAATTGTGACCCAATTCTTGAAACAGAAATAAACTGTATGTATGGCCATACTCAAACAGACGTTGGTTCACCTGTCAACCTATACATTTTTAATTTTTATTTCAGCTCCGATTAGGCTATGGCTCTAAGGTTAGATCAATGTAACCCAGAAAAAGATCCCTCCTACGGAATTCTACAACTTTTTCAGTTTATAAATTGTATACGAGAATCTAAAAGATAGAAAATGCGCGAGTTTCGGGAAATTTTGACGGTAAAAGTTAATTGACATGGGTTTATGAGGTCGTTTCGCCTCATGCGTAAGGGCCATTAGGCAAATTATTTAGAAAATATCACTGTTTTTGAAAGGCCTTGTTGATTTAATGGATCGTCAAGCACTTTGAACTATGGGCTTCATCTATATGATAGCTTATTCAACATTTATTAGTATAATATAATACCTATATGTATTATAAAATAACCGAACGTTTCAATTTATGACATAGTGCATCATCGTTTCCTTGAAATCAAAATCTTGTCGATTTAATAGATTTTTTATGCTATTGGCGTTACGTGCCATCGTAGTAATTAAAATTGTTAGAGATTAGTTTCCTTATAAAGTAGCTGATTTTGCAACGCACTCTAGAAATAAATCGCCCACTAATAAAAGTCACATGACTATTGTCATATAATTAATTGCAGTTACTTGATGCAAGTCGCTCCTGCACGGTATTGCGTGTAACGGTTCTTTATTGTATTTTTCCTATTTTTAGACCTTCAAGGTCGAATGTTTTATAAGAAATGTGTACGCTACATGTAAGAATGCAATATACTCAAATAACCATATAAGTTATTTAGTATGTATCTTGTTAAAAGTAAAACTACAGAAAAACCAAAACGTGAAATTGGAAATTGAAATTACTGAAGGCAAAAAGTTGATGCATAATTCATAACCTTTTGAATAAAAATGTTACTGTAAAATTATAATGTTACGCTAGTCCAACATAAAGTGTATTCTGCTGAAACTATTTTAATAGTTCAATGAAAATTCCTTCGCGAATCCTTACAGAACACGCCATTTTACTTTGCTAAATATTTTCTGACTAAAAAGGTACATTCCACGAGTCGAAAACTGAAACAAAGGCGGTGGGTGGGTGAAATTGGCCCGAGTATTGACGTGATACCTAAGCAATAATAGAATGACGCTTTTCTTAGTAGCTCAGTCAGAACATAGCTTCCTATCCACATCCAGGCAGTGCCTTCAGTTACATTACTGCTGGTACGTTCAGATGTTTGTGGGACATTAACACGCAAATTAGCATATACTCCTTGTTCCTATGGACAAGAGAGTCTACAAGGTTTGCGACAAGGTTCTTTGCACTCATTAACACTATGATTTAGGAGTGCATGCTTAGTCAGTTTGCGACGTTACGGAGACATAATGGCGCCGAGACAGTTGTTTGTGTGCCGACTTAACTAATTATAATGGCTTTCTTTTACTAACAAGTGTAATAAACAAGAATGAGATGACATTTAGAACTGACAAATTAGTTTATTCTCAAATGAATCTTCAGTATACTGCGTATTTTGATGTATTGTCTGATAATATTTCATGTTTTTTCATCTGCAAGTAAAATAGAGTCAAATTCAAATCATTTGTTTTAAATGGCACAAAAAAGGCACTTTTGAACGTCAAAAAAAAGTATTATTCTAGTCGCCCCTACCAACAGGTAGTTTCGTATGGAGAAGAATGGGCAAGAAACTCCACCGTTAGTTTTTGTTTTTAGTTAGTGCCCAACAGAATCGGCCCCGATTGGTATGAAAATCGCAAGGGGTGTTCAGGATGAATAAATCACAGAGTAGACGGTTTGCATTTTGCATAATACACAGTAGAGTTATGGCCCGAGGGTAAATACATGCTCCGGGATCTTAAATGAAGAAACACGTGTTTGTTGTTAGGCAGACAAGACTCTTTGTCAGGCGTTTTTCTTTTAAATTATACTTATTTTTTAAATTATTTGCCCGATTGCCATGATAATGTTTTTGGGTCAACCGTAGCTTCAGTATCGAACGGGCGTTATTTTAGTCCCAAAACTTGTCACTAAAGTGAGGTTATCAAATTTTGCTGCTATACATTCTTACTAAATTCAAAATCGGCAAACTGCTGGTCAGTAAGGAGTCTACATAAGTAGTAAGACTAAAAAGTAACCATTTCTGCAAATCTTACATTATCGAAAGCAGAAAGTTCTATTTGCACTACAAATACTTTTATCATTAGATTAAAACACCTTTGTGCATAATAACAAAAGTTTTCACATCTGATCAAATATGAACGATCGTATTGTTCAGCAGAGGGTAAAAAACTTACGATTATTCAATAAAATGTGAAAAATTACTATAATTTATAAGATTCAGTTTCATATTACAACTATATTATATTGCACTTGGCGACAAACTAAGAATAATAAAAATGCTAATCTTATGAACTGAATATAAATGGGTGTAGCTCCAGCTGCACAACAGATGAAGACGGATAGGGTTCAATTGGCACTAGAAAGAAGCGGTACCTATCGCCCCATACAATAGTGGCGATACCGCTTGATTTCAATGCAACACGCACACACACAAATAAATACTCGCACTTAAATGTACAACACTAACACGCTCTTTGAATTGATCTGAATTCCGAGGACACATTCGCAACAATAGTTCAAATAAATTCACGCGGAATGTTCATTTATTTTGCCACATCATTGTAAGAAAATATGACATTATTATTTATCCATTCGATGGAATGTAACAGTTTCTAACTGTTATCCAGTCACTAATCACCTACAATAAATGAATTATACATTCAACAGTCGACGACATTGACTTTTATTTGAAAACGGGGTCACTGGTAACAATAGGAATTTCAGTTAATACACCATAGTTTTATTTATCGTGATAAAACTGCAGTATAAACGATTATGCGATCTGATATTTTGTACTTGCATACTTCCAAGCGGAACAAATATCACACCCCTGACCCCGGACTACACGTGCTCGCGGCCACACCCCGTTAACTTGCATGGTGTGTCACAAATGCGTTCCTGGATTTAGTCCTACACAATGCCTTCTGATCCCAAGATAAAGAAATTACTGTACATTTCATTCAATGGGTCTCGATAAACTGGTAACTAGAGGATTGTATTTGGACATTTTCGGAGAATAGGATAGGCAAATAATGCGAAAAAATATTGTAAAGTAATTTTCTGAAAACCTAGCCCCTTAAGGCAAGGGATGCGTGGGTCAAAAAGGTTTGCTTTAAACCAAATGAGTTGTTCTTATATTCTTATAGATAAATAAATGAAAGCCGGTGTAGTATTTTGTGTACAGTTCCTCTATTATAGTGGACTGACAATAGGCTGGGAAAATGCAAAGGATGAATGAGTAGTTGCAGTTTCTTGCTGGAGAAAGATTTAAATAAAAGTTTATATCCATTGAGATAACAAACGCAAAGAATGTTAGTCGCAAATATTGTCTTTCTAGAGACTTCTATGGTAGGATATTACTATTTACAAAAATTACAGACATGAATGGAGTAAGAAAATTTTTTCGCCCGTCGATTGCACCTATCAGTTGATATTGATGTTTGTATTGATGCTTGCTGCAGAGCTAATTGTGTGATTGATTGAGGTCTTGTTCGAACTTAGGTTACGGGAGTAAATTGGCATATTATTCCATGTTTCATGTCAGTAAAGGTGTCGGTTACCTACATAATGTCGTTTTGTTCCCGCTACAGCTGATAAAAAATAGCTTGACCTCAATATTTATCTGCTAAGTATTATTAAAAGTTATAAATAGAATAAATCCTTTGAGAACTGGGCACATTTTTAATATGAATTACCGTTATTAAAAATATGTTATAGCATAGTAGCATAAATAGGCAATAAACTAAATTAATTACATTATTAGAGCATACCTATATTATATCATGTTTCGCTACGGTATCATAACAAATTAACCTATAAACATTTTTATTAAAGAATTCAAGGAAAGCGCAAAATATTATATCTGGGAAATCTTACCTTTTTCAACTTGTTTTCCTTATAAAAACGAAAACAAAAAATCTTCAATATTCGTTATTAGTTTGTTCAGGTAACAAATCTGTTATGTATTCAAAGTTGACTTTGTGGTATTTTTTAGTAAACCGTACGAAAACATAATTTACGGATTTGATTCTAGTCTAAAAACAGCTTTTCGTCGAATTATCTTCCAATATTTTGAACCTCAAATATAAAATAACAAAATCACAAATCAAAATGGCGGTCCACGGCGGCCATCTTGGTAACCTTAAAAAATATAAGCATGGTTCTAAAATTGCAAATTGTTTGATAGGACCATCGACCCGAAGCCGTGCAACCCTCGCACGCTGCAGAAGCCGAAGCGCGGAGGCGGGTACCCGAAGGTGTTCCTCGGAGGGCTTCCGTCCAACGTGACCGAGACCGATCTGCGCGTGTTCTTCGGCCGCTACGGCAAGGTCATGGAAGTTGTCATCATGTACGACCAGGAGAAGAAGAAGTCTAGGGGTAAGTGTCATAGTTAACATCTGCAATAGACTCTTAGATAAGTGTTACGACGGAAGAGTTTCATGTCTTACTTCTTCATCGCAGCTTGCTGTCGAGGTGAGAGGACATGCGTGCATAACGCCGGTAAACAACATTATGCAAATCAGTTAATTTTATTAATGTTCGGGTCATACCTTCACACTATTTGAGGACCTAGTGATAATGACATTGCAAAGCCTCGAGGGCCGCTTTATGAGAGAAAGTTTTTATATATCTAGTTCCATTTGACCAAACACTAACTTACCTTATACCCACTAATAGTTACTATTCATTGATGCGAATAAATGATTCGGAGTAATTTAACAAATAGAGAAAACAGGTCTTGTATAACGGTATTTTTTACCGAAGATATTGAATTTTTGTATATTTTTTTTTAATGAAAATTACTAAAATTTTCTACATTTTATTCTCATGCTTACAGAGCAACGAGTTTCTATATAATATTTATGTAAAATTTTAGCTAATAATATCCACATCCAGGCAGCGCCGTTAGTGCTAACTACTGTCGGTGCGTTCAAGCGTTCGTGGGACATTGACACGCAAATTAGCATATACTCTTTGTTCCCATGAGCAACAGAGTCTACAAGGTTTGCGACAGGTCACTTGTAACAACCGTTTTATAAACATTGTATCTGATGGGAATACTTCTAGAGATAAAGGATTAGGGTCAGGTACTCAGTTAAATAGACAAGTACTTAACGATAACCAAGCAAAGATTAATATGATGTAATATGGCGAATTAGTCATCCAGTTTAAACAGTAAACACTTAGAAATCTGAGACACAATGTAGAAGCAATAATACCAGTTGAACTGGTGCAAAACAAAAGTTCACAAGTTATGAACGGTTTTGCTAAAGAAAAAGCGTTTCGCTTTCCAAACGGTAACACGAGCTAGGGTTAACGCAATCGAAATGATACGACCTCAATCGTGAGCTCAGTGAAAGGTGTCACCCTTCGGGGCGACTTTATCAAACAATTTACGACTTGTGTAATTTGTGTGACCGGTTGTGATCCGAGGGTTGTAGGTACAAATGCGCCGAACCCATCTTTTTATTAGTTCTCTTCATGACGAGAAAATTGCTTCATGAAATAAGGAAAAGGAAGGACCAAGAGGCAGAGCTGTATTATGAGAATATTGACGAAAGAGCATTCCATACATAAACAAGTAAAGCTACACTCACCGGCGCGGAAACTTAGCCACATGTACATTACACGATATTTCGCATTTAAATGTATTTTTGACACCGAAATAAGGGTAGACGCACTTAGTAAATGTTTCCCATGCTTTTAGAACGTGAAATTGAAAACGTCACTACACCAATAAGTTTATTTATAAAATTGGGCACTTATGCAGAAAAAAATACTATTACACTATCAATTTTAAAACACTAAAATTAAAAAAAAAAAACTTAATTGGTTTATTTTCTCTACGTTTTAGTATCGGGTGTTTCCTCCTCTAGCCCTAATAACGGCCTGCATTCGATCTGGCATGCTTTGAATGATGTTTCTAACATCAACTTGCGGTATGCTTTCCCAAGCAGTCAGTGCTGTATTTCGAAGTTGTCTAAGAGTTTCTGGCGGGTCGGAGGTGGACTTTTATCGTTCTTTTGAGCATGTCCCAGATATGCTCAATCGGGTTTAAGTCCGGACTACGAGCTGGTCACAGTAATTTTTGAATAGCAACTTCTTGAAGGTATTCTTCAACGCAATGTGCAACGTGTGGGCGTGGTTTATCGTGCATTAGGAGGAAATGGTCGTGCCCAATATATCCCGAACATACCAAAACATGTCCCTGGAGGACCTCCTCTATGTATCGGGCTGCAGTTAGTCGGTTATCGACGATAACCAACTCCGTACGTCCATCGGGACTTATTCCGCCCCAAACCATTATAGAGCTTCCATGGAAACTCACAGTTTGTGTGGTGGTAATGGATAGAAATCTTTCTCCTCTTCTTTTCCACACTCGCTCCCGACCGTCTGGAGCACGCAAAGCTATTCGACACTCATCTGTGAACAGCACTCGAGCCCGTTGCTCGTGGGTCCAGCTGACGTGTTCACGTGCAAATTGACGCCGAGCTAATCGGTGATGTCTGAGGAGTTCCGGGGCCGCGTGCTGGTCTACGGGCATTTAAATTCACTTCCTCCATTCGTCTTCTCGCTGTACGCTCACTAACATTCACGCCTCTTGCAATTTGGAGCCGCTGGCGTATCTCAACAGCGGTCAGGTAGCGGTTTCTTAAAAGGAGATGGCTAAATAGAAGTATGGACAACTTTTCAGCAATGAATAAACATGGCACCTAGCAACATGTAATTCTGAATAGCTGGATATTAGTATTTCATATAAAAAAAGTTTCAGGAACTTTTAATATCTTTATAATCCTGAAAATGAAATCGTGTAACTCCTACGTCAATAGGCATACAAAAACTGCAAATAAAAGACATTGCTATGAACTTTTACCTAGGCGTTTAGATGTATCTGTGATAATATTGATAATTATTGTATTTTTGCCTAACGACCCACCCCGATTTCGCACGGTGGTACTTGAGTAAATATCTACAAAAGGGTAATTGCACCAAAAACCGTGATACAACGAGCATTCTACAATCCGCGTAAAAATCACTCCCCGCCCGCGTGTATTTAAGTATTAAACTCTTATAAATCCTAAACTACTTATTCAAATGAGTTGAAATAAAGACAGTTTTCACAGACAATATAAGTAGTGGTTGAAATGATGAAAGTATTTGAAAATAAGGATTAATATTAACTGAAAATAAATGGACTCGAGAGGGCGCGCGTTGCCCCAATCAGCGCCCAGAATCCGGCGCTGATTGGGGCAACGCGCGCAAGAATAACACTCAGGCGGCAGGATTTTTCTGACTTGAATTACATTGGTCAATACAACCTACACGAATGTATACCTAAACTTCCGGAAGAACCAATCTACCTACTAGTGACAACCCCATAAAAATCTGTTTGTCAATACATCCGTACAGACAGACTGACAAACAAATGCACCTGGGGGACTTAGTTTAATTAGTATGTGGTGATTGTTAAATCCTGGGAGGACATAAAAGATATTGAAATAAAACAACAAAAATGCGATTTATTTATTTATTCTGTGAATCTTATAAGAACATTATCTAAAAACGTTAGTTTAGGTTATCTGTCCACTTGATCAAATCATTCTGATTGGATGCTAGCCAATTAACACAACCAGAGAGAGAGAGGTCAGGGACAGTAGTTCTGACGATTTAGGCCGAGAAACTGAATATCTGAAAAGGAAGATGATCCATGCTACCGGATGGGCATGTAAATATAAAAGAACACACTGTATTTAAAAAACAATTTATTTACTTGATGGAAAGCTGGATGTGACGTTGGTAAATTCTGTAACATTGAATCGTTTCTTTCCACTGCATTATATACTTCTCACAGAATGGCCACAAGTTATGCGCACCATTGTATGGCCAAATAAACGTACATCACTAGTTGCTTCTGAATTCAGCAGTTCATAGCAAGAATGACAAATGTTGGCATTCCTTGGAACCTAGAACAAACTTAATTACCTTAGTACCCACATGAATTATTTATAATAAATAAAGCAACCAGTCTGCAAGCAACCACGTCGTCTTAGTTTCAGAAAATAAATCGTTTTGATACCTGTTATCAAAAATCGATATAAGTATAGTTTTGATTTGACATTCTAGAAAAGCGACATGACCCGTCCCTAGTTTGTAGTACTGTATTATTATTCTCCTTGAACTTGTCATGTCAATCAAAAAAGCAACTAAGATACTTTTTTATGTCTAACAGTTCAGGAAAGTTCTAGGAAATTATTAAACGCTTCATAATTCATGAACAAATATTTAAATATTACGAGTTAATGTGAGGTTACTATTCATGCTTGGGGCAGTCATTTAGCCATGTCCTTTCCAAGACAATGAAACGGTCTTCGTGAATAGTGGCCTGTCTCCTGGTATCGTTTTAGGGCATACTGCATCAATGAACGTAACGTGTACATTAAGCACAACAGCAACTTCACGCTGTATCAACCCTTGGTCGATTAATGCTACAGCCTGTGCAACCTGTGCTGGTGTTAGCTCCTCAGTTAATCGATAAAAAGCACAAAACCACAATTATTCAATAAGCTAACCGTAAACTTTTACAACACACAAATTTAAACTTGCAACTTAGTCGCTCAAGAGAAACAATTCGGCTAAAAATTAAAAGTTGCACCATAGTGCACTCAAACATAATGAATTACCCTCTTGAACTAAGAGTAAACATTTTTTTGACCTGCACTCATAAGAAACAATAATTGGAAATACTTCAAAGTTTTTGTCATAGCAAGTATTTGCGAGATAAGAGCTTTGCTAAGATTCCGTGCCGCTGAGTGTATTTGCAGTAATATTATCCTAGGTTTAACTTCTTTTGATGTCAGTGAGCTATATTTACACATTTTTGCAAGAACATATCTGATTTGCTAATGTCTTGATGTTTTGAAGCTTTTTTCCTACTTTTCACAATATAAAAACAAACACGATTGTTCTAGGCTTCGGTTTCCTGTCGTTCGAGGACGAGATCTCCGTTGAACGGGTCACTCAGGAGCATTTCATCAATCTCAATGGAAAACAGGTAATGTAACTATTTTTGTAGGTGATTTGAAAACATTAGTTGTTTGCCAAATATTTTTGTATCTATCTCTTGTAAAACAAATAATCACTGAGCTTCAATGAATAAATGAATAAAACAGTTTAATTTTTGAAATACTTGTGCAATAAAACAGTTTAATTTTTGAAATACTTGTGCAATTTTATTATAATGTTGAAGTAATCAGTTACTATTCAAAAAAAATAATACAGTTAAAACTTAGCACTATGTTTTCCTTATAGGTTTCAGATTACAATGGAGTAAATTTTATTATATACTCCTGTATAAAATAGGCAAATTGGTTCCAACCAACTAGCAACCAATCATGTTAGACTGACTCTGTGTCATCATCGTATTCTAATAAGCATGTGTGACGCATGTTTTTTTAATCTTTTCCGGGTGAACGACTGCTGGAATTTAAGAAACGTGTAACTTTTTACGTCGCATTTTAAATATACCGCGAGTAGATGTATGTTTAAAAATAAATAGAAAAAGTTTCGCCATAATGCAAACCACTTCGTTTATTAAGAGGATTCCAGTTGATTGCGACACAAACGAGTGCAATCTTACGATTTATATTTTACAATTATGTTGTTTCGTAACGGCGGACACAAAAATACTGTAAAATAAATGACTACATAGTGCTAAGGTTATCGCTGAAGCCAGTTTCTAGAATTAGTAACTTTCTTGAATATGAGCCCAAATTCTTACTAGGCGTTTTAGTCATAAGATCTATCAAAATGGTAAGTTGACAACTAGATTTTCTTTAACCCAAAACACGTAAGCAGGTGGAGATCAAGCGCGCGGAGCCCCGCGATGGGTCCGGCAAGCTGGGCTCGGGGGCCAGCGGCATGGGCGGCGGGGCCCTGAGCGCGCCGGGCGACGCGCCGCAGGCCGGCCAGTGGGGCCCGCCGGCCGCCGCGCCCATCAACATGATCCAGGGCCACAACGGCCAGATGGGCGGCCCGCCGATCAACATGCCGATGGCAGGCCCCAACATTATGCAGGGGTGAGAACTGGTTTTGATTCGGATTTTTAACGGACGTCTCCTCTTTTGTTATTTTGGCTTGTTTTTTTAAGACGGCTTCTTAAAGTAGAGTTATTCTTTTATGAATGCAAACTGTAATTGCACACTGCCACATGGTGAATTATCTGCTTTTGCAGACAGTTTGTGTCGTTTTACAATACAATTAACCCAACATTTTGCATGCTTGACTTTGTATTTATTGAAAAATGTCAATCGACTTAACAGTGAACAAGTAATTCATTCAAAAACATGCCCTTGCCACATATTTGTTCATCCTTCAAGTTGACTAACAGACCGACTCGTTTTGGAATGATCCAGGTACCAAGGCTGGGGCACTTCCCCCGGCCAGACGTCGTACGCCGGCTACGGCGCGGCGGGCGCGGGCGCGGGCCCCGGCAACTACCAGGGCTGGGGCGCGCCGCCCGCGCCGCAGGCCCCGCCGCACGCGCCCGCCTGGCCCGCCACCAACAACTACACGCAGCACACGCAGCCGCCGGCGCAGGGCTACGGCAGCTACGGTACGTGCGGCTAGCTTCTGTTGGAGCGCGCCCTCTGTCTGCGTCCATCCATAGCACGACCACGACTATCGGGAAGCGACGAGCGTGCGAGATGAACTACGTCTAGCGATAGTGTACCTCTATATACAGGTTTAGAATATGTTTGTGCAGCAGGAGATGGATCGCCGAATACTTTCGTAGTTAAAACCTCTATTTACACTACGTGATCTTTAGGTGCCAATATTTAGGTGATGTATTTTTTAATAGGAACCATTTCTCCCTTTCTCTTATTAAACCAGCCCGATTTAGAGAAAGTGTCCCAGAATATCGCGTAAAGCCTTATTACAGGCTTTCAGCATGAACGATCCACCCATACGTCTTGTGACTGCTGTGTATACACATCCAATGTGATAAAACTTTGAACAGTTGTTAGGTTATATTATATGTTTAGTATTAGATATAAATAGTATGTAGTAGCTATCAACGGGCAGCAGTGTCTTCAACAACTACAGCCTCCTATGGAGACAGACCTATGTCCACTAGTGGACTGCGATTGGCAGCTGATTCTATTATAAACGGAAGTATGAACCTTAACCATAAGTTTGAACAAGTTCACGCAACCGCCTGCGCAGAGCTACGGAAGCTATGGTCAGTACACACCTCTAACATAATAAATTTGATGTAAACAAGTAATCATGTCCAGTGGAGGTTAGGTCACAGTCCCCCGAATATTATCGCGATACTTTAAGACGTAGAGTCATAGACTATCCACATCCAGGCAGTGCCTTCAGTTACATTACTGCTGGTACGTTCAGATGTTTATGTGACATTAACATGCAAATTAGCATATACTCCTTGTTACTATGGACAAGAGTCTACAAGGTTTGCGACAGTTTTACTTTTAAAACCATCTAAAATGATAGATAAGAAACTAATTTCAATTGGAAGAAGGCATAAAGGCTGTTGCATACACACGCAACTCGTTGTCTTCAATTCAAACACATTCATAATATATCATACAAAAGACGACAACTTTGATCAAAATCTTGCAACAAGTTGTCACATCGACGTGTTTTCCAAGAACACATACCAAACATGTCGATCGAGCTTATCGCAGTCTACTAATAGGCTTCAGCCCACACCTCCGCATTTAGTGCAAGTCCTGGTGATTAATGTGATGTTATTGGTGTGTACAGCTAACTACAGCTCTGCGCCGGCGGGCGCGTCGGCCGGTGGCAGCTGGACAAACTGGAACATGCCGCAGAACTCCAACTCTACCGGCTCCGGTGAGTAATGGAACGTTTACACGGTGCTAGTTACTCGACCGAGTGTAGGGCAGCAGATGATAGTTGTTAGGCCAAAGGTACGCGCATGACGAAGGATTCTGAAGCGGTTGCTGACGTGTGGACTTCTGATTTTATTAGACTTAGAATGATGTTTTGGGCGTGGTTTTCATACAGGTTTTTATTATAAGTTATGCTATTATGTATAGCCACATCCAGGCAGTGCCTTCAGTTACTTTACTGGTGGTACGTTCAGATGTTTGTGGGATATTATCACGCAAATTAGCATATACTCCTTGTTCCTATGGACAAGAGAGTCTACAAGGTTTGCGACAAATCACTTGGAACTGCTACGGTCAAGATAGGGTCGGTATTTACCGGAAGATGTGGAATTTTGCTAAGATTGCTGTGATGATTACTGTTATCTAGGAAGCATTGATGACATAAGCTTGTTGTTGTACTACCTATCGCTTGTGATTCTTTCATCAGTTGTTCTATATAGGTACGCAGTAGCAATAGGCTGAGTAGAGCTTGTTTTTCGATTCAATGTTCTGGAAGCCCGTATGTCAAATTCGAAGCATTTATGTCGATTAAACCGTTGACTAGTACTTTTGAATTGTCAAAGGAGTCGATCATTCGGAAGATGAAGCTAGTTGCCCATTCCGAAGCGTCGGTAGGTTCCTATGGAGAAGAACGGGCAAGAAACTCCATGGACACTCTTGAATTTTGTAATGATATGTGAAAAGGATGTGTTGAGTCGTGCGCGGTAGTATCAGCTAGCTCTGCCCGCAGGCTCGTACGTGCCGCTGTCGGAGGGCGGCGAGATGTACGGGCGCGGCGGCGGCGGCGGCGGCGGCGCGGGGCCCGCGCTCACGGGCGCGCTGTCGTCGGCCGCGCTGTCCAAGTCCTCGTCCGCGGACTACTCCACGTACCAGCAGTACCCGCCCGCCTACCAGCAGGACCAGGTACACGCGCAACAATACCTCACACAACACGCCGAATAGACGACACACATCTAGCCATAGAGACACCGACCTATTATAAGAGCGAGCGTGACTCGATACCGCTCACCCTTTCATACCTAATGAATATTTCATGTTTCAGAGTTTCTATTATCATCTTGTGATTAACCTATCGAACACGCTCAGCTCTCTTCTTGACCATCAAATATTGTTAAACAAAATTATCTGCTTACGTACTTGCGATACTGGCGAGAGTACCGTTAAAACCGGTAAGATACGAATACTTTGATTTTTTTGAATATCCGCCAATTCTGGCGTTTTGACTAGTTTCCATTTTCAATGTAACTGCAAGTCTTCACGCGAATATATTTTCAAAGATTTTATATTATAATGTCTTAAAATTCTTGATTATATAATCTAGAAGTCAGTATCTCATTTACTTAGCCCTTTCTAGTTTTGTTATTTTGAGAAAATTTTAATTTTACGTGTTCCGAATCACAGCCGAATTATACTGGTTTATGGAAGCAATTATGCTAATGTGTGACCAAAATGTATATCTTAATAACCTACTGTGTACTGTTTGTAATGAAATGTAATGATCTTGTGGTACCTACAGAGGCAGTGTTAATATTATTCCAAATATTTCAGTTCTGATTCGGCTTTCCCATATAATATGACATGATAAAAGGTGTGTTTATAATTCAAGAGTCGCCAAACAAACAATGATAATCGATCACTCGGCGAGGTTCGGTCGTTGACCGATCATTCAATGAGTATTCTACTAAGCCAGGAGATAAATGCGAATTCTTTCTTCTGGCCTAGTGTTGTTTTTTAAACACATCTTACGTCGTTTTTCGTGCCTTTAGCGTTTTACCTAGCATGAATCATTTTAGCATTTTAGGCTATAGCTCCGGTGATGGTATGGTAACTGCTATAAACACGACATTGCAATTTTGGGTGGACATTTCGAGGTAAAGAAATACATTTTTATGCATATTTTTAGACTTGTAAACACTAGTTGACAAGAAAATCTGTAGAAGTATTTGCTATAAAATCATGTATGACAATTTATTAAAACTCCGATATAAAAATGTGTTTTTCCATCTCTGTTTATGCTTTGGCCACATGCAATATGTTCCGTGCCCACATTGACACAGCGCCGCGTAGATATGTTTAGTACAGCAATGTAACATAGGCTTGTTCATGCGGGCTTGTTCCTCGTTTCTGCTTATTTAGTTTGCAAATGTTTGCCTCATGTATCCGTTAAACATATTCGACATTATCCAAAACAAATGGTTATTATAAAAAATTGAGACTACTAAGCGTTAATAAAAAAAAAGTGAAAACTCAGAAATTATAATAATTTAGAAAATATGAATACTTTGACACGTAAAACTTCTATTTGGACAATCTCCCGTAAAAACAAGCTGTACTACAAACTACAATGATATTACATTAACAAATAGTTGTGGTAGCTGTGTCAGTGGGCCGCGTGAAATAGTTAGCGAGACGCGCTCGAATGAAATCTAACGGCGAACGGCGACGCCACACTACACGAACGTGTATGGCCTCGTCGACTGTCGCATTGTGTGAAACAAGATATTGGATGACTTTGTTTTTGTTTGCCTACCTTTTGCATTCCATCATCCAATATCGAAATCGCAAACAATATTTTTAACTATATCTTGGATGCCAACCTTGTCCTTACGCTATTTTTTATTTTTTGTTCATTTTCTCAAAATTTATCTATATATTTCATCATTACCAAATCCAAGGTACGGTTTTGTGTTGATGTTTGTCGCCCATAACTTTTTGACAGCTATGGACGGTAGTTACACAAAAGTACAGCCAAGTTGACCATCGTATAATTAGTATTATTTGCTCATCACCTCGGGGCTTGCATCCTCCCTCCCTCACTCCTTTCTCCTACGCTTTACTCTATGATTTGTATCCTGCATCTACCTTCGTATTAGTATGGCGTGGTAACGGTGTGCCCGACAGCATGAATGACCATCCGACATTATTGTACCTTGTGTCACTAGAGAATGTTTGTGCGCGTGTGTTGTATGAATGCATAAAAAACTCTCCGTACTTCTTCATAGTTCAATTTGGTTGTACTTGCAACAGAGTTGTTTGCGATTTGAGAATGAATGGACATGACCGAACGTTCTGGTGAGCGAGTGATATTCAGCGAAAACATTGCTCCACGAACGCGAACAAAGGAATCGCGGCTAAAAGCAGCATGAGTTGATAGTATAGAGCCATTAGTTTGCCACCCCTGCATCCGTGTGCTGTGTTCGAAATGCTTGTTTATATCACGATAATGTCATACGCGGCGACGACGAAGCCCACTTATCTGCATGTTTTCAGTGGCGAGATTAATGTGCGATGTCTTTTTGATTTTACGAGCTATGCTGCGGTACCTAAAGAGAGTAGACGCGGCGCTGTTCACGGCCGCCTCTCGTGGCCGTAGTTGACAGTCGCACCGCTATCCATAGTGAAAAATCAAGAAGATTAGTGTTGTTGTCGAGTTTCGCTGAAGGTCTCTCATCACCGACCTCCAAGGTTCCTTCCCGCCTCTCCTCTCCCGTCCTCCTTCGCCTAAACTTTCATCTCGCCCTTGGGGATAGTCACACGCTTTCGCCCGGTCCATCTTCACGCGCTGCGCTACTTACATAAACCTGCTAAAGATCCAGTTAAATTGTGGCGAGTGGGACTTTATTGTCTTGTTCTTCTTTTCCAGTTGGTCGATCAGGGCCCACAAGAGTGGCTCCTCCAGAAAGACAATTAGAGATAAGGGCGGGTATCGGATGAGGGAATGTCGCGAAACACTGGGGATTTCTCACTATGGACGGTCGGTTGTTGCGACGATAATGCGCGCTCATCATAAAGGCATCGCACCGCACTAGATTATAAGCTTACCCTTAGTTCCGTTCGATATTCATATATAATATTGCATTTTGTAGCCGTGCGAGATGATTCAATCGCCTTGTTTCATCTCAACACTTGTAAATTGGCATTTAAAGTACAAATTAGTAAAATTTGGATTTTCTTATATTGTTACAGGTTCATTAATAGTTAATTTTATCGATAAAAATAATATTAAGAGCTGTACTTTAAGTGTTCAGAGATGAGAATTCGTCTATTCTGTTAAATGTAACCAGAGTACATTATTTACAAAATTATGTTATTCAAATAATGTCATGGAGCATTTGCGAATGCGGCCCAAAAATTTTTTTTTTTCATTAAATAAATAGAACGATCAGTATAAACTAAATAACATGGAGTCCTCTCATTTTATGCTCCATGACGGTTCAAGGACGCATCGTAGCTGAAGCTCTGCTCAGTTTAGAGTCGAGAGAGCTATATTTTGATACCGAGTAGAGCACGTAGAGGACGCAGTAGCGGTACGCTCAGGCTTCAGCTGGATGCGCCCGCTAACGTGACGGACTGGTAGGGCTCGTCGTACGGCGGCGCGTCGCGGTACGCGGGCGGCGAGTACCCCGGCGCCGCGCCCGCGCAGCCAGGTGTGCACCACCCGCACCACGCGCCCAAACACTTCGGCGCCAGCGAGTTTAGCAAGGAGTGGCCCGCCGCGTAGGCGACCGCGATCCTAAACCATACACTCTGAGCTAGCCCAACATCCGGATAAGTAGTCCATTCATTATTGTCCTCTGCTCCGTGCGCACACGACCGCAGTGTGGTTAACTACAGTCGTATCGCTCACGTTGATATACACAATTCTTTTCTAAAGGTACGTAGAGGTAGGTAGCGTGAGTTCTGTAGTTTGTTACGCTGCGATAGCCACACGCAGACGTCGACCCACCTTCTAGTACGCACTTGTACCAGTAGCATTAGTCCCTTGACGCTTGTGAGACACGTGATCGTGCGTTCATAGTAGATGTAGCCATTCCGCTTTACGTTTGATCGACACAAGTGCGCGCTCGAACGGTTGTCATCCTTTCAACGGTTGCATTCGATCGACTCCATCTATCGATTCTAACTTGGTCGATATAACTTATAACTACTAAAGGGAATAGGGATAGCTAGTATATAACCGTTTTAATAACGCATACTCCCATATTATTGACACGACGATTTCATATACCTCTGGTAAACTTCCCATTAGGTGATAAATTTGTAGTTTTGTGTGTTTTTGATTTCACGAACAAAACGACATTAAACGTGGAAAAAAAATGATTATACAATGCAACAAATTAATATTACTGACTAAAGTTTAATGGTAAATTTAAATTAATTGCATACGATTATCTTAAGCCTATAAAGGCGGTTATATAATTAAAGTCACCGACGACTACATTAACACAAACCCACACGCGTAAGTAAGCGTTAATTTTAATAAGTAAAAATATAAAATAGTTGTAACAAAACATTCAAAACTATTAGGTGTTAAAACTCTTTTGTCTACTAATTTTAATAAGGTACTCCCACACTTTCTCGCAACTTTTGGCTCTCGGCCGTCTCTGAACGCTACTATGAAGGAATGATATTATCCACTCGATAGGCACCGTCCACACGGCGGTGCAAATATCGCGGCTCTGACATGTCTCGCCCAGAAGTTTTCGCGACCCCTCTTCTAAAGCTAAACGATGCTGTCATAATGCGTGTACACAGTTTTATAATTAACTTTGCTTTTAATATTCTATTTGGATGTGGGTTTTTTGTGGAAGATTTATTTTTACTTCACACATTTCGAATGTTTTAATATTTTTTGTCGGATTTCTAAAGTGATTTCTTTTAATAATGTCGTGTAGGTGCATCGTTGTAACATGTACCGTCGCGTAGAGGCGAGGCGCGCCCGTGCCCGCTCGCCGCAGCTCGCTCGCGTGACGCACATTTGACAGACACTGTTAAACAAGGCCAATTTAGGGAAAATGACCTAAAAGAACTTAACTTAAGCTAATAACTTGTATAAATATTTGGTATATATATCGGTATGTATGTTTAATGTTAGAATTTTGGTTATTTACCACACACTAGACTTAGGAAAACGGTAGGCATGTAATGAGGTAATTATGTGTTAATATTAAACAAAACATAGTGACTGAACGTGATTTTAATATTTTTAATTATTCCCGTTTTTAAAAAGGGAACAATTCTGTATAAATATTCGTAATTTTAATTTGTTTTCTTATATGCATTTTAGTTTTTTATCGCAAGTTTTAAGTTGATACTATTATTATATGGAATTTATACTTTAATGAATTAAATTTACCTGCCAAATTGTTAAACGAGCAAACGATATTGTCGTATGTTAAGTAATGAAGCTCAAGCATTTAGGATATAGTTCGGTACGTGTCAGCGCGCTCGCCGCGCCGCACCCCTCGCGCCCTCACCATACATTTGTACATATATATACTTACTTGTGTGTAAAGCATAATTTTAATCGATTCTCTCGTCACATAGTTTTAAAGTTTTAATTTATGTGATTGCCAAATATTTTTAAAACTGTATAGAGCTTTCGCCGGCCGCTACGGCCGCTATGTTAGTCGTATCATAATATGTACCCGACGCGCTCGCACGTCGCGCGGCCGCCCCGCCCCGTTACAAAGTGAGTTATAATTTAAAATAACATTGTTAGATTAAATTTAATGTTAGTCCTTTACTGTACTATATCGCTCAATCGTTTGACCGATCGACTGATTAAAATTTTAGTGATAAGCTAAGTAATTAATCGCGGGACAGGGAGGCGTCCGCGCGGCAGTCGGGCCAGCGCTCGCGCCGCGTCCGACCATTATTTGTTGTAATTATCTTAGAGTTTACGGCCCTACTGATAGACTGCCCAGCGCCCGACCACAAGGCGGGAGTTGTTCCTTTAATTTTAAATAATAGAACCGCGCCGCGCCGCGCTCGATAAGATTTGTTAATAAATGTTTTAAATAGACGAATTGTTGAAGATTACATTGAATGCATAATTTGATCGTTTAGAATAGGGTTATTTAAGATCGCTCCATAAGTAAAGTATAATTTATCTATTGAGGAATATTGTGAGGTGTAAGCAAATTTTATAAGTGACTAGCGGTCCGGGGCGAGGGGTGCGATGTCCCAAATTTAACGGTAAAACATAGTGAAGAAGCCTTTTACATTGTGATGTTCATAGTTAACGCGCATACATTTCTTATAGCTCTTAAAGTATATAACATTACAGACTCGACTGAGACTCAATCAGTATGTAGGAAAGTGAAACTCGTACCTTATAACAATATAATGAAATAATATAAACTAATCGAGGTCGGTGCCTGACTGCCCATTAGGTTACGTGTAGATGTGCCGCTTTGTACCGCTTCGTTTACTCTTCGTTCCTATGTTAGTTAGGTTAATTTGTCTCGATTCATTCCTGGTTAATTTTATCGTACTCAGCATAGGTAGTGGTTCGTTCGTTTCGGTTTCACTGTCTCGTATCGCTTTTACTACTTGCATTTGTTCGCACTAACCCGCCACAGCCGGTCACAGCCCACAGCCCGCGGCTCCCGAGGCGCGGCCCCCTCGCACATGTTCAGTTCGCATAATACCATTATGTTCCATTGTTTCGATTACGTTTTAATACTTACTGTAGGTTTAATGTACATCCACCGATGATACGAACGAAATTGTTCACATCTGTTTTAATATTAGGAAACGATGCCTTACAAAAAGTTAAGTGAATATATAGATGATTTATAATTATGTTATTTTCAGTGATAACGATTAGCACTAAGGTGTTTAGAAACGGGCTCGGCCCCGCACTCACAAACCTTTGGAACAATTTAAGAACTTAGTTTGTAATGAACCATCGTGGCAATCTTCTTATTAACATAAAGAATATAATTTATTTAAATAAAGTATAATATGTATTAGAAATTTTAGATTTACTCAACATTAAACTTAGTGCAAATTATTGTGAAAAAATCAATTGAGACTATTTATATGGGTTTTAATTATTATTATATAGGAGAAGAACATTAAATATTGGATGAATTTATTAATTAAAAATAGTTAGCAAAATACAAATACGATAAGACTCGTTAGAGGCTCGTCTGTCAAATGTGGTGTTCATGCGTGCGCGCCGCTCGCGCGCCCGTCTCTATGCGGCCTCGCGGCTGTGTGATGTTGTACATGTAGGTACACACCCTTCCACTGTATGCTTTGTACCACCGTGACTACCGTGAGTGACCACACGTGCATCCTTTGCATTTTAATATTACACTTTGTAATATCGACGTACGTAAGATACGCAGCTGTATCTTGTAATAATGTTTATGAAATAATATTTTAATCATGGCTTAACTGTAGTACTGTTGCGTAGTTAACCTTTCGACTCTTGTTTGTATTACTTTATATTATAGTGTACGTGGTTTTTATATGTGTATGTTTATTCAGTAGTATATAAAGGAAACAATGTTTTGTGTAAAAGTGTATTTTGGTATAATGATAAAAGTAACGTTAGCGGCACCGAGCACGGCGCGGCGCGCGGGCGGGCGCGCGCGGGGCCGTGCTAGTATTCATTAATAAATTTATGATCGTAATTGACTAATTATACAAGACCCCTAGTGTTAAACGTTAGATTAGCAGTCGACTCATTTTAAGTTCACTGTTTACTCGTCTTATAAAATTAATTCATTTGCATTTAAATGTATATCAGGGACGACACCAGCGTCCGTCTTAACTGTAGTCTTTTCGAAACTTATTTTAAAAACAATGCAGGTATTATTAAATATAAAACCTCATATTTATACTAGAATTTAATATAAATGTAATTATTGATCCCGAGTAAAATAAATTTCACGGGCTTTACAGTTAATTATAACATTAATTATTATAAAACCTAGGGCAAGTTGTTATTTATTTCTGTTTTAATTAAAAAATTGATGTTGATTATTTTTTAAACTATTATTTTCTTTATAGTAAATAAAAGTACATAATTCTCGATCGATTAGAAACAAAATTGTTAGGTGAACTATCGACTGATGTACAATATTTAAAGTAATGTTTACTTACAAACAGTACCTATATAAGTTTAATTTACACCGGCCCACTACGGGGCGGCGCTGTATTTATACACACTTGTATTAATTTCCTAAAATGTAATTAATCGGAAGCGGCGACCGCGACCTAGCCACAATCTAAGCATGTTACAATTGTAAGACTATTATCTAGATTTGTTGTAATCTTGTAATGTGTAATCTACTATACTTAGCCCTAACGCGCCGACACTTGGTGAAGCTAGCGGGGCGCGGGCGGCGAGCACTGCCCGTCGCGCGCGCCCCACATAAGTTACTTTATGTTCGTATAAAAAAGAAAATTATGATAGACTTTACACGTGCGTCCTTATTGTTTCTTTTTTACGATGATTACCTAATGATAATTAGTTAATTACGGTTTTAATTATTAATTTTAACCGAAGCACTAAAGTAAGACGAGAAGCTTGTACGCGATGATTTATTGATGTAATAAGTGCTATCACACTACATAACACTGAGGTCTTTCGGAGTAGAAATTATGCATTATTCATATTAGGTATTTTGGGTATATATATTTAGTGTTAGATTTAACTGGTAAAATAAGTATGTAGTTTATAATGTAATGGAAAGAAATAAACACTTTGTCGTAGTTTCCTATTATTAAGCTTCTTCTATCTTAATGGATTAAGTAATTACTACTGGTTGATTAATAAAATATTAATATTACCACATGCAAATATTTGAGATATCTTATGATGAAATATATATCTACTTTAAGGACATTATAAAACGTAGATAATTAAAAGAAATCAAAAATTTCAAAATAAAATGGCATTTTTAATGTTCGCTCACACACCCCCAACCCCGTAGTAACAATACCCTCCAGCTAGGTTCTGAGCAGATATCATAATTTTTGTTTTTATATTGTGGCATTATAGTCGAGAAACACATTCAGTAGAGCATTCATAATAGTCTTACACAAACGGCAATATTGACATACACGAGTACACATGAAACGATAGAATTTGCCGTTTCCATTAATTATATTGTCATTATATGGACAAGTATACATTTATAGTATGCATACACTCTTTGCACATAACATTCTCACACGGTAACGTATGATTGCACCTGCTACATATCTATATCTAATCCTATTTCTACTACATACTATACTATTTTTATCCTCTTTCTGTACTGTCGTTAAATTTTCAAAAATAATATAAAGAAATAGTACAATACATACTAAATGCTTATAAAAACGTTAGGCAGTACGCACTAGTCTCATGCTCGAAAAATAATCTAATTTTGTTTTTCTAATTTGCAAAGTAAATAATCTGTTATTGTACCTGGGACCTCGCTAATAAAATAGGATCTAAATTGGCACAACCAAGTTAAAACTAAACAAACGCCATAGTGTTGAAATATATGAGTTACTTTTGTATATTTTGACGTAGCATCCAAATAAAATAACATGACTGACTATGTACGGCAGACGGCGATGGTGTGGGCAGTAATGCAGGCAGTCCCAAGTATGTGAACGTCCCACAGATGTCGGACGTCGTAGGAACGCCACCACAGGTCCTGAATATCCCTTGTTATCTATAACAGTCTACTGCTAAACGCAGGCTTCTCGCATACACTTCTTAAACGGCCCAGAGCCTTGCATCCATGATTAGTCCCACGAAATTTAATAAAGCTCGTATCATACGGCACTTTGCAGATTTATTACATAACGGGACGCCACAGATAAAAAACAAACTAAATGACACCGCGTTCTTCTTTTGTTCCGTTGTTTACAAAAAGTTCTACTTAGTGACGCTAGATGGCACATTGTACAGACAATCATTTTCATTTTAAATGTTACTAAAAGTACTTTCATTTAATCCTAGTAGTCTTTGTTGACTTCGCCCATGTTCATATAAGCTTTAACGATCAGCATTAATTTTATATATAATCGTTTTTTATATGGGCTGAGTCGTCGCAGTATGCAGTAAAATTATATCAGCCAAATGCCGTGTGATGAAAGCTTGGTTTACTCTAAAGGCAGACTTTTAAAACTTGTGTTCAGAATATTCTCATATATTTCCCATTTAAGAATTAAGTTTTTTATACATGCAATATAAACAGAGTATTCAACAGGTCCCCATGATGTATTGCGGAGGCATGCTGTCGCCACAGCCGTCTTTTTGCAATGTGTCGGACGTATCTGCGTCTGCCTCAGGTTTCCCCTTTCCTTTCCCGTGACCACTCTCCACTAGCTATGTAGCCCTAGTACTCTAGCATTAGGTAAATAAGCATAGACATTATTTTAGGGATTCATTTAATATTTTTTGTTGAATTGACACATGAAAGAATTAGAATTGATATTTGGAGGCATTGAATTTACTGTAGAAAAATAGGCCATAGGATACAAGGGTTCTGTGATCGTTTTTACCCTACTGGGGGTAATTTAAACTCGAAATTATCTTGAACTTAACTATGGCAAGTTTGATCACAATACCTTTTTGTCCTAAACCTAAGTTGAACGATTACCATACTCAAACCCCCCTGGTGTGTGGATAGTGGTGCGTGGTGCGGTAAGTTCCATTTTATTATTTATTAATATTTTAACCAAATTAATTTGGGTATCAGTAGATTTGCTTATAAATGTTGCTATGAAATATTTTTCACTCTGTTGATGATAATACTAATCGTAATTTTGTATACCCAGGTGATGACTATGAATACACTGGTGGGTCAGGCGACGGCTACCAGCGGTCATCGAAGCGCGGCTACCATGGATCATCATCAGGCGGCACTGCATCTGCTTCTTCCTACCATCCTTATCGGCGTTAATGAATGAGCTGCGTATCCTCGCAATTCGTGCGAGCCTGGTAACTTACGTTACACTTGTCAATGTTTGTTAGTCTACGAGGGTTTTTTTTTTTACTTGCATTCCGGTACTATAGTATATCTTATTATAGATAGGCTTAGAACGTTATTTTTCTCGCATAGATTATTACAATTTATTTGTAAGCGCACCTCCTACACCGTCACTAGATGTCGTTAAGATAGTGCGGACTGATTTAATTTTAACTCTCTTTTTATACACTTTGGACATAACTAATAACTAAGTCTTCGCAACTTTATATGCTATAAAGTTCTTAAGTTTATATATTATAAAAATTAGGCTAACAAACCAGCTCGTGCGAGACTCCGTTTATTAACAAACATTGTCGTTTTTACTTGTAAAATATTATTATCTCTTTTTCTACGAACGCAATCATTGAGTTTGTAAATTATTTTTATTGGAAAAAGTCTAACAGGAACGCCTGTTACTTGATCGATTTAGTTTTTTGATAAAATTTACTTTTGACTTGAACCATTTCTTTGACATAATATTGGACATGCATCTTACTACACTAGCGTGAAGTATGTCTTACGTCATCCATTTGACGATTACTAGATAATAAGAATTTAATAAGAGGCGTCCCTTTTAGAGGGTTTTCCGAGTTATTAAGTTAGTAGATTAGTTTTTTTCTTTTGGAAATATTTGTGTAGTGTGGACTGATTGGGTGCGTCAATTCAGTGAGCTTTTTTAAACTGAAAATTCTCAGTTGTAATATCATTCTCAGAGTTTGGAGCATTTTATTTTACATAGCCATAGTTCCCAAATCTGATCTTTAAGCATTCTAATTCTTTGGTTACAATTTTTTGGTTACAATTCATTCTAATGGTTACAAAATTTTGTCTATAATCCTTGGCTGTATGATAACTAATGATAAGGTATGAAATATATGAGTATTGTATCTATCCCGTCTTATACACCAGCCAGTAACAATTGTTATATAAAAAATTGCTCAACGTTTCTATGTACGTTTCTGGGAATTATTTTAATCTCTTAAGATAATAGTTTTAATGATCTATCTATCTCCATTGTAAAATAGTTGTTTTATCGACGATTGCGCCAAAAAGTACCTCGTCACTTTTAATTTTATATGAAAATCCTAAGGTGGATTACTTTTAGGCATGATTATTGCATAACTATACCACCGCGGGCGATGTCCAAATGAGCTTGTTTTTCTATTTATTAGAAACAAAAATAAATTGACGTATTTTTCTAATATTTACTTCTAGATGATAGATAGGATAACCGACCATACAAAATGGTTATAAAATTAACTGTGACTTCAAAGAAATCATGTACATACCGAAATAGGTATTGTTGTTAATATGAGGCATTTATGACTAAATTCGAAAATACATATTTTCCGAGTTAGGTCCGTGTTGAAATGTAATGAAATTGCGTTGTTTTCATGAAAGAGATTAATTTCATGTTGGAACTTGGAAAACATCCGCGCCGTTCGGCCCCTGAAACAATTTTTGTTGATACTGTTCTCTCTTGAAACGTGTATTTTTGTTTAACCTTAATAAAAATACTAAGTACTTTAAGTTTTATTTAAATTTATGGACAGGACTGTCTAGGTATCCTCCTCCTGTAACTGTTTAGCTCTAATTTTTTCGTAACACGAATACAGGTATATAAATTAATAGATGGTACGATTTTTATAACAATCATATTTTTATTTTTGAATCATTTTAAATACATTTTATAACTCGAATAGGTAGGCCTTGTTAATAATATTTAAATAATGTACGTTTAAAATTTAATGACATCGGGTAAGCACAATCGAAAATAGATCAGAAGTTACAAATGTATGTAATTAAAATTAATGTTTATAATTTTAGCGATGTAATATAAAATAGAAGTTAATGTACATTATTATAATTATTATAAATCGTTTAAAGTTGGACAGGTATTACAATAGGTCAGATGAGTTTAATTTAGAAATTACGTCTAGATATTTAATCTAATATTAATGTTAGGCTCTAAAATTAAGAGGTCATTATACTTTTAGCACACATGAATTATAAATATAGTTTAGCAGTTCAATACTCTGGACCATAGAGATAATGATTGCCACCTACACTTAAGTTAATGTTTTGGCTTAGATTTTATACGAAACGTGTTCTTTATAATAAATTAGTGTTACGGAAATTCTTATGTAGAGAATCGTCTAAATAAATTGTGTAAATTTAATTTCCACATTATTTTATTACAAAGCTTACACTAGGATAATTTTAATCTTATCTCCAATGGACAGACAAATCTTTACTCAATAATTTATTATTAACCTTTGAATTTAATATTAACGCTTGTGGTTGCGTTTCTTTCCTTAATTACAAAAGCGATTTTGGATGTGCATATTTTCAAATGTCTGGAATATAATCCTACATTGCATGAATTCTATAATGTGCCGAAATATTTTGGAAACTTACTGTTTTAAATTGATAAGCGGACCGGGTAAGGCACTAGGACAGAAGCGAATATTTATATCAGATGACGCTAAGTGCTTAGTTGGAAATTGGAATTGACTATATTGTTCCTTCGTAGAGAAAGGCACCGAATTTAAACTAATGATACATTTAGGTACTAGTAGCATAGCTGGTTTAATTTACACATTCAAATGTTTTGATATAGGCCATATCAGTTACTCCTACATTTACCTTTGATTTGGGGAAAAACGGGATGGGTTACACACATTTATGATTCAATTTTAAATCGCCAATAATAATAAATTATCTGGAATACAAAGAAATTACCAACAATTATCATCAATGTGGCAAATAATCGATTTTCGTCCACAATTTGACGAATAAGCCTAGGCTTGAGGTAGCTGATCCAGGAGCATCGCATCGAATCTAATGGCGCTTTGGGGGACTCATACGGATCAGGACTTGTCCTTGGGTAAGTACTTATTATTTATTACATCCAGAAACTACAAAAGCACGGACACATATTTATGACATAAAAACGATAACACTCATAATGGAAACACTCAATAAAATATATAAGCTTGAGTCAAAGTCAATTCCGCCGAGTAAATTTGCTCGGTAGCGCGGGTATGGGGCGAGTGAGAGCGGCTGTGGTGGCCGCGACGGCCGGATCTCATGGCGCGTTAGCAGAGTGGCGCCGCGCCGTGCAGTTGGCGCACTCGCAGGGCCGTGGCACCGCGTCCTCGGGGAGGTGCGCGTGCGCAGCGCGGTAGCACAGCTCACGGTAGCGGGCGCAGCCTGGAATAGAACAGGGGGCTTAGGAACTGGAAATCCATACTTAATATTATAAATGCAGATGCAAGACTTGACAGTTACCTTTCACGCCTTAAGGCTGAACGGATTTTGAAGAGATTTGGCACAGACCATGACCTGGGTCAAGACATGTTTTATCCTGGATGTATGTGAGGAGTTTTCCAATAGTGACTTGGCTCAGAACTAGAAGGAAAGCTAGTGTCTAACTCGTATTCTGACCTGTGCCCTACTGCTTGGAAAATTTTAGACAATCCAATGAATTCTTGTCGATGTTAAACAATTTCTCCACGGACCTACGGGTGGTATAGGTACCTACCACGACACGCGCACAGGGCCTGTTAGCATTTGCTACACCTGGCACCTGCTACGTGGTTATATACATCTCATTGAGGCTATCTCTTTGCTGAATATATTATAAGGTAATCAGAGAGTAGATAATTATAACCTGTGGGTGGTAATGCAAGCCGTGTGTCTGCTGCGAAGCCGCGCTGCGCCAGCCGATCGAGAAGAGTGCTGGCTGACCATCACCTCTCACTGTCGTGCTCCACCCCTGGAACATACCATAGATTTTCTTTAATAAAAACTGTGCGCCCAACCGATGGATTTCCCATCGGCAAAAATGACAAAATTCCATACAAATTTTCAACCCCTATTTAGCCTCCGGGGATGACTTTTCAAAATTCCTTTCTTAGTGCTAGCTTTTGTTATTTGTGGAACTTTTTTGCTCAACTTTATACTTCCAGACCCAGACCCAGCGGTTAAGGCTGTGCGTTGTCTGTCAGTGCATTTAAGAATTTTATTATGTAGGTAGATAATTTGGAGCCATCCATCTTCTTGACTGGATTTCTTATCACATTAGACCTTAAAACAGAGAAACTAAAAAAACATTAACGAACCAAATTAAAGAAAATTGTAACAATTCGGCCCTAATTTTGGATCCAAAAGTACCTGCATTCCATAACCTATCTCAAAAAGGATTCTGTTCACATGTGGAATCCAAATTAAGTGAAGGTGACATTAGGGGTGCGGCCTGGATACTTTTCAGCAGCGATGTGTTGGCGCCATACTCCCGAAACACTAACAGCTCTAGAGAGTAAACATCTATCGCCTGCGGATGGTCTCACCTTCCCCCCCCCCCCCCCCCGACCTAAATTCAACCATCCTCAACGTTTCGGCCCCCATAGTTGTTTGCAGCCGCGAGCTGCTTCTGAAGTGGTTCCGCCGGCGGCCTCGACGGCCTGACTCCACAACAACTAAAGGATCTATTGAGTTCAGGCGCAGGGGAAGCTGCGGATTCGCTTTTAAAGGAGCTTGCTTGCGGCCATCATTAACATCAAGGGCCGTCGTCGATGTCATGTACGGGGCCAACCTGTGTGCCCTGCGCAAGAAGGACGGCGGTATTCGTCCCATCGCCGTTGGGTGCACCTACAGGCGTACGGCAGCCAAAATATGCTGTAAGCTCTACAGTGAATCGCTTACAGCTAATTTTCAGCCCCTGCAGCTTGGTTTTGGCTCGAAAGGGGGCTGTGAGGCTGCCGTTCATGCCCTTTCCACCTTTTTAAAGTCCAACAAAGGTGAGGTCATCCTCAAGGTTGATATTAAGAACGCCTTTAACTCTGAACAGGGACACTGTTGGCGGCTGAAGTCAAAAAGGAACTATTTGAAATTTATGGTTTTATGTGGCAGGGCTTCAGGCACCCCTCCAAATTAGTATACTAGGACAATGTTTTAGAATCTGCAGTTGGACACCAACAAGGTGACCCTCTCGGGCCAGTCATTTTCAGTTTAGCTATTCATCCAATTTTACAGAAACTAAATTCAAAATTTAATGTGTATTTAGATGATGGGACGCTAGGAGGTGATGTAGACACTGTTTTGAAAGATCTACAACTCCTCAAACAGAAATTTGAATCTATTGGCTCGGACCTTAACCCTTCAAAATGTGAACTTTTTCTTTGACGTTACCGACAGACAATTTATAGATAAATTTAATGCAATAGCCCCCACAAATCAAAACTTTAGACAAAAGTTCACTGCACCTTCTAGGTTCCCCAATTTTAGAAGATAGTTTTTCTCCTTTCATCGTTGAAAAAATAAAAAATTTCAATATTTCGGACAGATTCTCTAAAATTTATTTACATTCGGCATTCACCCTGATTAGATACTTTTGTTTTGGCCCAAATTTTATATATTTTATACGTTCTTCCCCTTTATGGAAGCAGCCTCATCTGTTGGACAAAATTGACCATAATACTGGTATTCAGCTGCATCCGGTTAGACTGGAAGCCGACCCCAACATAGTTGGGAAAAGGCTAGGGAGATGATGATTATTAGCAGCACATTAACAACCATTTTAAATGTGGCCTTAGACGACCGAGCGTGGCTTCAAGCCACACTACCCATCTATTTTGGTGGCCTCGGCGTCCGCAAAATTACCAGTATTAGTTTACCGGCGTTCCTGTCCTCTGTCCACACCATCGAAAAGTTGACCGGAAAAATTTAGGCCCCCGCCTGGTTGACTCTGAACTGCCTTGCTTGAACGAGTCGGTGAACGCATGGAAAGCGGCTTGCCCGGATACAGATCGGCCCGTAAACCCATCTTCCCAGAGACACTGGGATGAGTCGCTCTGCAGGTTGGTACGGAATAATCTTATCAATACGTCCACCAAACTGCTGAGCGTGCCCGTCTGCTGGCTGTGGTTGAATGGGAGTCGGGGCTCTAGCTTCAAGCACTCCCGTCACCCAACATAGGCACTATGGTGGAAGACACCACCTTCCGGGTCGCTACCTGTCTACGGTTGGGCGCTCCTAGTGGAGCTCCGCATTGATATCAGTGCGGTGAAGCTGTCCACTCCTCGGACACCATGGCCTATCTTGCAGTTGGAGCGCAGGTCGGATAGCACGGCACGCCAGCATTAATGAAATCATCCGTCGTGCTTTTCTTACCGCCGGGGTGCCAGCTGATTTAGAACCCAACGATCTGGCACGCGACGATGGGAAGAGACCAGATGGAATGACCATAATGCCCTGGAAGTTAGGCAGACCTTTGGTGTGGGATGCAACATGTGTCGACAACCTTGCGCCATCCCATCTAGCACGGTGGGCAGTGCAGGAGTGCGGCTGCTGCTGGTGCAGGAAACCTCAAACGGCGAAAATATTCCAACCTGATTGGGAGTTATTATGTTCGAGCCGTTTGGGGTTGATGCACTAGGGCCATGGGGTCCGAGTGCCCACTTGGTTTTTAGAGATATCGCCAAGCGGTTAGTCGACTCTTCACGTGACCAGAGGGCTGGCCTGTTTCTTGGCCAAACAATTAGCATCGCCATACAACGTGGCAATGCTGCCAGACTTTGGGCACTGTTTCTGTTGACAGCGATGCGGACGAATTTTTTGATGCCTTATGATTCTTTTGCTTATTTTTTCACATGTACAGACGCCAGCAGGTCAAGCTACCCGAAACTGTCAAATTTTCCTAGTCAACTTTGAACCTTAATGCTTTAGTGATAAAGTTGAAAATCTATTAAAGAAATTTGACAGATTGTAGTAGCTTGATGTGCTGGCGTCTGTACATATAATTATTTTAAATGTTAGCTTATATAATGTAAATATGATACAAGAGAAGCTTAAGTATTGAAATTAATATGGTTTAGTGGAGTGACACATTACCTACCTTCACTGGGGGCGGGAGAGTGGCCCCTGGACTTGTCATCGCGCGGCGTGGACGAGCCGTCCGGCTGATCCTGAAATTAACACCATAGCAATGAGTCGTAAACTTGCAGCAGAACTAAAAATGGTGGTGTATGCTAACGTACAACAACTTGTCAAAGTGAAATAAATAAAATTACAAGATTTATACATCTAAACATTATACATCTAGGAATTCCATACGATCACTTTTGACCCAAACTCACCATTTTACTTGAGAAAGTCTCTGATCAATTGACCCGAAAGAAATAGTTATTTGTTATACAAGAGTGCAAAGTTGCTTTTTAACCGCGTGTTCAATTTTGATGACCGAGCAAGCGAAGGATTCTAAAATTGAATCACGAGCGCAGCGAGTGATTCAAAATTAGAATCCTGAGCGTTAGCGAGGGAATCAAAAGAGCACGAGGTGAAAAATCTTTGCACTCGAGTGCAACACGTAACTTTTCATTCCACCTCAGCGAAGAAATGACTAAATGCAAAAAAAAAACGTTTACAATCACAAGATAGGTACACTTTTATTTCAGTTTAGGTATTAATTACTACATTATGACAGGTAAGTATTACAGAATAATCTTTAAATTATAACAAAATAATACTAAGGTATAATTAAGAAAATTTTAAAATAACGTTGCTACAGTTATTTAAATTGAGTGTAATATTTTTGTTTGGTACTGTAATATTGGTGTTAGTCACTTGTGTACTGTTTTTCGGTAAACTATCTGTCATACTTAATAGTTGTACCGATTCATCGGATTCCCTTGGCGTGAATGTTGGAGAGAGAGGGAGATGGTTAGGTGTTTCATAACGGCTTATTTTTGATGTAGAAGGGCCAGTCCAAGGATCCGATTGAGGCTCTTTCAGTGTAATGGCTCCTACGATGCCTTCACATATTTTAGACTTATTTTGGATGGAATCTTCTATGTATCTCTCTACAACTGCATTGGACTTCCAGCCTCCGTGGCGCTTAAGGGACAGGAGATCAGCTCCGGAATCAGCCAAAAGTGTGGCTGAAGTTCGTCGGAAACAATGACCCGTGTACAACAGGGGTTCTGGAAGTTCAAGAAATGTTGCTATTTCTCGTGGGATACTGCCAATTTTATTAGTACCCATAGGCTGTCTAACACACTTTCCATTGCGATACTGTAGAAAAAATCGATTGATTGGAGTGTTAGGCGGGCGTAAGGCTTGATATTTCTCAACAATCGTTACGTATTCCTTGCGAATGACGAAGTTGCGGTCTCTTTTTGTCTTTGTATTAGGTAAATTAATTAATAGTAAGTCATCTGAATGTTTCTCAATGTTTTTGACATTAAGTTGTGTTAGTTCATTAGTTCGACATGCTCCGTTTATTTCAATAATAAGAACAACCTGTAACGTAAAGAGTATTGTAGTAGATAAATGAATAAAATTGATATGAACGCATAATTATGCCTATCAACATCTAATAAGTATACTATTTAATTGAGATTAATATACTTAAGTAGATACTGAATGTGCAACTGACTTACTTTTGCCGCCAAATATACGGAATCGGGTGCTTCGTTAAGAAACTTTTCAATATCAGATACTGTGAAAACCTTCGATTTTTTTGGTTGATGACCAGATGAGGCTCTTTTTAAAAATGCCACTAATTTAGGATAGGTATCGATATGTTTGTCTTTTTTCATCTTTATTGTTGCTTTTAGCATCGAATACGTACTCCATAGAGTGCTTGCTTTCTTGTTCTCGGAAAATATGCCAGCAAAACGTTTTCTGAGAAAGTTTTGGCTCCTTTTGCTAGTCGCCAGGTTTTGAACATATTATCGTACTGTTTTAAATACTTCTCGCGTGATTGTTGAGGGAGAAAGCTCATTTGCGCATTATTAACAGTTTCAGTCAATTCTGTTGGCGTCAAGCAAACTTCCTCGTCGCTAGAATCACTCATTTTAGTTTTTTCACTTGTTTTCAAGTTTCTTGTTTTTAATAAGTATAAGGTTTAACAATGACGTGAAAAAATGCCGCGTGCAAAGCAAATTGAAAAAAGAACACCAAGATGGTTCCGAGTCTGAGTTTTTAACAAATTAAAAAAAAGTTGTATGATATATTCGGCACCATAGAGGTAGCAGTAAATAGGTTTAATATTTTTTTTAATTCACAAACTTAGTGCACACGATGTTCTAAATTCAATTTACTTTATCCTCTAGAGAATAAAAACGGCTTTTCCACTCAGATATTGAAGATTAAAAATACTCTTTCCGAGATGGTGGGATGAAAATGAAATTATCTTCGACCTGGACGCAAATGTTGTCATTGACCGAAGAGGGTAGGTATGATTAGGGTTGACAAACATTAGGATATTGGCTTAATATTTTGTGACACACAAGTGACAAAGAATTTTTAGCTCGACTGTTTCGGGATTATGGCGCGATGTTTCATTTTATGTAATGCTTTGGGAAAATTAGTACATTTTCTAATTAGCTTAGGAAGAAATTTTCGAGGACTGAGGGGGAGGGCCTAAGTCCTCGTACCTAGTCCTAATACCTATATGGTACCTATAGGTACAACATTTATCAAGAATAAATACCTACCACCCTAAGTTAGGTAGGTAGGTAAGTGAAATGCGACAAGTAGAAAGAACTTTAGGGGTTAAACAAATTAAATACACTTCAGATTAAAACGGAAACAAGGTTTGGCATAGTTTCAGCCTTTCAGCACTTTCAGCCCATTTGCCCCTTCAAACTTTACCGTTCAATCTAATGTTAGATACTGTCGCCATTTTACCTATAGGATAAAGGGTACCGACATGAGTGTAACAGCCCTCGCTCCAGAGAAAATTGAATAATTTTACGCGGGACCCCACTTCCGACATTCTTGGAATCTACGGAGATACACTTAAACCTCATAATGTTATGAAAAAGGGGAGGTGGAGGGGAAAGCAAACAATTTTGAAGAGGGAAGCTGGCCGAGGTAGCTTTAATTAAAACCGTCGGCCTTGCTCCCAGGTGATTACAGGTTATTTTAAAAGGCTTGCCGGATCATTGTTTGAATCGAATACAATTGAGAGCTGAGAGCTGCCAATTAATTTATTTCTACTGGACTAATTTGAATTTTACCTACCAATTGGTTTCGCTTTTGTTATAGTGATTTAATTTGATCAAAGGTTCTTGAACGGTAGGTTAGCAGCTGTGTAACAAGCAGAATTATAAGCACGTGAATAAAATAAAATTCAAGAAAACTTTCTATCACTGAAAATATCTTACTTAATACTTAAAAAAAATTAAATTCATTCTTTTACGAATTTAATTTTTTTTACCGCTAAAACCGCTTAAACAGCTCCGCTTAAACTTGTTTTTAAACCGCTAGGTCCAGAAGCATGACATTTTGTATAAGACTTCCTTTTTATAACGAAAGTGAGACCTAAAGAAAGGTTTTTGAAAATTCATTCCTAATGGGAATAAATAAATTGAGGAATGAAAGTTTCTATAGAATTTCGACATTTTTGTCGATGAGACATCATCAGGCACACTGCTTGTGATCAATCAAAACTAAAAAAAGATCCTAACACAACGAAAGAGTACCTAGGTGTGTACCTACATAAACTAGGCACCTGTACGGTGTACCAATCAAACCTGTCAGGTACCTAAACTACTAAGGTACCTAGAAAGTAAATTGAAAAACCATGTAACAGCGAACAACGTTGAACAATAACGACCGAGACGGAGCGATTCAGGCAAGAGAACGGGAAATTGATATCATGACAGGAAATTGGCATAAGCTTAGGTAGGTACCTACAACACCGACAGACAAGCAAAGTTTTCAAACTTAAATTATGGCTAAAGCTACACGAAACATAGTAATAACACGATTAGTGGGAAATCCGGATATTATCATCTTTTGCTCATCACACTTCACTATGCAGGAACCAACTAACTTAACTAGTTACACGCTTACTTCAGTAAGTTACTATAGTCTAAAGTAAAAGTGAGTAGGAAACTTATTAATAGTACCTTACCTACTTACATGCTTTAATTTTAAAATGAACTATAGCATCTACCTTGTTATACGACGGCCGGGTGTGGGTGGACGACAGACCTGACGGAGAGACCAGACGGACCCCAGACCAGGAAGCAACATTAGCATTTACCTACCAATGCTTCAACCATACCAACTAGTTCACTCAGCTAAGTACGTTACCCACTTTACTTTCAGTGACACAAGTAGGTATGTGGGTAGATAACTACTAAGATACTCGGTAAAAGTAGACGTTTCTTGGAAAATGGTAAAAGAAGCTTTTTTCTTTGCTCGATTGAGTGACTGAAAATAAGTCGATGTTACGATCCAAAGGTGAATACTATACATATTTCACAATCCCTGGTTTCCTGGAAACATGTTGAAAGCCTTAAGGGCTTAAGGCTTTCAACATGTTTCCAGGAAACCGGAAGGTAGTATTCCGCTTCATCCTTTTAAAGTATTCATTGATTCTTAACTAAGTGCTTTATACCTATGGAATAAAAAAAAAAAAAACATGATTTTGGTGGGATTATTTATTATTAGGCGTCATATAAGATCTCTCATTAAATGACTGTGGTTAGTTAATTCAGCTGGAAGGCTGCCCCTTTAAAAAAAAAAAGGCTGCCCCTTTTTTTTTTTTTTTGATGATGGGAAATCATCTAATGACCCCTCCCGCTCTGGGCGGAGCGGAGGGAGTGTCAGACTCATATTGACTAAAACCCACCCGTGTTCCTTCCTTAGCCCTTTATGTTCCAGGGCAGCGGTAACCCTTTCGGACGATCCCGCTACCCTGGCAGGCTTCGGCCCTATCGGGCCCCGTCACTTCTGCTGACATCTCTTTGAGGCGCGCGTGGAACACATACGCGCCGTCCGGCACGGGCACAGAACAGATAAAAGAGGTTAGAAGGGCCTTGTGGGCGGGGCAGGCGCGCCGCAATGTTGATCAGACGCTCATAGTCAACAGAAATTTGAATCACCGCTCAACAATCGCACTCTTGTTGTGACAGCGTTCGAAACTCCGCGGAAAAAAATAATTATGCCGTCTTGCGCTATCATAACGTGTCGGAAAAGAAGTCAGGAGTGTAATGTGGCCCGAGGAGGGATTTCTTATCACCGGTAAGTCCAAAAACCTTAAAATACGAGTGATATTTGTAATTATTGCAAAAGCATTACCTATGTAGTTTGTAGACAAAAACGATAAAATCGCATTCGATGCAAAATTATACATTGCTTGCAATACATGGGTACGATCTTGTACGACGTGAGCGTCGCGCAATGTATTGCGTTCACTGCGAACGCCGCGTGTGTCGAGCCAAAACATCTATTCAGGGAAATCTATGCGCATCGATAGTGTTGTACCAAATTGTAAACAATGTCGATATTAAGTATGTGTATTATACGAATGATTATTTTCAGTAATGTTACAATTAATACAACTTCGTTTTTATTATTAACACTAATTTTATTATTGTACTAGCTTCTGCCCGCGGCTTCGCCCGCGTGGATGTCGGAAATTATCCCACGGGAACGTGCTAACAGGATAAAATGTATGTGCTTCCCCAGGATGCCATTCATCTCGCGGGCCCTTTGTGGCTAATTACAATAGAAAACCAATTGTGTCTCATTAGTGGTGATTAAGAGGGTACCTATATGATATCTTTACCTAAGCACCTACCTAATTAAAAAAAATAACCTACCTAAATAAACCTATTTCTGATGATAACTAATCTAAACTCAATAAATAACCAAAATCCCTAAAAACTAATATCTATACGAATGACTAATCCTACCTAACAGTAAGTATTATAAAATAACCTACGGTCACTACGTACACTAACAAATATACTACCTATACTATAAAATTAAAATCTATACCTACGACTTATAAAATTAAACCTAAATAACTCTAAAAACTAAAAGGAATAAAAAGGTCGCACAGATAATACTGCGGGTGACGTAACCTACGACAAACTTATTATTTGCGGTTGGTACAGTAATCGGTCTAGGGATCGAACCACAAAATTAAGTTTGTTTTTTATTGTATATACTTTTCCGGAATAAAAAGTACCCAGTGTGGTGCCCAGGATATTAAAGAATAATTATACCAAGTTTCATCGTAATCGAACCGGTAGTTTTTGCGTGATGCCTGAACAAACTGACAGACAGACAGACTGACAGACAGACAGACAGACAGACAAAAATTTTTGTAATCACATTTTTGGGTTCGGTGTCGGTCTAGTAACACCCCCTGCCATTTATTTTTTTGATATTTTCAATCTACAGAATTTTCACTTCTACAGATTTATTATAAGTATAGATAATGTGGATTATTATTATTAATTTAGTTTCTTAGTTGGTTTTTCGTCTAAAATTTGATTTGGCGGGCACAGCTATTATTCATAAATTAACATGATACAGTTAATAAATACATTTTTCACAGAGTAATTCACAATACATTAATTAGACTATATTATGTTAATTCGACTTAGCATTCGATATGGCCGTGAAATTTAAAATTTCGTTTTAGTTTTTTTGCATATTGTAACTTTGTTTTACTTTTTATGTTATTCAAAATGCTATTTTTCTTTTTTTCTATTATTATGACGTAAAACAGAGCTGCAACTAGCATAAAACGAAAAAAAAATTTAAATTTCGCGGCAGTATCGGATGTTCCTCCTTAAATTGACTCTGATTTAATTTTATTTATATGTAATTAGGATGTCCACATTATTCGTACTGTACCCGCAACTAAAAAAATTGCAAAACTAATTAACAAAATTACAGTAATTTTATCGATATGATTAATCGACCTTTTGGTCGCCGTAACTATTTGCTTTTACGCGTGTGTGAGTGTACGTCCAGAGCAGTATTTGCGTTAGTGTGAGAACCAATAGCAAAGACGCGATCTAAGTGCATGTGGTTTATTTGTGTGCGTAATTCGCGTACGTATTGATGTCTTGCTTGTAGTGGAGAAACAGGAGTGGGAGACAGGCGGCGACACGCGTTTTAATACAAATCAGGAACTATTTCCTTTCTAACCTCTTTTATCTGTTCTGTGGGCACGGGCCTTGACCTGATCGGACGGTGAGTTACCCATTACTCACCTCCCGCAAGCCCGCGCCTACGGTGGCCGGGAGTCGTCACGCGGCTCCCGACGCCCGGAGCGTCTCCCGCGGCGGCTGAGGCGTGAGGTGCGTTCCCTCACCCACCCCGCCACCTCCTTCGCTAGCATGACTGCTTAGCAGAAGGAGGTGACCGCCTCCCACTCCCTCTCGCCCCGGACCATGGCTTGAACCAGGGCCGGACGCGAGAGGTCGCCGCCGCTGCCGATCGCCTCTACGAGGACACGGCGGTGCTCTGCCCAAGCGGGGCAGACCTCCACCGCATGCTCCACCGTGTCCTCTGGGCGATCCTGACAGTGGTGACACCCGGGCGTCTCCTCCCGCCTGATGATGTGCAGGAACCTCCCGAAACATCCGTGTCAGGAGAGGACCTGCGTCAGGCGGTAGGTGAGAACGCCGTGACACCTCTCTAGCCACTCCTCAAAGAGGGGTCTTACCGCCGCTATCGTGGCGTGCTCTGCGCTGGGTTGCGATAGTCGCTCCTTCCATGCCACCATGAGATCGTGCCGGAGGTTCGTCCGCTCCGCCGCGGTTTGCCGCGGATGCAGAGTTTCCCCCCGGCGTAGTGCCTCCGCGCGCCAATCGTACAGGCGCGCGAGGACTATCGCCTCCAGATCCCATGGCGGCAGTCCGGCAAGGAGGCTTGCCGCCTCGCCCGAGATCGTGCGGTAGCCCCGGATCAGCCTTACGGCTACCACCTTTTGGGGCGCGTTCAGGTAGTGTGCGGCTCGCAGCCGCAGTGAACGCGCCTATACCGGGGCCCCATATAGGGCCATGGACCGCACGTAGGCTGCCTTGGACAAAATCCTTAGCTGCGCCAATGGCCGTCAGTGACAAAAGTCGGTTAACACTACTATTTTTACACACGCAATTTAGATTAGAATTTTAATTGCTGAGTTCTTTTAATTTTACTTTTTACGCTCCGAATCTATGTAATTAATTAAATATTTTCCTCAATAACTTAAGATTACAAAAACCGGCCAAGTGCGAGTCGGACTCGCGCACAAAGGGTTCCGTAACATTATCTATAAAAATCACGTCTGTTGTATGGGAGGCCCCCTAAATATTTATTTTAATTTCTTTTTAGTATTTTTTGTTATAGCGGCAACAGAAATACATAATTTGTGAAAATTTCAACTGTCTAGCTATCGCGGTTCTTGAGATACAGCCTGGTGACAGACAGACGGACGGACAGACAGCAAAGTCTTAGTAATAGGGTCCCGTGTTTACCCTTTGGGTACGGAACCCTAAAAACTGGGATTTTAATCGGCTTTTTTCACTGACTGTAAGTATCTAACTACTTAGGTACTTATTTGGAAAAGGTTAATATTTTATAGCCTACTATTGGATTCAAAAGGCTGCGATAATCTTTTCACAATCGGCAGGGCAAAAAGGGTACCTAACTGATGTAAGTACCTACTAAACTTGTATCTATTTCTCGTGTTAGGTACACGGTCTGTCGCCTTCAAATCTAATTTGTTATTACTGAAGGTTTTTGCGTGGTATCAATAACACATGTGAAAGGAAAAGCTTCTTAGAGTAGGTAGGTAATCGTGTTTCATCGTAAGTACAGACGGCCAGCACATCAAGCTACCCTGTCAAATTTTCCCAATCAACTTTGAACCTTATGCTTTAGCGATAAAGTTGAAAGTTTACTAAAGAAACTTGACAGGTTGTAGTAGCTTGATGTGCTGGAGTCTGTACTTATGTGGTTTTCCTGTGAAGGATGATCGCCTTCATGTGAATGAGAAGATAAACGCTTCTCAATCACATTATTAAAGGCTTTTCAACATTTCGTTCAATTAATGAAAGTTGTTTGTTCCGCCCGCACCTAAAAGTTTTGTTTCCCGCAAATTTTTGCTTGTTAATCTCCAGTTGGAGTCAGCTCGATGTATCTGCAGTTCTGCTCCGAGTTTTATTTACCTACCTAATCCCGAAAGGCTGTTATCTACAACTTTTTGACGTAGAAAACTTTTTGGCCTGTAAAATTCACAATAGCTACCTAGGAAATTGTCCGGTAGATGTCGCTGTTAGGGTTAAGATTGCCGTTGTAACCTGAATTGAGCTTTGTTAAATTTTGGTGTACTTACGGATATTCTATCTAGGTAGGTACCTACATAATCAGTACCCGCCTATACTTAATATACCAGGGCCGTCCAAATGCGCTGGGCTGACGATATCGTCAATGTCGCGGTAAACACCTACTTAGATGAGAGTCGCACAGAACCGGGAAGTATGGAAGAAAGGGGAGGCCTGTGCCCTGTGACTTTATACAGGGTGGCAGGGACATCGACGTGCAAACTGTCAGTTTAGACCCCATAGCGTCGAAATTTTTCGTCGGTTATTAAAAAAAAAAATTAAATTATTAGCATTGTAAACTATTTGGGAGATTAATAACGAAATAGGCACCTTTCAAAGAGCGAAAGATTATAAAAATTCTACCCATTTATAAATATAACGCGTTGATTTAAAATTCCGGACGTCCCAACCAACCTTTTACCAACGCGCGTGACGTTGGCGGATTGAAAATAAAAACAAATCTCGATTTGCCTCCCCGCTGAATTAACTCTCAAAACATTTCAATAACAACGAAATATATTGCTCGCTCTCGGAAAATATCTGGAAGTCATGTACGAATATATTGAAATAGAAAAACTACGTCATATTTTTATTACAACGAGATTTTCCGGCGAGAGGCGGGTAGGTAACCACCTATCGGTAGTTTGTGATAAGAAAATACGACATTTCTTCGGAAATAATCCCGCGGTTGGGCACCGGTGTGGCCTGAGGTTGTTTTACTTAAATATCTAATAGTTATTTTGATTATCAACGACGTTATCAAATGCCTGTGGCCAGCCACAGGCATTTGTAAGGAGGTTGATTTTCATTTTAAGACAAAACGAGCTTTTTGATTGCTTGTTACCTATGTAGATTACTACTTTCCAAGAGCTGCCAAGAGGAATCAATCAAGTTCTGGTGTGTGTCAAATAAGTATAACCTCTAACGGCTGAACCAAATTACCTATCTATCACCAGTTTTGGCTTAGGTACTGGAGGTAGAAAAACCTATCTATCTCTAGTTTTAACGTCCCAATAATCAATCCGTAGCGATATGTATGATTACATGATACTGGCAGTTAATGATTATACTGGCTGGCTACCATCAGTAGCGATCTATCTTTAACTGAAAATAGGTTATTGAGTTCGGCCGTAAGTCGTTAGGAATCTACTTACTTGGCAATGTAAATTTTCAGTTACAAATTAGGTAATTTTACCTATAATAAGATCCATCATATCGAAACGCGATATTTTATTTAATACTTCCTATTTCCCCGGGTTCGCTTTACCGCTACGATACCTACCTACTGAAGCCATACCATACTGAAACATTTCAGGCGTGTGTATAACCAATAAAATAGTTTATTTATTAGATTGAACCCAGGAGGCCAGAAGATGCTCTCGACATGATCCTGTTTTAAGACATACGTGTGACCTCTTTTTTCGGCCCCTTTAACTCCGATTTTCTTTTATACATTATTCCTTAGTACCTACACTCACATTTACCCTACTGTAGTCTATTAGTTTTACGAAGAAAAACGGTATCATTACCCTAAAAGCATATGGAATACGCTAGTAAAAGTGTTCAGAAACTCGAAACATAAACTTTAGTTCAGAAAATATATTATTTTTGGTTGTTTTAACCGCAAGGCTGCAGGTTTGAGTTCAAAACTTTTAATTATGAACTTTACTGTGCTTCGGCTGCCAGGATTAAACTTCGTTCTATATAATATCGTACTTACGTCCGGAACTGTTATTAAATTGGACAGGCTGCTCAACGTTGAAAGAGTAACGACATTTTCCATTTAAAACAGTTTGTACGGCCCGTATGGCCGCACAGGATGTGCAAAATGTTTTAATGGAACTGGCTGGAAACGTCCTAACTTTGTTATCTCAATTTAGTAACAGATAAGTGCTTTATGTATGGATGGATAGATGTAGGAATTTGAGTGCCAATTCTACTCCATGACATAATATATAATCAGCCTATAATGTTTCCACTGCTGGGGCACAGGCCTCCTATCTGTGAGAAGGAGTGGGCCGTAATCCACCACACGGACCCAGTGCGGGTTGGTAGATGTCACATGTCTTCGAGTTTTTGGTTCAGGTAAGACAAGCCGGTTCTCCTTCCTCGTTTCGAGAGCAGTAGTGTTGAAATAATTTATTCAAAGTAAAGCGCCTGTCAGGGTTCGATTCCACAACTCGTCAGTCGCTGCCGTTACCTCGAAAGTAAAAAGTAAAAAATAAAAACACTAGGTACAAAGTGAAAAATAACTTTAATTTCGGAAGTCGGTAGCAAAAAACGAAAATACAAGACCAAAAGACACCGACTTCCGAAAGTTGTTTTTCACTTTGTAGTGTTTTTTTGGGTGTCAGTTGTTTTTTTTTTTTTTTGTAATAAAGTTTTTACTTATGTACAGACCTACCTCAAGAGTACAGAGTACCTACATCAAGGTACTACAATCTGTCAAATTTCTTTAGGTAATAGATTTTCAACTTCATTGCTAAAGCTTCATTCCGAAACTGTCAAATTTTCCCAAAAATAAAAATAAATTGGGATGACAGTTTCGGGTAGCTTGACCTGCTGGCGTGCAGATCCTAGTGAAAAAAAAAAGAAAGAAAGGGCTAAGCTAGTGAAGAAATTTTTGTGGGGTTGGTATGTACCAACCCAACAAAAATTCGTATACCTTCACTTGCTAAGTAAATAACAGCACCCTAAGTGCGTAACACACTATGAATTCCAATCTGAATCATTTTGAAGGATATTGCTAATCTATTGCTTTATATGTTCGAAAAACTTGTCCGTTCAACAACGTTTTATTGTATTGTTAAAATGAAAGCCATTGCTACTGTGAGCGTGCTGCGCAATTACCCCGCCTGTTGTCTGCCAAGCATGGTGATTCGGGCAATTATCCGTGTGACTTTCTTGTCAGTCTTTGGGACTTTGGGAGAACCATGTTCAACAGTGGGCCGGAAAATTAAAGGTTTACAAATTACATCATTATATTCGGTTTACATCATTATATTTTAAAATTTGCGCGAGAGCGCAATGAAAGCTAGTCGTCCTGATGGTGTTACGAAATTACCGTGCTGCAATCAGCCAGCACGATTTTTCAAATTAAAGCAGCCATAAAGGACAAGACAAATAGAGTCGATGTGTGCTAGTCCCTTTGTGGCAGACTCCTAATTTGGGCAATTTCTTTTACTTCAGCTATCAAACTTTCAGTATCGATTTTAGTTTAGTACCTATGGAATGAAGCATGCTGGGGATAAAACTGAAAAAAAGAATGTATAGTAAAACTATTCGACAAAATACCAAATTTGTTGACGTCGTTAAAAGAATCAGAAGGTCTACTCCGAAGTAGTATCGGCCGAATGTTTGGCCGTTTCCTGCTATAAGTTAATATTTGGTTTCATCCGTCATATCGTATTTCACAGCTTGAGAAATCCCCTTGCTCGCCCTTGAGTGAAAACCTAGATCTGCGCCTGCACGTAACAAAGCTGCGGCAACCAAATCTATGCAAATGGGATCACCAAACTGGTAGGTACCTAATAAATAAAGATATGAGATCAAAAAAAAAAAAAACAAAATCGGTTCAGCCGTTTGGAGGCTACGATGGCGCAGGCAGACACACATATACACACGTTAAACGTATAACAGCCCTCTGTTTTAGTCGGGGGTTAAAAAGCGTGTACCAAAACAACTGACAGGTTATTGTTATTAGTATTAACTTATTTATTTATTTTATTTTACTTCGATGGTCCTAGTTTTTCATCTGTGACAGCTATGTGACCAGAACCCAGCAATGCATAAATATGTAAGCTGTCACGCCCTTTATGCCTGGAGGCTTTTATTTAGGTAGTAAGTTTTTATTTACATTTTAATTTTTAATTTTAGTTTCTTGTAATGTTAATTACTGAACATAGGTTCCTAGTATTGTATACATGCAACTATATTCTAACTGAACAGACAGCTGTGCTGCTGGGGAGTTTGTTGCGCCACTTCTTCTTCCCAGCGATAGCACTAGGAAGTGGTGAAGGGCGGTCGTTTTTGGGGGACTGTCTTTTAATTTTGACATTCGAAAAGTGCTGATTCTCAGCCTAATTTGAATAAATGACTTTTGATTTCACTGTTATTATAAAAAAAAAAAACACTTACAGTTTCATCTTTTGAACATTGAGTGGCCTGTCGGAATTTTCATGAAAAATTGTTTCCCTGAAAATTTCTCGGAAAAACTCAGCTTCGTCATTCGCCATAGCTAGTTCAAAAGGATTATGAATTAATAATCCGTTTGAACTACGGCTCCGATATTTTTGGGGGAATTTTGCAAAGGTTAAGGATTAAAGGTTGTAATGGTACTCGTATTTACGAGTGGTGTTTACAAAAAAATATGTTTTGATAATTTTGGAATATAACACAGGATCTTTCGCGAGCCCACGCGTTCTCCCTAAAGTTTTATCGGAACCTATCCAGCTTCTTCCGCCATCTCCTACGTGGTCTGCCGCGACCCCGCCTCACTATCTCAGGTCACCAGTTCTGTGCTATTTGGGCCCACAGTTTGCCTGCATGCGGCAGACATGTCCTGCCCAGCCCCATTTAAGTTTGGCAGTCTTTTGGAAAGAGTAGAGGGAGGCCGTTTCCCAGGAGTGGTGGAACTGCATAGGTTAATAAAAAAATAAAAAACTAGGGTACTTATGTAAAAAAAAATACAGGGTGGCAGGGGCATCGACGCGCAAACTGTAACCATGGATTCAGCACGTGAGTTTAAACCCCATAGAGTCGAAATATTCCGTCGGCTATTAAAAAAAAAAATTGCTGTTCCATACATTTTGACCGCGTAGGTATTGCACTTTTCTATGAAACAGAAGATTTTTTTTTTGATAACTGACGAAAAATTTCGACGCTATGGGGTCTAAACTCATGTGCTGAATCCATGGTTATAGTTTGCACGTCAATGTCGCTGCCACCCTGTATATTGATTCAGGCAGTCGCTCCGTATAAAATACTGATATTCAGCTGCATCCTGTTAGACTGGTAGCCGACCCCAACATAGTTGAGAAAAGGCTAGGCAGATGATATTGATTGAGGCACAACCAGACATTTTTTTTTTGTAAACATCAATCGTAAATACCATTACAGCTTTTAAACTCTATAGATATTCACATAACCTACCTAATGCATAGAGAAAAGTAGGTACTTACGGTATAAAGTTTTCAAAACGTAAATATTTTATCTTGAAAACCTCGAAAGCTTCATAAAGTGATATTATTAAGTACCAAGAACAACATTATTTCATTCAAAACTTTTCATGAGTAATGGAAAAGTTTGAAATTAAATAATTCTATTATTCATACATATTTAGAGTATTTAAGAATCACGCTTTAGCTTGTTTTTCCATCTAACTTCCCCTTAGATAAGGCATAAAAGGTATTTTGTAATAGGGAATCATAAAATATTGGTAAGTATCTAGTTGTGGTCTCCGCCCCGGAAAACTCGGATTGGAAGCACATTAAAAGTTTTGCCATTAGCTTTTACTGTACTTGGCAAATCTTTCGTATCTAACTATTCAACTGTTTGATTCTTTTATGGCTGATACCTTCCCCTTGAGCCTGTTATCCTGGTACCCTAGTAGGTACTTCTGGCCTATAAATGTGGTGAAAAAAGAAAATGTTTCGGGAATTTATTGTGGCGTATTTTGTTTGTTATTTGTTACATTATGATTCCTTTACAAGTAAAACGTAATAAGTACCTATCAACATTATTGAAGGAACGTATTAGTAAGATTAACAATCCAATCTGTTGTTGTTATTAAAGGGAGGGTTCCCTTGAATAACAACAACAAATTGGATTGAACAAATAAGAGAAAATCTTTTTCTAGTTCATGTTTTTAGAAATTCCGTACGAGATGTTGAAACTTTTTAGCAGATACTGATATCTGTGTAGCTACTTCTTTTGACTTAATATAATGTTGGGTGCAATGCTAATTAATATTAATTTCCTTACCTTTGTTTTAAAGCACATGGTAAAACTTTGGGTTTAAATTTTCTAAAGACATCGGCCACAAAATCGCCGGGCCGTGTCAGTAGCGACTAGATACGCCTTTACGAATAATATTCGTGACCGAATTTGGCGCCACTGAGCGCAAGCTAGCTGTCACAGGATATTGTTAGAATTGTTGGAGTTTCTATGAGTCATCATCATCCACAGCCCGACTTCACGCACTCCTGTGCCAGCCTCATCCAGGTTTTGCTCGCGATGGCAACAATGTCGTCTGCCGATCTCGCCGTACCTATGAGTACTTCTACCTAAACGATCTTCTTCTTCTGCTAAGTGTCGCTGGCACGATTGAATTTTAAATCTTGTTGGCCTAAAAATTTTCCACTCGGCCTTTTTCGCAGAGGTCACTTTGACTGCATGTTTTGGGACACAGAGGGCAGGATAGGAGGTGGGGCATGGAGCACCTAAACGGTGAACTTGACTGACGCGCTTGGTTTGTATAAAAAATGTTGACAGTGGGTAATGTCTCTATATAGCAGCGGCCGCCGAAGCGACTCCGTGGTCTGTGGCCAAGGATAATAAAATAAAACATACCTGGTGTGGTATCTCCAAGTTGGCGGTGGCAGTCAGCAGGTCCAGTATAGCTGAGAAGGATCCTCTCGCCGCTCGTCGGAAACCTTCGGGGGGAGACGACTCGGCCGCCCCGCCCGCCACGCTCACCGGGGACTGAGACCACTGGAAATATCAGTGGAAATTAGATACCCTGAATGTCATCCATTTTAAAAGTGGTTTTTTTCTTCCTGTCTGTTTTTAAGGGCCATAATCATCATCATCGATGAGACTTGCCATTAGAAAATGACGTCTTATACAGATAGCTATGTATCTAGTACCTATAAAGTTTACTTACAATGGATCAGCCCTTGTTACAGGACTTACAGGTAAAGAATGTAACTGGACTGATACATCGCACCATTGTTTCAGCACAGTTTGGCTTTCGTACGTCGGCATATAAACCTTGTGTTCAACGGGCAGTTTGCTTGTCTAAAAGCCTCGTGTTTTCTGTTTTTCTTTCACATAATCATGCTTGTCGCTTCACGTTTCTGTTTACCTGGTACCTGAATGTAAACCCTTCGAACCTCTTTCGCAGAGTGTTTCGCTCAACTCCGCCTGACAAAGTTTGATATTGAATGGGTAATGAGATCCTAAGCAAACGACGTGTAGCATTAGCTAGGCATGGTAGCATGAACGTTATTTTGGTGCATGGATATGTTAGTTTGTTGTTAGATTTTATTTAAGATATTAAGACCCTGCAAAATATCGTTTAAACTGAATCAGTTTCTCACGATTAGGTATAACGCGCGTCAACTTCAAGGCGTTTGTGGTGCGTGTACCAAATTGTTATCTGCCCGTCGTCATGGATGAAGACTTCTGGCCGCAGGATGTGGTGTTCCGTCGCTTCCGCGGACAAGCACCACAGAACAGCACAAGAACTACTTAGCTAGTGAAGTACTATTTTATAGTAAAGTATGTATGTTTAGGTTAAGGTATATATCTATGGGCCTGCGTCACCTGAAATAAATAAATAATAAATAATGTGTCATATACTGCTGCTACTGATTCAGCTGCATCCGGCTAGACTGGAAGCCGACCCCAACATATATGTCACAGGTCTTCGAATTTTGGTTCTAGGACACGCCGGTTTTCTCTCGATGTTTTCCTTCACCGTTTTGAAAGCAGTGACTGGTGATGAAATGATTTAAACAAAGTAAAGCTCCTGCCTCGGTTCGAACACACCATTGGGCCACCAGGTAGATAATGAACTGTGTCATATTCAGTTTTTCATCTTTTAATATAAGTACCTAATTTAATTAGTGGTTATGGTACAATTTCCTCCAGCCAAAACTCATAAACTATACCTACTAAAGACAATTTAATAAAATGCTGGTCTGACGGTACAACAAATGAACAAGTTTTAACATACACACAATGATGTATATTATAAACAATAGGGTTTGGTAGAAGATACAGATTAGTAAAATATACGCCTTCGGTACGCAGCTCCCAGTTGAAGGACGGTACACGACTCTGTCAAAAAGGAGCGCGCGTCGTATGTTTTCTTAAGGAAGCTTCTAGAATTTTCTAGAAGCTTCGACTCGCTCTCATTGGCCGGGCGGGCTGAGAACTGAAAAGACTCCCTGGCTTTTCAATTTTGATATAATTTTATGATTTTTATAAAAAGAGTGTCCGTGGAGTTTCTTGCCCGGACTCCTCTATAGGTACCTACTACGCTTTGGAATGGGCAACTAGCTTCATCTTTCTGACTGACCGACCCCTTGACAATTCAAAAGTACCTGTAATTGGTTAATCCTACTAATATTATAAACGTGAAAGTTTGTATAATATAATATTATAAACGTGAAAGTTTGTATGGACGGATGGATGGACTGATGTTTGTTAGGTACTCTTTGACGCAAAAACTACTGAACGGATTTGGATGAAATTTAGCACACAGGTGGTTTATAACCAGGATTAACATACATATAGGATACTTTTTATTCCGATATTCCCACGGGATCGAAACTTATGCGGGTGAAACCGCGGGGCGCAGGTAGTCTATACTTATAATAAATCTGTAGAAGTGAAAATTCTGTACATTGAAAATATCAAAAAAATAAATGGCAGGGGGTGTTACTATGCCCCGAGTCCGGCCAGGATGCGCCCGACGCCGGGTGTACTGGTGGTCGCAGGAGGTGGAGGCGCTGCGCAAGGCGTGCGTTGACGCGCGACACCGGTACACCAGGCACCGCAGGCTCCGCATCCGCCCTCCGGATGCGGAAGCCACAGAGGCGGAGCTGTACGAGGGGTACAGAGCGGCGAAGACCGCCCTCCGAGAGGCTGTCCAGCGGGCCAAGGATGCGGCCTGCGAGGAGATGCTGGAGACTCTGAACAGAGATCCATGGGGGCGCCCTTACAAAATGGTGCGGAATAAACTCCGCACCTGGGCCCCCCCGCTGACTCAGAGTCTCCGCCCACAGCTGGTGGAGGAGGTGGTGAGCGCTCTGTTCGCTTCGCGGGGGGAGCATACTCCCCCGCCTATGGCTCCGCCACTGGCGGTGCCCGAAGCGGACCACGCGGACGACGACGACGACACCCCTGAAGTGACCGGGGTAGATCTGAGAGCGGCGGTAGGCAGGCTGAAGGCCAAGAACACCGCCCCAGGACCCGACGGCTTGCCGGGTAAAGCCTGGGTCCTGGCCTCGACGGCTCTCGGGCCTCGATTGGAGGCGCTCTTAAGCGCATGCATGGAGAGAGGCCAGTTTCCGCTCCGTTGGAAGACGGGGAAGCTGGTCCTCATTCAGAAGCCAGGGCGCCCTGCGGACTCTCCGTCCGCATACCGGCCCATAGTGCTGCTCGACGAGGTCGGCAAGCTCTTCGAGAGAGTAATTGCGGGCCGCCTCGTCGGGCACCTGGTGGGGACTGGGCCGGATCTTGCGGATTGCCAGTTTGGCTTCCGCAAGGGGCGCTCGACGGTGGACGCCATCATGCGCGTGAGAGCCCTCACGACGGGGGACGCGGTGTCCCGGGGTGGGGTGGTCGTGGCGGTGTCACTCGACATCGCCAACGCGTTCAACACCCTGCCCTGGAGCTGCATTGGGGAGGCACTCCGGTATCACCGGGTGCCGACCTACCTCCGTCGAGTAGTCGGGGCGTATCTGACGGACAGAGCCGTCATCTACCCCGGTCGCGACGGGAACTGGAACCGGCGAGAGATGTCGTGCGGTGTCCCACAGGGATCGGTTCTGGGGCCGCTCCTGTGGGACATCGGTTACGACTGGGTGCTGCGGGCCGACCTCCCTGAAGGCGTCAGCGTAGTTTGCTACGCTGACGACACGCTGGTCCTGGCGCAGGGGAGGTCGCATCAGGCGGCGGCCGACGCGATGACACGCGGGGTTGCGATAGTCGTGGAAAGGATCCGGCGGTTGGGTCTCGAGGTGGCATTGCACAAGTCCGAGGCCATGTCCTTTCATGGGCCTCGGTACGGGCCACCTCCAGGATCCCAACTAGTGGTAGGAGGGGTTCACATCGGCGTCGAGACCACGATGAGGTACCTGGGTCTCGTCCTCGACAGCCGATGGAACTTCGTCGAGCACTTCCGACGTTTGGCCCCCAAACTGGAACGGGCCGGGGCCGCCCTAAAGCGGCTCTTGCCCAACCTGAGGGGGCCAAACGCCTCCTGCCGGAGGCTTTACGCGGGGGTCGTGCGGTCCATGGCCCTATATGGGGCCCCGGTATGGGCGCGTTCACTGCGGCTACGAGCCGCACACTACCTGAACGCGCCCCAAAAGGTGGTAGCCATAAGGCTAATCCGGGGCTACCGCACGATCTCGGGCGAGGCAGCAAGCCTCCTTGCCGGACTGCCGCCATGGGATCTGGAGGCGATAGTGCTCGCGCGCCTGTATGATTGGCGCGCGGAGGCACTACGCCGGGGGGAAACTCCGCATCCGCGGCAAACCGCGGCGGAGCGGACGAACCTCCGGCGCGATCTCATGGCGGCATGGAAGGAGCGACTATCGCAACCCAGCGCAGGGCACGCCACGATAGCGGCGGTAAGACCCCTCTTTGAGGAGTGGCTAGAGAGACGTCACGGCGTTCTCACCTACCGCCTGACGCAGGTCCTCTCCGGACACGGATGTTTCGGGAGGTTCCTGCACATAATCAGGCGGGAGGAGACGCCCGGGTGTCACCACTGTCAGGATCGCCCAGAGGACACGGTGGAGCACACGGTGGAGGTCTGCCCTGCTTGGGCAGAGCACCGCCGTGTCCTCGTAGAGGCGATCGGCAGCGGCGGCGACCTCTCGCGTCCGGCCCTGGTTCAAGCCATGGTCCGGGGCGAGAGGGAGTGGGAGGCAGTCACCTCCTTCTGCGAAGCAGTCATGCTAGCGAAGGAGGTGGCGGGGTGGGCGAGAGAACGCGCCTTGCGCACCTCACGCCTCAGCCGCCGCGGGAGACGCTCCGGGCGTCGGGAGCCGCGTGACGACTCCCGGCCACCGTAGGCGCGGGCCTGCGGGCGGTGAGTAATGGGTAACTCACCGTCCGATCAGGACCAGGCCCGTGCCGGACGGCGTGTTGTGTTCCACGCGCGCCTCAAAGAGATGTCAGCATGAGTGACGGGGCCCCATAGGGCCGAAGCCTGCCAGGGTAGCGGGATTGTCCGAAAGGGTTACCGCTGCCCTGGAACATAAAGGGCTAAGGAAGGAACACGGGTGGGTTTTAGTCAGTAAGAGTCTGACACTCCCTCCTGCTCCACCCAGAGCGGGAGGAGTCATTTGATGATTTCCCATCCTCAAAAAAAAAAAAAAAAAAAAAAAGGGGGTGTTACTAGACCGACACCGAACCCAAAAATGTGATTACAAAAATTTTTGTCTGTCTGTCTGTCTGTCTGTCTGTCTGTCTGTCTGTCTGTCTGTTTGTTCAGGCATCACGCAAAAACTACCGGTTCGATTACGATGAAACTTGGTATTATTCTTGAATATCCTGGGCACCACACTGGGTACTTTTTATCCCGGAAAAGTATATACAATAAAAAACAAACTTAATTTTGCGGTTCGATCCCTAGACCGATTACTGTACCAACCGCAAATAATAAGTTTGTCGAAGGTTACGTCACCCGCAGTATTATCTGTGCGACCTTTTTATTCCTTTTAGTGTTTAGAGTTATTTAGGTTTAATTTTATAAGTCGTAGGTATAGATTTTAATTTTATAGTATAGGTAGTATATTTGTTAGTGTACGTCTTGACCGTAGGTTATTTTATAATACTGTTAGGTAAGATTAGTCATTCGTATAGATATTAGTTTTTAGGGATTTTGCTTATTTATTGAGTTTAGTTATCATCAGAAATAGGTTTATTTAGGTAGGTTATTTTTTTTAATTAGGTAGGTACTTAGGTAAAGATATTATATAGGTACCCTCTTAATCACCACTAATGAGACACAATTGATTTTCATTGAGCCACAAAGGGCCCGTGAGATGGATGGCATCCTGGGGAAGCACATACATTTTATCCTGTTAGCACGTTCCCGTGGCATAATTTCCGACATCCACGCGGGCGAAGCCGCGGGCAGAAGCTAGTTTGAAATAAATGCTTTGAGTTATGAGTTCTCGAAATAAATTCCATTATTTCGGCCTTTATTTTGAACGCTGACAAGGAAAGTTTCATGCAAGGGGAGGACGCATAAGGTACGAAAAAGGTCAAACGTTATTAAAAATAACTTTGAGGTTGAGAAATACGAAGTGTTGCAAATTAATTTTACAGAAATAATAAAGTAATTTCTTTGCCTCCGTTATTTGATATAAGAAGAAAGAAAATGCATTTATTTGCGGCAAACATGACGCATAAAAAAGTACATAAACACAAAAAAAAATAACAAGATAAAATAATAAAAATTCCCTCCCAAATTCCCTTCCGACATAATTCTCTCTTTATTTCTTGAGATTTGTCATAAATTAAGGCTTTCGACTACTGATGCCTTACTATTTTGTGATTCCCAAGGGTCTTAAGGCATTTGAAAAGTTCTATGATCGAGGGCTTTGTGATCAGTTTGGTAAATGAGGGTCAGACAAACATTGAAGTGAAATTGAGCGCCTATAGTCCGTTCACAGTAATTTTACCTCTGACAGCGACAACCCAACAGCAACCTTATTGTAACGACAATAAAGATCACAATGATTTTGACAGACCTGTCAAGAACCTGACAGGAACCTAACAGCAACCTTATTAAAATGGGAATAAAGACCACTGTCACGTTGACAGTGATGCAAAAACAGAGGTATAATAACTGTAGTCGTATTTCATATTACCTAAGTATAAAACTACGCAACCCAAATATTGGGCGATTTGTGGAAAATCTGTGATATGGAATGATTTGATATGCTATATTTATATATTTAACCTTGTTTACATAATCTGCATTCGCGATTTATTTGCCAAAAATGTAAACAAATATGAGTTTATGGAAAAATAACTTTAATCCCTACACAATAAAGTTCAGTTTACGCTACAATTTTAAACACTTTTTCAATGATAAATGATTTTATTTTGTAAGTAGGTTTGTACAAACACTTTTACACGTCAATCATATTTTAAAACTAGATGAGGTCGGAGTTTCCTATCTGACTAGTCTGAGAAGAAAGGCCAAAACAAACTCAGAGGTCACAGTCAATAGTCAATAGTGCTAGTCACTCTGAAATGAACTTAATTACCATAAAAAAGTTGATATTTGTTTAACTTGAAATAACAACAATTTGAAATACTAGTTTGATTTTAGTATATATATTACCCATGTTTGTTTATACGAATTCATTTCTGGACCATTTTCCCGTAATACCAATTATTATTACTGTCACAGAATACCTATTCATTAGTGTGTTTATACTGTTTTGATGTGGGTTTATCTGATTTCATAGAGAGCAGTGGTGGCAAACGGCCTCGACTTGCGAGTTGCTGGTCGTAGGCTCGAACCCAGCCAGGCGATTTACTTTGTATAAATAATTTCATCATCGCTGCCTGAAAACGGTGAACGAAAACATCGTGAGGAAACCGACATGTCCTGGAACCAAAAATTCGAAGACATCTACCAACCCGCACTGGGCCCGCGTGGTATTACGGCACACTCTCTCACCGAGAGGAGGCCTGTGTCCCAGCAATGGGAACATTATAGACTGTATGCTTACGCTATCTCATTTCATGTTATTGATAAAGCTAGCAAGTATCATTCATTCTAATCATTAGCAAAGGAATCCTCGAGATTTCAATAACTTGTAATGTATTACGGAGATAGACACTTCACGCAGGTTTTCCCGAAGGGATGGCCAGACGTGTACCTATAGTATACCCACAGGGAGAGAGAGAGATAGAGTTGCAGTAAATATCCAGATAATGTCGTGGTAAGGTACTACTAGAATCAGCATTGCCACCCAACGTGGTAATGCTGCCAGCCTTTTGGGTACTTATCCCATTGACAGCGATGCGGACGAATTTTTTGATGCCCAGTGAGCTCCAGCCTTTTTATAATTTTTTTTTTTGTATTAAGTATATAATTGTATATATATTTTAGTGTTAGCTTGTAAAAATAGTAATTAGTCAGTGTATGTTAAATGAATTACAGGTGCTATCTACGTTATATTCCTTATATTATAGGTAAGTACTATGTCTACAGTCTACTTGGAAATTCTAGAGAGATCTTTTGTTTCAGTTGTGTTCCATTAGGCGAATAATGGCTGAAGCAGAATAGTAAGGCAATTAATCAGCATCAAATAAATAATTGAAATATTTCAAATGAGACCAGAGAACGTCGGTGGTATAGTAATTGTCATAGTAACGAATGGTGAAATTGAAACTATATTCTATATTTCGGTAATTTCCCAAGGGTCGAACGGACAAACACAAATAACTTGTAAATATGTACATTGTTGCGGAACTGTTATTTAAATGTAATATAATTGGGCTGGTTCTGTTTACAATAATAAATTGTTGTTGTATTGTTTTGTGATTCAAAACTCAGCATAATAAATATTATTTTTGGAATAGCGTTGAGGACCTTTCAGAATTAAATATTCAATTTTTAGTGGAACTACGGTTCAAGCAGATGAAATATAGCTTATAACGCGAAACTGTTTCTAACCGGTCCCGCCACACCCGCGCGCTTATGGCGGGAACTCGTTCCCGCTCTGCTAACGAAGGCGAGTTTAATCTTCTAGAACATTCTAGAAGCTTCCTTTAAAAGCATACGACGCTTAACACTTTTTTGGCATAGAGTGATTCCCTCTTACTACAAGCTTACGAAACTATCTTCGTCCCGAAGCGAATTATTTTTGTATATATTTATTTATGATGCTGGGAATAAAGCATTACATATGTATGTGTGTATGTTAAAAGCTTCATTAATTTATCGTAGAGTAGAGTTCTATCTAAGGAAGCTCAGAAGAGCTTATTATTTTCTTACATAAAACAAACACAAACTTTAAACAATGATAATTTTTTTGGATGACATTGGTTCGTGGCCAATCGGTCACACGGGGCGATCGAAGGTTACGTTACACTTGCCGCGGTCGGTTCATGGATGCGTGACCATCCATAATCCATCCGAAAGCGTGGTCCCGGCTGTCATTCGTATCTGACATTCTGACAGTCGTTACGGGTCAAAACCCCAAAAGTTTGACAAACAGCTTCCTTCCTTTTGGTAAGACTACCAAAAGGTATCGTGTTACCCAGTAACTCATGGGTTGTAGAGGTCAGATAGGCAGTTACTCCATATAAAATACTGGTATTCAGCTGCATTTGGTTAGACTGGAAGCCGACCCTAACATAGTTGTGAGAAGTCTAGGCAGATTGATGTTGGTATTGATAAGGTAAACAAAGAAAAGTTATAGTGAATGTACTAGTAGAGATAAGCTGGCTAGATAACGACTAACTTCACCAATCAAAGTGGTTTTTGACCTAATTTGGCACAATAATAAAGTAAAAAAATACTTCTAAGCAGACAGTTATAAAAAGAGAAGTTGATAGGGGACACCCGGGTTTGAACCGGGGACCTCTCGATCTGCAGTCGAATGCTCTACCACTGAGCTATATCCCCGCGTGTCAGCACACAGCAAACTTATCGTCTGGTAAAATTAATTATGTGAACGAAAACAATAACAGTATTATTGTATGCAGTTAGTAATGTAGCGGAAACCTTTTAGTTTTTCATTAACAGCTACCAAAGTATGCTGGGGAGTTTGTTCCGCCACTTCTTCTTCCCAGCGATAGCACTAGGAAGTGGCGAAGGGCGGGCGTTTTTGGGGGACTGTCTTTTGTAATTTTGACGTTCGAAAAGTGCTGATTCTCAGCCTAATTTGAATAAATGACTTTTGATTTTGATTTTTTTTGAGTGGTTGTGGACGTCAGTAAAACCACAGAAAAAAGTTTAGAAACGTTGATTGATTTGTTTTTATGGCGTAACCATCTTCTGTTACCACTTGCTCTTTAAATAGCAATTATTTGCAACAAGATCATTTAGTTTAAAGACATTTATTATTTCTCAAAGAACATACAGTTCACTTATAGAGAAACTTAACTAAATTAACAATATGTTGTAGGTTACATTACGACGTCGAGCCAACCAGTAAAGCGCCATATCAATGTTATCTTTTATCAAAAAAACAAAAAGGAAGTATGTTGTTAGGTATTGACTAAAATACAAAGCAGTTCACGCTAAACTTATGTCTAATAAAAAATAAAAATAAGTACTAATCTTATGTGTCTAACAAATGATTCCTTAGGCATTTTTTAAATGTTGGTATGCTTGTACACTCTGACTTTTTTAGGTAATTTATTGTACAGCTGGTCATACTGTACAGTTTTCCTGCCGTGCAGGGTTCTTACTCTTGGTACTTCCAGGTCGTCTTCATTACGGGTATTATATCTATGAGTCTTTTATTATTATTATTACTAGTATCTTAGTCTCATTGTTAAAATAGAACTAGCATAGTACTTGTGTGGTTTGTTAGGCGAATCAATAAATAAGGGATCGTTGATCAATGAACAGGAAAATGTATCTAATATCAAAATCTATAGTTTACAATACCGTAAGTCATAAGTTGGGTAAATGCTAACTATGTAAGCCCAAAGTTAAATTGTCAAAAATAGTAGATTATTAACCAAGGGGATAAAGCAGTGTCTTCTGTCGCGGGTGACGATTTAAATCGCGAGCGTAACGAAGGACTCGAGGTTTACTCCCGAGCGTAGCGAGGGTGTTAAAAGCTTAAATCACGAGCGAAGCGAGGGATTTAAGACGAGTCCTGAGTGTAGCAAGGGATTTAAGGTCACCCAAGACTAAGACAGCTTTATCACCGAGGAAAATACTCTACTTTTCGTACCATTTGCGAAAAAATAAACTTAACGTTTATGTATTTGATGAAAACAAAAACGCGGTAAATTCCTAGACTAATATTTTTTTGTCGGAAAAGCAAAGGCATCAAGCTCATACGGCCTCGTCGGTTTTCGTAACTTTATTTAATAATCATAACTGCATAATAAATGCGTATTCCTTTTTCAAAAAGATGTATAATGCTTTATATACAAACTCAATGGTGTAAACATAGATGTAGTTCAGTATAAATTTCAGTAAGTATTCCAAATTTAAATCACATTCTCCCCCTAGAGGATGAATGAAATTCAGTACAATTTTCTTTCCCTGTTTTTAACAGATTAAAAATGACTATTGTTATGAAAACTCCTTTTCATACCACTTGCTCAAAAAAGTGACATTCTATGCCACAAAAAGCGAACATAACAATAGTCATTTTTAATCTGTTAAAAACAGGGAAAGAAAATTGTACTGAATTTCATTCATCCTCTAGGGGGAGAATGTGATTTAAATTTGGAATACTTACTGAAATTTATACTGAACTACATCTATGTTTACACCATTGAGTTTGTATATAAAGCATTATACATCTTTTTGAAAAAGGAATACGCATTTATTATGCAGTTATGATTATTAAATAAAGTTACGAAAACCGACGAGGCCGTATGAGCTTGATGCCTTTGCTTTTCCGACAAAAAAATATTAGTCTAGGAATTTACCGCGTTTTTGTTTTCATCAAATACATAAACGTTAAGTTTATTTTTTCGCAAATGGTACGAAAAGTAGAGTATTTTCCTCGGTGATAAAGCTGTCTTAGTCTTGGGTGACCTTAAATCCCTTGCTACACTCAGGACTCGTCTTAAATCCCTCGCTTCGCTCGTGATTTAAGCTTTTAACACCCTCGCTACGCTCGGGAGTAAACCTCGAGTCCTTCGTTACGCTCGCGATTTAAATCGTCACCCGCGACAGAAGACACTGCTTTATCCCCTTGGTTAATAATCTACTATTATTCATAAACGTTGCTTAAAGTTAAGTAGTGATTCGCGACTGTTTGTTTAACCATACATTTTTGACGTTTGGACGTCTCTTAACTTTATTGATCGTTTATAAATAAACCCCTTACTTAATGTATCCGTTTGTCTTTCAGTAAAGTATTACAGCATACACGGCGTACAGTTTGCAATTTGTATTATGCAATAGATATGAATGTACCAGGAGAGCAAGCCGTTGCGGAGGTCGAGGCGCTTCAATAATTCAGTGAACCTGAGCCTGCTGCCTGTGCCTGATTCTGTACACGAATCCCGGCATTTACTGTAGTTTATGGTTTATGTTGCCCTGAATAGTAAACTCAAATGTTAATAAGTTTGTTTGTTACTCTTAGGTTTAGAAATTATGTACGATAATTAAAATAACCTAGTTCATAAGTTTATGGTATGGCATGGGCAATGAAGGTTCATTATTATGTTATGCCAAGCGACGGGCATACCTACCGGTGAAATGCCTGGCTAAAGCCTAATACTAAATACTTACAAATCACCCTAATTTTGGTAATTTTTGAGTGATTAGCATAGACATAGTGTTATTAAGTTCATACTTTTAAGATGGTTTTCAAAGTATGTGTATAGAGGTATGTACGTATGTGTACAAACCGTAAACAGAGTGAATAGTATAAACGTATTTTTTTGATAAAGACTACGAAATACGGATGACGGACCCCTCCGCTCGCCCCAGGGCGAGGAACATCAATAAGAAGACCCACTCGCAAAAAAAAGGTCTAAGTACATAAATAAATCATGAAACAAAATAATTTACCTGTGATTTAGAATACGGCGCTCACGTTGTCAGAAATCTGGCTGAACATCATTTGACCCAGCAAAGTAATTATACAACTTCTGTTTTGAACGATTGAGTGCCATCAATAATGTATGAAATCCTTCTGAATGTTTACGTAGCCAGACATGCAAATTCCATCGCCGCGTGATCGTTTCCAATCGAATATATTAAATACGATACGTTTCAGTTTCTGTTTGCCTGGTACATCAACCAGCCAAATATGAATACATAAATTCGCCAGAATTGTGGTGTGCCTTGAAATCAATTAAAATTATCTATTTCTTTTGTTTACCTTTCAAGGTAAAACCTGGGTAAGCCTTTAAATGTTTTGAAAAAGAAGGAGTTTGACCTGTCAATGACAACCTCTGACACATAAAACGTATCGAATAAAGATGGGAAATAAATTATTTATACGATATTTAAATCAGTTGTTTATTTATCTGTTGTGTATTTTGTATATCCCATTTAATACGACCTGACGCCAAACATGTTTATAAAATTTGAATAAGCTTCCTTGACTCTTGTAGCATGTCGGTAAACATCGTAAATTTTACAGTAGACGTCGGCAGTTCGCACGTACTTACTCATATTCCACGCTAGTATTGTAAATCAAATCACAGTCGATATGTAGGCAGTGTAGTGATTGAGTCATCATTGTTAGAAGAGCGATAAAATTACCGTTATCAGCGGGCGTACAATATGGCTTTATCAACTTGCCTTGTATGTTAATTACAATGACGTCATAAGCTTGACTAGATAACTAAGTGGAATCCTTTGTTTGGTACGAGCACACACACGGGGATATAGCTCAGTGGTAGAGCATTCGACTGCAGATCGAGAGGTCCCCGGTTCAAACCCGGGTGTCCCCTGACAACAACTATTTTATAATTTTTTGGCGGGCATTGTGTTTTCAATTCTGACTGAATGTTTTGATTATGTTATGGAAAGTGAGATATTGCTGTACCTACCTGGTCAGTGAGGGCAGGGTCTGCTCCATGCGCGAGGAGTAGTTCTACGATATCTGTAGCATCCGCTGCGCAAGCTGCATGCAATGCTGATGAGCCAACCTGTTATTTTAAGGAAATTTTTTCTTTATTTTCAGTTCGTCTCTTTTCGGTTCTCGCAACACTATTCCTAACTTACATTCGTACTTCAGAGGGTTATGATTTCCTAATACATTTCCGTCTTTTTGCACTTTACTCTTTTACTAAAAACCATAGTGAAACAATGGGTTAAAAATAATAATAATAGGTACTTCACAATAACATCAACTCACATTGTTTTGCAAATGTACATTCGCGCCAAATGCAAGCAGATGTTCCACAATGCCCCGACAACCTTGAGCACACGCCATTTGCAATGCAGTCACACCGTTCTGTAAAACCAGTTGACAATAAAATCTGCACTTTAAAAAAACTAGAATAAGGGTCAATATTTCAAGGGCCACTTGTCTCGCTTAATAAATAAAACCACAAAACCTTGTTATTTCAGTTATTCGCGCTCCCGAGTTCTCCCGACAAGTAGATAATGAGCTCACAATGTTTTATTCATAAAGTTTTCTTTTATTTACGACTTCTATAATTGCGAGCTTTGTGTGAACGACAAATTCGAGTGATTTCGGTATTGTTGTCAGGTTCCAAAACAACTTTCGTACTAAAATTAATGTTGTGAGGAAAAACAAACACAAAATCATGAGAAATTATGTAGTAATAGCTTTTCTTTTATTTTGCTCTCCAGTTGGAGCTGAGGAAGGTAAACGCGAGGCATGTGCTGGCACAGGTGCAGGTACAGAATTTAGTTAGATCATAATCCCAAAACCTTCAAAGGTTGTCTCGTAATCATTCTAAATTCTAAGTGAAGGGACGTAATGACTTTAGTTTAAAAAGTTACTTCATAACAATCATAACAGGCTACATGGTACAAAAGTACGTTGCTAAAAAGTGACGAGGATACTTTTGTACCGTATTTTATTTAATAAACACATGACATATGACACATTTTTGCCTCATGTGTTTTATTTTTATTGTCCACACGAACACGCAAAAACGTAGGATCGAAGTACTAAGGCAGCATAAACTCACGCTGTCCACAGCGTCCACGTGACATTCGGCGTCAAGGAGGACTCTCACAAGTTCAGTGTGTCGATGCACGGCCGCTAAGTGAAGTGGAGTTCGTCCCGAGTTGTCTCGTGCCTCCTTTGAAGCGCCTTTGTTTATTAGGAACGCAGCAGTTGAGGAGTGACCGCCTTCGCAGGCTACATGTAGCGCCGTGCGACCCACCTATATGGTAAAGGACTATGATTAAACAAACACATTTTTAGGATAACTATGGAATAATGTCATAAGAGAACACACGGGAATTAACGAAGTATTATAATATGATAATAACTAGCTTCTGCCCGCGGCTTCGCCCGCGTGGATGTCGGAAATTATCCCACGGGAACGTGCTACCAGAATAAAAAGTATGTCCTTCCCTAGGATGTCATCTATCTCTTTGCCAAATCAGTAGTTCAGTGGTTTAGGTATGAAATGTAACATACAGTTTCAAGTACAAATCCTCCCCTTAAAAACCGAATTACCCCTTTTTGCCCCGTCAGGGGTCAATTTTCGACAACATTACTTCGATACTTATACTTATTATTAATTATTTTCTGTCAAAACTATTAAAACTGAGTTTCGAGATAATCGGACCGCGCATTCAATTACTTCGCACACAAACTTCAACACCCCTATATCCTCCTTATCCCTTTGAGAGGTAGTTTTGAAAAACTTATATAATAAACTTTATTACTTACTTCGGCGAGTACTTATTATTGCCAAGTTTCAAGTTTACTAACTAAATGAATAAGATTTTTTAAACTGGATCCCCGCTTTTCACCCCCACAAGGGTGGAATTTTGGAAATATCGTTTGGGATGTATTCATAGTTTGATTCAAAGATTATTTATACCAATTTTCGAGTTAATCAAGCCACACTGTAAAATCGCCCCCTGTAAAATTAACTACCCTTTTCAGCCCGTCAGGGGTAGATTTTCGAAAAACCCTGATACACATTATTCTTTACTTTCAATCTTAGGTATAAATATTGAGTTTCGAGTAAATCGGACTGCGCGCTAAAATCCTTCCATACAAACTTTGAAACCCCCCAGTCCCTTGTTAGGGGGTAGTTTATAAAAAAAAAAACTGGCAATTTGCATAATTTATTTTGGTAAGTATTCGTGCCAAGTTTCAAGTTTATTAACTCAAGGAATAAGATTTTTCATACAAACGAAATCCCCCCATTTCACCCTCTTAGGAGTGGAATTTCGAAAAATCCTTTCTTAGTGGATGCGTAATCTTCACGAAGAACACACTCTCCAAATTTCATGTCTCTAAGACCAGTGGCTTAGGCTATGCGGTGATGTATCAGTCACTCAGTCAGTCAGTCAGGCCTTTGAATTTTATATAAATATAGATACTCGTAGATATATAACAGACGAAGTTAGCAACTCTACGAAGCCGCATTAAGACGTGAAATTCTCTTACACTTATACATATAAGAGGTAGTTTGCAAGTTTATATTTCTGAAACTACCAGTCGGATTTGAAAAAATATTTTTGCATTTGATAGCCTAATTCTACTACTTGCTACTTGAGGGCCGAGAAAAAACAAAAACAGTAAGTGAAAACGAAGTGATCACCTGCCGCGCTGGCAGCTGATGCGATGCGATGGGGTGGGTCGGAGAAACAAGAAACACGCGGACGGAGTCGTAGGCGGAAGCTAGTATTCTATAACTATATACGTACCTAGGCCTATTTTGTAGACTTCCAGCCAGCGATAGTTAGTTTCGTGAAGTCAACGGGAATTAACTATTTTGCCTTTATAATATTAGTGTGATAACCAACCTTGCAAAAATATGCGTTGATATTTTGTAAACTAATACGAGCAGGTATTCGATTTTCGCCTGAGACTATCGAGTTTTCTTTTATCCTGGTTTTACGACATACATTTAGATGAAGGTTAAAAATTTTTTGTTTAGTTCAAATAACTCTCCCGATACGTCGAGAAAATAATTGGCTGATGAAAATAATTTATATCCAGTGGATTTTATTTTTTTTCGAAATTTCGCCATTGCACTATGGTTCCGCTAGAGGTCAAAATTCAAAAAAACGCAAATTGTATTTTCAAATCTTGAACACTGTCATGTGGTTGGCCGATACATATACTATAATTAAGTACAAATAGATCCCCGATAGCTAATCACTTTCATTCTTTAGTGAAACCCGAAAGTGAACACAACTCCCATTGCACGTGCATCCTTATCAGTGACTCATTACGTGACCGGTAATTAGTGGCTGTTTTCTAAGAATTCCGTTAATTAAGTGAAATTTTTAACAATGGAGCTTCAAGAATCAGGTATGTTGTTTTGATATGTATACTCGTTTTGACATTTTTCTGAATAATATTGAAATAACGATGTGTCTACGCGACGACCAAAATTTGTTTTAAAAATCTGTAGAATTATTCTTTACTTAGACTTTTAACTATGTGCTGAATCATACTGAACGCTAACTTTTTCTTGATTAAAAAGCCACATTTGTCTAAAATAACGGCCTTAAGTTATTGTCTGCGGAAACTTGCGGATTCGATAGTTATGAGCGTGCTACGCCTGCGTAGGCGAAAGCTACGAAAGTATTGCAAAAATTAATTTAATTTTTTTCAGATGATAGGTGCATCGGAACCTTTTCAAGAGGCTTTATATTTGAACTGTGGCTATCCACCAGTGGTTCCGATATAGAAAGACGCCGACAAGTGGTGCAGCAACTAATGGGCATGATGCCGGATGCAGATAACATCGATGTTAGCAATTTGGAGAACGTTCGGAAGTATATCTGCGAATATTGTCTAGTAGCGTTATAAGTTTATTAAATAGTATTAAGTAGCAAAGAATGGAAGATTTAATTTTATTTTGATTAGTTTTAATTTTTTATTTACCTATTTTGTTGTTATACATACATTTTTCATGATATAAACCTAAAATTATGTTTTCATTAAAATATCCTATAACTATATATACTTTAATTGCATTTTCAATTGAAAAAAACAAACTTTTGAATGTTTAAATAATTATGACCGCCTTACGAAGGCGCGCGGACCACTGTGCATTGGGAAGATTGGTAAGAGAAAAAAGAACGCTTCAGTTAGCCACTGCGTACTACAGTAGGAAGGGTTTTCATTTTGACAGTTCAACAACATTCATTGCGTTATTACGTTGTTGAGCAGAGAAATGAAGTGCTCTGTCGCAAAATGACTACTGGTAGCAAAATGACCCCTTCCTCAAACAGGCATTAATTCCTTGCATCAGTAAAGAGCCAGTAGGTGTACAACACAGAGGGGTACTGTAGTAATGTTTAATCAGTAAAATGGGTAGGTGCATGCACTTAGACTGAAATAAATAATAGAAATGAAAGTTTGTCAGATTTACTGTCACTCAAAACACCAATTTATCAATTTCAAACAGCAATGAAGCAATGGGTTAGCAATATTCTTCAAAATGATTCAGAGAGTTATTGATAATGGGTTACGCAATTATGGTGCTGGATTGCAACGTAACAAACTTTTTTTAGCTTCAACAGTTTGTTCATCATACTCATTTATTTCGGCTTATATTTTTCCATTGTCACATATATCATTTCAATGCTTCGCAGGATCAAGATAACTTATCATAATTACCTTTACATGTTAATATCGACACTTATTCAAATTATTATCTACCTACGCCTGATAAAATTTCATGTTTGCGTCATGAATTAGAGGGTGCCATGTGGATTTGGTTGTCCTGTCGATGTCGTTCGATTAAAGTGGCTGTCCATTGCATCAAAATGTCGAGTGGGTGGGTGGACAGTCAGCCGTAATTGCGGGCACTCGGGTGACATGACTTATTGGAGTTCTATCTGCTTTGGCACGATTTCAGTGTTGGTTTTCGGCGCGTTGTTTGTGTTTGATTGTCGTCTAATACAGCTTCGACATGTTTGCCTGGTATATTGGATTCTAAGTAGTCCTAATCAAGGTTGTGGATTAGTTTTAGAGTCTTTTTGGTTATTGGAAACCATATCGTTAACATGCTAATGAAAATTCACACAAGTAGTTTTATCTTCAACACATGGCGCATGGCGCAACACATACGTGTTGGAGATGATCATTAGACCCCACCTCCTTTAACAGACTAAAATCCATTTTCTGGCGCGAAATCAAAGATAAATGAAAAATTTTGTCCTTATCGATATAGACAGTGAATTGATGAACCCTAATCTACCGTCGCCCCGGGATCTGAAAGCTAGTTTAGGAATTATTGGCAAAACAAAATATGGGATCTTATACACCTCGTAATGCACTGAAATAGGGTAAATTTTCGATAAGATTAGTGATGGGAAAAATAATATCGACGCAACGACGTTTATCTATTTTTAAGTGAAAATCTTAATGCGGTTCATAGAATAGAAAAAAAAGAAAACCAGAAGTAGAAAAGAAACAATCCTATGTATTCTGCCTCGGGCTTTAAAAATACACTTATTAGAACTTGAATTAACATAAAAAAATCAGTAACAATATACTTTTTTTATAAAAAATCGCAATATATATTTATCGTTATCGTTTTTATATCGTTATTTATCGGTTAGACATGTTCGGCGATGTAAAAGGACGTGCTCTCCAATCAAAGAGTACTTTTTTATGTCTCCAATCGACGTGATGCACAACACTAGTCGCGGGAAGCTCGCGTTGGGTGCGGTACGAGGTCCGGGGGGATATGGGACGTTTTAGCCTCGTTCCGCACTGCATTAAAATTACATTAATTCAGTGCGATACGAGGCCTAAGACATCCGGTACCAAGGTAGGTATACCACCGAGTCTGGGACCATTAGCTCGTCTCAAATATACATTTATCTCTTTTCTATACTGGACCAAACCAAAGCTATGCCCTTCGCACGACAGAGATGTTCACGTTTTTCCTTGCCGCACCACAAGGAAGTTACATGAGGGGTGATTTAGGCCTCGTTCCGCACTTAACGTGTTAATATGTTTAAGTTAGGATATTGTTGTTATTTTTTATTTTTTAAAATAAACTTTGCCCACACTAAGAATTACTCCTGCATCGTGGGTGCGTTTACAAACATTTAAACTCACATACACAAACAGCCAGACCCGGAACAACTACCTGTAGGCAATACAAATATTTGTTCCGTGCAGGAATCGAAACCGCGACACGCAGCGCAGCAGTCGATCGCTCGGCTACTGCACCAACCGTTTCGTCGAAGATTATTTGGGAGAGCAGTGGTGGCACAGTGGTAACGGCCGTGTCTTACGAATTGTAGGTCGTAGGTTCGAACCCAGACAGGCGCTTTGTAAATTACTTTATAAATACAACCTTTTAACATAACCCGTTGGATATCAACCGGATGACCCTCTTGGGTATTTCGGGTCATGGGGCCCGACTGCGCGTCACCTTTTTAAGGAAATCCACAGATATACTTGTAGATAGGAAATGCCACTTGACCCTCCATCTCTCTCCCCTTGACACTTCACGTGACCTGAGGGCTGGGTCGTTCTTTGGCCAAAGAATTAGCATTGTCATTCAACGTGGCAATGCTGCCAGTCTTCTGCGCACGTTTCCGGATGACAGCGATAGGGACGAGTACAAGTGTCCTTTTGGTTTTTTATTTATTTGTATAGTTAGTCATTTAATTTATTAATGAAATAAATTAATAGTTAGTTTTTTTATACATACAATAAAGTACCTTGACTCTAGAATTCATAATGTCTATGTTCAGTATGCCTTTATTAACTTTAAGGCCAATATTTTAGGAACAAATCCTTACAGCTCAATGCCTATAGAATCAGATTACAAAACACAATAAGTGCTCATAATTCTCATAGAATAGCAATATTTTCCAATATTTCCGCTTCTGAATAAAGATGGCATCGACATTACCCAGTAAATACGGTAAATATCGATTCCATCTTTATCAATAAACAGCTCGGTCGGCAATCTATTCCGTTCGCAACAAAGCGTTCATTGAGAGCAGATCGCAGTTTATGTTTTGTATTCTCTTTTCATCCCACAATAGCCGCTTCGGTGATTAGGATACTGTTTCAATGCGAGAGGAGCTTTTTCTCAAATATTTCGACCTGTGAAATCGTTTCACAGTATTTTGGATAGATCGAATACTTTTTAATATTAGTAACATACCTGGAATCTCTTTATGGGAGCGAATCCCGAACGAGGTGATGCGGCAGAGAACCAAAGCTGTCGACGTAACAACGACACAGAATAAGCAAGATGAAGTGGCAAGAGGCCAGCCATATTAGCCGTAGAACCTAGAAACATGGTAAACGTTGAGGCAGACGTGTTCTTGAGTGGAGATCTCGAATTGGCAAACGTAAGGTCTCTGGTGCGACGATCTTCGCAGGTTGGCTGGTAGAAGTTGGATGAGAGTTGTAGAGAATCGAGCTAAGTGAGTGGCGTGCAATTGGAGAGGCCTATCCAGCAGTGGCCTACTGTAGGCTGATCATGAACCTACCTACTCTCAGTCTTAGACTACATTTCAGTCATAGCTAGGTATTTAACTTATCTGTATTCCGGTGGCCTTTTCACGAAAAACATTATTTTCAAGTCCTAGAATTCTTATTATTTATATTAATTGTAGACCAGTGACATTCAATCATTAGAACCTACACAGTTTTTTTACTAGTTTGACTGTAATTTTGAGTTGGTAAAGTATGTAGAAAAGAATAGAATATCCATTATTATGTACACCGTATAAATTACAGACATAAAAAAAAAGTACAGAGGGTGACACAAATGGCGGTCTTATCGCTAAGAGCGATCTTTTAAAGACCAGGAGAGGCAAATACTGTAGGTAGTCTGTAGTGCACCATTTACATAATAAAATAAATACATACATAAAGTATATTATTCTAATCTAAATAAAATAAATAATGTAGATACCTACACAAGAACGTTTCTTTTATAACTACATACATAATTAGGCATTATAAAGTACTTAATAAAGGAGAGAGTTTTATCAAGTTATTCATCCATTCTGCACTGTACGTCTTACTCACCGAGCACTATTCTGAGAAAACGATGGTAGAGATATTAATTATACTAAATTCCGTTCATTTATTATTCTAGGAAGCGTTTCTTGTCTATTTTCACTACCAGTACTGAGGATAATCTCATATTTTCTAAGAAGGCGTGGCTATAATAGTCTATCTAACACTCGCCACAAAAACCCTTAATGAGATGCGTGCTTATAGCGGCGTTACTGATGAAGTTGCTTTTCCGGGAATATTATCAGCAAATAAGCACTAGAGTTCCCAGTAATTCTTGGAACTGCAAGTCACTAGTGATTACAGCGCTACATACTGTTTCTCTAGGACATAAACAGTCTGTAAACACGCCAGAGATAAACGCTAAACCGATTAGCACTGGATGTAATTATCCGGGTTCACCCAGTCGGAAGGATCAATTTGATTGCCTGTCCAACCGTGAGGACACTGATTTGATGACTGAATTTAGCCTATACAGGCAGAAGTTAATATATGGAACCGTTTAATATAATAAATATTCATGTCTAACTGGTATTTAATTAATGAAGGTATCTTATCTTATCTTAGGGTATAGGGTGGACGACCTTCCGAAGATCGCAGGGAAGAACTGGTTGAGACTCGTACATACCAGGGAAGCATGGCACAAGAGGGAGGCCTATTATACTCAGCAGTGGGTGAAACAAGGGTGCCACTGACTATGATGATCTTGCCATTTTATTTACATTTTTACAAAATAACCGTTGTTATTTAGTGCTGTATTTTCGTTTCTACGAAATTATGGTGGAGAGATAAGCGTATATTTTCAGAACTACGTTTAATAATAACGTTTCTCCAGTTATTCGGAATTTATGTAACATACAGACCTACATTTTATTTTATTCTGGAAAACGTTTCATATCAAAACTGATATGCTTTTGACGTCCCAATTTAACAAAAAGGAATACGACGAACTAACTAAATAAAAGCTGGTTTTGACGTAGACTGCTGTTCGTAAACGGTAGTTGGTACATTTTTGAATAATAGTATTTCCAGAATTCTTTTTTTTTCAGTCTTGCTGGGGGAAAATGTAATCAAATACTCATTAATTACAAACTTTGCTATTTTTATTAACGGTTACCTATCTTTATAGGGATTTGTTTGATTAATTATAATTAATATTCTGTTGATCATTAAACAAAAGTAATTTTAAATAGATTATGTTGATGATAATTGACTGGTTGTTATTTTAGGTAGGGTACGGTCAGCAACAAAAGTCGGTTAACACTTTAGTTGTTTAAATCGGAATTATTGAGCAAAATATTCTTAAAAAACATATAGTACACAAAAACATATATATTTATGAATAATTAACTCTTTGGTATTACATGAAATAGAGCAAACCAATGTATCGCATCATTTTGCATCAATTTAGATGATTTGTAAAAGTGACAGTGTTAATTGACTTTTGTTGCTGACTGTACCTATTTAAAGATTCGTAGATATCTATTAGGTATTTAATCTTTTAGTTCAATATTAAACTAAAATAAATATAATAAGGGTGAACATTCGCAAAAAAAAACAAAATAACAAGATTAATTAATTGATGTTATTATTTTGTGTTAATTAAAAGTATGTACTTATCGTTAAAGCAAGCAAACGCATGAAAGTTATTTTCATTCAACAAGTACTAGGACCACATAACGATCAAAGAAAACTTTTAAAACAACAGAATGATTGAACCACGTCATTAGTAGTCAATCAATTTCAATTCAAAAAACAATAATTTGAAAACTATTACTTTATGTCGTGTTTTCGATATCGTACAATTAAAACGTCATTTAGATAAAAACCCGGAAGTGTGACAATAAAATCTTGGAATCCATTAATGTTTGACAAAGGAGGTTACCATTTCATTGTGTTACCGCAAATCACGGCCGGGTCTAGATGCTATGATTCAATTTGCTATCTAACTTGCCTCCCGGGGAATCTCTCCGCTATAATAAATAACTACATTTTATCAAAGTCCACTTTATTCTGTGTTAAACTTTATAGTATGGACTAGATTCTCGTCTGCTGCAAAAGATATTAGATTAATTTACATTTTCTGTCCCTTAATCTTTATTTTATCTTGGTGAGCATTATTGCACTAAACTTGTAATTGTACCTACTAACGAAGACGAACCAAGAACTCAGCATTAACAGGATATGTTTCGGAATTGGAGCATGATTGATAGAGTCATCATCTGCCTAGTTTTTTCCCAACTGTGTTGGGGTCGGCTCCTAGTCTAACCGGATGCAGTTAAGTACCACTGGACGTACAAGTAAGTACAAGTGGACTGCGATTGGACATGCAACTGCCTATCTGACCTCCACAACCCAGTTACTGGGTAATACGAAACCTTGGTAAGACTGCTTGTCAGACTTTTTGGCTTCTGACGACCCCTAATGACTGTGAAAGATCCACAAAAGACAGCCGGGACCAACGGCTTAACGTGCTTTCCGAGGCACGGAGGTGTCTTCGTATGTAAAGCTGGTCACCCATCCACGGACCAACCGCGGCAAGCGTAGCCGATCGACCCGTGCGGCTGTTATTACCAGTGATAGGAATAGGTAGTGCCTATTTGCCTAAACTTCGAAGAACAGAGACAAAAAACGGAGACTTCCTTAGGGCTAAATTTTTTCCAGGACATCTGTCCCGAAATTCGGGACAACACTTTTAAATACATTAAAAAAATATGTTATTTGGAATAAGTAATTCGTCTATATTTACCTAAAGTTTGCGACTAGACATAACATTTATAATTTATAACTCCATAATATATAACATACATATATAATAACTTGTCCTCTATGGGCTCTAAAGGAAACATAAAACACATAGAATATTGTGTTGGTTACAACAATATTCTATGTGTCCTAAGGAAGTCTCCGTTTCTTGTCTCTGTTCTTCAAAGTTTAGGCAAATAGGCACTACCTATTCCTATCACTGGTTATTACTTAGCCACAAGCCCTAGGTATGGCTGATAGAGTAACGTGTTTAAAGAGTTTACGAAGGTGATAAGTAGATTTAGTTGAGGTAGGTACCTTAAAATTGAACTTAATCCTTTGATCACTTTTCTCCGTCGCTCTTAGTCACGCCATGCAATCCTAGTTAAAACTCAACACAAATCATTTCGAAGCTTATTTTGTTCTTAAATCCTTCCCTATAAAAATATTTAAGACCTAGGCCTGTGCAAATATTTATATTTATTTTTCGCCATTAGTTATTTGGCAGGTTTGAAATAAAGCCCTTCCCTTTCCTGTTCGGTAGAAATTTTTGGTAAACTTTATGGTTGGATCAGGATCATCAATCTTATAGAACCAATATAATCTCACACATACTTTGAGGCCCCTCAAAGTTTCGCATGACTCCCGAATACAGATCGCTGTGTGGTCCCAAATTATAACAGGGTCAAACAAAAACAAAAAACCGGTCAAGTGCGAGTCGGACTCGCGCACCGAGAGTTCAGTACAAAGTAGGTAGGTATGTAAATACAAATTTACGGATTTCGGAATTTTTCCTTTACTTGTGCTACATGACATTCTCTCTTGCCAAATCACATGATTCTAGATCAACGGTACGTACCATAAAGGATTTAATTTCCTTGCGAGTGTTAAAATATGCGACATAAACGGAACATAAACGCCCGTATCCTTTGATTGCTTTGACTTAGAAATTTGATTTTTTCATTTTTTCAAGGGATTGCAGCCTTGTATTTGATATTAATTTCAACTTGATAACTTCACGCGTTGCTGAGAAAAAGGGTCTTGACAGACGGACAGACAGACGGACAACGAAGTGATCTTATAAGGGCTCCGTTTTTCCTTTTGAGGTACGGAACCCTAAAAATAAGCCGAAAGTGTACCCATTTCGCTTACTAATTAAATCGATACAGACACGTACGGCACGGTCCGGTATTTAATATTTTTGATTGAACATTGCTGTAATTGAACGAGATGAATTGGGAAACAGGAGTAAGGTGAATGGAGGTAAATTTTTCGTGAAATATCAGCGGTATTTTTTCACGATTCTCGTTAACTACCACAGCAAAACAATTTGATACTAAACAAAATATCACCTGTAATTTGGCTCTAGGAAATAGTTTAATTTCTGTAGGTAAGTTCTCCCAAATAGGCAATGAATAATGGTCGATTACCCAAGCCCTAAGCTAAGTTAGGGCACTTGAATTATGTGAATTTATGTTCTTAGGGAGAATAATGGTCTTATAATTTAATTCTGCGTACCCTATGCTCGACCGAAGAATGTTAATCCCGGACTCCCGGTAATCTTTGCCAGCCTGGAAAAGCGGAATTAATCTTACTGATGCATTGTTAAGCTTTATGCAAACCTGGTACTCTCTATCTAGTCTTGTCGATTGGATTGCTTTTTAATCCCTCTCTCTGTTGTTTCAGTGGACTTGCAATAATTGAAATTAGCTGAACTACGAATGTGACATTGTTGCCTGTCGGTGGTTGATAACGTGATAAGAATGCAGATGCAAACTCAAACCTTTTGAATTATTAAAGAGTTGGTCAGACAGAAAGTTGAAGCTAGTTAGTTGCGTAATCAAAATCATAGCTAAGTACCTAGCTAATATGGAGAAGAACGGGCAAGAAACTACACGACCATTCTTTTAAATGATAATATTGTTATGCAGAAAGCAAATTCGGCTGAGGGCGAACATGACAGATCTTTTTTGATGATCAACCTGCATGCCTTGTGTGTATACTCATGTTTCTACAAATAAATAAATAAAGCAATCAATCAAGAACCATTATCGAGCTTAACATTGAAATATCTTGGTGCCTGAGTGGCTGAGAGGTAAATGCTTCACCAACCTAGTCAGTTTAGTACGGTTAAGGTATTCTTAACTATTGAAGCAGCTCACTACCAAATTTTGTTTTTATCTGTTTTGTATACGGAAACTTCAACTGCTATAAAACATAAAGCTTTGGATTCCTAAGAAAGCGGAAAACGGTTACATAATAATTAATAGCTTTCCAAATACAGAGCATTTTTTGACAACTTATAATGTCAAATACTGGTGAAAATGTCAAATTTTCATGACGCCCGAAGGCCAATTCTCGTAATTAAAATAGTTCAATATCTAGTCCCAATCTAAATAAATCCCATGTGTGTACCCTCTCTGAAAATCTTCAAACTTACTAAGGTCTTATTTTAGATTATGTAATCTTTGTCTAAATTTTAACTTTAATAATGCGCCTTATGCCAATGGTATCCTAGATAAGGTAAAAGGAAAAGAGGTAGACCACAAAAAAGATGGGATGACGACATGAGTTAAGTGGCAGGCGTCACGTGGAACAGAGTGACTCAAGAAAGACATGAGTGGTTAAGGTTGGAGGACGAGGCCTTTGTCGACTGGCAAACAGAGCTACAGAAAATAAGTAAAATCCAAATAAGAGATTAACGTTTACATTAAATTTAAGTTTTCTGTGTATTTTGTCATATAATTGTATTAAGGATCTGAATAAAAGGCTATATTATTGAATGCGCCTTATATAACTAATTACTGCACTTACTGCTACTTAAACTCCTGGCAATTACACTATATTTTTTTACAAACTTTTATTTAACTTGCAATGTATGTATGTTTGTTCAGAAGAGAGACATAAATAATCAAATAAAATTACGATCCCTGGTAAATAATGAATACGAGTACATACTGTAGCGAAATAAAATCCTGATGTTCACATAAACACGTTTAATTTAGTGGTAAAAAATATTGTAAACAAAACCTTATGTAGGACACAGCACGATTAAAAAGATAAGCTTAAACTCTGAAGGCGACGTCCCTGGTGTTAGAGCCCTATAAATTCCGCTGTTAGGTACGCGTCGGTCACGATCCGTTTGCAAACGTTCCTATAACTTCCGCAATTAAAAAATATTTGCTAATCCTAAAATGGGTAACACACACCAGGTCAATCTGTTATCCGGTAGCGAGACAACAATTTATAAGAAAATTTTAAATTAAATAAGACAATATAACGAGAAATTTAAAAAAAACTACTAAAAAAAATACGTGAATCCGGTCCTAGACTCAAGATTGGCAGTTGGAAGGCTCGCTGACTGGCTGGTACTGGAAACCACCAGCGTGGGGTTCGAATTCCAATAAAAGCTTGCAGCCGTCTGGTCCCAGGCTAGCGGTGGGGGCGAATTCAAGATTCACCCATAGTCTTCGGATAAATCAAGTCCTGAAAGATGAAACCTGACTCGCAAGTTTTAGATGCTGTAATTTCGGGAACAGTTCCCTTTGATCCGGTCGCACAACGGACGAACTCGGTCGTTCAAATCTTTATAGTGGCAAATAATTATATGGTCAAACGGGGAAAATAGTAATATAGATGACCGTCCTGTGCCCAAAAAAAAAATTCCAATAAAAAATCTCGGCAAGAGAAAAGACAATCACAGTTTCCGATTCAAAATTCAAAAAAAACCAATAAGAAGAAAAAACCTTTCTGACTGTAAATAAGGTAGAATTTGTTATAAAAGGAGGTTGTTCGCGATAAAATTAATATGTAGCATTTGCCAATGCTGCAGTACCCCCTTTCCAAGAAAAAACAATTAAGTTATAGAAGAAAAAAAAAGTAATAATAATCAAAGGTAAGAACAAAAGGTGAAGTAACGACTTCAAAAGAAAAGGAAATAACAATAAGCAAACAACCTAATAATAGGGAAATTATTAATTAAATCGATGAGTTTAAAAAAACCCACACTAGTGTTAAATAATCGATAAAAGTTTATCGACAGTGTCCCAGCACTAGACCCGTCATTAACTCTATGAAGGAATCTACGTCATCTGAGCGCATATGACAGAACTGACAAATAACAAAAGTTTGTCGACAAATTGTTTCCACTTGGAACTACTAGATGTCGTTGTTAACTTTTTAGCTGTCGAAATATTTACTAATTTATGTTAATATTATGCGAATTTATATTACAGGAGAACAAATGATACGTAAAAGTAAAAATAAAGTGAACATAGAATGATTAAATCATAAGGGAATTATTTAAGAATATCTTTAATGTGATATTGTCCAGAATGGACAGATTCGCAGTCTTGAAGAACATATGTGGTCCTAGAGATAACCCTAGTTACACGACATTTAATAAAGCGCGGAGCAAGCTTTCCTGAAAAATAATCTGCCCCAGAGGACCTAGAAGTTTCGTCTCCAAACAGTGTCACCAACGTTGAGAGTGACAGGCGAACGATTCCTATTATACGCTCGAGAATTACGGAGGAAAGCCATAGAATGATTATCAGCGACTTTTACGTAAACCTCAGCAAGGGAAGAAAGATTCGAGACGTGTTGAACCCGACTTTCAGCTAAATTTACGCTTTGAGTCTGATTACTGGCACGACCAGAAGTAACAACTTCCCTACCAAACATTAGGAAATTAGGAGTGAAACCTGTGGCTAAATTAATGCAAGAGTTTAGATAGAGTTTGACTTTGGGTAAAAGTTTTGCCCAGTTTCTTTGGTTTTCTCTGACTAATATGCTCAAACACGTAACGACACTGGATAAAGCGTTCAACCGTGTTGGCTTGAGGACTATAGGTAACAACAAGTTTGTGTTGGACAATCGATATTAAAGAATGTAAGAAAATTTAAAAACTGATTACCTACAAAGAAAAACGGTAATTGAAGATTAAAACAACTTGGTTACAAACCACCATTTTAACAGAGAATAGCTAAAGAAAATTTTAATTTAAAAATTTAGAACCTCTTCTTTCGAAGTCGGTTAAAAATAGATCAGACTAAATACCACCAACCATAAAAAACTAACTAACCATAAACAAACAATTGGCAATGGACCGATGTCGTCGATAGAAATAACCCTTCATCTGCTATGTTAGAATACAATAAAGATAAAACGAAATTAAATACGAAATCTGCTAATATGTATGAACTTGGAAAGAGTTAGAAATTTAGTGATAAATCTGACGAAGAATTGTACGGCAACATAACGGCAAGGAAAAGATAGTTAATCGAGAATCGAAAGGCAAACAAACCCCAAATGGACTGCAAGGCTGTAGAACAAATAGCAAACCTAAACAGTCTCGAAACCGACCAAATAATCACACCTTCAACTACCATAATAAAAACAAATCCAAAATATATGGGTCAGATTCCACGTAGCAGAAAAGTGTCAGATACGGAGTAATATGGCTGGTAGAGGAATAGTACGGTGACGCGACGTCGCAGGAACGGCTGGGCTAAGAATCAAAAAAGAGGCAAATAGATAGGTACTAGCAAACATCTGCGCAAAAAAACGAACAGCTGGGCTAAGAATCAAAAACAAAGAACAACAAGATACTTAGCAAACAACTGCGCAAAAAGAAACGAACAGATGGGCTAGACATCAAAAATAAGTCAAATAGAAACTAGCAAACAACCGTTCAAAGAACGCTTACCTTAGTCACGACGCCTAAACACATTCACACACCGAGCACACACTACAGAGTACTAACTACTACTAACTATTGGATTAAAATAAAACTCGGGAAAAAGATTATATTTACTGGGGAGGGAAATAAGAGAGTAGATTATTTAGAATAATTACAAAGCTTTTTTAAATTGCACAACAACACACCACACTAAAGAAAATAACTCCCAACAGCATTGAAAGGGTTGACTACTCCATCGTATCCATGGTAACCATCTTGTTTGACGGAACGAAAAAAAATCCACCATTTGTCAAATTCTAAAACCTGAAAATGTCAGCAAAGAAATGATGATTAAAATAATTTGCTCGGAAAGAGCAACCACACACGAAATAACGAAAAAAATATTTAAATTATTATTTAGGAATAATAAAAGTACTTACTTTAAGTTCGGGCGCCATATTGTAGCGAAATAAAATCCTGATGTTCACATAAACACGTTTAATTTAGTGGTAAAAAATATTGTAAACAAAACCTTATGTAGGACACAGCACGATTAAAAAGATAAGCTTAAACTCTGAAGGCGACGTCCCTGGTGTTAGAGCCCTATAAATTCCGCTGTTAGGTACGCGTCGGTCACGATCCGTTTGCAAACGTTCCTATAACTTCCGCAATTAAAAAATATTTGCTAATCCTAAAATGGGTAACACACACCAGGTCAATCTGTTATCCGGTAGCGAGACAACAATTTATAAGAAAATTTTAAATTAAATAAGACAATATAACGAGAAATTTAAAAAAAACTACTAAAAAAAATACGTGAATCCGGTCCTAGACTCAAGATTGGCAGTTGGAAGGCTCGCTGACTGGCTGGTACTGGAAACCACCAGCGTGGGGTTCGAATTCCAATAAAAGCTTGCAGCCGTCTGGTCCCAGGCTAGCGGTGGGGGCGAATTCAAGATTCACCCATAGTCTTCGGATAAATCAAGTCCTGAAAGATGAAACCTGACTCGCAAGTTTTAGATGCTGTAATTTCGGGAACAGTTCCCTTTGATCCGGTCGCACAACGGACGAACTCGGTCGTTCAAATCTTTATAGTGGCAAATAATTATATGGTCAAACGGGGAAAATAGTAATATAGATGACCGTCCTGTGCCCAAAAAAAAAATTCCAATAAAAAATCTCGGCAAGAGAAAAGACAATCACAGTTTCCGATTCAAAATTCAAAAAAAACCAATAAGAAGAAAAAACCTTTCTGACTGTAAATAAGGTAGAATTTGTTATAAAAGGAGGTTGTTCGCGATAAAATTAATATGTAGCATTTGCCAATGCTGCAATACTTGTTTCTTTAGTTATTTAAGTTTGACGGTATTTCAGAATACACCACTTTCAAAGAACAGAATCGCGTAATCGTATCGTATAAGCGGCCGCGTTTTGTATGTGTGTGTACAAGGGCAGTTACAGTGCGGTCTCACAAAAGCCGCGTTTATAATGCGTGTCCCGCATGTGTGGGACGATTTCCGACAATTACAAAAAAAATACCTACTTATTTTATTATTGATTCGTGTCGAGAATCAGTAGCATAGTTACCTCCTTAAATTTGATGAGGATGCAAAACGACACCTTGTATAAATAAAACAAAGTAAAGTCTGATTAGTTACACCTTTAAGTATTTTTTGTAAAAGTTATCTGTTTCAATAAAGTTATTATTATTATTTCTTTTTGTCTTTGACATATCTCGGGACCCTGGGGTCCCGGACCTTTGAAAGGCATACTAGGGGCCGAAGCCAACTCGCAGAAGCCCTTTACACAATTTTAAATCATTTAAAATTGTGTATAGGGCCTTTTTATTATTATTATTATTTATAACTCGGGAACGGCTGGACCGATTTTTATGAACTTTGATTTGATGGTTTTATCTCCGCCCCGTAGTATGAAAAATTTACGAAAAAAATTATAATGACGAAAAAATTTTAAATTTTTCGTCCGCTGGGTCAGTTAGTCCTATCCCACTAATATTATAAACGCGAAAGTTTGTGAGGATGGATGGATGTGTTTGTTACTCTTTCACGCTAAAACTACTGAATGGATTTTGATGATATTTTACAGTATTATAGCTTATACATCAGAATAACACATAGTATACTGTTTATCCCGAAATTCCCTCGGGATCGACATAAAATAACTTCATAGTTATTTTATGTCGATCCCGAGGGAATTATGACATTCCACGAGATATTTTTCATCTACCTACATTATTGAGTGTTATTGCTTTTCTGAGAATCTCCTGCTCTGAGAAATCCATTAAGTAGGTACAGAGAGTTGCCCCTTAACTTTCATGAAAAATACATTATTTATTATTAGTCATCATGTAATTCATCATGGAAAAAAAAAGTAATGTACAAAGTAATGTCCAAAAGTAATGTACAAAGTACATAGGTATGCATAACATTTATAGCGCAGGACTTACATATGTATAGAGATTTGATCAATGACCCCCATGCTAGGTTGAAACTGTGTTACAGGCATCTTACATCCGTCCATTATCCAAGCCTACTTCTAAAGCAGCAAAAATATTGTTTACCTTTTTATTATGTAATAAATTAGATTAAGTTAATTTTTGTATGATTAAGATTAGTTAATTTAGTTTAGTTACTAAGGGTCTTACTACAAAAACTTAAACAATTGTTAAACGAGTGTTCAATGTCAGTGTTATGTCAAAGTCCATATAATTATGTCGTATTTAAAAGGTGTTTAGCCTAAACAACTGATAAACACTGTTTTGTGGTAGTCAGGGAAGTGGTTATTTGTAAAAGCACGATGGGATTGACATCGTCGCATAAGCGTACAAAAATCCCTTAAATAAAACAGATTAAAAAAAAAACCGTCCATTATAAAAGATTTATTTGTCAGTAATTTTCGTAAAAGACTGTATTGTGTGGAAAAAAGAAAGGGAGGGCTTTGTCCTGCAGTTGGACTATACAGGCGCCCCGCGGTTTCACCCGCATAAGTTGCGATCCCGTGGGAATATCAGGATAAAAAGTTTTCTATGTTGTCCTGTTCTCCTTACTCCTTATCCTGTTACTCCTTAATCAGGCTATGTCATAGCCTAGCAAGAAGAGCAGCACGTCACCCACTTGATTGTCAGAAATTGAATACCACCCACTTTGTTAAAACTGTTACATGTACTAGAATCTGTGTTTTTTTTATAAAAATAAAGATTATTATTATTATTATGTGTTAATCCTGGTTATAAACTATCTGTGTACTAAATTTCATCCAAATCCGTTCAGTAGCGTGAAAGAGTAACAAACATCCATCCATCCATACAAACTTTCACGTTTATAATATTAGTAGGATAGGATTTTGAAAATCAAAATCAAAGGTCATTTAAGACCAAAACGCACATCATCACTTTCTAACTTACCTTATTGACCGCATCAATATAGGCCCCCTTTTGCAGCAATAGCTCCACTAACGTGGTGTGTCCGGCTCTAGATGCCAGGGCAAGGGGAGCATCACCAGCAGCATCCGAACTCTGCACCTTAGCTCCTAGAGATATAGCATACTCTGCCACGTCCAATGAGCCCCGGGAACAAGCGCATTGAAGCAGATCATTTTGTTTCTGTAAACAAACTTACTTGTGTTCATGTGCATCTAATAATTTTTCACCGAACAATGTACCTGCAGCACACCATAAAGTACAAAAAAAAAAATGCTATTCCAAGCTTTTATGTATTTCGCCTCTTTGGAAATTGAAAGCAGTTCCGGTTAAAATATTGTTTCTGAAAAATTCTTTGCAAAATATTCTGTAAAAAATGATCACACAGTCTTCTCAAATTTCTAATAGCTTAATAGTTTTGCGGAGTTCCTTGCGGGAAATAAGGAAAAGGCTTATTTTCTTTTGTATAAAAATACATTTATATAAAAAGGTTAGTCACCAAATCGGCACCTTTACTTGGTTAGTGGATTAATTAATGACTATTTTCATTAACTTTGGTAAGGACTTTATTAACCACTAAAATTAATAACTCCTTTGTGCCGAAGATTTTAATTAAATACTTGGTTTTTGTCTTGAATCTACTTCACTCAGGTGCTGTTTCTACATAAGTACTCGTAGTTTGGAGTTACCACGAGCACCGTGAGTGGGTTCAAGAAATAAAATGATTTTGATGCTACACTATAAAATGGCGCCTCTCTACAAGGGTTAATTGTAGATAATTAACGAGGTTACACGATACGCGCTTGTTGATACAATAATTATTTAATAATTAAAATGAACGCTCGCGCTCTTATATCTCTTAGAGCTAATAGAGCTTATTATTTGTGATTAAGTTAATAATTTACATTAAATTTGAGTGAGTAGACTGAAACATAATATTTAACTAAGTATATATTATAATTATAACTTGTTGTTGTGATTAATTTAGTAGTATAATTAAATGAAACAAGATAATTAATAAGAAAATAAGCTCATAATGTGGAAACATTATTTTTAAATTTTAAATAACATTTTTTCAATTGAATTTAAATAAAAAAAAAACAATGCTTAGTATGCAGATCCGAAAGAACCGAAAAATACAAGGAAAGCATACTTTGTTAGTGGCAGCAAGGCAAGCCCCTGCTCCTACGAGAGTCTTCACGGCTTCGAGGTGTCCGTGCCATGCCGCCATCAACAACGGCCGCATTCCGAACTGAAACAAACATTCAAGTTACTTTCTGCTGGCTCTGGCAGCCTGGTACTTGAAAGATCTAACAGAACAAGTCTTGCGTTTGAGTGAAACCCCGGAGAACAACCAAAAATACCACCAATTAAGAAAGGGAACTAAGTTTTGGAGCTGTTATTTAAATATTCGAGATTTTATTATGATCAGTTGAAAAACATATTGAGCAGTTATTTAATTTAATGGCGGTTGATTAATTATAGCGACAGTAAAACATGGACAGTTTTGAAAAATTAATTAGTCGGTTATTTTATCATACAATGTCAATTTTTACATCGAAACAGCTAGGTTAAGTTAGGTTAGAACTGTGACCACACAACGCACGAGCCGAGCGAGCGAAGCGAGCGGTGCCGCGGCAGCGGCCGGCGAGTGCCAGAAACATATTTTTGAATACAAAACCAAACATTTTGAAATATATGCCCACACATAACATTTTTTATAACTTACCAAAACCGCTATTTACAACTGCCTCTTTAAATCAGTGCCATTAAGAAATTGGTACTTTGAACTTTTTTAACATTTTTAGAACTCGCAAATGGCAGTATTTTAATACAAAATGGTACGCACGTACGAAAATGGTACTGTACAGACAATGAGACAAATAACAAACGGTTTAAAACCACAAGGGATGTGGTACACATTCAACTGAACAACGACGAACGCTTCCGTCGGTTACGCAAATAAATTATTCTCAAGCACTTTACCTTATCGGCTGCTTCTATGTCGCATTTGGACTCGATGAGCAATTTGATTATCTCCACGTTCCCTCTGCTTGCAGCCCAATGTATCGGTGCTCTGCCATACTGTGAAGAAAAAGAAACTAATTATGTCATGAATTTGTAGATTTCCCACGAAAGTTAGCCTATTTCATTGTACCTCCTAGTTACTGCTCAAAGATTGTATGTGTACCGGAATTTATGTAAAGCCAGAGTACCAGCTGAAACCCAACCCCTGGGGCTCTTCTAGATCGACAGAACAGCATCTGATTTCTAGTAATAATGTTATATATATTGCAATCTCCGGCTTACAAGTTGATAGCTTTATTAGTAATGCTCTCATTCGCAGTACTGGTAAAGGAGAAGCTCATGTTCAACCACCACGGACAATTACGGGCTTCGGCGAAGCGGGAAAGCTATTAATTTGTTTTCGGGAATAACATTGAACAAATCAGTGAGTTTGGGGTATCAGCACGACTGAAGGTTGTTTGTTGTTCCCAATCTAATTTACTGCATATTAACATGGGATCTTCTTGTAGGCTACGGGATTATTGTCACGTCATACAACGTCGTACGCACAAACACAAAGACTTCAATTCTCTCTATCCCTAGTTTAGGAGGCAGTATTTAATTTTGTATAGACTATTATTTTGTCTAATGAACTAACAATGGACACAAGGGGTGTGTCCATTGTCCATTAGGTCTTAGCATGTAACTATATAAAACCTTTGTCTATGTATCTTTTGGATCAATAAAACTATTATTATTATTAATTAAATTGTTGGCAAAAGCAGGGAGCTAGAAACAATAAAATGTACAGAATTTCTTCAGCTTCCGGATTCGAGTGCTACGGAAAATGGGCCTTAAAAGATTTTAATTTCATAGCAAACTTTAATGAATTCTGATTGTAGGAAAATTATAATTATGAACACGCAACGCAAAGTAGCACCAACTAATTAATTAATAATAAAGTAATCCACTAATTTAAATTGTTTCCACGTCCTTTACGGTTTTGGTTAAGAAGTTCAAAGTACTAGGCTTACATACTTCATAAGGAGAACGACTCACATTGTTTCTGCAGTTGACATCGGTAGGGCGCTCCAGCGCTTCACGAACAGCCGCCGGTTCGTTCTTGATTACCGCTTCATGCAGAAGAAGGTCGTTCTGTTGTATGCGGGTTCGGTTTTCTAAAGCCATCTGGGGACAAAGAAAACATGCTTGTTACTGTAAACAACGAGGGACCAAAAGTGTAAAAGACTTCGTTAGGGCTTAATGAGCAAGTAACTTTAATGAGAAGACTTGAACTTTCGACACTAATTAGGTAGCAAATTATTAATGTATTGCGCGAGCTTGGTCTAGTTTTAGGCTTGAAAAATCTTATCTTCTATACTAATAATAAAGCTGAACAGATTGCTAGTTTAAACGCGCTAATCTCTGGAACTACCGCACGGATTTGAAAAAATATTTTTGCATTATTGATAGCCCAATTCTTGAGGAAGGCTTTAGGCTATTTAATAAAAAAAGTCAAAAAACGAAGTAATAGCGTGGGCAGGCGATGCGATGCAGCTGCGCAAGCGCACAGATTACTAATACCTGACGGCGCGGCGCGAGATTCGTTCAAATAAATAAAAACAACAATCAAAACAAGAAATAAAGTAAACCATTGCAACATGTGCTGACACAAAAAAAAAAAAAAAACAATCAAAATATGAAATGTTTATTTTATTTCATGTTTTGATTCTTGTTTTTATTTATTTATGTTTAATTGCATGGTGCGCTGGTTGACGTCACCACGTCAACGCCGGCTGCCGCTGAAAACCAGCGCTGGGGCTCTGTCTCGTATAGGGTCTTAGCATAATGCTGAGCGATGGCCGTTTTGCGTGAATGCGACGCATGTTTACCCCCAATTTGTTATTTTTTTTTGTGTGTTTATGTTCTATTTTATGTGTCATGTTTGCCGCAAATAAATGTATTTTCTTTCTTTCTTTCTTATGCGACGCGGTGGGTCGGAGAGCAAGAAATTTCACGCAGACAAAGTCGCGGGCGACTAAAAAGACGGACCTAAAATGGCTTTTCTATGTCTTTTTCATCATAATAATGACAATATTGTGTACGAGCAATAGTATGTATACACTCGGCTTTATTCAAAAGCGATTTACTCCTTTGTTTTTGAATGAAATATTATGTTGTTACGAACATAGCATTTTCGAACCCATAGGTTTGTGTAATGTGGCGTATTTCAACGTTGCATTCGTTATTTCACGAAATAATCGCATTTGAAAGTTGCCAAGTGTTGACATATTGGTGCTCGTGACTCGTCAAAATAATGTTTCATCGCAACCCGGCGACGCTTATGAGTGCCATAAGGTTCCGTCAATTTATTGATTCCCACAACGTGCGCAGAATGATAAAATGGAGATAAGTATTTTGCATCAATAAGGTAACATTTTCAACGCAAGTTTGTGTTCGTTTTAATCAAAGGAGGTCAACATTAACAAGTCCGTAGGAAAAGTCGACAAACTTGTGAACTTGCGAACAGAATTCAACATAAGCATAACCAGCCTATAATGTTCCCACTGTTGGGACACAGGCCTCCTCTCTGTGAGAGGGAGTGGACCGCGCCAGGTGGGCCCTGTATGGGTTGGTGGATGTCACATCATCAAATATCTCCGCTGGTTCTTGCCAGGTATCTTGTCAGTTTCCTTACGATGTTTTCCTTCACCGTTTCGAGAGCAATGGTGATGAAATCACACGCACAAAGTAAAGTGCCTGTCTGGGTTCGAACTCACGACCTACAATCGTAAGTTGGGGCCGATACTCGTACCACTAGGCAACTACTGCTCTCAAAATTGTGGATTGCTATTATCTATCATTCAATGTCTGAAACGGAGAGAATGTCCTAATTGAGCGTGTCGTCTGTCTAAGTGTGCATACACACGAGTGACACGCGTCGACGACATAGACAACTGCAGCCGTCGACAACATGCCGCCCGTGTATTTGAGCACCGGACTCCAATACACGAGCGGCACGTTGTCGCTCGTGTACATAATGAGCACTTACGTAAATAGTCACAAGTGAACATGTCTTTGACAAACAATTTCATTGGATTGCGCTCATGTTTCAAGTCGTTACTAGGCAACCGCTTCGATATCGCAACTCTTTGGGAAGATACCTGATACAGCTTAACAACTCAGATCATTAGTTGAGCGTCGATACTATAATTAAACAAAGGCTATTAGTGTCAAGGGATTGTTTTTCTCAATTTCTTTTATGGCAACAGAACTTTAGTTATACCGGTGGGCAATTTAGTCACCTGCATCCGCCAAGGGGGTGCTTCTACCTGTCATTTTAAACAACTATTCCTTCCTACATTACACAGACTATTTCGATGCATGTATGAATTGGTTTTTTTTTACAACGATTGAGAGTGAGTGTCAGTTATGTATGAGTTTCAGGTAGCGAAAGTTAGTTAGAATGACGGCTAGAATCACCCCTTGACAGATGCAAGTGACTAAATTTGTATTCGGACACTATGCGACAACGACATCTCGATTCAAACTCAAACTCAAAGCATTTATTTCAAATAAACCAATTACAGGCACTTTTGAATTGTCAAGGGGTCGGTCAGTCAGAAAGATGAAGCTAGTTGATCATTCCAAAGCGTAGTAGGTACCTGTGCAGAAGAACGGGCAAGAAGATCCATGGAGTACACCCAACGACAGGCTGTGGCCGACAGATTACATATCATGTATCTCGTTCAAAGCTCCGCATAACAATTACTATCGAATACTATATACTATTTAATAATATTATTGTTGAATAACTATCTCATGAAATATCAATGGAAAGTACCTGTTATATGAACTTAGAGGGTTGTTTGATTTCAATGATTATAATTCTGTAAATACGGACAGTCACGAGCATAAGTATGTATACACTTGGCTTTATTAAAAAATGGTTTTCTCCTTTATTTTTCAATGAAATTTTATGTGGCTACGAACATAGTCTAATATTTTCGAAAGCATAGGTTTGCAATGTGTCGTATTTCACTGTTGTTTTCGTTATTTCACGCAAAAATCGCTATTGAAAGTTTTCAAGTGTTGACATATTAGTGCTCGTGACTGTACTTCTTACGGTCGCGAATCATATTTAAATCAACGTACAATCTGACACTGACTTGCAAATTGAAAAAAACGTAGGAAAATTAGAATTTCGCGGGATACCTTGGCGTTCCCCTTAAGTAAACAACACCATGTTTACTTAACCTTAACAAAGCACATTAAAAAACCGGCCAAGTGCGAGTCGGACTCGCCCATGAAGGGTTCCGTTACGTTACGATTTATGACGTATTAAAAAAAAACTACTCACTAGATCTCGTTCAAACCAATTTTCGGTGGAAGTTTATATGGTAATGTACATGATATATTTTTTTTAGTTTTATCATTCTCTTATTTTAGAAGTTACAGGGGGGGGGGGACACACATTTTACCACTTTGGAAGTGTCTCTCGCGCAAACTATTCAGTTTAGAAAAAAATGATATTAGAAACCTCAATATCATTTTTGAAGACCTATCCATAGATACCCCACACGTATGGGTTTGATGAAAAAAAAAATTTTGAGTTTCAGTTCTAAGTATGGGGACCCCCAAAATTTATTGTTTTTTTTTCTATTTTTGTGTGAAAATCTTAATGCGGTTCACAGAATACATCTACTTACCAAGTTTCAACAGTATAGCTCTTATAGTTTCGGAAAAAAGCGGCTGTGACATACGGACGGACAGACAGACAGACAGACAGACAGACAGACAGACATGACGAATCCATAAGGGTTCCGTTGCCATTTGGCTACGGAACCCTAATAAAAAACAACCTGTACCACCCACTTTTTTAACGACCGATTAAAAACGAGTGTGTAGGTACCTCAAAAGCCTTGTTGTTTCAACTTTTACGATAGTCTGCGAGATAAACTGGCGGCTACACATGTTTCGACCTTGACAGTGGCCCGCCACAGCACCCTTGAGGTTCCTCTGTCAGACCGAACCTTGCTCCATTTTTGAGGCGTGTGTTTTATTCATAACTGTACCGCTGTTTTTAGGATGCCTACGGGTTTTCATATGCTAAAATTATACGTGTTTCTCAAAATAGACCCTATATTTTCTTATTAGGGAAATAACATGAGGCTGTTACGTCTTATTGTCTTACTGCAGAGCAACGACGAAAAAAGAAACGGGCATTGATCACCAAGCTTGCTCATTAGGTGTTTCCGATTTCGATTGCAAGATAAAAGATTTGGATGGCGATCATATAGATTTCTCAAGCATTAGCATCATTATTATCACTGAGTAATGATTGTACGGTCAAGTAATGTGCTTGTGTATAGAGGGTGTGCATGTATGTATGTATTTTATATTAATCTTGCCAAGTAATCTAGTAGTATTCATTATGGTGTTAATTTTACTTCGATATGTAAGTATCTTTTTCTGTTTATATCGGCACCTTGTTAGGGTTCCGTAGCCAAATGGCAACGGAACCCTTATGGATTCGTCATGTCTGTCTGTCTGTCTGTCTGTCTGTCCGTCCGTATGTCACAGCCGCTTTTTTCCGAAACTATAAGAGCTATACTGTTGAAACTTGGTAAGTAGATGTATTCTGTGAACCGCATTAAGATTTTCACACAAAAATAGAAAAAAAACAATAAATTTTGGGGGTCCCCATACTTAGAACTGAAACTCAAATTTTTTTTTTTTCATCAAACCCATACGTGTGGGGTATCTATGGATAGGTCTTCAAAAATGATATTGAGGTTTCTAATATCATTTTTTTCTAAACTGAATAGTTTGCGCGAGAGACACTTCCAAAGTGGTAAAATGTGTGTCCCCCCCCCTGTAACTTCTAAAATAAGAGAATGATAAAACTAAAAAAAATATATGATGTACATTACCATATAAACTTCCACCGAAAATTGGTTTGAACGAGATCTAGTGAGTAGTTTTTTTTTAATACGTCATAAATCGTAACATAACGGAACCCTTCATGGGCGAGTCCGACTCGCACTTGGCCGGTTTTTTTTTTAAATTAAATTCATGTAGGTAACTGGTTATCATCTAATTTTACTTTTGTGTGTTGTGATGTCTTTTGTGTGCGCCAAATAAATGGTTTATCTATCTATCTAGTCCTAGTTGAACGATTTAAAAAAAAATATTTATCAAGTAATCAATCACCTGCAAAGCGACTTGAATTAATGACTCAGAATTCAGTCATTTCAAGCTCAGAAAATATATCACATTTCAGGTAATCTACTGGACCAAGGCTGCAAGGGAACGAACGAGGAACGATTTGAAATCTAGCTGGGGGCTGTTGTCTGATTTCTAAACCGGTCCAATTACTTGATACGCGAGTAGCGAGCCGGTTTGTTTGCTTACCTTTAGATAAAACAATTAAAAGACTTTTGGCCTACAGCCATGCGATACGAGCGATTGTTGACTCGGTTTTTAATTACTCTTTTTCAGTTTACTTTGCTTTTTGTCATTTTTGTTATTTCAAAGTACCAGGACAACATGTGTGTGAGTGAGGTTGTGCGAAATGATTTCTTTAATTTATTCTACTATTATTGTAAATGTGAAAGTTTGTATGTTTGTTACTTAACCACGCAAAATGCCGGACCGGATTTGCATGAAATTTGGCACACCGGTAGACCACGAGCTGTATTACGACATAGGGTAATTTTCATCCTGGTATGCGGTAGCAAGCAAGCGAAGCCGCTGGCAAAAGCTAGTTTTGACAATATCAAAATATTGGTGTAACTTCCCTCCGCACTAGATAGTTTTGCAAACTTAAAAAAAATCAAATATAGTATTTTCGACTAGTATAACTCATTATTACACTATATCTCGCCATTTTGTACTGAAATTAAAATATACATAGTAGTTTCCCCGACAATGTTTTTTGAAGTATTTTATGTATCTTATATACCAGGATACTATGTATATTATATAGTAGGGTTGGCAACCCTACTCCGCACACTCCCGAGGCTTCCCTCGGGAGTGTGCTTGGACTTGTCCAGCCTGTATACAGCCAAAGGCTATATAGAAGCGTATAAATTGCCTTTGAAATCGGATATTATTATTGGTTTACGTTGACATTACGCTCCGCGCTGCACTCAAGCGACTAATAGCACTTAGAAGCTGTAACCAGATATCGGGGGTGCTGCCATTAACCAGCTGTAACTTAATTTGCTGATATTTCAGTAATATCCTTAATTAGGGCTTTCCGACCTGAGAACTTTGGAGGATAGCTTTCACACTAGTACCTAAGTAATTAGTAGGTACTAATTAAGGTTTGTTTCAGACAGCCGATGAGATGGACCGACGACCTGCGGGGTAACTGCGTAAAACACTAGCAGTAGCAATGGCTTTCATTTTGACAGTTCAACAACATTCATTGCGTTATTTACGTTGTTGAGCAGACACATGTTTCGATCATATGGAGCAATGGATTAGCAATATCCTTCAAAATGATTCAGATTGATATTGATTGTGTGTTACGCAATTAGGGTGCAGGTCAAGATTGCTGGATGACCCTGGCTTAGGAAGGCCAGAAACAGAGAAGACTGGCGTGCATTGCAGAATACCTACACTCAGCATTTGGTGGTGAAAGGTTGAAGAAGAGAGAAGTATACGGTTTCTTGGAAGAAGAAATAGATATGTTTTTTAAAGAACATTTTCAATAATATAATTTCAGTAAAAAAATACCATATCCACTAGTAATCAATATTTTGCACAAGGGAGATGAATAAAGGAATCAAAGCGATTGTGCTGCGTAGATCTAAGTTCCCCAGGGCATATTTTATTACTATACATCAACAATATTAAATGTGCCGAATTGCTAAATGAATCTACACTAAGTAATAAAATAAAGTTTTTTTTTTAGTACGCGCTATTCTCTGGAGCTCATCATCTGCGTCGCCTTTTCCCAACTACGAGTATGTTGGGGACGGCTTCCAGTCTAACCGGATGCAGCTGAACACCAGCAATTACGCGCTTATCTCTGGAACTAACAGTCGGATTTGAATAAATCTTTTTTGCATATTTATAGCCCAATTCTTGTGTAAGGTTACAGGCTATTTATCATCACGATGCGACTCTTAGAAGCTGAGCAAAAGGAAAAAAAATCCACGAATGACAGCCGGGACCAACGGCTTAACGTGCTTTCCGAGGCACGTAGGGGTCTTGGTATGTAAAGATGTTCACCCATCCACATACCAACCACGGTAAGCGTAGCTTAGCCTGATCGACCGACCTGTGCGGCTATTATTATTTAGCCACGGACCCTTCAAATAATCAAATAATATAACCGGAAAATATACATCATTTTACAGTTGTGCCTAAACGGTTTGGGTTTTGCAAAACCACGGAATTTCCTGCAAAATATTTGTTCATTGTTCCACGAAAATACTGAGAGCTCTTTGGGCTCATGTTTTCTGGGTAGCAGTGTTTTTCATTCACTCGTCATTCAGCGCCGGGAATTAAAAGTCTCAAACAGACTCGACGTTCCTTCCTACTTTGTGAAGAGGCATTCATTCTTCATTTCGCTGATTCATTAGTGGTTAGGTCGTTGTTACATGCAGCCTATTAATTTTGTTCAGTAAAGTAGGCCAGCAACCGATCTTACTTAGTATACAAACCCTTGTACTTTCTAACTTTTGATTGGAAGGCACTTTAGCATCGCACGTAGTTGCTGGGAAAGCCGGCATTCCTTCAACTTCGGAAACTAAACTAAACTAATTATGTGGTAAAGCGAATATTAACTAACCAAAGCATTTTTGTTTTAAAACGAAGAAAACACGGTTTAAAATTAATAAAGGTTTATTCATTTAATCGTCTATTAATTTTCCCAACTTTGGTCAAATTCTAACTTAGAATTTTCTCACAACTTACCTACTTTGTGTAAGATAAATAAATGAATTTGAATTTCTTGTTACATAAATAAGGCAAGGCAGCCCAAGAAAACATTTTCTGTTAACAACAGTCTCCTAGTTAAGGCAAACGGAACAATAAGCAAACAACATCTTAAATAAAGCCTTCTCGAATATAAAACTACCAAGAATTTACCCCCAGGGGCGGGTTATTGGCTACTAGGCACTGGCTGGAAGTATTGTGTTCATAATGTGCCAATGGCAATGTTGCACGGTTCATCTAAACAAACTTTGGTTGAAAGGCGTAGAAATTAAAGTTATTCACGACAATTCTCTTTTGTTTTTTTTTCTACACTATTCAATTTTGTTGAATCCTAACTGCCTATTATTTTTAGTTCAATGACAAATCAAAGAATTATTTGTAACTTGTAGCAGCGTTCCGCGGTTTCACCCGCATGCATTTCGACGCTGTAGGAATATCGGGATAAAGAGTATCTTATATATTAATCAAGGTTATAAATAATCCGTGTGCTAAATTTCATTCAAATCCGTTCAGCCGTTTTGGGGTGATTGAGTAACGAACATCGAAAAATTCATCACATTCATAATATTAGTAGGATTAAAGGAAATAATGGCCACACGCTCATTCTTAGCTCCGGTTAAAACCTGAATATATATCCTGAATGATTGTTAAACGGCCCACAATAAACTGTTCAACTGATACCTGCCTAATTTCAGGATACTGGTGTTCCATTTGCATTTAAGCACTGAACTAAACGTGATTGGCGTACTGAAATGCAAATTAAACGCCGGTGGGTATGTGCTCATTGGAGCTCATGCCTGATTAAAATGCTAAATTGCTGTGAATATTTGTGGCTCTTGAAAAAGAATTGGAGGAGTGCTTTTTCGGAAGTGACTAGATATTAGAAGTACAGCGGTGTAATTGCGTAACACACTAGCGATGGGTTTGATTTTGACAGTTCAACAACATTCATTGCGTTATTTACGTTGTTGAGCAGACAAATTTTTCGAATATATGAAGCAATGGATTAGCAATATCCTTCAAAATGATTCAGATTGTTATTGATAGTGCATTACACAATTAGGGTGCAGGATAATTAGAAGTCCATTTGTAAGTTCCATGAATAAACTTATGTCAGGATAGTTGGCTTGGAATTACATTTGAACAACATTGTGAAGCCCATCAGCCAGTTATTTTAATTTCATCTTCACATTTCCTATGAGTACACATCCTGGTTTCACACATTCAGCTGCATTCGGTAAGACTGGAAGCCGACCCTAACATAGTTGGTAAAAGGCTAGGTAGGCGATGATGATTTCTTATGATGACAGACTAGCCTAGTACCTCACCACACTTAATGACTACGTATAGGTAATATTTCAGAATAACGATGTTTTGTTCTACAAAAAGGTATTTTTTTTTTTAAATACATAATCTGTTTGCTTAAAATACCAAAAAAACAAAATAATTTCGTTGTATAAAATATGATGTTACCAGGACTTCAAGTCTTAAAGGAGATGTTTTTGCGAGCTTGTAAGAAGAATGAATTTTAAACGGCTGAGCGACACGGCTCCACGTTTCTCGGAGAGACTTGTTCCCCTGCGGCTATATTTACATAGCTCCTGCCTTTGAACACAGCTTAGCGACTCAGCCTCTTGTCGAGGTCTCAACTAAACAAATGTTTAATATTAATGATGTATTTTCCAACCATATAGGGGATTTGTTTCATGAGGATTTGTTTATGCCGTCGGATTTTGGTAGGCTTGTTGCTAGAAAAACTTGTTTTCCAATTACTTTTGCTATGTACGCACAGTTTATTTTGACATTGATAGGTACATTTTTGCTACTTTTATTTATTTCATAATTTACGTAGGCACAGTAAAACAGATACATACGAGTATACAACATAATTATATAAGTATTTATAATAAATACTTATATATAATATGGGTATCACCTCTGTACCTATTTTTTCTGTTCTGTCTTTCAATGTCTGTTTATATATGTGTGTACATAAATGGTTAAATAAATATATTATATATAAGTATTTATTATATAAGTATTTGGGGAGTAGTGGTGGCCCAGAGGTAATGGACCCTAGGTCGTGAGTTCGAACCCAGGCAGGCACTTTACTTTGTGTAAATTATTTCATCACTACTGCTCTCAAAACGGTGAAGGAAAACAGCGTGAGGAAACCAGCATATCCTAGAACCACAAATTCGAAGACATGTGACATCCACGTACCCGCACTGGGTCCGCCACTCCCTCTCACAGAGAGGAGGCCTGTGTCACAGCAGTGGGAACATTTATAGGCTGATTATGTATGTATGTATTGAATGCAAAGGTACTGCTTATTTCTTAAGAAATTTCTTCCAACAGACCTGCGAAAGGAGAAATGAAGATAAAGTGTGAGAACAAGAAGAGAAGAATATGATTTGTGTAATAAGCGCTATAAGTAATTAAGGCGAGTTTTTCCGGGCCTGTAGGACTCCTCGTTAATGATACATATGTCGGAGTCATTCGTTTGACTATTCGGAACGCTAGCGCCATCTCGTGGCGCTAGACTGAGTCTAGCCTGAGTTCGTGGGGGACGAGAGCAACAGCTAAAGCGGTGTGAGCAGAGCTCTCGAGATCATCGAAACATTGGACATCGTACGAACAACATGTGCTTAGAAACTGTCTCGCTTTCCGTATCGTTGAGTTGTGTACCTACAGTGTGTGATTCGCTAGTGTGACTGACTTGTTCGTGAATTGTAATCTGATTTGAACTGCAAACCGTTTTTTAATCGAGTTCTAAAAAAGGAGGAGGTTCTCAATTCGGATGTTTGTATTTTTTTTTTTATGTTTGTTCGCGCATAACTCCGTCGCTTGCCAATCGATTTGAAAAATTCTTTTTTTGTTGGAAAGGGTATACTTCCCAAATGGTCCCATGGAAATTTCATCAAAAACGGTTCAGCAGTTTGGTTTTTAAACCAAAATTACTGTTAAAAATTACAACTTAAAAGTGAAAAATAAAAACTTTTTTGCCAAAAAAAAAACGACCGACTTCCAAAAACGACACTACAAAGTGAAAAATAACTTTAATTTCGGAAGTCGGTGGCAAACAACAAAAATGTGAACCCAACGACACCGACTTCCGAAATTAAAGTTATTTTTCACTTTGTAGTGTCGTTTTTGGAAGTCGGTTGTTTTTTTTGGCAAAAAAGTTTTTTCTATTGTGCTATAACCAACACTACCCATAGTACGCCCACAGTAATTAAAATATGCCTGATGTTAATGAGAGACAGACATACCTTCTCCGACACATATAGCATCAAGCCTATATTCCCCACAGGGTAAGGCAGAGGTGTTCCTATAGTACCTACACCCACACTTCTCCAGTTATGTTTTAGTCCCATTAATAGGGGTCGAGCCCATTGACATCAACAGGACACAAATCAAGACTGCGGGCTGCTTCTGAGAAATTCCAGATGGAAAACCTAATAATCAGAATCCAGGACCTCATGATGAAAAACTTTTTTGCCAAAAAAAAACAACCGACTTCCAAAAACGACACTACAAAAAAAAAATTACTTTAATTTCGGAAGTCGGTGTCGTTGGGTTCGCATTTTCGTTGTTTGCCACCGACTTCCGAAATTAAAGTTATTTTTCACTTTGTAGTGTCGTTTTTGGAAGTCGGTTGTTTTTTTTTTTGGCAAAAAAGTTTTTATTTTTCACTTTTTAGTTGTAATTTTTACCAGTAATTTTGGTTTAAAAACCAAAGTACTAAACCGTTTTTGATGAAATTTCTATGGGACCATTTGGGAAGTATACCCTTTCCAACAAAAAAAGAATTTTTCAAATCGGTTGGCAAGCGACGGATTTATGCGCGAACAAACATAAAAAAAAAAAAAACAAACATCCGAATTGAGAACCTCCTCCTTTTTTAGAAGTCGGTTATTAATGCCTTTTTAAAAATACCATACTATATCTCTTCCATATTCGTTTTTTTTTTACTAGCCTATACCCCACTCCTGGGCAAAGGCCTCCCTCCATTATTTCCATCCTTCGCGAGCGCGCGCGTCCTCCTGCCAGTTTTGACGGAACCTATCCTGTTCCAAATTCATTTACATAATTAAAATCGGTTCATTAAGACGTAATAACGTAGCAATCAGACAGACTGATTCCTGCATTAATAATGTTAGCAAGGATGCTCGTGGCTTGCCAGAAATTCATGTATATAATTAAATATTATATACAAACTCAGTCAAGTTATCAAGTAAATTACAGTAAGGGATAAACTTGTACCTTTAAGTAAACAGTAGGTACATACCAATAGTTTACTGGTTTTGTACTTACAATGGCAATGCTTTTCATTTTGACAGTTCAACAACGTTCACTGCGTTATATACGTTGTTGAGGAGACGATTTTTTTAAACGTATGAAGCAATGTATTAGCAATTTCTTTCGGTTATTCCGGTTATCCACCCTAAAATAGCCACCCTGGGGTGGATACTCGGAAACGCTTGTTCATCTATCCACCCCAGACAGGGTGGATAATCGGAATTCGTAAATGATTTTTCTCTGTGGGCTGTGTATAGTTAGTTATAGAAATATGACAGAAACTGGCCCCAGATACTAAGTAGATATTAGCATAATTATTTAAAACGAGAAAATTTAATTTAATTTAAATGCAATACCTACGTAATTATGATTATTGTTTAAGTTTGTGGTTATTAAAAATGTACATAATAATTTATCTATAGTATATTTACTGTTGTACTGTTGATGATGGCTGTACTTGGGGTAAAAAGTCAGTCAGAATAACAATCAATTATCCACTCTGTCTGGGGTGGATAGATGAACACGTGTTTCCGATTATCCACCCTAAGGAGGCTGTTTTAGGGTGTATAAACGGAATAACCCATTTCTTTTAAAATCATTCGAATCCTGATTGAAAGTATGTTACGTAATTAGACTGCCTCTTATCTGAGAGCCTTTTATTCTATTGAAACTCCGTACAGTCACGAGCAAAAGTATGTATACACGCGGCTTTATTCAAAAGCGATTTGCTCCTTTATTTTTTAATTAAATTTTATGTTGTTACGAACATAGCATTTTCGAACCCATAGGTTTATGTAATGTGTCGTATTTCAACAAAAATCAAAAAGAAAAGCGAAAAAATCGCAATTGAAAGTTGCCAAGTGTTAACATATTGGTGTTCGTGACTGTACTACGCTAGACCAGCTCGAGGTCAAAGTGAAATAAAAGAAAGGTCAAAAAAATAATAATATATCTTCAAGCCTTCCACTTGGTAGTCGGTGAACCTGAATGTCTAAGGACTAACAAGTGGAAGGCTTAAAAAGATATTATTTACTTTATTTATTAAAACTTTAGGTATAAAAAAAAAGCTATACAAAGGCGAACTTATTGCCTGAGGCATTTTATACCATACAACCTTAGGGTGATAGTTTTTAAATGTTATTAATGTACAGCTGAAGAACAATTTTTCATTTTGTAGCTTTTTGTTTTGTTGGAATGTTAGGTTTTAGCTGTTTTTTTACATTTCTATGGGTTTCAGCAGTGCGATTCTGTAACCATCTCACCGTGAAAACTTCGGTGAAGTGAGCGTGGAGTGAGCTGTCATTCCAACTAATGCTAGGGATTGACACTATTGACAGCTCACTCTAAGCTCACTTCACCTAACTTTTCACGGTGAGAATTTTACAGAATCGATCGGCAGGTACCTAGTACTTAATCATTCAATCTTAATTGCATTCAATTCAATTCGCGGTCAATTCTGCAACTGCAAAAGTAATTTTGTGTGTGTAATAGCAATTTTTGTGAAAATTGAAAAGATTATTTCAATATGAAATTTCATGATTCTAGGCCAACGGGGAGTAGATTTACTTAGAAGCTTGATTTTTTTTAGCTCCAAGCGACTGTGGACCTACGTATTTGATATTAATTTCAACTTGATACCTCCACTCCTGCTTCCACACATGCATTCCTGAGAAAAAGGGTCTTGACAGACTGATAGACTGACAAACAAGTGATCCTATAAAGGTTCCGTTTGTTCTAATGAGGTATGGAACCCTAAAAAGTGTAGGTTTCCGAGAAATATAAATACACCATTTCTCTTGACAATAATCCATTAGATTATTCTGACATTTCATTTTACACCAACGTAAATATTTCCATATAAACTTGCCATCTATGTAACGATGATAAATTGCTTCCAGGAAAAAATATGTAAAGCATAGCTAGACTGTTATTTTTATTACCAATCTAGAAGCTTATTTTTTCAATCAATCAATGTAGCATGAACACTGTCCGTCATCCTCCCATACAAATAACATTAAAAAGCCAAACAATGTAGGGATGCATGTCATGTACAGTCACCAAAAGAGATAAGTTACCAGGGTAGTTGGATATCGTTGAAGTGGAGTGAGAAACCGATACCCATTTGATTGCGTGCACCATGACAAGCTTTTGCGTAAGTTATGTCATTATGGTGTCCAAAACGAAGCTCTCAACGTAATAATTTCTTATTTACATAATAGGGTCCAATGTGTAGACGTTAATGGTGTGAAATCTTCCGGGCTACCGGTTCAGTTAGGTGTTCCGCAAGGCTAAATACTGGGTCCATTCTGGTTCTTAGTATATATCAATGATTTACCATTCCATTTGAAGGGAATCTGTGACGTTGTACTGTTTGCAGATGATACCTCTCTTATTTTTAAAGTAGACAGGAATAGACTAGATTTTGACGAGGTAAACTGTTTAACCAATCTATAACTACTGAGAGTGCACTGTTACAGTGCACTCTGAATAGTTACAGATTGGTTTACGTTAAATAACCTAGTTCTCAATGCCAAGAAAACAAAATGTGTAAAGTTCACCTTACCGAATGTTAGAAATCTAGTTCCCAACATCGTCTTAGATAAAGAGGTGCTTGAAACTGTAGGCTCGGCAATTTTTCTAGGATTAACAGTAGATGCCAAACTTCAGTGGGGACCTCATATATCAAGTCTAGCAGGAAGGCTCAGTTCGGCTGCCTACGCCGTCAGGAAAGTAAGACAATACACTGACGTTGATACAGCTCGTTTAGTTTATTTTAGTTATTTTCACAGCGTTATGTCCTACGGTATTCTGCTGTGCAGCAAACGGCAAAGCCGCTAATATATAAAATATATTTGTCCTTCAAAAACGAGCTGTTCGAGCAATTTACCAGCTAGGTGCCAGAGTTTCTCTAAGAGATTTTTTTAAAGATGTTGGTATTCTCACAGTTGCATCACAATTCATCTTCGCCAACATCTTATATATTAGGCAAAATTTACACTTGTACACTAAAAACAGTGATATTCACAGTGTTTACACTAGAAATAAGGACAAATTACGTGCGTTTCATCGGCTTCATAAGGTTCATAACTCATTTGTTGGGCTTGGTATAACTTTTTAAAACAAGATACCTACCCTCTTCTTTACTAGACTTGCCTTTTAATGCGTACTAAAAAGGCATACTATTCCATCAACGACTGCTTACACGATAAGAATAGTTGGTCGCCCTAATTAACTCAAGACAATGTTTATGTTCTTTCTCCAGAATTAGCTTACTGACTGGTTATTGTTATTAACTTATTTATTTATTTTACTACGATGGTCCTAGTTTATCATTTGTGACTTCAAGTGACAGCTATGTGAACAGAACCCAGCAATGCATAAATATGTAAGCTGTCACGCCCTTTATGTCTGGAGGCTTTTATTTAAGTAGTACGCTTTAAACGCATTAAAAGGCAAGTCTAGCAAAGAAGAGGGTTCTTTGCTAGACTTGCCTTTTAATGCGTTTAAAGCTCAAGTAAAATCCAACCTTTGTTCAAAGGCTTACTATTCCATCAACGACTACTTACACGATAAGAATAGTTGGTCGCCCTAATTAACTCAAGACAATGTTCATGTTCTTTCTCCAGAATTAGCTTAGGTACTGACAGGTTACTGTTATTAGTATTAACTCATTTATTTCACATCGATGGTCCTAGTTCATCATCTGTGACTGCAAATGACAGCTATGTGACGAACCCAGCAATGCATAAATATGTAAGCTGTCACGCCCTTTATGCCTGGAGGCTTTTATTTATGTAGTTAGTTTTTATTTTTATTTTAATTAATTATTTTTTAGCTTGAGTACGTATAGTTTTTATTATATTTGTTGGTATATTGGCGTGGCTAGCTGACATAATATGGCAAATAATTTAGGCTTCTTGTAATGTTCATTACTGAAAATAGGTTCCTAGTATTGTATACATGCAACTTTATTCTAACTAAACAGACAGCTGTGCTGCTGGGGAGTTTGTTCCGCCACTTCTTCTTCCCAGCGATAGCACTAGGAAGTGGCGAAGGGCGGGCGTTTTTGGGGGACTGTCTTTTGTAATTTTGACGTTCGAAAAGTGCTGATTCTCAGCCTAATTTGAATAAATGACTTTTGATTTGATTTGATTTGATTTCTCTTATACAAGTAGCGTAGGAAGGCCTGTATGAAACTGACAGGTGTCAAGAACGCATTCTGAGATGTCAAAACGGGCCTTTTATTTTTTGACAACTTCAGTACAGGCAATACTCCACACCATTCAACTCATTTTCTCAACTCAAATTACATATGTTGTAAAGTGTAAACGATAGTTTTTAGGTTGCTTTTAATTTTCAGTAGGTTTGACTTTATACATATTTATCTACTATTTATCGTACCTATTTATTTACATTGGTTGTTTGGTAGGTGCAACAGGCCGTGTGCCCGACGAGAATTCCCATCGGCAAAAATGACAAATTTTCATACAAACTTTCATACCTTATTTAACTTTTAATTTTCAAATATCCTTTCTTAGTGCTCACTTTCGTTACCATAACAATAAAGCTGAAGAGTTTGTTTGTTTGAACGCGCTAATCTCTGGAACTACCAGTCAAATTTGATTTATTTTTGCTAGCCTAATTCTTGAGGAAGGCTTTAGGCTATTTAACATCACGCTACAGCCCTTAGGCGCCGAGCAGAAGGAAAAAAGTCAGAAAAAACGGTAAGCGAAAACGAAGTAATAGCGTGAACAGGCGATGCGATGCGACGGGCGGGTTGGGGGAACGAGAAATATCACGTGGACGAAATTGCGGATAGAAGAGTACTTACATATAAGGAACTATTGTGCAAAGTTTCATGCTTCTAAACAAGTTTCATGCTTCTAAACAAGTTTCATGCTTCTAAACAAGTTTCATGCTTCTAAACAAGTTTCATGCTTCTAAACAAGTTTCATGCTTCTAAACCAGTTTCATGCTTCTAAACAAGTTTCATGCTTCTAAACAAGTTTCATGCTTCTAAACCAGTTTCATGCTTCTTAACCAGTTTCATGCTTCTAAACAAGTTTCATGCTTCTAAACAAGTTTCATGCTTCTAAACCAGTTTCATGCTTCTAAACAAGTTTCATGCTTCTAAACAAGTTTCATGCTTCTAAACAAGTTTCATGCTTGTAAACAAGTTTCATGCTTCTAAACCAGTTTCATGCTTCTAAACAAGTTTCATGCTTCTAAACAAGTTTCATGCTTCAAAACAAGTTTCATGCTTCAAAACAAGTTTCATGCTTCAAAACAAGTTTCATGCTTCTAAACAAGTTTCATGCTTCTAAACCCAGCGGTTTATGAGGTTCGTTGTCAGTCAGTGAACGAATTTAAGATTTTTATTTATTAAGGGCTGATTTTTCTGACGCCACATAACTTAATCCGAGGAATTTGAAATTTCAAGAGGTCTTCGATACAAAATCTGTCAGACGTCAATTTTATTCCACGAATAAAAATTATCTATCGATTGAGAAATCAGCCCAAAGTAAAGTAAATTTATTTAAACCGAAGTAAATGTTTTTTCACAGTAACTTTATTGCAGTCTCCTTTTTCAGCCCTGGTTTTAATTCAGTCGGTTGGATTTCAGGACACCTGCGTTTCACAAGCGGTGTACGTGACGCGGATTTGTTCCGCTTTTTACGTCTGAAAATTTTTGTTCGTCGTTTATTTTCCGAAGTGGTGCGATGCAAATTAACGGATCGTTTGATCAATTGTTTATTTTCATTTACATATTACATGGACTCTGTTGTGTGCACGTTTTCAGGAATTGGGATTCTTTGTTTGTTGGTTGTGACAATGCGCTGAATTTAATTAACACCTCTTATACCTCCTCCTTTACCCCTGGTCACATAGGGTCAACAGGATTCGTTTTCAATCAATTAAATTCAGTAATTTCACCAAACTTGATCAAACAAAGGATGAAAAACAATCCTTTGTAATTTATTTTCTGATTGAAGAGAACAATTGTGATGGAGATAAAAAAATATTTTTTAGGTACTAGTTGTGCCCGCCAGTTCGTCCGCGTGCACATCGGAAAAAAAATGGATTTCATCGGTTTTCATTATTTTTCTAAAATAAAAGTAGCCCAAATTATCCGTATAACATCAGCTGTCTGCCATTAAAGTCCCGTCAAAATTCGTCCAGTCATTTCGGAGATTAGCCGGAACAAACAGGCAGACAGACAAAGTCTGTCCCGTCTTACCAAGGAGTATCGTATTACCCAGTAACTGGGTTGTGGAGGTCAGATAGGCAGTCGCTCCATGTAAAATACTGGTATTCAGCTGCATCCAGTTAGACTGGAAGCCGACCCCAGCATAGTTGGGAAAAGGCTCGGCAGATGAAGATGAAACAGGCAGACAGACAAAAAGGTACTGTATGATGCATTTAGTAAAAAGCTGTTATTTTGACATTACAAACAGACACTTAAATTTTATTGATTTGTATGTATAGACATTAAAGGTTGATTAAGTAGTATTTTGTTTGAGTTTATGTTATTTTAACGAATGCTGTTTTAAATACGTTTCATTATCTTATAACTAAGTCTTCAGGCCGGGTCATTGCCAAAACCTATGTGGAGCTTTCCCATCACCCGTTTTACATAAGCATTAACCCGCAAAGCTCAGAGGATAACTTCGATAAGCCGGTTTGCTTTCCATTTAATCGGGTTATACCGCTCACCGATCCCTTCGTTATTTCAGCTTTATTAAGCTGCTACACGTGTCGCTCCAGGCACGTGCCCACTATTTGCCACAAGCATTTAAACTTCTGGCGAAATAGTATAGTTACCATTATTGTGTCGCCCTTGGCAAAGTTGCCAACAGCGCCAGAACCTACCTATTTGCCACTTCGAAGTTGATAAATAACGATATGAAAAAGTAAACTTTATTATAAAATTGGTAATTGATAGTATGATTATTAGATTTCTATAGAAAAAAAAAATCAAAACAGTTGCTGGACCTACCAACAACTGTTTTTTTTTTCTAAAGAAAAGAACCTTCTTTTTTTATGCAACGTTTCAACAGCTCCTCCGTGGGTGTCCTGTTCTATGCCATAAAGGTAGGTACATTACCAGTCCAATGCATCATAAGGTAAACACCTAAGCAACAATAATTCAGTACCACAATCTACCCTGTAATGGACATTTAGGGCCAAAAAACGCGTAAAATTTGTTTAAAAAAAATAAGTTTTAAAAACTGTAACCCGACTACAGCAAACAAAAAGTACAAAACAAGAAAGTATTTGAGACAGAAATCATGACATATGTACAGACCAGCACATCAAGCTACCCGAATTTGTCAAATTTTTCCAATAAATCTTGAACCTTAATGCTTTAGCGACAAAGTAGCTTGATGTACTGTCTGTCTGTACAAAAATGGTCTATCTAGGTAAAGCCGTGGTCGCTTGCCATTATAATTTTGTAGGTGTTCCGGGCACTCATATTATGGTATACAGGCATGCGAACTACGGCTTTACCTTGACCACTTTTGTACCTAGTGGCGGTATGGTGGAACACACGTAATTACGAACATACATTCATAGACTGCTAAAATCATAACCCATCCTTTTGGCTTTGCCGTAGCCGGTATAAAGAGTAAAACTTTGTATTGAAAATTCACTAAAAGCAGCGATAAAAACGCGCGAGTAAAAGCCAAATGTGTTTTAAATTTTGTATAGCTTACCGCAAACCGCATAACCTGTATGAATTATTTGGCCCTTCTCATTTCGTGAACTCCAAGTTTTATTGAAAAAATTCACACGAATGTGGCGCTGGGGACCGATCGCGGAGGATGGATGGCGCCGGCCGGCTGTAATGGGCACTTGGTGATAGGATTATAAATATTTCGGTGAGAAATTGATGAGGAATGTGCTAAGTGCTTGTTTACTAACAAGCACTTAGCACATTCCTCATCAATTTCTCACCGAAATATTTAACAACGCTAACGCTATCATAACAACGCTTATGAAATACTTTTCATAAGCGTTGTTATGATAGCGTTCTATTATTAATACTAATAAGGAGTTTCTTTCTTGCGGGAAGTAGTCAAGGTATTTGTAAACGACGCAACTAGCGTAAGAACTTTTTGCTAAAAACTTTTTATAATAATTATGTTAAACTAGCTTCTGCCCGCCGCTTTGCCCACGTGAATGTCGGCCATGATCCCACGAGAACATTATTATTTACTTTTGATCCTAGGTATAAATACTGAATTTCGAGTAAATCGGACCGTGCGCTAAAATTCTTCCATACAAACTTTGAAGCCCCCCAATCCCATTTAAGGGGGTAGTTTAGAAAAAAAATAAGATTTTTGAAATAAACCTTGTCGTCGCCTTTTACCACGACAGGCTTTGTTTTTAAAAAAGCGTTTGGTACGTTTCCATCGTATGACTTAAAGATTGTTTATACCCATTTTCGAGTTAAAGTAAGGAAGAAGTAAAATCCACTCCTTAAACTTTATTACCCTTTTCCACCCCGGTAAGAGACAATTTTTAAAAACCCTTAAACACTTACTATAAAATTGTTTTAAGTTACCGAGTTTCGAGTAAATCCGTCGGAGTGGTTTAAATTCTTTTTCTTACCTATTAACATTTTCACCCCCTAAATCCCTAAATCCTCTGTGAGGAGTTTCTTTAAACTAAAAGTGACCATCTATATAAATTACTGAGGCAAATATTGCCAAGTATCAAGTTTATTAACCAAAGGAAAAACATTTTTCATATAAATTGTATCCCCGCTTTTTACTCTCACAAGGAATTTTGAAAACTCGTTTGAGATGTAGGTATTCATAACTTGACTCAAAGATTAGATTAGTTATACCAATTTTCGAAATAATCAACCCACGCATTATAATCCTCTCCTGATACACACTATTCTTTAATCTTAGGTATAAATACTGAGTTTCGAGTAAATCGGACGGCGCGCTAAAATTCTTCCATACAAACATTGAAACACCCTAATCCCTTGTTAGGGGGTAGTTTAGAAAAAAAAAACTAGCAATCTTCATAATTTATTTAGATAAGTGTTCGAGCCAAGTTTCAAGTTTATTAACTCAAGGAATAAGATTATCATACATACGAAATCCCCCCCACCACATTTCACCCTCTTAGGGGTGGAATTTTGAAAAGTCCTATCTTAGTGGATGCCTACTCTTCACGAAGAACACACCCTCCAAATTTCATGTCTCTGGGACCAGCGATTTAGGCTGTGCGTTGATGTATCAGTCAGTCAGTCAGGACTTTGAATTTTATATATATATAGATCACGGATATCAAATAGATAGAAAAAAAAATAGATAGATACAAAAACAAAAGGATATTTAGGCGTCGAAGTACTCATCCGCATCGCTGTCATACGGAAACCTGCCCAGAAGACTGGCAGCATTACCACGTTAAATGGTAATTGTAATAGTATCATGGCCATAAGTGTAATTGGAACAACTACCGAAAAATATTTTACCAAAACCAAAAAACAACGCTACATAAAATGGCGCCCTAAAAACACGTGACGTAGATGCGAGAAGCGTTGTCTGTTTTTATAATATCGTTGCTGTTTTTTCCTGAGTTTGTTATCGTAGCAAAGTGTTTGTTTTGTTATCACGAGGTAACTGAAGCACAAAGTGGAAATAAGATGTAACATGTCAGGACCACTCGAAGTCTCAGCCAAGTATTGAAATAATGAGCACGGAATAACACTCCAGCGGGTAAACGGAAACTTCTAGCACATAAATGTGTGAAAAATAATCTACTGGCATTTTATGTTCTCCTAATACACTATCGATGCAGAGTAGGTAACTTATGGGACACAACATTTATTTATTTTTCTTATTTCCAAAAGTAATGAATGTGACTGTGAATTTTATTTCCGAAATTTTATTACCTAATTCCAATTGTTTTTTGAGATTTGTTCATTTGATCCCAAAGACATTAAACTATTTACTGTCATCTCTTTGTTTGTTCTTAATGACATATTATCTTAGTTTTGATTTAGCACAATATAACGTTAACAAACATCTATACATATAATAAATTAAAGTCGCTTTTCGTTCTGCCTGTGTGACTGCGTTGTTCTTCTAAACTACGCAACAGATTTGATGCGGTTTTCAGTATCACACCGTTAAATTTTGATCGTTTTAATCCTTAAAAGGGGTCATTTTACTCATCATTATGAAAAACTTTTACTACGGGACCAATCGTGAAATCGTAAAAAAAAATCAGTCGATCCATACATTATGTCGAGTTATGCGAACATAAATCTATGGATCAACTAATTTTTTTTCAATCAAAATTTAACGGTGTCTAAAGAATTTATTCTGTAAGCTTTATGTGAATAATTAATACATTGATAATAAACTTACATAATATAATATAATAAAGAAATCTCGATGTTTTGTCAAATCGCAAAAACCGTCCGAAGCAGGGGCGGGTCGCTAGTCAAATTATAATCTTGATTTTTTAACGACAAAAATGGTAAATAACCGAAGAATACTTACTCCAATGAAAGAAAGAAAATAAAAGGCCCAGCTTGATTAGAATATTATCAATGTATCACTAAGGACTGGCATCATCAATCAGCCGAGCCTTTTCCCAACTATGTTGTGTTCAGCTTCCAGTCTAACCAAATGCAGCTGGATACCAGTATTTACATGGAGCGACTGCCTATCCGCCTGCCTCCTTGCCTGCCTTATTTATGTATAATTGCATGCTGCACTGGTTAACGTCATCACGTCAACGCCGGCTGCCGCTGAAAACCAACGCTGGGGCTCTGTCTCGTATAGGGTCTTAGCATTATGCTAAGCGATGGCCGTTTTGCGTGAATGTGACGCATGTTTACCCCCAACTTGTTATTTTTTGTGTATTTATGTCCTTTTTTTATGCGTCATGTTTGCCGCAAATAAATGCATTTTCTTTCTTTCTTTCTTCTTTCTTTCTATCTGACCTCCACAACCCAGGTACTGGGTAATACAATACCCCTTGGTAAGACTGTTGTCAGACTTTCGGGGTTTGTCGTAACGACTGTTGGAATGACAGCCGGGACCAACGGCTTAACGTGCTTTCCGAGGTACGGAGGGGTCTTGATATGTAAAAATGGTAGCTTAACTTGATAGATCGACCCGCGCGGTTGTTATTACTTAGCCACGAGCCCTCTAAGGACTGGCATAATTCAAAAGTATTAAGTAAGTAATAGTTACTTCTAAGTATTTATAATTCGCTTCCATCTAGGTAACCTTAAAACAATGGGTTGACAAAATATTACTTACACTTATTAAAGTCATTATTTGAATGGATATTTTCCACTTAGGTACAGACGCCAGCATAATAATAAGGTACAGCGGGCTGGTATCCGCAACTCCACGACAATGCGCGTATTTTGCGTACAATATCAGACGCCAGCATATCAAGTTACTACAATCTGTCAAATTTCTTTAATAGATTTTCAACTTTATCGCTAAAGCATTAAGTTTCAAGGTTCATTGGGAAAATTTGACAGTTTCGGGTAGCTTGACCTGCTGGCGTCTGTACAAAGCGATCTTCCCTTGATTAAAACTTTGCCAGGTATAATAAATTTTTACTGTAAGCAGTTCAAGTAAATTCATCGCTAATGTAAATGTAACTTTATTGTTTAAACGGTAAGGTCTAATTTTGTTTGTGTGGAGGACAGAAGAAAATTGCGAGGCCTGGGTATGTGACAATGTTAAGTGAACTTTATAAAAGAATCACGTGTTGGTAACGGTTTTAATTTAAATTGAGGAAAGCCTCTTTCGTCTCATGTTGCTCTGGTATTCTTATTTGTAATTGGAAGAATCATAACATGATGAATTGCTAGTTAGGTGGTATACATACGTATTTATATTAATTGCGATTTTAGTTGATTTTAGCGCTGATTTTCGCAACGCCAGAACCGAGAGAATAATTTTGAATTTTTGACAGTTCTTCCGTACAAAATCTGTCAGACGTCCATTTTATTCCACGAATAAAAATTATCTGTCGGTTGAAAAATCAGCCTTTATAGAATAAATTAGAAAACTTTATTTCAGACAGGAGTCCATAGGGTTAGTAACAATTTTATTTAACTTCTAATGTTAGTAGGTCACAAACACAGATTAACATATAAAATTAAAATAAACAACATAATTATACAATTAAAATTCAGCGTGGAGCTACATCCACTTCCGCAATATCGGTGAATCCCACTGATCTTCGAATATACTGAGAATACTGTTGGAGCTGCTGCAAACACGCGTCATCAGGGATGCGGATCTATTCCTAATAAATAAAAAAAATAAAAATTCCTTTAATTCAGACTATTTAAATGTCCATATTTTGCTAATAATGGCGACAAAACCATTAATATTGTCGTCCGCAAACATCCCTGACGCATTATAACGCCACGGCATCCGCAACAGTACTCTAAGTGCATATTATATTGAACGCGTAGTTCGCTGTGTGTCCGTTGAGTGAAGTTGACCCACAGGCTACACGCGTAGAAGGACTGACAGTGAGCTTTGAAAAGCGTTGCGTTGGACAGGTTTCGCATATGGTGCAAACCTGCGGGCCAGCATGTTACAACGGACAGCCAGCGACCTACGTTCCCTTTCAATATCACAATTATCTTAGACTAGCTGCGCCCCGCGCTTTCACGTTTCGATCCCGTGGGAATTTCGGGATAAAAAGTATCCTAGTATGTGTTAATCCTGGTTACAAACTTGTGTGCCAAATTTTATTCAAATCCGTTCAGTAGTTTTTGCGTAAAAGAGTAATAAACAAAATAAGATCTTCAGTGACCCAACAACAACCAATCAAACAACAATAATCAATTGTTTGTCATACAACAATTTAAATAAATTGTAATAGTGACAAACATTAATATAAAATGTTTCCGCTAACTTTCCATAAGGCCCACAGCGTTTTTCCCAAAACACTAGATAAACACACACACAGACACACACACACACCCTCTCTCTCTCACACACACACACACCCTCACACCCTCACACGCACACACACTAGTTATTTTTTTTTTAACTACCTATTGACAATTTTCTCGTTCAAAGCAGGGGAGTATTTTTTTCATAATTATGCAAAACTCATTATACCTTTCGCTGTGATATAGAGGACGCATTTGTACCCGTCGCAATATCTTTTTACCTTTTGTAACCTCATCAATCTTTTACCAACGAGACATGTAAAAATGTCGTAGTTCGTCGCTAAAGCCCGGTTCACACTGGTGGAGTAAAAAGGAGGTAAAGTACTGGCCTAATTTTAGGTCAAAGAATCATCGGAATCAAATTGTTATCCTAAATTTGGCAACGGCAACCCTTTTGGGCACTTTTCCTACTGAGAGCGATGGGGACGAATTTTTTGATGTTCAATGAGATTTTTCTCAAAAAAAAGTGTTAGATTGTATATTCTTAATAAGCATGTAAATGATAAATATCGATTTTTGCTTTAAAAATAGGTATAGTAAAAGAAATCAAGAAAGAAGGAAAATACGTTTATTTGCGGTAAACATGTCGCATAAAAAAACACAAACCAAAAAAAAAACAAGTTGGAGGTAAACATGCTTCATATCCACGCAAAACGGCCATCACTCAGCATAATGCTAAAGTACTTAGGTTAGTATAACATTGATGTAAGGCGATTCGGAAACTGGAACATTCTACCGGGAAAAATACTAACGACCGGGGAGATAACGAATTTAGGTGGCCCCTCGAAAACAAAACGAAGACTGGCATGGTTAGGTTGCCTTGTTCCAATGTAAAATCTCTGAGCTATGTAGTGCACATAATGAATTCAAAAAATGTCAAACATTTTAAAAGAGTAGCCATGGAGTTTCTTGACCATTGCGGCAGGCCCAGACGGAGATCGCGGAATGAGCTGAACTCCTTTAATAAAGAAAGGTCCTTGGCAGCTCTGGACAGAGAGAGGTGGAAAAAGACTAGCAGGTCTTTGCCCAGCAATTGGACATTAACACCTAATAAAAAAAAGCTGTGGACAGTCCTGGCCATTCTTCTCCATAGGAAACTTATGGAAACGCGCGTCTTGAGTTCATTCTTTTTTAACCCCCGACAAAAAAACGACGGGGTGTTATAAGTTTGACGTGTCTCTCTCTCTGTGTGTGTGTATGTCTGTCTGTGGCATCGTAGCTCCGATTTTGATTTTGTTCCTGTAAATGTTGACATTAAAGGTATTAATAATAATGGTCAACAAGGTTTTTTTTTTATTTCTAAAGCACAGTCTATTTTATAGTTTGGTTTTAACCACACAAGGAAGCAGTGGTGGCCCAGCGGTAACGGCTGCGATTTACGAGTTGTAGGTCGTAGGTTCGAACCCAGTCAGGCGCTTTGCTTTATGTAAATTATTTCATTATCACTTCAATCAAAACGGTGAAGGAAAACACCGTGAGGAAACCGGCATGTCCTAGAACCGAAAATTCGTAGACATGTGACATCTACCAACACGCATTGGGCCCGAGCGGTGGATTATGGCCCACTCCCTTTCACCGAGAGGAGATCTGTGTCCCAGCAGTGGGAACGCTTTAGGCTGATTATACACACAACGAAAACCTCTGTGTGCTGGCGAGCCGTTAATTATCAAAAATGTTTTTGAAATTACTACGATGGTCGCTGATGCTTAATTGCAATTTGACTTTATGATAAGAAGTGATGCGGTATTTAAACGGCTTACACCCCCAATTCGAGTGTATTAGAAGTTTATCAGCCTAGCAGTGTAAACTAAGTTTCAAAACAAAGAATTCAAACATACTGGTATGTATTTACCATATTTTGTACCGAATGTGAATATTTACTTATTTTATTCTCTTTGAAGTTTTCCTTCAAAACATTGTGCCGGAAGGATTTGAAAAATAAACACATGATTTCCTTTTGATTATTCAATAACAAATCAAATGCGCATGTCTCGGCGGAAGTCTTTCCTGGATTGGACTTCGATTCTTTGAGGGACGCCTATGAGGACGTAGGTATTCTGGAATAATGATTATGATCGATTCTGATAGGAAATAAGGCAGGAATCCTAAGAACAGAGTTAATCCTGATAGTCCCACTCTCAAGTTCTTCATCAGTAAGTAGGTATATCTAAGTGGGAATAGCGAGATTAATACTCCAGCATCATCATCATTTCAACACGTCCACTGCTGGACATAGGCCTCTCCCAAGCACCTCCACTTCGACCGGTTCTGTGCTTCTCGCATCCAACGGGTTCCTGCGGCCTTCACAAGGTCCTCGGTCCAGCTTGTGGGAGATTAATCCTAAACGTGAAAATTTTTATGTATGGATAAATGGTGGATGGATGGATGGATGGATGTTTGTTACTCTATCACGCCAAAACTACTGAACGAATTCGGATGAATTTTGGCACACAGATGGTTTATATTCAGGATTAACATATATAATACTTTTTATCCCGATATTCCCACCGGATCGAAACTTATGCGGGTGAAACCGCAGGGCGCAGCTAGTATTAATATAAGGTAAAAGGAACAATTAAACTGTGGTTACATGGATCTCCATTTATTTTGTAGATCAGTGCCTTGTCCCCTGGGTGTTTTTAAAGGGACAGGATGATGGACGGGACGTTTACCTATATCAACCAGGGTAAATTGTCCCTGAGATGATTAATGACGGTCAGCATTTCTGTTTAGCTATCCGGAATTTTGGGCTTTATTTTAGACTGTCGAAGGTATAAAACAGGGTTGCAGGGACACCGACACGCAACCTGTTACCATGGATTCAGTACAGTACGAAAAAAATGCTGTTCCGTACATTTTGACTATGTAGGTATTGCACTTTTGTAAGAAACAGCAGATGTTTTTTATAACCAACTAAAAATGTCAACTCAGGGGATTTCAGAATCATGTACGCAAACCATGGTCACAGGTAAACGGTGCGGGTACGGTGTATTTCGATGTACCTTCAGCTGTAAGGTACCTACATAGGTTTAAGAACAATTTTATTTCTCATAAGAATTGCTTAAATAACTCACTTACTGAGAAACAATATCTAAAACTAAAATTAATAAAGAGCGCACAGATGTACGTATATAAAATAACACCCCGTCGTTTTTGCGTCGTGGCTTAAACACAAAAAAATAAATTTAAAAAATTGTGGGTGGGACATTTCAATTTTATGTAGGGCTGATTTTCCAACGCCAGATAATTTCATCGGAGGAATAATTTTGAATTTTTGACAATTCTTTCATACAAAAACTGTCAAACGTCAATTTTATTCCACGAATAAAAATTATCTGTCGATTGAAAAATAAGCCCTTATTTGTATACATAGATTTGTATATAAAAGGCTGTTGTTTTGACTTTTCTTATTTATTTGTATGTATAGAAGACGATATCAAATTGACGTACCAACCGACTCACAACACATCTTTTGTGGTACTTTTGCGTAATTAATGACGTCACGATGGCGTAGTACACGCACGACGAAAAAGGGTAAACATCCAAAAATAACTTGTTAATTGGAAGGCTGTTACAAAAGTTTATGAAACTTTTGTTTTCAGGAATTTATTCGTACAGACGCCAGCAGGTCAAGCTACCCGAAACTGTCAAATTTTCCCAATCAACCTTGAACCTTAATGCTTTAGCGATAAAGTTGAAAATCTATTAAAGAAATTTGACAGATTGTAGTAACTTGATGTGCTGGCGACTGTACTTTACAGGAAAGTTAACAATTGATTAATACTTACTTAGCTATGTTAGTAAAATTTAAAATAATAATAATTAGGTCATCATGTAAATGATGTTTGAATTTTTGAATTTATAAGAACAGTGAACTTCAGGAGGGTTAACATAACTAAACAACGATAAAATTAAGCTTATCCCAGGAACGTTTTTATTACGAAAAAAAAAATGGTTTGATCGATGGCTGTATGAAGTAGAGGAAGACCAAAGAAACGATGGATATACTGTGTGAATGATGATATGGTTAGAAAGGGGGTGACTGTCGAGATGGCGGCTAATAGAGGAGTATGGAAGAAAAAGTCATCAAAAATTGGCATAAGGGGAGGAGAATGATGGTTTGAAAATTCCACCAATACAAATAGCATTTTCGAAATGGATAAAGCAAAGAGCAGGTGGTCTTTGCCCGTGGTTTCGCGCGTGTTGGGGTCGGAAATTATTCCGACCCCAACACGGGTCGGCACGCCACGGCACGAACGTACTATCAAGATAAAAAGTATCCTATGTACTAAACTAGGCTTATCCAGGTCATGTTCTACCCATGTGCCAATTTCACCCAAATCCGTTCTGCCGTAAGCGTAACAAACAAACTCACTTTGGCATTTATAATATTAGTTAGAAATAAATTATTAGACAGTTATGTGATGTTAAAATAGGTATTATCATTCATCAATTGAACGTACCTAAAGACCATGAAGCTACAAAGCTCTTCATTTTCGCGTAGGTGGAGTATTACTGCAAATGGTCGAAAATGAAATGAGTATTGCATTACCGCAGATATCAATTACGCTACGGTTTGTGGCGGAAATTGTAATTAATTTATCTTTTAGTAGGACGCTTACTGAGATAAATAAAATAAATTATTTTGAAAATCTCTTCTCCCTTCAAAAATAAACTTTGAAGCTCCGTTTAAGCTGAGGCGAATTTGTCAACTAACTTGTATGGAGGTGGTCACTATTGTCTCAATCTGAATAATTTTGAAGGATATTGCTTATCCATTGCTCCATAAGTTCGAAACATTTGTCTGCTCAACAACGTAAATAACGCAATTAACGTTGTTGAACTATCCAAAGCCACTGCAACTGATAGAATGTTACGCAATTACCCCGCTGCGCTGGTGTGAATAGTTGCGTTCATCGCATCGCATCATTGAAACAATCTACGGACACAGTCGCGTCCCGCATGCCGCGCGTGATTTGCCTCAGTTTGAACAGTCCTTTAATGTTATTATCATGTAGGCTTCTATCCAGTGACGTAGCTAGTCCTAAAGGGGCCTGTATCAAAATTTGCTTGGGACCCAATTTTTAGGCGATATGAGAGAATGAGCGAAGCTCCAAAGGAGGGTTTGTTTTTTACAAAATAAATAAAATAACATGCTGACGTGGAAGTTTAAGCTGTCACTGTGATCTTACTCAGAGAATGCAAGAGCGAGCGAAGCTAACTCAAAATCTGGAGCACTCGGACTTGCATCCGGTTTGAGTGCTCTCTTCAATGGAAGAGTGAGCGAAGCGAGCTAGAAATTTTGAGCATACTGGACCGGGATAGTTGAAGTTTTGATTGTGATTTCTAGAGAATGCAAGAGCGAGGGAATTGGAATTGAACTAGGAAAATTAAAGCACCTTGACTTGGATAGGTTAGATTTTCTGTATAATTTTTTTTACATAAATGCAAGAGCTTGAGAATTGGACAATATTTTACGAATTTTTGCTTTTACTCCCGTCGCTACGCCCTGTAGCTAGTGAAAGAGCGAAGGGATAGTTCTCCCGTTGCGCGGGCGCGCGCGGCGAGAGGGGTGAGGGACGGCGCGGCGCCGCTGCGAGCGCGCAACATTGGTTCCGATCCGCTAGTCAGGAAACGCAATTTGTATCAAGAGCACGCCCCTTTTGATCCCGACGGTCCGCCTCGCGAGTGCAACAGTTTATCCTGATTATACGCGATACCTATAAATCGACTTTTATTACTGAGTTCTCCTTTCACTAGGGGGCCCCGTATTTATTGATACAGCTGATACGGGGATAGCTACGCCCCTGCTCCTATCCTAACGTTACCTTACCATCAGGCTCAGACGTGTGAAACAGCGTTTAACACTGCATTATACCTACTTGTCGTTCTTCTTTCTGTCATCTTTCATAACGATTTTTTTATTTGTATTTCATTCCACATTTACCTGCTATCTACATTTCAACTGCCCATCACAACAAAACCCTTAAACCCTTAAACCTCACTCAACTGAGAGCAGTAACGTATGACTAAACCCGGTCAATGTCAGCCGCTTGTTTGTACAGACGCCAGCAGGTCAAGCTACCCGAAACTGTCAAATTTTCCCAATCTACCTTGAACCTTAATGCTTTAGCGATAAAGTTGAAAATCTATTAAAGAAATTTGACAGATTGTAGTAGCTTGATGTGCTGGCGTCTGTACTTAAATAAAAGTGGGAAAAACGTGGAGAAAACAGATAAAAAGTGCGGGCTTCAACCTTGCTGCTAGACTGTGTTCAACAACTAGTGAAAAAGTTTTGTTTTTTATGTTTTACACTAGGTATTGTGTATCTGCAATTCCTGAACCTGAGCCCTAGGGTATTATAATCTCTTAGAAGTGGAGTTCCAAAATAAAGTTTCCTTTGTAAAAGGTTCGATTTATGAGGAATCATTATTCTTATTTATACATAGACTGGCTTCACTGTTATTTTGTTTACGCTTCCGTTACGTTACTTCAGTTTCTGATTATTTTTCTGTTTGCTCGACTCCTAAAGGTCCTAGCGTGATTTTATAGCCTATATATAGCCTATAGCCTTCCTCAAGAATTGTATATAGCAAATGCAACAAGAATTTTTCAAATCCGACTTGTAGTTCCAGAGATTAGCGCGTTCAAACAAACAAACAAACAAACAAACTCTTCAGCTTTATTATTTTTTATTTTATATATATACACGTGTATTGAATGGTTAGATGCACGTGCAGGTAAATACCTACGTTTAGGTCGCTATATTTTGATATCTTCTACATCCAAAACTTTGTTTATTTAATGGTAGATACTTTATCAATTCAGTTTGTTCTTTCCACCGTATGTCACATCGAGCAGTCAAGCAAAAAAGCGGCTTCAGTAAGCTGCATTGACTTGGATAAATGAGCGCTATTACGGCTATATTTTATGTCTCGAACAAAATGGAGTTAAAAAATGTTTACTTGTCTTATTCTTAAATATCCATTTAAAAGTTATCGTTGATAAATTGAGAGTAACATTGCTTGACATTTCAAATAGGTACCTAAAGGATTGTTGAGAAATCGGGAAACATCCGTTGTTCCCATTTCTCAACATCATCCTTTCAGCCGAAAACGTCCACTGCTGGACATAGGCCTCTCCCAAGCACATCCACTTCGACCGGTTCTGTGCTTTCCGCCACCAGCGGATTCCAGCGGCCTTCACATGGTCAGCGGTCCAACTTTTGGGAGGCCTTCTACTCCAGAACCTTTCGTCATGGTTACAGGTTGCGTGTCGATGTCCCTGCCACTCTGTATAGGTTACCTTGGTTCTTTTGGTTGGTCCCATTTCTACCTAACGCGTATAGAAAGTATGCTGTAGCTTTGGTGTCGGGCAGCATTCTCAGATTTCTTCAATAACGATAAAGGTTGTTTATACATTATTTTTTCTACGCTTGACTACGAGTCTTTTAACTAAGTGTATCTTATGTTTTATTTTTTTAATTATTATTATTTTATTTGTAACTGTGCGTTCTGTTTGTGCAGAATAAAATATTTTTCTTTCTTTCTTTCTCTTTCTTTCTTTATACAAGACACGAATACAAGCCGTTTTATTTTACGTATGTAACGTGTGAGCAAAGCCTATTGACGTGAAATATCTCAGGCCGCTTCATAATTCTTCAGCCATGAATAATAACTAAGTACGGAGGCACATAAAACAGACGCAAACCTGCTTTTTATGACAGTCGTTGCACATGAAAACACGTTACACCTCGTCGTACACAGCCACTTTAGTTATTACAATTGTGATTGTAGAACTTCGTAATTATCAAATGTTTATGAACACGAGGTTGGCAGCGAGTCAGTTCGAAAGGAAGAAAATAAATTTATATGACCCATGTTAAGGCATAAAAAAAAACTGAGTTATAAGATGGTTATTGTAATAAAACTTTTTCCCTTAGTCAAAGAAACCACTTTAAACATTGCCCAAAATAATAAAAAATAAAGTTCTACGTCTACCCGCAAATAATTAGAATACTCTAATAGATGAACACCATGTGGATTACAGATATGTATATAGAAATTTTACGTAGGGCGATACAATGGGCGGTCTTATACTACAAGCGATCTTTTAAAGATAACCTTTAGATGGATCAAAGGGAGAAGGAGAGACAAAACTATACTTTATAAATAGCAAGCATAGGTTACAACAAAAAGCGCTGCTGTCGCTACACGTCGAGTCACGGCGTAGCTTTCTCTGTGCTAGGACCGCGCAGGCTTCACACTTTTGGAACGTTTTATAAAGCTTGCGATTAATTTAAGCTATCATTTTATTTCCGGATTTTTTGGCGCACTCCCTTTACCCTTTAACCTGTACGGATATCCAAGATACGAAGAATCCAGAGTATTTTAGTCACAATTAGTAATTTAGAAACTAATGTTGCCTCTGCTGGTTTAATTCAGGATAGTTTCTTTACATGCAACTAGCTGTTGCATGCGGCTTTGTCTCGTATTTCATATTTTTTTTATCAATACAATATCCAGGCTGAAAAGTAGTAATGCTTCAGGCTACCTAGGGTTTCGAAAGTTACTGTTGCAATTAAAATATTATGTATGTATGGATAGTTCACACTGCCACAAACTTAGAAAATATCAAGACAAAGTAGGTTTCTGTCCTTGCCTAATGGCAGTCTGCTGCACGACTATAAAAGGTTCACACCTTAATGTTTACAGCCTCATTAACCTTCCCTGTGTTACATACAAAACATTGTCACACAGGTCGCATTTATCATTAAAAGTCTCTCAGTCTGTTTAAAAAAATTCACAAAGAAGGTACAGTCCGTTCACAATTATTGTAATACCTCTGAAAGCAACCTTAGTGTGATGAGAATAAAGATCACAATGATTTTGACAGACTTGTCAGTAGCAGCAACCCAACAGCAACCTTATTAGAATTAAAATAAAGATTACTGTGATTTTGACAGTGATGCAAAATTAGTGACAGGACTGTAGCTTCTTACAGGTACCTATAAAAAGACCTTCTCGTTTAATAAGTTTGAAAATGTTCATAAAGAAGGTTGGTAGCTTTGTTACCTCAACGAAAGGGTAGCAGAGCAGGGTGTGGATGTGGAGCTGTGTCACAAACGATGCTCCACCTCCAATCCTGCACTCTGTGCCCAAAAACATCTAGTCAAAGTGGCCTCAGCGCTGCCACTGACGACGCCGTCGAAGTGGCGATGTTTTGGACCAACAAGGTATGAAATCTATCGTGCCAGCGACACGCAGAAGAAGAAGAAGCATCTTTAAACAGAAGCTTGAAAAGGACATGCCTACACTATCTTTCAAATAAACAAGTTGTTCACGTGAATCGCAGGTACACCTGCAGGATGTTTTCTTTTATGAAACAGGGTGTAAAGTTGTGCTTTACTGCCGGCCGTGCTTGGCAATAAATGGGGATAACACCGGTCTCTTTAATGTGCCATTAACCTTTCAGTATTTTAGCGGTTTCAATCCTGAAGCAAAACATGTTATGAAAACTCAAAGGGCTTTAAAAAAAAATCTTTGAATTTTATAATAAAAAAATCATGAGTTTTCGTTTCAACTGAACTATTTACCCAGTTAAATTACAACTTGACTTCTTAATTTATTAGCAGCTATTAAATAAGCTGACAATTTGATTTGTTATTCAATAAATAAATACTATTATTGGGCTTCTTGTGTATAAAGTTACATGGAACATATATGCGTAGCTAGGTACCTATTTGAGTGCATTACGTAGACTAAAGATTAAATAAAGACAGGAAAATTAATTGTTAAGCAAATTGACTACCAACTCAAATTGTCTGTGCCTATATTCCAATTACAAATGTCATTCTTTGACAGTTCTATGAAATGAAACACACACACGAAATGCAAAGCACATGATCACAAATTAAATTCTCTAACGAGAGTGTGTCCATTGCCTTACGCGCCTCATATGTACTCGTATGATGTATCCCACACATTCTTCTGCCTAAGTTGCTCACAAAAAGTTATACCAGTACCAACAAACTAAACAAACAACTTGAAGTCAATAATCTCGTCCAACAAAGGTTCTATAAAAATTCGAGCGTGACTTACGGTTCCCCAACTTTAGGGTGAGGACTTAGGCTGGGATCAACAACTTTGTTGTTAAGTTCAAAACCGCGGTCAGTTTTGGAACTGAACGTGCCTTGAAGCGGAAGTCGCGGTTACGTGTCTCATAATGACGTGTCTCTTAATGACGTGTCGTGTCATACCCTGGAGTTGTACGTAAGTAGGTTTAGGGTGTGTGTATTTTGTGGTCTCTTTGTAACAAGTAATTTTTAACCCCCGGCGCAAAAACGACGGGGTGTTATAAGTTTTACGTGTCTGTGTGTGTCTGTCTGTGGCATCGTAGCTTGCGAACGGATGAAAGGTGAATTAGTCGGGAGTGTTCTTAGATATGTTTGTCGGGGGTTTTTTAATTATTTTTGTTGAATGCGAGGGTTTTCTGAGGCGATAATTTTTGACACATACATACACAGACAAAAGTAAACATTATTTTTTCATTCATACTCTAACATTACAAATTCGAAAGTAACTCTGTCTGTAAGTTACCTTTTCACTGCTAAACCACTGAACGGATTTCGACAAAACTTGGCAAAACTTTTTGTTTACCGGAACAAAAAGTTTTGCCAAGTTTTGTCGAAAACGTCCCCGTGGGATAATTTTCGACATAGATCTACGCGGGTGAAGCCGCGAACGGAAGCTAGTAGTACTATTATATTTAAGTAATTTAGCGCCAGAATAAACAATTTTCTTCTTCTTGCGGTGTCCCGAAGAAGAAAAAGAAAGTTGAGAGGATTCAGGATGTTGGAATCATCCAAAAATAAGTAATTAACTTTACAACAACTAAGGTCTTTTTATTATTTGTGTTTTGTTCTAAAACAAATAGCGGACGCTGGCCGCACAGCTGCTGGGCTAAAGTGGAACTGGGTTGGCCATATCTGTCGCATGTCGGAGCAGCAATAGAAGAGCTCAGAAACGACTGCGCGGCAGGCCCAGAAAGAGATGGCGGGATGAGCTGGACTCCTTCTCAAAGGATTGGCCCACAATCGCAGTAGACCGGGGAAAGTGGAAGGAGGGAAGAGAGGCCTTTGCCGTGCAGCGGGACAACACAGGCTTATAATAATAATAAGGTCTTTTGAGATTATAAAAAATCATCTTATCAAAGATCTCAAACTTAATTAAAACATAAATACATAAACTCACACAAAGGGGGGTAGGCAGAACCTACACAACGCCACCATATACCATCCTTACATACTCCTTTTGCCTCGTTAACATTATTAGCAAAATTGTGTTATGAGTTTACAGGATCGTGCCCTCAAGGAATCATAAATGTTCAGCCAATAACTGTAATGTATCCAGAATATCTAAACTAAACGGCTGTACCCAGGGACCAAATTAGACACAGACAGAATGTGCCAATAAACTGTGATAAAAATACGCTGTACGATGGTGGTCTATCGGACAGTTACCAAAAAGTTTCGCGGGATTAGCGAACTAAACCCAAAATAAAACTGCGACGATTCGTTTTAAGTACTAATTCTAATTTAGTAATTCTACTGCAGACCTAAACCTTTTGTTTCATGGAAACCGATTAAATCAACGCGCGAGCAGGCAAAAAAAGATTGGGACCGAATCAAAAACTAGTCGATAATTTACAAATACGTGCAGACAGGCACTTTGTTTAACTAAATTATTTCTACACCATCTGCTCTTAAAACGGTGGAGGAAAACATCGTGAGGAAACCTTTTTAGAACCAAAAATTCGAAGATATGTGACATCTACCAACCCGCACTGGGCCCGCTTGTTACCGTCAACTCCTCACGGAGATCAAGCCTGTGTCTCAGAACATTAAAGGCTGGTTATGCTAGTGAGTAGGTAAGCAGTCAGCCACATTGCCAACGCCTTGTTATTATAATATTATTAAATCACGAAGGGACGCGCGCTTTGCTTGTGTTAACCAAGTGCAAAAACACGCTGTGAATGTGTGTGTAAGCCTAGGAGCTCTCGGTACCGTCCGAGAGAACAGTGAAGTTGGAAGTATGCGTGTGTGTGTTGTTATGTGCTAGTGTTATTCGTCTTCACGTACACATTGAGTGAATGATAGCGTGACGGTTGACAGAGGAGAATGGAAGAAGAAAACGTGTTGCGCCGACCCCAAGTAACATGGGATAAGGGCAGGAAGATGATGATGATGATGATGTACACATTCACAGCGTGTTTGTATACTTATTTATCACAAGTAAAGCGCGTGTCGCTCCGTGAGATAAAAATACTGTCAATGGTGGTGGTCGTCGAATATTAAAAGTAGAACAATGCTTTAAGAAGAACCACAAACCTCTTCCGCCTGCTATTTAATAGATAAGGGCCACTTTCAAACCACAATAAGAACAACAACAATATATATAAGCATTAATTGTCTTCACTGCAGTCTGCAACTGTGTGTAATAATATTGTGGCTTCGATGTAAACTGTGGTTAACGTCATCCACATAATGGCTGTATCTATTGCTATGGGCCACTGAGTGTAGTCTGTGTAACAACAATTTGTTTACATACATATTCTTTGGTACAATTTAAAATTGTTGTTACTGTAAAGGTTGTCTGCAAAATGTAAAAAAAAAAATCCGTAAGTAGTGCTATTCTGTAAAAATTTCAACGTGGAAACTTAGGTGAAGTGAGCTGGTAACAATGTCAATCCTTAGCGTCAGGCGGAATGACAGCTCACTGAGTTAAAATATGGCTCTTGGAACACGTATCAAACACCCGTATACACAATTAGGTACACACAGACACACCCACCCGCGCACAAAGACTCCCACGCACTACAAAAAAAAATCTACCTAAAAAAAATCTATTTAATCTTTGTTTGGGACCAAAGATGAGAGAGATGAGATGGGAATGTGAAACGACCACTCAAGCGAATTTAGAATCAGTTTCAATATTATAATGCGACACTTGTTTTTAAAATAAAACAGTCTTGTGATAGGCTCGTAGAACTGAACACATCCTCTCGAAATAAATATGTAGCTAAAAAGCAGCAACCTTCCCGGTACTGCAAAAGCGCGTAGCTCCATAGTAGCTACGTCTGAAAGGGTCCTCAGCTCTTAATGATCAGAAACATACCGACCCCATCGCCTAAAGTCAAAAATTCCACATCAAAGGAATTATGAATATAGCTGAATACTGCCGTTATCACCGAGGGGGTCCTATAAGACCCGTTTGACCTCCATAACGAGGTGTCACACCCGCACTGTGGGGCGTGGGCTATCGCTAACAGCTCCTGAATGTGAAGCGTGATGAAGACCTTTAATGAAGGGGGCTTGTAATTTAATGAATAGATTTTAGGGAGATTTTGCGAGGTCAACATTTTGCTGATATTGAACAGCTTCCCTTTACAGACTTCAGGTATGTAACCTAAAGTCTGTACAGGCGAGGTACACAATAACACAAACTAATGAAACACAAAGAAAATAATTATCCTACACAAAGAGGCATATAGGAAACTTGCATTGTTTGAAATAGGTTTGTTGAAGTGGCATACAAACTGTAAAATGCACTTTCGTTAAGTAGAAGTTATTTGCATTTTCATATTTTACTAAAAATACCCTTTTTATCTGGAAAGGCGTAGTGGTACTGCTCAACTTGCATACAGGATGTGGTGCAAAGGCAGAGCGAGGTCTCATGTAACCTTTCATTTAAGGGAAACCCAGCCTTTTGTCGTTCTATTTCCGTGTAAAGCTATTCAGTGCTGCGATTTTTTTTCTACGAATTTCAGCAAAATAACGTAAAATACTCGGAGGGAGCGGAGTGGAGTATGGAGAATAAAATCAGAATTGAAATTATTCGTAAAAGAAACGGAGTAACCTACATAGCTTGCAGAGTCAGCAAGCAGAGGTGGTAGTGGGCTGGCCATGTTTGGTTGGTGGAGCAGACGAGTCCTAGAGTGGAGACCGTGTATTGGCAAGCGTAGTGTAGGACGCCCCGCAACTAGATGGACCGATGATCTTTGAAAGATGGCTGGGACAGACTGGATGTGGAAGGCTAAGTACATGGTGTTGTGGCGCAGCTTGGGAGAGCCCTATGTCCAACAGTGGACTGCGAAAGGCCGAGTTGATTGATTGGTTGATTGAACGAATGGAATTTGATCATTATTGAAATAGTCTTCCTAATACTTTAGCACAGTTGCTATCCGCATTATAAATTGTAACATAATGTACAGACGCCAGCAGGTCAACCTGCCCGAAACTGTCAAATTTTCCCAATCAACCTTAAACCATAATACTCTAGCGATAAAGTTGAAAATCTATTAAAGAAATTTGACATATTGTAGTAGCTTGATGTGCTGGCGTCTGTACATACTCACAGTTATCTTCATTCATTCCTCCACGTCAGAACAAGCATTCTGTTACCTCCCTTTCTTTAATTTCATTTTACCCCTAGCTTAACTTTCCTTGTCGCTACACGACACGCTACTTAATTAATTGTTTCGTAATGACCATACTCAAAGCAATTAATTTCAGTAATAATGAGGCAACAGAGACCATTAACTTTTAACCTAGAATATTTTACCAAAATATGCTCTTCAATTCGTATTTGTTGTGGTTGAAACTAATACGTGAAATTGAGGGTAATAAAATTTACCCTAACCGGTAGTTTCCCATCCACACGTGTAGTAAAACATGTCTAAGGAATTACAGCAGAAACGTAGGATTATCGACCCGAGAAGCCAAGACTCATGTTTAGTTATTGAAAGAATGATCTGCGTTTTCTTGTGTTTAGTAGTCATAACCATGTACCTACTAAGAAAAGCCAAAGAAATTTATTACCAAGCAAAAATCAATTTACTTGGTAGTAAACTCTGACTTTTTACATGTTTTAGAACCCAATGGCTTGGCATGCGACGATGGAAAGAGGCCCGATGGAATGACCATAATGCCTTGAAAGGGTAGGCCTTTGGTGTGGGACGCAACCTGTCTCGACACCCTCGCGCCATCCCATCTTCCCAGCACGGTGGGCTCTGCTGGGGCAGCTGCTGCAGGAGCAGAAAACCTCAAACGGCGCAAATATAACAACCTTATTGGGAGCTGTATGTTTGAGCCGTTTGAGGTTGAAACACTAGAGCCTTGGGGTCCGAGTGCTCATTGAATTTTTCGGGACATTTGCAAAGCGGTTGCTTGACTCTTCACGTGACCAGTAGGCTGGCCTATTTTTAGCCTAAAGAATCAGCATTGCCATCCAACGTGGTAATGCTGCCAGACTTTGGGCCACTTATCCCATTGACAGCGATGCGGACGAATTTTGTTGATGCCCAACGAGCTCCTGCCTTTTTCTATATTTCTTCGTATTATATATTTATATTTTAGTGTAGCTTGTAAAAATAGTAATTTACTTGGTATTCAATTTATCTGACTAACTTAAATTGTCCATTTATTCAAATCACAACTGTCATTCTCTGACAGTTGTACGAAATGGCTATGACACGACCACATAAAGGTGTCAATTTTCTTAAAAAATAATTTCCCCGACTGTTTAAATATGTTGGATATAAATGTTTATAGGCAAGATATTATAATCGTTTGAATATGCTTGATATCAAGAACATAAATACCATTTTCATACCACTTGCTCAAAAAAGTGACATTCTATGCCACAAAAAGCGAACATAACAATAGTCATTTTTAATCTGTTAAAAACAGGGAAAGAAAATTGTACTGAATTTCATTCATCCTCTAGGGGGAGAATGTGATTTAAATTTGGAATACTTACTGAAATTTATACTGAACTACATCTATGTTTACACCATTGAGTTTGTATATAAAGCATTATACATCTTTTTGAAAAAGGAATACGCATTTATTATGCAGTTATGATTATTAAATAAAGTTACGAAAACCGACGAGGCCGTATGAGCTTGATGCCTTTGCTTTTCCGACAAAAAAATATTAGTCTAGGAATTTACCGCGTTTTTGTTTTCATCAAATACATAAACGTTAAGTTTATTTTTTCGCAAATGGTACGAAAAGTAGAGTATTTTCCTCGGTGATAAAGCTGTCTTAGTCTTGGGTGACCTTAAATCCCTTGCTACACTCAGGACTCGTCTTAAATCCCTCGCTTCGCTCGTGATTTAAGCTTTTAACACCCTCGCTACGCTCGGGAGTAAACCTCGAGTCCTTCGTTACGCTCGCGATTTAAATCGTCACCCGCGACAGAAGACACTGCTTTATCCCCTTGGTTAATAATCTACTATTTAAACCAATCAAAATGTGAATTTATAAACCCAAAAACAACACGGCTTATCCGCCGTCATATTTCATAGTATATTTCTGTAGCTTTTAATCCTAGTATTGTACGTTATTAATGTGTGTTTTTTAGTTATAACGTTATACATACATACGTTGTAATCGCTGGTCGTCGGCTGAAGCTCGGCTTAGTGAGGGAAGTAAAACAAAACAGGTAAGCTATAATGTGAATGTATGTCGTTACGGATTACAGAATACTGATCTATATATATACATTATATTATATATACAAATATATGTAGGTATATATGCAAATTATACACACGAATAAATAATATGCAATTGTCTGTTTGTGGTAGATTGGTACAGCACAGACTACCTACAGTATTTGTCTCTCCTTGCCCTTTTTAATCAGACAGCTGTGCTGCTGGGGAGTTTGTTGCGCCACTTCTTCTTCCCAGCGATAGCATATAGGAAGTGGTGAAGGGCGTGCGTTTTTAGGGGACTATCTTTTGTAATTTTGATGTTTGAAAAGTGCTGATTTTCAGCCTTATTTGAATAAATGAATTTTAATTTTGATTTAGAATCCATCCAAAAGTTGTCTTTAAAAGATCGCTCTTAGCGATAAGACCGCTCATTGTGTCACCCTCTGTAAAAAAATTCCATATTTATGTCTGTAATTTATATGGTGTACATACTAAGGAGTATTCTATTTTATTTTGTTTGTAATATTAAAATAGTAGCTTTTTACTAAATGCATATGAAAGTATATACGGTAGTAATAACTAAAAAAACATTTTAAAAAATGTTGTCTTTATCTTTCTGTTTATCTGTTTGGTCCGGCTAATCTCCGAAACAGATTTGATGAAATTTTAAATACGGATACTTTGATTTCCGAGGAAGGACAAAGGTTACTTTTTATCGACATACCACGCAGGCGAAGCCGCGAGCCAAAATTAGTTCTTAACAATATGCACAAAAAGAAGTGGACCGATGACCAGGTGAAGGTGGCAGGAATCCACAGGATGCGAGAAGCAAAGAACTGGTCGAAGTGGCGATGCTTGGGGAAGGCGTCTATCCAGCAGTTGTGGACGTCTTTTTGCCGAAGTGATAATTAAGAAAACTAACTACATAACCCAATTAACTTTAACTTACCACAGTAAACCCTAAGACTGAAAACTCTACTGCAAGCGCCACAGTCAGCTGTTACAACTAAAATATTTGCACAAAATTAAAAACGAACCAGAACTACTTCTATTAAACTGTACTTTTTTAGGGTTCCGTAGCCAAATGGCAACGGAACCCTTATGGATTCGTCATGTCTGTATGTCTGTCTGTCCGTCCGTATGTCACAGCCGCTTTTTTCCGAAACTATAAGAGCTATACTGTTGAAACTTGGTAAGTAGATGTATTCTGTGAACCGCATTAAGATTTTCACACAAAAATAGAAAAAAAAAAACAATAAATTTTGGGGGTCCCCATACTTAGAACTGAAACTCAAATTTTTTTTTTCATCAAACCCGTACGTGTGGGGTATCTATGGATAGGTCTTCAAAAATGATATTGAGGTTTCTAATATCATTTTTTTCTAAACTGAATAGTTTGCGCGAGAGACACTTCCAAAGTGGTAAAATGTGTGTCCCCCCCCTGTAACTTCTAAAATAAGAGAATGATAAAACTAAAAAAAATATATGATGTACATTACCATGTAAACTTCCATCGAAAATTGGTTTGAACGAGATCTAGTAAGTAGTTTTTTTTAATACGTCATAAATCGTAAAACGGAACCCTTCATGGGCGAGTCCGACTCGCACTTGGCCGGTTTTTTTAGTTTAGTTTTGTTTGTTAACTATGATTTTCAGTATATTATCTACTTTTTGTACCTATATATTGTTGTTAAGAATTCACCAGTGATTCTGATTAGACATGTTAGAATAATAATTTTAACAAATTAATGTGTCGTTTTAAATTTTTATACGTAACATGTTTAACATGACGAAACATGTAAGATCATCATTCTATTATAAGACCTTAACGTATCATGTTTTAAAACGAATAAATATATTATATTCTATGCTGGCTAATAAACAATGTTTTTATTGATTTATTTTATCCCAGTTGGGTTCCGAAAGTTTTGACTTATTTTCATTGCTCCCTGAGTTGCCATGAGTTATACTCTCATGACTCATAAACTGCCCCAGCAGACATTTATTACTGCAAACATTGGCCGATGGCTTATAAATTGCTATCAGGGCTAATGGTTGTCGAAATGGGACTATTGCCGTAATTACCACTCAACTCTTCAAGATTGGTGGTCAAGCCATAAGGGCTATATAAATAATGGGCTATAAAGCCCATTATTTATTTTTCATGTTAATTACTTATTGTATGATTAAAAAGGGGGTGACTACCGAGATGACGACTTTTAGAGAAAAGTATGGAAGAAAAAGACATGTTGCGCCGACCTTAAAGAAATTGGGCATAAGAATGATAATGTTAATTATATCTTTTGTTGGAGATCCTAAATAACTAAAAGATAAATAGATACTGCCAAACTTGAAAGTAACTTATTTAATAAATAAATAAAAACTTGATTTCCATATTTACAATTTACATAAATACTATGATAATATTGTTTTTAAATTTCATAAATCACTGACTATCTATCTCCTCTGGGCACCCAAGTTAGTACTGAGCATCAAATTATATTAATAAGGCGCTGCCCAAACGTAGGTCACCGTGAAACGCTCAGTTTTTTGTCGTACTGTTAGGCGTATTGGTACATATATGAATAAAATTGTTGTTGTCAGAAGTGGTTTTAACTTCTGTTACAACACTATTACCTGGTGGTATCGCTTTACTTAAAAACACCCACCGTGCCACCAGGGGTACGGCCAGGGGTACGGCGCGTCTGCAGTGATATTATCTACAAGCCAGAAAAAAAAATGAATTCATTGTCAAATGTTCAAAGAAAAGACAAATTCAAAAACATGTAATAAAAATAAAATAATGTCATGATAAAACAATAATTCTCAAAATTTTGAGCATAGAATAGTTCTTTATTTGCACATAAAGCAGGTACAAGTTACAGATGTTAAGTTTAATAAAATGATCCTTAAACTAACTACCTTAACTAAGGCATGCAAACAGCTATACCTATAAATAAAAACTCATTAAAATATAAAACCATAAACTATTACTCATAAACTATCATATTGTATTTAATGATAATAAAGAGAATTGAATCAATTAAAAAATACCAAAAAAATATTCCGCTGCCCCGTGCATTTATTTTGTAATTTAATTAAGTCTGCAAAATACTTTTATTTCTGTGGTCATTCATTCAATTAATATCAAACGCATCGCTGTTTTGTACCTTATTTGTTGCCGCTAACCCTATTGTCAATTACCTAAAAATTTGCTTCTTACCGCGCCTTAAACTTAGAGGTAGGGGCATAATTCAATTTGCCGTCGGCTCTGGAGCAATATAATCTAATGTGAAGTACCCTCTATCTACCTACCTATTACTATGTCAAGATTACCTCACGAGGAAATAACAGGAAATGGGTTAATTTGTAACAAGGTGGGCAGCTTTTGTTAATGATAGTTTGTGGCATCGGCTTTCCTCCTGACTGCATAAAAATTAATGTATCGAAATGTTTGTAACAGACGGCATTGTTACTATCTCGGGTAGAACCTTGATGAGGATGGCACAGGAGTGTGTGGATTGGTACATGAAAAGAGAGGCCTGTGCTCAGGAGTGAGTGAAGTCGGGCTGCTGATTATGATGAATGTTTGTAATGGGGTACCGTGTTACCCAGTAGCTGGGTGGTGGATTACGGTCCACCTTCTCTCACTGAGAGGAGGCCTCTGTCCCAGCGGTGGGAACATTATAGACTGAGTATGTTGTATGTTGGGTTGTGGAGGTCAGATAGGCAGTCGCTCCATGTAAAATACTGGTATTCAGCTGCATCCGGTAAGCCTGAAAAGACTAGGCAGATCAAAATGAATGAATGTTCACATATTCATTACTGTTTTTTATCTAACACAAAATTTTATTTATACATTTAAGTATGCATACACACGCCACGTTGCAGTATAAAACTGATTTACATCCGTCACCTTACATCAGGTCTAGTTGAAAACCAGCGTCAGGCACTAGTTGTCTGGCATTTTTGCTGAACAGCCGATCGATTCTGTAAAAATCTCACTGTGAAAAGTTAGGGGAAGTGAGCTTAGTGTGACCTGTCAATAGTGTCAATCCCTAGTACTTATTAGTTGGAATGACAGATCACTCCACGCTCACTTCACCTAAGTTTTCACGGTGAGATGGTTACAGATCCGCACTGCTGGGTCTTTTTGGCGCAGCCGTGAAGCACACTTTCCTGCTAATTTCTTACATCGGACTTCACACTTTTTATTTAATCTTTTTTTTTTATTGTTTGTTTTATCTAATGTATGTATCTGGTGTATTGTGTGTCTTTTAGTTTGTGCCAAATAAATGTATTTTCTTTATTAATAAATGCATGTAGAAAGAAATATTAAAAAGTGATCTAAAGTATCTGTTTTAAACATGATTAGTTATTTATTTGTTAGAGCTCTGTGCAGTAGATACAAGTAAGTTGTTGGGTAAGTTTATCTACTTCGATGTCGCTATTGGTGGAAGTTTTAAAGTGGAATCTTCTATAGAAAATAAAGCGAAATAAAAGTATACTCAATACTTTATAGCATTCCATATGTATTATATAGGTGGTGGCAAAGCAAAATTAGGAGAGAGGAGGGTTAAGTAGTAATTCAATCCTAAGCTATAATATTATAAACGCGAAAGTTTGTATGGATGGAAGGATGGATGTTTGTTACTCTTTCACGCCAAAACTACTGAACGGGTTTGGATTAAATTTGGCACACAGATAGTTTATAACCAGGATTAACAGATAGGATACTTTTTATCCAGATATTCCCACGGGATCAAACTTATGCGAGTGAAACCACGGGGCGCAGCTAGTAATTTATAATAATACTAGCTGCGGCCCGAGGTTGCACCCGCATAAGTATCGATCCCGTGGGAATATCAGGAAGAACAAGAAAGAAAGAAATAAATAAGAAAGAAATAATACAAGAAATAACAAACATACAAACACACACACACACAAACTTTCGCCTTTAGAATACTAGTGTGATTCTTAAAAGGTAGCTAATAGAGACAATTTATATATTAAAGTACTAACCGAAGCATATTATTTAACTGAAATTGTTAAACATTTTCGTACTAAAAGAGCTAATAAAGTTTGTTCTACGAATTGACAACATAACAAGATTTTCATTTAGAAGTAAGTAATGAAACACTTCTGAGAAATGAATTTACATTATTCAACAAAATGATTATAGCAAGAATTTCTAACTATGTAGAAATAAAATGTTTATTTAAAAAAAAATATAAGTTCAAAATATAAATAGTTTCTCACATTAAAAAAAAAATGTTTTACTGTCGCCAGTTAATACATTCATATTAGCTTAGAGTAATCCAACATTTGCATCGTGTTGAGCTAAGCTTGAACTTGTATTATGGGAAACAGTGATCAGTCGCAGGAGGTATCACATAATAAATACGAATACATTGGTTTGAGTGTCGCTGCAGTAGACTTACAATGTTCTTAAGATAGTTTTCTGTAGCTCTTATTCTATAATCTAATTTTTTATATTATTTTTATTTGAGTTCAACAGATCGATCGATTTTGCTTACTTATTTCAGCATGCATGCATTCGGACTATGAGAGTGAGAGAAGAGAATTCACCTGTGTCTGCGCATACACCTGTGCACTATAATATCTCCCGCGCCGAAGACTAGTCTCTGTTGCGATGGGTCGCCATTGCCTAAATACGGTCTGGAGGACTATCAGCATGCAAAAATACAAACACTAACGCCAAGCAGTTGGTCGATTCTTCACGTGACCAGAGGGCTGGCCTATTTTTTGGCCAAAGAATCAGCATTACGACACAACGTGGCAATGCTGCCAGCCTTTTGCGCACGTTTCCTATTTCCAGCGGGCCCTATCAGAATACCAGAGCTACGACATTTATTTTTTAAATGTCGAAGCACCATGCTGAGATAGGAGCCTTTTGGCCTTTCTGTTAATTTCTGTTTCATTTTTTTTTTCCTTTTGTTACTTTTTTATACAATTTGTTTTATTTTTATTTTTAACTGTGTTTAGTTTAGTTTATGATTCTGTACGAGTCACAATAAATACTTTTTCTTTCTTTCTATTGACAGCGATGCGGACGAATTTTTTGGTGCCTTTGATTATTTCCCCTCCTTTCTATGTACTTATACTAAATATTATTATTTTAAGACTGTTAGCTTTTTAAATCATTTAAATAATAATATAATGTACGTATCTATACTAATAATTAATCAAGTTCCGACTATTCCACATAATATTTTACTCAAAAAGCCCCACAGAACCATACTATCTCATCTTCTTGTCCACACATTTGTAATACTCTCACAAGCCTCTCCCTTTGATATTTAAACCTGAAAAATGAAACTTGCCGAGCTGAAAAGTCGCCCGCATACCGCGAGAGAAGATATGTGAACATAGTATGGTACAGTTAAGCTCCTTACGGAAATGTACATGTTTATCAAATACGATGGTTTATGTTGAAATGAGCTTAGACAAATAACAAAGGAATTAGAGTGTATAACATTATAGCTATGTGGCATCATCTGCCAAGCCTGTTCCCAACTATGTTGGGGTTGGCTTCCAGTCTAACAGGATGCAGCTGAATACTAGTGTTTTACATGGAGCGACTGCCTATCCGACCTCCACAACTTAGCTATTGGGTAATATCATAGATATAGGAAAGAAGAAGATATGTAGTAGTTGAAAATGTATCAGAACTCCATGTCGTTAAGACGATCCCAGTACTGCGCCACTACTACACATGTAGTTAAGTAATAAAAGCAACAGATACAAAGTCGTGCACACACTTGCAATTCACAAGTCAGAACGTACTACACACAATTATAAACCTTCACTCATCAAACATAGCGTGCATTTACCATGCACCTTACAACTTACACAAAAACATTTGTCGCTACCGTTGTGCTGTGCAAAAGCCATTTATTTTACATTATACGCTAGTGATTGACTAAATGGGAAAGTTATAGAATCTCCCATTTATTATTGTACGAAAAAAAAATCGGGGTTCCGAAAATAAAATAAATAAAAATACGAAAAAAAAATCGGGGTTCCGAAAATAAAATAAATAAAAAACGATATGTCCAGAAAATATTATATTATAAATCAATAAAAAAACCAAAAAAAATATGAAAGTATGTAAAGTATGTTTAGTACGGATGGTACTAAACAAATTAGAAGCCCTAAGTAATTAATTTATCATGTCAATTTGTAGCAATCTGTTCATATTGGGACGTTGCATTTGTGTGTGTTAATCTAGCGTGTATATCATTATAGCTATGTCTATAAAGTCTATGGGTGTTTAGTCTGGATGGCACTAAACAAAGGCATGTATATAATCGCAACAGTAACAATTCCCATTATGCGCTCCTAAAAATATTTATTTTATTTTATTTATTAACTCAACATCACTATCATTATAGGAATTTCCTAATTCAATAGCGTGGCCATAATTACAGTTTTATTATTTACAATAACATATTTTGTACATCGTGTTTTTTGTGAACTCACCCAGAGAACAAGTATATCCTTTATTTCTGAACATTCTAATATTATTACTATTCCGCGTAAAATTTCTTGTTCCCCCGACCCACTCACCTAACTCATCGCATCGCATCGCCTGTGCTATTTGTTCGTTATCGCGTTCTTTCTTGCTTTTTTTTCTCTTTGCTCGGCTTCTAAGAGAGTCCTATCGTGAAATAAATAGCCTTCCTCAAGAATTGGGCTATCAAATGCAAAAACATTTTTTCATATCCAACTGGTAGTTCCACAGATTAGCGCGTTCAAACAAACTCTTCAGCTTTATTATTAGTATATAGATTTGAAAGAAAGAAAAAAAGTTTATTTGGACACAGTTCGTGAAACAAAAAATACAAAATTAATAAAATAAATAATAATGTTTCAGACAACAGTAGTGTGTGCCTCACGGCTGCGCCAAAAAGGTTCATTTCAGCATTAATGCATTATTAGTACTTCTTTTTGTGAACGTTTGATCAACTGTTAAATATTTTTAGACATATTTAGATAATTTAAAAAGCTAACATTCTTAAAATTATAATAATAATATGTACAGACGCCAGCACATCAAGCTACTACAATCTGTCAAATTTCTTTAATAGATTTTCAACTTTATCCCTAAAGCATTAAGGTTAAGGTTGATTGGGAAAAATTGACAGTTTCGGGTAGCTTGACCTGCTGGCGTCTGTACAAGTATATAAAAAGGAGGGGATTTTGATCAACGGTTTAATTGACTTGTGCGTCCGAAAAAATAAGGTCGTCTACGGGTGAACCTGTATAAAATCAGAAGCTCATTTGGTAATCTCGAAACCTATTTTGATCCACTAAGTGTCCCTAAGTAATGTATTTACGACGTCAATTTGTAGCTATCTGTTCAAATTGGGCACGTTGCTTTTGTGTGTGTTACTGTATGGATAATTAAGTTTCGGTCTCCTATACGACGTTCGATTGTACACGTTAGCAATTTAAATAAGGTGCATTGCTTCAAGATTTTGTAATGACATCAAATCTAGCATAGTGAAGCATGTAAGAAGCAGAACCGGTCGAAGTGGAGATACTTGAAGCATGCTTTCCAGAGAGAGAGAGAGAGTTGAGATAGAGTATAGAGATTATCCATGTGTTTCTGCGGGAAGATTAAAAGGATATACCTATAACATCATCAAGAGTAACAGCTGATGCCTCATGCTTTTGAACTATGTATTAATTAGCAAATCCAAACAACCAATCTCTGCGCATTTATTTCAATTAAAACATTTACTTTTGAACTGTCAAAGGGTGGTCAGAAAGTTGAAGCTAGTTGCCCATTCTAAAACGTAGATCTCTATGGAGAAGAACGGGCAAGATACTCCAAGAACACTCTTTTAAATCAAGATTCACAAAATCTGGGTACAATATTTTTGTTGCTTCTATATGCGAGAGCAATGCAAACACACACATCAGTTGACCAATTATTAGACTTAAGAAAAAAGAAAGAAAATACATTTACTTAGCAGCTTAGCACATAGTAAAAGACACACAATACACCAGATACATACTCGTACATCAGATAAAATCAAATTAAAAGTGATGAAATTAGTCCGATGTAAGAAATTAGCAGGAAAGTGTGCCTCACCGCTGCGCCAAAAAGGCCCAGTTCAGGAAAAATGCCAGACAACCTAGTCCCTGACGCTGGTTCTCAACTGGACCTGTTGTAACTTAACTAGAACAATAATACGAAATGCAGCCTCATCTCGTGATAATGTTTCCCAATAAATCGATAGTACATTATGTACATAGTATACTACGCATTGTTCATTACGGAACGCCGAGCACATTGTGCATCATTAATGTAATTTCCTGCCAACAAATAGACTGTTATTATTAATATTGTGTCGGTGAGTGGCAATGGTGCCAGAGAGTTTCTACAATTGGCCAGCTAATGTGCCGCGCCCGGGCCCGCGAGGTAGATTACAGCCCACTCTCTCTCGAAGAGAGGAGACCTGTGTCCCAGCAGTGGGAACATTACAGGCTGATTATGTGTGTGTGTGTATTACTGAGGTACATAATTAGACCGTCTCGTTAGTCTAGTGTCCCCAAACGCTACTGCTGAGCGTGAGGGGGCCTAAAAAGGCCACTTTGGCAGAATCATATTAGGATAACAATATGAATCATATTAAAAATCGTAAAATGGTCACAAACTGACAATAAATAATATGATTGTATGCAGTTTATATCACAATGAAATAACATTTAAACTGTAAAAATAAGAAATAAAAAACCTATTCGATTAATAAAAACTGTAATGAAAATTTTACCGACAAAATTACGGTTTCTATTTTTTTCATGCGGCAATGTTGACACCAAAGATGAAATGAAATTTTACGAAAATTAGAGGAATTGCTAATGATCTGCTGGGAATTCAGGAAATGAATAGCTTTTAGAGGCATTGATGCTTGAATAGCTTTTAGACTTAAGTGGCCTTTTTAGGCCCGAGGTCTTGGATTCGATTCCCGGGTTGGGAAAAGTGTCATTGGGTTTTTCTATCTGAAATTTCTCAGTAGCAGCCTGGACTCTAGATTTGTGTCTTATTGATGGTGATAGGCTCGCCCTCGATTACATGGAACTTAGACATAACTGGCAAAATGTGGGTGTACTGTAAGTACACCTCTGCTGAACCTTTCGGGGAAACCAGGCGTGAACATTTGTTTGTTAGTTTTACTTCAACAAACAATGCAATCAGTACTCAGCAATAATAAAGGTTCATTAGAAAACCAGCGTCAGACAGAATCTGTCTGACTTTAATGCTGAAATGAGCCTTTTTGGCGCAGCCGTGAGGCACACACTATTGTTGTATGAAACATTATTTTTATTTTGTTAATTTTGTATTTCGTGTTTCACGAACTGTGTTCAAATAAACATTATTCTTTCTTTCTATTCAAACAATTTTCTTTCATGCTTTCATGATAATAGTGCAGTTTGTTGTTAAACTATCAAATAAAGAAAAGCATTCCTATTTCTTTTATGTAGGAAATAGTAGCTCTGTACCGAAGTGCTCTTGCAGGGACACGTGGAGCCGTTTAGTGTATCGGAAATGACCTGCGAGAGATTGTCTCTCGAGTGGACCCGTTATGACGCAATATCCGTGGAAGTGTTGCAGGTATGAGTTGAAAGGAGATGAACTTACAAATTCTTTATTACGACAAAAGTGGAATACGTTATTGGTTTTTTTTTCTGGTGTACATTTTTTACATAGTTATATAAATAAAATAAAGTCGGATTAGTTACACCATTTATAACTCAAGAACGGCTAGACTGATTTTTATGACCTTTGATTTGTTGGATTTGTCTCCGCCCCGAATAGCAGAATAACTATTATAAAATAGGCAAAAACTCACGAAAAAAAAAATTTTTTTTTAAATTAATTCTGAGGCGGTACGAATTTCGCCGGGTCAGCTAGTAAAGATAAATAAATACGTTATAGTGACGCTGGTGACTGAAAATAGTAGTATCAAAATAGTATCAGTTTAGTAGTTCAATTCTGAAAACACCCGATTTCAGCTGTCGATTTCGGGGTTCAGTAGCCCAAGGGAGCTGGACCCTATTACGAATGTCCCAATTGTCCGATATCTGTCCGTCTGTCACACTTCCAAAGCTCTATATTCCTTATTTACTTCCTTACAATGTACAGTCACCAAAAGAGATAAGAAACCAGGGTCGTTGGGTATAGTTGAAGTTTAGTAGGAAACCGATGGATGTTTTCGAATGAAATTTTCTTTGATAAATGAAATGTTTGTTTTCTATTAATTAAATAAAATTTTATCCGAAAACATCTATCCGTTTCTTACCAAACTTCAACTATATCCGACGACCCTGGTCAGGGTTACTTATCTCTTTTGGTGACCGTACACATTAGTGTACCAATATAAGATAGATATAAGTAGGTACTTATATCTGTCTAACGCAATAATGGTTACGAGATAAATTTTGGCAAATTGGATTAGCCAGTTAACTTAATAATAATTAATTTATAACAAAGAAAATTAAGTCTTGACTTTCAAATCAAATAGCCTGCGATTGTAGAGCCAATCTAAGTCTTCAAACTAAGTAACCTACTTATCTATAGAAAGATTAATATTTAACCTGTCGGTGTCAATCGCTCAAAGATCCAAGTTGCGTTAATCCCAGGTTTGACGTTAATCTTTATGAATGAAGTCAGAATAGACAGAGGCGACGTTTGAACCGTCACTTTGTAATTATCTTTTTCCATTAGCGTCTACTAGGATAACATAAAAAGAAAAGAGCTATTGTCTAAAAAAAAAATTTACAGTTATAGACATTCATTATATTAATTTATATCATTAGAATTAATCCTACTAATATTATAAACGCGAAAGTTTGTGAGGATGGATGGATGGATGTTTGTTACTCTTTCACGCAAAAACTACTGAACGGATTTGGATGAAACTTTACAGTAACATAGCTTATACATCAGAATAACATATAGGATACTTTTTATTCCGATATTCCTACGGGATCGACACTTATGCGGGTGAAATCGCGGGGTGCTGCTAGTTACTTAATACGAGTATAATTAATTAATTATAATGAATACGTTATAATAATAATAATAATAATATCCCTGGACATTTCACACAGCGCCATCTAGTCCCAAGCTAAGCAACCTAATGCTTGTGTTATGGTAACAAGATGGTTATAGTGACGCTTATAAGTGAAAATCGCGGGTATTATACAGTATAGTACCCAGTTCGATTCCGAAAACATACCAAATTCATTTATCGTGTTCGAGGTTCAGTAGCCGTAATTTTAGTGAACTAGTGGACCCGGCAGAGGTCGCTCTGCCCGAAAAAGCAGCGCCACCTACCGGGTCTAATTGTGTACACAAACCTTGTCCTGACAATAACAAACACAAAAAAAAAATTATCCAATTTGGTGCAGTCGATCGGAAGTTATGCGCATACATACATTTCGGTGATTCATTTTTATTCATATGGATAATAGATAATAGGTACTCATTTTAATTAATTTACAGTTATTTTTTTTTTTTAATTTACTTGATGTAAATGATTTTAATGAATTTGAAAATGATTGCGACTTAACTTATGAATTTATATTATAATTTGATTGTGTTTAACTATATTAATGTGATTTTTTTGTCAAGTTAGTTTTTTAAATACCTACCAAAGTATTTTAAAAGTACGTTTGACAGCAAAACATCCTTTCGTACGTATAGTCAGCCTTAAAATATCGACAAAAAACATGAAAATGCAAGCGTTGCGAGTAATTATTACGCACCTAGAATCCTAAGTGCGCCACACTAAAAACCAGAAACCAAAAGCTAGACATTTCATAAAAACGCGGGACTTTTAAATCATTCTTTTTCAAGTAGGTACGCAGTTTACTTAAAAAAAAAAATACCCTCAGGTCAAAAATCTGGAGGATATCGAGGCCGAGCAAAGTCCGGACGGGAGATCAACAAGTCGGACAAATCTGGCCGGATGGTAGATAACCCTATTAATCTGAAGTTTCACTATCGAGTGAGCGAGAGAGAATTTCGAAACATGAATAAGGTAGTATTAGTACTTCAATAAGTCGTGATGGTTCGGAGGTTAAGCGAACCGCCTCTCGAACACAAAGTTTCGGGTTCAAACCTGTATTTCGTAAAAGTAAGGCTGGTTTTCGTACCAAATCGTGATTTAAACAAACTCTATCCGTTTTATTACAAAACGAATTCTAACTTTAGACGTAACCCAAACCTGCGAGACAGTTACAATATTTTAAACGTTATTCTGACAAACGTAAAGTTCTTATTGCAAAATTGACAGCTGAGACTCGGGTTTAACGTCAGATTTTGTAATAAGGACTTTAACATTGTCGGAATAAAGTTCGAAATTAAAAAATGGCTCGTTGGTTTACGCCTGTATCTAAAGATAAACCTTGTTTTGTAACAAGGCACTTTGAGTTTCTATGGTCCATCTAATAGTAACAATGGATCCTTCCTTGTTTCTATGGACCCCTAGTACCCAAACAAAAGCCAACAGTAGATTTGAGACATTTAATGCACGAAGTTAGCACACAGTGTATTATTCAGTGGACAGGGAAGTGTCCAAATACTTAGTGGGTGTTTCAATGGACGTCAGAGTACGAAAGGTACAAAGTTCGTATACATACACAGCTTTGTGTTGTTAGTTTTAACCATTGGTTATTGTAAGCTTTGGTTATTAGTATAGGTTATTAGTTTAAGTTCTTAACTGTCGCATTAGGGTAAACCCTGTAGTGATAGTTTAAGCTGTTATAAAAAATAAAATAAGCCTGAATAAGTATGTAGTATCCATTCTATTTCAGATAGATTTTAATTGTAAATAAAAGCTTGTAAAAATACCGATGTTAATATCTAAGTAAAACAGCTTAAAAAACGGCCTACAAGAACATGAGGAGTTTACACGACCTAATTGAAAAATACATAATTTCAACCACGGTCCACGAATCTCATTTCGAAAAGAAACAACAAACTTTTATTACTTTCCTTACCTTTAAGTTTTATATCGAACGAAAGTAAATTAAACTGGAAACAAACCACTGATTACTTTCAAAGAAAAATCACATAAACTTTAGCGTTCATAAAGAACAAAAACTGTAATAATATTGTAATTTTAAAAAGACCGAACACAAACTTCGGGTATGTTCGGGACGGTGCTACGAGATTTACGAGCGCTCTACGCCGTAGCTCGTGGCTGACTGGAGAGGCGACCTGTAGCGCCGTAGCGGTGCTACGAGCCGCTTCATAAAGCTGTGTGCACATTTTAACTTTCAGGCGATCGGATAAACTATTCGATATTGGTTACTCCGCAATTATACTGTAAAAATGTGCTTTATAAGTAGGTAGGTACATATTTACAGTGCCATTTTTAAAAATAATTTCTTTCCAAAAATTCTAGTGTAGTTTTTGGGCTGAAAAAAAATAGTTGTTTGTAAACTAGGCCTTCGAGTATGTTGAAAACAGATAAATTACAGATCGAAACAGTGTTCCCAGTAATCCTTTGAGAGTTTACACAGAATTATTGAATGGTATCGTGTATCGTGTACAGCGGTTATGTTCAGTTCAACAATATATTGCAAGCTTGTTATATAATGTTTAATGTACCCATCGGTAACAATAGGGGCTTGTGGCTAAGTAACAATAGCTGCGCGGGTCGATCGATCAAGTAAAGCAACGCTTGCCGCGGTTAGTCCGTGGATGGGTGACCATCTGTACATACCGAGACCCCTCCGTGCCTCAGAAAGCACGTTAAGCCGTTGGACCCGGCTGTCAATTGTGGATTTTTGGCAGTCGTTACAGGTCATCAGAAGCCCGAAAATCTGACAACCAGTCTTACCAAGGGGTATTGAATTACCCAGTAACTGGGTTGTGGAGGTCAGATAGGCAGTCGCTTCATGTAACACACTATTCAGCTGCATTCGGTTAAACTAGAAGCCGATCCCAACATAGTTGGGAAAAGGCAGGTAGATGATCACCTACCACAATTAAAATCCTACTTCCTACATAAACGTGAAAGTGTGTATGGATGGATGGATGAATGTTTGTTACTCCTTCACGCAAAAACTCTTGCACAGATTCGGATGAAATTTGGCACACAGTTTATAACCAGGATTAACGTATAGGATACTTTTTATACCGATATTCCCACGGGATCGAAATTTATGCGGGTGAAACCGCGGGGCGCAGCTAGTAATTAATAACAATTAACATTCTAGTCGTGGGACCTTGTTTTTCGTTTGAGTAATAAACAACATTAAACTTTATTTGTGATTATTTGGGAACAATACCATAAAGTTTGTGTTGAATAGTTGATACCGTCGCCCCGCGCGGTCTCGTGCCTTATTAACAAGGGTTATTATTTCGTGCCAATTTTAACGTACTTTTAACAACCTGTAATAACCGCTGTACCTACTATTTAGGCCTGATTTAACCAAAGTCACATATCCTTTATCCGCGAAATAAAAATGATCTGACAGTTCTAATATGAAAAAACTGTCAAAAATTCTAAATTAATTCTCAGGACAAGATTTACCCCAGGTATAAAAGTTTGGTGGAATTCGCCCTTAATGTGATAACCTAATCGTCACTCTGTATATACATTTTGATTGCCTATACTGTGTCCCACTGTTGTGCCACCATGTTGGCCCTGCAAACCTTATCAATCGCTACACCATCTTCGCCGTCTACCACGACGGCGATAACCTCCCTCAGGCGTCCAGTGAGTGACAATCTTTGCCCATCTCTTCGGGTGAATTCGTACGTCGTGTTCTGCCCACTCCCACTTCAGCCTGGCTGTTTTTTCTCCAACATCCGCTACTTGAGTTATGGAGCGCAGCGTATTGTATTTTATACTTTATAAATTATCTTAGCCTGCCTACATTATATTATGTACGTTACATTTACGGGTACATTTTAGTTGGCATGACACCTGGCAAGTGCAGTGATGGCAAGTGGAGTGACGTGACCGAGTGGCGTCTAAGGACTGGAAGACGATGTGTCGGTCGTCCAGCGGCGAGATGGGCGGACGATATTGTTGCCATCGCGGGTAGCACATGTAAAGAGAGGCCTATACTCAGCGGTGGATGAAGTCAGGCTGTAGATAATAATAATAATAAAAAACTTGAGAGGTGTCAAGGCACACCCGAATGGAATGAAGTTCCTTTCGATTTATTAGTGAAGGAATTGTAACAAAATTTAATTTTTTTTAGTTAAAATAATATTTTTTTTTATTATTAACAAATAAAAAAACACAGACAAAAAAACTGGCTTGCTTTCTATAAGAGAGAGAGAGAGACAGACAGAGAAAGACGCGCACACCGCACGGCTTACAACTATAGCAAAAAGTGTCGATCCAACTTCTGGTCTTAATTTTTTCCGTCTTGCCCCGCAACGCGCGATAAGGAACTTCGTTCCAATAACACCACCGCCGTATCTCTACGTTGACGTCGTGGTGGGGCTTGCGCACTCTAAACTCTAGGTCTGTGACGGAAGAGTTTACTTTGCTGGAGCAGGTCTAGGGTGAGGAGCCAGATTAAGAGAGATATAGGAACCCGCAGGGAAGAATGTGGCGAACTGTTGGGCAGTAGCGACCCCACGGACACTATCTCTCGGGAGAAGTCTTATTCCTCACCTCTGGCTTACCTTTATTGGCCGGCTGGAATGAATACTGACGAGAACAGACCTCCCAACTCATTCTAGACTTTATTGGCTGGCTTTTTTTTTTTTTTCAGGATGGGAAATCATCAAATGACCCCTCCCGCTCTGGGTGGAGCAGAAGGGAGTGTCAGACTCTTACTGACTAAAACCCACCCGTGTTCCTTCCTTAGCCCTTTATGTTCCAGGGCAGCGGTAACCCTTTCGGACGATCCCGCTTACCCTGGCAGGCTTCGGCCCTATCGGGCCCCGTCACTTATGCTGACATCTCTTTGAGGCGCGCGTGGAACACATACACGCCGTCCGGCACGGGCCTGGTCCTGATCGGACGGTGAGTTACCCATTACTCTCCACCCGCAGACCCGCGCCTACGGTGGCCGGGAGTCGTCACGTGGCTCCCGACGCCCGGAGCGTCTCCCGCGGCGGCTGAGGCGTGAGGTTCTCGCCCTCGTCTAACCTCCTTCGCTAGCATGACTGCTTCGCAGAAGGAGGCGACTGCCTCCCACTCACTCTCGCCCCGGACCATGGCTTGAACCAGGGCCGGACGCGAGAGGTCGCCGCCGCTGCCAATCGCGGCGGTGCTCTGCCCAAGCAGGGCAGACCTCCACCGTGTCCTCTGGGCGATCCTGGCAGTGATGATACCCGGGCGTTTATTGGCTGGCTTGAGTGGAGATTCGCAAGAGCAAATGTGCTCGGAGGAAGGAAGTATTTATTACAGAAAGATGCTGGTAGGGATCTTTTCCGTACTTCCAGGATTGTCCTGATAGCCGTGGAATACCACTCCACTCCTCACAAGCACCTCAGAACATCTTGCCCCCTTGTTGCTACGACACTGTGTGCTAGTGGCCGCTTTCGAGGGCCCATTATTAAGTGTGCAAGTCATCCCCTGCCATTTCATATGTGAATGTTATATTATTATTGGTCAGGCAGGGGACATACACCTTTCATAGTTCAAGGTAACTGATCCATTATAGCCACCCACACCCATAGCTCAGTATATTTTGTTTCCATGTTCTGCAATAGTCCTACACCAACCGGGGGTTGTCCTTGGGTGCATTTATAATAATAATATAATATCCTTGGACATTTCACACAGCGCCATCTAGTCCCAAGCTAAGCAACCTAATGCTTGTGTTATGGTAACAAGATGGCTGATAAACTACTTATATACATATTTTTTTTGTAAATACATACATATTATAGATAGAAAAACACCCAGACTCGGAACAAATACATGTAGGTCATACAAATATTTGTTCCGTGCGGGAATCGAACCCGCGACACGCAGCGCAGCAGTCAATCGCTTAACCACTGCGCCAACCGTGCCGTCAAACTAATTGTTTTATTTGTGCCTATTTTTTCAATAGTTTTTTTTTTATTGTTTTAGTTTTTTTTCAATGCATACTATTTTTATTATTATTTTGTGTCGGGGTTTTTTTTTACCAATACATATTTATAATAATTAACAATTAACCAATGGATTAATAATGTTAGTCAATTGCCATTATTACATTTGTTGCATTGTATGCAAGATCAGTTATACATTTGACACTGTCTCACAACTAGAACCCGCATGAAAGCCTGCATTACTGTTGAGTCGACTTTGTCAGCGACTATGTTTAGGACGCTATTAGTGCTGCCCCGCACTCTGCGCAGTTAGGAGACGGTTCTCTTGCGTATGGTGGCATGAAAGCCATCAACGCGGGCTTCCGCAAACATGCTAGATGCACACAGAAACGGGGCAGCCTTTGAAACTTCCTGAGCCCATTATTATATTTAACGCACAAGGCACTGAGCGATCTCTGTGTATAGCAAAACCACAGGCTGCTCGTGTACAGAGTTTGGCAGTACGCCTTCAAAAGTGAGATCTTAACATGCTCGTTGCAACGAGCGAACCTGCGAGCTAGCATGTTATTCTTAACCGCCAGTGCCCTGCGCTCCCTTTCAATGTCCATTTGGTCATCAAGATCTTCAGTAACATAGTGTCCCAAGTATTTAAAATGATTTACCCGCTTGAGTTCATTGTTATTTAGGACACACTAGATGTGCATTTACCTGAAGCTGATAATGTTGAGGATTTTAGATTGTAAATTGAATATACAAGGCCTATTCACCTTAATAAAATAAAAATCAACTTTGAAAGATAAAAAAAAACACGATTATAACGTATTCAGGTTTATATTTCTGCTACACTGTTAAAATTCCACACGCTACGTATTTATTCTCCCAAAAGGTGCTATTTCGTTACATTAATTAAGCCTTGACCGGCCGGATCGATCACGTGTCCGGACCGTACGGTTCGATGATGAATGTAACGGAAATAACCGACAACTTCGCTAAACAAGATTATTTCCTGTGTCAGGTGCCAATTGTGACCCTGAGGGGAGTTGGTGCCAGTTTGGTATGCCATGATAATGTGGGCATACATGGTCAGACAAACATAATCAGCCTATACTGTTCCCACTGCTGGGACACAGGCCTCCTCTCTGTGAGAGGGAACGGGCCATAATCCGCCACGCGGGCCCAGTGCGGGTTGGTGGATGTAACATGTCTTCGAATTTAGGTTCTAGGACATGCCGGCTTAAACACGATGTTTTCCTTCACTGAGAGCAGAGTGGTGATGAAATTAAATACACAAAGTAAAGTACCTGTCTAGGTTCGAACTCACGACCTAGGTCAGGCAAGATTTAAATGAATAACTCAAAACCAGAAAAGTTTTTTGCAAAAAAAAACAACCGACTTCCAAAAACGACACTACAAAGTGAAAAATAACTTTAATTTCAGAAGTCGGTGTCGTTGGGTCCGCATTTTTAGGTTGTTTGCCACCGACTTCCGAAATTAAAGTTATTTTTCACTTTGTAGTGTCGTTTTTGGAAGTCGGTTGTTTTTTTTGCAAAAAAGTTTTTATTTTTCACTTTTTAGTTGTAATTTTTACCAGTAATTTTGGTTTAAAAACCAAAGTACTAAACCGATTTTAATGTCATTTCTATGGGACCACTTGGGAAGAATACCCTTTCCAACAAAAAAAGAATTTTTCAAATCGGTTGGCAAGCGACGGAGTTATGCGCGAACCAACATAAAAAAAAAAAAAAATACAAACTTCCGAATTGAGAACCTCCTCCTTTTTTAGAAGTCGGTTAAAAAGGGGTGATTGAGCTCATCATTGTGAACATTTTGTACTATAGGACCAAAATAAAAACAGCTGTTCCATACATTCTGTCCAGTTAGTGTGCATACACACGACCGACATGCGGCGACGACAGAGGCAACTGCAAGCGTCGACAACGCCGACAACGTGTATTTGAGTACGGTCCTCAAATACACGAGCGGCATGAGGTCCTTACCCCACAGGGGATACCCTTAGCGTGTAGTCGCTTAGATTTTAAGTTTTTTTAAGCCCTGGCTGGAGGCCTTAATTTATTGAGGCATCGACGACCTCATAGGATGAACTGCTAGATGCCAAATCGAAAAAAAAAAAACACGGTCGGCATGTCAACGACTCACGACACGGCGGCGGCGGCGGCAGCGGCGGCGGTGTTACTGCGGCGACACTTCAACGGTTGAATGAAGAGAACAGCTGTTTTTATTTTCCTTTTAAATTGTGTGCACGTAGTCTGTCAATTTTTCAGAACAATTATTAAGGACACTTTACCGTCTTAGAGTGGTGGAATTGCCATGTCGTTTAGCAATGCTAATCCTTCGACCGAAGAACGAGCCAGCCATCTGTAATGAAAGAAAATTGCTAAACTGTTTTGTGCTGGTCATACTAATAAAGCTTAATGACGCTTAGAGAAATTAATAACAATATTAACTGAAGCAATAAGCTGAGTATTCTCCTAATCTTATAATTATAATTGAAAATAATAATTTTGCTCCTTGATCTGTGAAATTTTTGCAATCGATATTAAAATTTTGTTTCAAATGGACGTCATTTCAAGGTAAACAAAATTCAACTTTTTTTAATGGAAATTAAGTTGATTTCAGAGTGACTAGCACTTTTGAAAAACTTAGTTTGAAGTTGTAGCGTAAACTGAACTTTATTATGTAGGAATTAAAGTTATTTTTCCATAAACTCATATTTGTTTACATTTTTGAATTTTTTTACATTGTTTACATTTACGAATGTGTCACGATATTTGATTAGAATGATCTACATATGCGCTTACATACGTACCGTATAACATTCGGCAAGGAAACAAAATCAATCGCATTTTTCTTGAACAGTAAAGTGAGTGTCAGGTATCAAAGAAATCACACCGCATATCGATATTTGGGACTTATAACATGTCACTTGGTACTATTGAAGAGTGAATCACCGTCAAATCATCAACATCTGTCTAGCCTTTTCCCAACTATGTTAGGGTCAGCTTCCATTCCAACCGGATGCAGCTGAGTACCAGTATTTTACATAGAGCGACTGCCTATTTGATCTCCAGTGACTGGGTTCCCCTTGGTAAGACTGGTTGTCAGACTTTCTGGCTTCTGACGACCCGTAACGACTGTCAAAGATCACTGTCAAATGAACAAACCTTTTTAGGGTTCTGTACCCAAAGGGTAAAAACGGGACCCTATTACTAAGACTCCACTGTCCGTCTGTCTGTCTGTCTATCACCAGGCTGTATCTCATGAACCGTGATAGATTTACAGTTAATATTTTTACAGATGATGTATTTCTGTTGCTGCTATAACAACAAATACTAAAAACAGAATAAAATAAATATTTAAATGGGGCTCTCATACAATAAACGTGATTTTTTGCCGTTTTTTGCTCGATATTAATAACGGCAACAGGTAGACGCCTGAAATATTCACAGAATATTTAGTTGTCTATTCATTTTAAAAATAAATAATTAAATTAAAATAAAATAAATATTTAAGAGGGGCTCGCATACAACAGATGTGATTTTTTTTGCCGTTTTTTGCTCTGTTATAATATACATAGTGTCTAATGTTATATAGACAATGGTATGGAACCCTTCGTGCGCGAGTACGACTCGCACTTGGACGGTTATTTTTATTGTTTGTATTTCCTGTGCGTGACCCCAATAAAATATTTTTCTTTCTTTCTAATTCGATATTTCGTCGGATGATGAGGCCTCGTTTAGTACCGTGTTTCTTAACAAAGTGCTACTTTAGTGACATGTATTCTAAATTGAATTTTGAGTGACCATTAATTGTAACAAAAAGGTCCTAATAAGTTTTTGGTTGCGATGCAATTTGAACTTTGTTAAGTATGACATTCAGTTTATTGTTCCATAACTTGAAAATTATCTCAAATTATTTTAATTAAGTCAAATATAGGTAGGTATACTTTTACACGTTTATCTGGCGATGACAGAGCCCCTAACCTATTTAATTAAACAATTCTAGACCTAATTAACTCAAGCCTACTCATAAAGCAATACGTCTATTATTTCCGATACTGAGCTCATCTGGAGCGGAAACAAAGCTGCGTCTCTGTTGGTGACAGGCGACTTATTATGAGGAAGCTCCGCTGTTTAGCTTCATACACAAAAGGTAAAAATGTACTCTCTATCTATACTGACAGCGAGGTAGTTGCGTAACAAACTATCAGTAGCAATGATTTTCATTTTGACAGTCCATTCGAACATATGAAGCAATGGATTAGCAATATCCTTCATAATGATTCAGAATGTAATTAAAAGTGTGTTACGCAGTTGGGGTGCTGGTTACAGAAGGGAAGGATTTGTCCTTCTAACTACGAATAAGTCGGTTTGTGTGGAACCGTTGATATTTATAAGTAGCTTTTGCCAGCTGCTTCGCCTGCGCGGAGGTCGGAAATTACCCCATGGGAACGTACTACCGGGATAAAAAGTATCAGTAAAAGTATTTATCCAGGTTATAAACTATCGGTGTGCCAAATTTTATACAAATCCGTTCAGGAGTTTTTGCGTGAAAGAGTAACAAACATCTTTCTATCCATCCATCCTCTCAAACTTTCGCGTTTATAATATTAGTAGGATTTGTACATCTACACAAGCCAGTCATTGCATTTTGTTAAAGGATATTTTAAATAATGTAGGTATGGTCTACATTTCTCTCAGACGACTGTTTTTACGCCTAAAAACGAAACAAATCTATATTTCAGGTTCAGCGGTTTGGCAACTACGATGCCACAGACAGACACACAGATACACATGTTAAACTTATAACACCGCTCTGGGCGACGATTCGATTCGTATAACAACTGACGCGCAATAATTCGCTCGAAATTCAAAATATTATAGGATACAATATCTTACATCACCAAACAAAACATCATTCTGTCTCTGTAATTAAAAAAATGGAACGATATTTGAAATACTTTCTACGACGGATGCCGTCGACGCGTGTCGACAGCTGCCGTCGACGCGTGTGGACGGCAGCAGTTGCCTTGCCGTTGATGCGTGCCGTTCCTGAGTGATTGGTTGCGTCTTGTAAGATACATGGTATTCTGATGATTTGAGTTTGTAATTGGTTACTTTTTAGCAGTGTCATGGACGGCGGGCATAAAACATTAAGTTATCTTAAAATGCCACTGCGGCCATCGACTATTCTGCCGTAGACAGGTGTCGCTCGTGTGTATGAGCACTAATACAGCTCCCTGGTTTTGCTTGACACCAAAGATTTACTTCATGATTCGACTGACACACCTGTCACGTTGACGTACGACCGTGATTGTCCTACTTTTGAGTACTAACTTATGCCAAATAGTGCTTTTAAAATAATCCCATTTCATCCAACTTTACGATCAAACCTCACTCCAGCGGTCGCAAGCGCTACTTCTGAGCATGAGGCCCTGGGTTTGATTACCAGGGCGGTCGAAGTGTTATTGGACTTTTTAAGTCAGGAATTTTTCAGTTTTTACTGACTTACTTTAAGCAATACCTCTAAAAGTTATTCATTTCCTGAATTCCCAGCAGATCATTAGCAATTCCTCTAATTTTCGTAAAATTTCATTTCTTATTTGGTGTAAACACCGCATGACAAAAATAAAATCCGTAATTTTATCGGTAAATTTTTTTTTTTTTCGTTGGACTTAAACATAACTGGCGAAATGTGGGGTTCACTTGTGCCTTACCCTTCAGAGATTAAAGGTATGATGTTATGTTATGTTACTCATGATGCAAGAAGCTTTTATCACCAAGTCGAAACAATTTTGTACCACAACTAGAGCGGATTATGAATATGACAAGATATTTGGGTACGCCGTAAAAGGTGCCGCAGGACAGTTCACGGTACCCTGTGACCTATGTTAACCGTCGGTCGAGTATTATGATGTGACAATGTGACGATAAAATAAACAATTTCTTCATTTAAAAAAAAGTGACAATATACATAGTTACAGACATTATTTACAACATACAGAAGTAGAGTATCTCAAACATAGGTCCCCTGGCTCCCAAACCAGAGAGGGGCAATTCTCGTAATTTTAAGACCGTTTACAGTGTGATCTCAGTCTCAATCTGTCAAAAATACCTCTAATTTCCCTACATTTTGACAAGTTTTTGACATTAGTTTGTCGCTGAGATGAGACTACTACTAGATTTTGAACGTTTTAAATTACGAGAATTGCCCTTCTGGTTTATACCTGTGACTTGGGAGTCAGTGTTTCTCCATTATAAAAGTCATTACGTAAAACCTTATATGTGTTTGAATTGATTGCTTTTTAACCCCCGACGCAAAAACGACGGGGTGTTATAAGTTTGACGTGTCTGTGTGTGTGTGTGTGTGTGTGTGTGTGTGTATGTCTGTCTGTGGCATCGTAGCTCCCGAACGGATGAACCGATTTTAATTTTGTTTTTTTTGTTTGAAAGGTGAATTTGTCGGGAGTGTTCTTAGCTATGTTTGATGAAAATCGGTCCAAGATGGCCGCCGCTACAAAATGGCGGATTATATATTTTTTCACAACTCCCTCAATATGGGTATCAAATGAAAGGGCTTGACTAGTAGAATACTATACACTATGATAAATTTCAAATCCAAGATGGCCGCCACCACAAAATGGCGAATTACATTTTTATTTTCACAGCTCCCTCAGTATGGGTATCAAATGAAAGGGCTTGACTAGTAGAATACTATACACTATGACAAATTTCAAATCCACGATGGCCACCACCATAAAATGGCGAATTACAAAAAACCTGATTAAATACCAAATTATCTGAATCTTAAAACGCAAGAAAATAAAAGAAGAAAAAAATAAGGAGGTCCCTACAAAAAACATGAAATAAAAAATTAAATTAAAAATTTAAAAAACCCCCGACTACGTGAAACCCTATAAAAAGAAAAAAATAACCTTGAAATTATGACCCTACGTAAATTTGATTAAATATTGTCCTGTCGGGGGACCGCTACTATTTTAAACTTTAACAGAACGTTAGGCTAATAATTAAAGCGGTCCCCCGACGGGACAATATTTAATCAAACTTACGTAGGGTCATAATTTCAAGGTTATTTTTTTCTTTTTATAGGGTTTCACGTAGTCGGGGGTTTTTTTAGAATATACAACCATGCGATTCATTGGTGATTTGCTATCATCATTCATTGAGGAGTGGCTCCGCCGGAGAATACGTGGCGTGTTTAATGAGAGAGGTAGGCAAGGAGGCGCTGGTGAAACTTGTTCCTTACTGATTTTATGCGCCCCCTTTTTTTGAGTATCATCATTGAAATATCATCAAATAACTTCTCCCGCTCTGGGCGAGGCGGGAGGCATGTCAGACTTTTACTCACTAAAACCCACCCGTGTTCCTTCAGTTGCCTGTGGCTACGGTAACTCTTTCGAACAACCCGCGACCCTGGCAGTTAGCCCTAAAATGATCATCAACGGTGCCTCAATTTATTGGTGAGATGGCAGTAGAATTTGTAGGCTTAAGTATGCATAGAAATATACGTCGTATCGTATCTATGCTTGTATGGTATCCTAGTATATAATTAAACTGAGTTTTTGTTGAGTGTCCAATGGGGAGTTAAGTCCCCGAGATTATTTTTAGAATTTTATTATCATTTACCTACTTATATATCAATTAATTATTATTTAATCTAATATTACTGATATCCTAGTATTTACTAAAGTAATCGATCAGCTACAAAGCACACACGATGAAGGATGATTGTCAGTCGACTTCCTTTTAGTGGCTAAACTAAATACTAAGATACCGTGAAAGCCTAGAAGTTTTCTTCACAAGTAGATTTCAGAACAGGGTTACAAGCGTATCAGACTATCAAATAGAGATTGTATTGTATGAAGCATCCACGACATTATTGTCCTATTTAATTAATTTTCCGTAGAGCAATGTGAAGAGCTTTGTAATACAATCCGACGGCTGAGAGCTTACAGGAATGCGAACGATTGTTGGAATTGACGTCGTATATAACAAAACAATTGTTTATTTTGAGTTAAGTAAATGGTTTTGGTAAATATTATATTACATCTTGTAGACGCGCTGATTTTATTGTCTAGCAAATCAATACATTTAAAACATATCAATACTTTTTTTACACTTACGATATCCCATGTTGAACATCAACCACGCACTAACATCTCATAGTGGACTACGTGGTACAACTCTGCCTAACCCATCGGGGATTACAAACGTGATGTTTTGTTATGTGATAAATATAATGGATTTGCAGACAGGAATTATTAGAGTCCAATATTGACATCATAACGTAGGCTGGTGGCGCCAATTTGTGCCGCACGGGCAAAATAACTTCCGAAATACTAGGATTACAGAAATTTGGGGGGAGCAAAAATTTTGTGTGCCTGCACTGCACTGGGAACGACTGGTGACTGGGGGTTTCGCACTCTCGCAGATTACGTTTCACGGAATACTAATTTGATCTGACTTCTTAGGTACAAGTCATTATATCATTGGTACAAATGCATCAGAAATGACAAGAGGGAAAATCTATATCTTAGTTGATACGTTTGCGATTCCGAGTCAACGGGATTCGCGGTGTTCGATTTGCATCGAACCAAGTACCAAGACATCAGAAATTAGCCGAAGTTTCAAATGAGCGGAGTTATGAGGCGGAGGCGGTGTAGTAGCTGGAGTGGGAAGTTGGAAGTGGTGGTGACCAGTAAAGTTAAATGTTGAATAAAAACTTTATATTTGTTTCGTTCTGTTGGTTGAAAATTATATTCAGAAATTAATAGACATTTTCATGTGAAATAGTCAGCTTCGCTAATTAAATTAGTGGAATACATTTACATCGCTTATTAAATTTAGCTTCAAAGTAGATAGTGTAACACATTCGATGTGACATGCCTTTGATGTTGAGTTGAGTTTAAAAGGCCGTCCATCCAACGGATAAACAATAAAAAAATGTAGATGGTAAAACAAATTGAAGCTTTTAATGTAATAAACATAACGTAACGTAATATCACGGCTGTAATCTATGAAGGGTTAGGCAGGCGAGCACCTTAGTACACATACATTTCACCTGTTATGTTCAAAGTCCCATGTAATACGGACGGAATAAATAGTAGTGTTAGTTAGTAATAGGATTTTAATGTAACGATTATGTATCACTACATAAAATAACTAAGATAACAGTCGTGATTTTCCTCCTGATCGGTTTTTAAGCACTGATCTGAAGAGAAAAGCCGTTAGTTAATTCTAGGTCGCAAATTGCACCATCCTATGTAAGTATTGTTCATATTACATTTTCAAACATATTATTTACATTTGACGAGTTTGTTAGTTCGCAGGTATGTATGTTTGTTTGAACGCGCTAATCTCCGAAACCGCTAGTAGGATTTGAAACATTCTTTTTGCATTTGATAGCCTAATTCTTGAGGAAGGCTATTAAACATCACACTAGAACCCTTAGAAGTCGAGCAAAAGAAAAAAAGTACTCTAAGCGAAAACGAAGTACCTAATAACGCGGCAGGCGATGCGATGCGACAGGGTGGGTCGGTCGGGTACAGTCACGAGCACCAATATGTCAACACTTGTCAACTTTCAATTGCGATTTTTTCGTGAAATAATGAATGAAACGTTGAAATACGACACATTACATAAACCTATGGGTTCGAAAATGCTATGTTCGTAACAACATAACATTTAATTTAAAAATAAAGGATTAAATCGATTTTGAATAAAGCCAAGTGTATACATACTTTTGCTCGTGACTGTATATGAAGTATCATGCGGGCGCAGTCGCGGGCAGACGTTATAGTTTAATAAAAAGCATTTAAAATAAAAAAGCGGCCACCTGCGAGTCGGACTTGCCCATGAAGGGTTCCGTTTTACGATTTATGACGTATTAAAAAAGAAACTACTTACTAGATCTCGTTAAAACCAATTTTCGGTGGAAGTTTACATGGTAATGTACAGACGCCAGCCAGCACCTCAAGCTACTACAATCTGTTAAATTTCTTTAATAGATTTTCAACTTTATCGCTAAAACATTAAGGTTTAAGGTTGATTGGGAAAATTTGACAGTTTCGGGTAGCTTGACCTGCTGGCGTCTGTACATCATATATTTTTTTTAGTTTTATCATTCTCTTATTTTAGAAGTTACAGGGAGGGGGGACACATTTTACCACTTTGGAAGTGTCTCTCGCGCAAACTATTCAGTTTAGAAAAAAATGATATTAGAAACCTCAATATCATTTTTGAAGACCTATCCATAGATACCCCACACGACACGTATGGGTTTGATGAAAAAAAAAAAAAAAATTAGTTCTAAATATGGGGAACCCCCAAAATTTATTGTTTTTTTTTCTATTTTTGTGTGAAAATCTTATTGCGGTTCACAGAATACATCTACTTACCAATTTTCAACAGTATATATAGTTCTTGTAGTTTCGAAAAAAAGTGGCTATGACATACGGACGGACAGACAGACAGACATGACCAATCCATAAGGGTTCCGTGCCATTTGGCTACGGAACCTTAGAAAGAGTGGCCCATCGGCATCAGGAACAGGGTCTACTTGTTTACCTTCATATTTGTATTTATTTTTTTGTATTACTGGCCTCTACTTAGTCGAGGCCAGTAATACAAAAAAATAGAAACTAGAATTTCGCGGAGTCAAATAAGTACAGTCGTAAAGTTTAGGCACCAAGAACATTTGAAACGGATGACAATGGTACATAATACCTACATTATTTGCGAAGGGTCCTTGTAACTTTTTGGAGCGGCCTTTTTTATTTCATTTGTATTTGCTGACCCAGTTCGAGATGGCTGGGGCAGTTCTGTCTTGTTATCATGTAGAGGAGAATAGTCTATTGTATAGCCGTAAGATATTGGGAGAGTTTCTCGAACGAATATTCTCGCAAAATTAATGTAAGCGCCCGTAAACTGCTTTTATTTGTTGAATGATTTATCACTATTCACAGAAGTTACCGCGCGCTTGACATTTTGTCACATAACTGTCGTTTGAGAAACTGACCTATTTCGCGCGGCAGCCCCAACAGCGTGCTTATGATGATAACTGACAGGGACGACTGTCCATACATACAATGCTGCAGTGACTTGTCACAGTCGTCGATCATCATTCCGATCTAACCGTGATCCAGCAGTGCCTTGCTGCCCTCTCCCAGCAACGCCCTAAGCCGAGGTCCGTACCCCACAGGGGGTGCCCTTAGTGTGTAGCCCTTTAGTTTAGAGGCCTTGATTTATTGAGGCATCCACAGGTAAGGCCCAGTTAAGCAGACGAGGTAATGTGAGGTTGTCTCATAGATTGAACAGCGAAATGAGATGCCGTATCGAAAAAAAAAATTGTCGCCGTTCACAATAAATGTAAGTGTTGATAGTGCGGTGGTTTTTGTATTGTATTGTTTGTTATGTGTGTATTGTGTTTTGTATAAAATATTGTGTATGAGTCATGTTACTTGATTGAATAAATGATTAATAATAATTGAGTTATGTCTAATTTCTGTGGAATTGCGGCCCAATGTCGAGTTTTCAACATTTTCATCATTTTAAATGCAACCCCAGCAATATGAAACTGATTTGCCTCGAGCGGCAGTCCCGTCGTTCCTGTAAATTAATTAATAAAAAACAAGTAAATTGGTATAGGTAATGAAATTATATTTTCTTATCTATGGATCTCCAATCAGTAACTGACATCTTTTTCATTCAAGTTTTCACGAGCCCTATAAACTAGGTAATTGCATAATCGTGAACTACGTCGTTGCAAAAGACTGGTTCGGTAGTAATACTGGTAATACCGGAAAATTCTATGGTTCGTTCGACAGACGACTGACGAGAGATGGTAACTATGATAAGGAATTCTAACTCTGCCGAAGCAGAGTATTTCAAAAATATTATAGACTCATTTGAGTGTCCCCCTCCACGAAAATCTTTAGTAAAAGGCGAAAGATTTATGCGTTTTGAAGGGAAACCAGAGTTAACGATAATTGGGGTCGCCCGAGCTTATATACTCCGCGCGGTAACGAAACCATAGCGCGATTCAGAAATGCGCGTGAATTGTACACCGCCATCTATCGAGCGAGGAGGTAAACATTTAACATTTTTAGGTTATTGTTTGTTCCTCGAGTTTTACTCAATAATTAAACGAACAAATTAGTTAATAACTTCAAGATTACCACCCTCGTTTTATACAACCATTGAAGTTTTACTGCTTTTAATGAAATATATCTGCTAGCATTCCCTATTATAGGAGGAATTTATTTTGCCCACCAGCCAACCCGATACACAATACAATAATACCTACCTATCAGTAAACGCAGCTGTCGAGTTTTTTGTTATGACGGTAAGAGAGGCACGGAGCTATACACGACCGATAGCACCCCTTTTTCGCACTGGAATCATGATGGCATTAATACTTCATAATTAATCATTCCCGTAATTCTCAGAGCTTAATAATGATTCCCAGTATGTAAGGTGATAAGGCCAAAAATAACAAATTCACCTTTCAAACAAAAGAAACAAAATTAAAATCGGTTCATCCATTCGGGAGCTACGATGCCACAGACAGACATACACACACACACACACACACACACACACACACACACACACACACACACAGACACGTCAAACTTATAACACCCCGTCGTTTTTGCGTCGGGGGTTAAAAATACCAGCAGTGCGATTCTGTAACCATCTCACCGTGAAAACTTAGGTGAAGTGAACGTGGAGTGAGCTATCATTCCAACTAATGCTAGGGATTGACACTATTGACAGCTCACTCTAAGATCATTTCATCTAACTTTTCACGGTGAGATTTTTACAGAATCGATCTGCTGGTATATTTACATATATGAAGGTGTTTCTAAACAGGTTACACTTTCATGGCAATGTATGGCTGTACTATTGGCAACTATTTGCTCGGCCATCACAAAAACATTTTATTACAGCTTATGGCTGAGCAATGTATCAAATGTATGGCTGGGCCATGTGTTGCAATAGATCTTCAAAAGTATGGCCCATGATTCACAATCGTAAACGGGCTATACAATCAGGCAACAATGGCTGACGAAATCACTCTTGTCGCAGCAGCTTATATTGTTTTAAAAGAAGTATATGTAATTAGTAATTATTAATCCAAGTACCTATTCGTATTTTTTTTATTATTAATAATACTTATATACCTAAAACATAACAACGATACGAACAATAAACCATAGAATATAGCACTTAATCGCGGCGTCACTCACGCCAAACTTCATTTCGCGGCAGAAAAAGATGCATTATGCTACCACAATAGAGAGTGGGCTGGGCAATATTGCAGTATTTTCGATCGCTCATCGATCGTCCTGCAACCTTTTGAAAATGCATTGGCCATACCCAGACATTCCAAACATATGTGGCATTGCAATCTTGCATAGTCTGGCTGGTATTCCTGGCAATGTTTCCGGCCACTGTGTTGCAGCCATGTATTGCAGTAAAATCTTGCCCGTTTAATATACGCCGCATCCGAATTTGATTGATCCCCATTGTTCTACCGATACTCAATCCTCATACGTCAAACCACGAGTTATGAGACGAACAACCCGACCTGCCATCTCGTTTACCAGTACACCCACCACAGGTACATTACATAGGACTTTATTGATTAATCACTAGTAATATATTCTGGTACCAGGTAGGCAGAAATGCGGTGGAGATTGATTGTTTTGGAAGCAGGAAAAATGTCTGAAGATGAAGGATTGTGGAGATTGTGGGTTAATTTATTATTCGATTAGTTTACCTTGTGTAGTATTAGTTTAACGTATGTACCTACTTTTCTCATATAAATATGAAAAAGCATTATGTTTTTTTTTTCACCGAAATATCCGTAGCGATGTCTTTATTGTCCCAATTTTATAAACAAATTACTTCATGTTCGTGTTTCTTTTTTTCAATGTCACTTCTACAGATGTCATGTCATGAATTAGGTATGCATAAGGACAAGGAGTCATCTGAAAGATAACTTAGCAAGTTTTTTCGGTTAGTTGCCTAATATTATTAGTTAATTGGTAGTTTCTTAGTAAGCACCTCAAGTCAATTTATTTGTGTAATGCAGTAAATACACAGTAATCTCGTAATGAATTCGAACTGCCTCGCTGGTCTGGTGGTGACAAGTACTACTGCTGAGCATGCAGCCCTGGTCTCCTGGGTCTCGATTCTTGGGTCGGGCAAACTCTGATCGAGTTTTTCATCTTGAATTTCTCAGTAGCAGCGATTGTCTGAAACTAATCTAGTATGATTAATTACCTACTTATGTATACAAATTACCTGTACACTTTAAGAATTTACTTAAAATAAGCACTATTAATATTTACTTCACCACTGCTCTGAAAACGGTGAAGGAAAACATCGTGAGGAAACCGGCATGTCCTACAACCAAAAATTCAAAGACATTTGTGACATCTACCAACTCGCACTGGGCTCGCGTGGTGGATTACAGCGCACACTCTCATAATGAGAGGAAACCTGTATCACAGCAATGGAAACATTTTGGACTGATTATGTAAGCACTATTGTTTTTCGAAACCAGATTTTTCTACAATTAAACAAAAAACTTCGCAAGTAATGGTAAATTCCTTCTAAAGGCGGCGCTGTGGGTGTGACCCTTAGGAGAAGCTGCTTCTCACACGAACAACTGTACGTCGCCGTCGCTTGCTCCCTCGTCACCAGTCCTGACGCTCTGTATATGGCTGGTGAGACCAAAACTACGAACGTAGCCTACAGGGCAGTTGTATAAAAACGAGTTGCACTCCGGGAGTGCCGGCAGAAGTGAAAACTTGAATATTAACGTTGTGCATTTTGATATTTTGGAATGCGTCTAATTTTCGATCAGGTCACGTGTCCTGACGCGAGCTCCGGTTCACGAATTTTTGATCAGGTCACGTGTCCTGACGCGAGCGTAACATTTTTTACCCATCACAAAAAAGTACCTACACAACGCCGCTAAAGAACTTTTCACTTCAAAAATGTAGCTGTTGTTTTAGTTTAATCGCGCTGTTATATGACTTTCACGCAAACGAAGTCGCGATTAGTAGATAATCTACTATATAGGCCCACGCACAATGGTCCACTTGAAGGACTAAGTACGGAAACCGAACCTTCTAACATAGAACATAAAACATCTACAATAAAATATAACATTCGGATTCACAATCATAAAAACATAGGTAGCAGTAGGTCAGGACCATCTCTCTTCATTTATTACTTTCAAGACGATGCTGGCGAATTTTATGATATTGTAAGATATCAGGTGAGCCATCATTTGTGAACATAAAAACTTTCAGTAATGGTTTAGAGTTAGAGCTCCTTCACACAGACGCGAAACGACGTTGCGATCTTTATCCTACTTGGGTTCATTGAGATTTATATTTAGTTATACTCTGCTTAGTAAGTAGAAAGAAAGAATACAAAATACGTGTTTTCGCGGTAAACATGACGCAGAGAAAGAACACAAAAAATAACAAGTTGAGAAAAGACATGCGTCACATCCACAAAAACAGCCATTGCTCAGCATAATGTTCCGACCCTAAGCCACCTTGTCCCTGATCTTGTGTGTTGTGTCACCCTTTGTAAAATTTAATATTAAATATTTTTCTTTGTCTGTAATTTATATGGTGTACATAATAAAGAGTATTCTATTCTATTCTATGCGAGACAAACTCGCAGCGCTAGTTTAAAAAACTCCTTGGTTGAATAAGATCATCCTTACTCTTGAAAAGAAGGATGAGAATGCGTGTTGAAGAAGTGTCCTCTTGTCAATGTCAAAAGTATGAAAGAAGTTACTGGAATTATAAAACACAAAAAAGAGTTAATACTTTACACTTTCGTTGGGAACGAATACCCTTAATAATTACTATCTGTGACTATTATAATTACTATTGTTTTCGCGTATACAATAGCGGCACGAGACAGCCACGTGGCGACCCACAGAACAGATAAAAGAGGTTAGAAGGGCCTTGTGGGCGGGGCAGGCGCGCCGCAAGGTTGATCAGACGCTCAAAGTCAACAGAAATTTGAATCACCGCTCAACAATCGCGCTCTTGTTGTGACAGCGTTCGAAACTCCGCGGAAAAAAATAATTATGCCGTCTTGCGCTATTATAACGTGTCGGAAAAGAAGTCAGAGGTGTAATGTGGCCCGAGGAGGGATTTCTTATCTCCGGTAAGTCCAAAAACCTTAAAATACGAGTGATATTTGTAATTATTGCAAAAGTATTATGTAGTTTGTAGACAAAAACGATAAAATCGCATTCAGATGCAAAATTATACATTGCTTGCAATACATGGGCACGATCTTGTACGACGTGAGCGGCCGCGCAATGTATTGCGTTCACTGCGAACGCCGCGTGTGTCGAGCCAAAGCATCTATTCAGGGAAATCTATGCGCATCGAGTGTTGTACCAAATTGTAAAAAATGTCGATATTAAGTATGTGTATTATACGAATGATTATTTTCAGTAATGTTACAATTAATACAACTTCGTTTTTATTACCACTAATTTTACTATTGTATAATGTGGATTATTATTATTAATTTAGTTTCTTAGTTGGTTTTTCGTCTAAAATTTGATTTGTCGGGCACAGCTATTATTCATAAATTAACATGATACAGTTAATAAATACATTTTTCACAGAGTAATTCACAATACATTAATTAGATTATATTATGTTAATTCGACTTAGCATTCGATATGGCCGTGAAATTTAAAATTTCGTTTTAGTTTTTTTGCATTTTGTAGCTTTGTTTTACGTTTTATGTTATTCAAAATGCTATTTTTCTTTCTTTCTATTATTATGACGTAAAACAGAGCTGCAACTTCATAAAACGAAAAAAAAATTAAATTTCGCGGCAGTATCGGATGTTCCTCCTTAAATTGACTTTGATTTAATTTTATTTATATGTAATTAGGATGTCCACATTATTCGTACCGTACCCGCAACTAAAAAAATTGCAAAACTTTAATTAACAAAATTACAGTAATTTTATCGATATGATTAATCGACCTTTTGGTCGCCGTAACTATTTGCTTTTACACGTGTGTGAGTGTACGTCCAGAGCAGTATTTGCGTTAGTGTGAGAACCAATAGCAAACACGCGATCTAAGTGCATGTGGTTTATTTGAGTGCGTAATTCGCGTACGTATTGATGTCTTGCTTGTAGTGGAGACACAGGAGTGGGAGACAGGCGGCGACACGCGTTTTAATACAAATCAGGAACTATTTCCTTTCTAACCTCTTTTATCTGTTCTGTGTGGCGACCTACGCGGTACGGAAAATACGCGTCTACGCAGTATGCGTGTGGGCAGCGGCAAGGAACATAATATTTACTCTAGGGAGGGGCAGCGGACTGGCGTGGCGCGCACGCGCCGTCATCGCAACGGCCACGCGAGAACGAGATAGCTATTCTCTATGAACCGACCACGGGACGCTCGTGAAGGAATTGAGTGTGGTTCGCTACAAAAGTCATTTATTCAAAATAGGCTAAAAATCAGCACATTTTGAACGTCTAATTGACAGTTTCTCAAAACGCCCCCTATTCACCACTTCCCAGTGCTTTAAGGCGGAGATTTCACGAAAACGGTCAAAAAGTTGTTTTTTAAAGCAGTATATCTCTTAAACCGTAAATAATTAGGATCTAAAAAAAAAGTATGATATTTTCAAGTCTTATTTTAATACAGTGATCCAGCCCAAATCATAATTAAACATACATTAATGCATCAAAAAAATCTTCAAACAAACCTCTTCTTTGTTTTTAAAAGCAGTTTATCTCTTTATTAACAACAATAATTATAGTAAAAAATATACCATAAAATTTCTAATGCCAAACTGCATCCAGTGATCCATTAGTTTTTAATAAAAAGTTAATATCTAATTTTATACGATTTTATGAACGTTTTTACGACATACGCTTGCTCATTCCTTGCTGCCTGCACCGCGCCAGCAGGGCTGCCAGATTGTATAATTGGATACAAAAACTGTATAGTTGGGTGTCTGATCGTATCCTCTATGTATCCTGGATCCTCATGTATAATTGGATACGGTAAACCTAAATGTTATAATCTGAGTTCATATTCATTATATTCCACTCGTACAGTACTACAATTCGGACCCATCGCTACGTTTACGTTCACTAGTTGTAGGCAAGACAAGTTTACACGATAAATAATCATTATTGTGTATGTGAAGGATTTTTTTTTTATGGAGTGTATCCTGACATTCAATTTCGTATAATTCAGAAACGTGGCTGAATAATTTAAAATTATCTACTGGCAGCCCTGCGCGCCAGTGTTCCTTGGAACGTTGTTGAGAACGGACCTGTGTCGCTTTTCGCTCCGCAGTGGAATTTTTACGTTTTGCAATCGGTTGTCAATATTATCTGACCCACCCAAAAAACAAACGAATTTGGACCCTCTACCTGTAACATTAAGGTTTATTCAATTTATATGAGCTTATCAGACAAGTGCTCGAGGACTCGATGAATAAATACTCAATAATACAGACACACAAATTTGATCTTTAACACGTAACCTTAAGGTAAACCCACCTAACATTGTCGGAGCCACCGGCATTATATATCATTTTGTTAAGCTATTTTAATCATTATCGCGTTGACATTAAAGTTGAAAAGCTTTTAAGTCACACTACATAATTACAACCCAATCTTTAATTTCGCGTATTCCTAACAAGTTCTTGTGGCCTAGCGGTTTGATGCTGGATTGACGACGAACAACATGTGGGTTCGAAAACACAATCCACCTATTATCAGTTTCTTTTTTAATTTGTTTTCATTTCTACAATATTGCTTGCATTATTAAAGAACGACCAATATGATTTACGCCTAATGACTTATCTTGTAAACAGGTGGGTAAATTAAAAAACTTTAAGTTCACAGAATTTATATTTACCAAGAATGGTTGGATACGAAGTAAAACATAATTATATTTGCTTCGTGAGGTAGATAATAAATTCATCTATGTGACAAAAGTTACACTACGCCTAATAGCAGTGACTGCGCACACACATTTGTAAATCGTTTCACCTAAGTCGTTAAGTATTTTTAAGCAATTTGGTGTAAAAAAGCATCATGTCGCAACCTAATGACTATACCAAACATAAAATCATATTTTTACATGAGTAAAATGTTGGAATTAGAGAGATTGGGCATCGACTTAATATAGCAGTAAGTGTTTTTTATACCTTTTTTTTTATTGATTGTGATTAACGAACGCGTAGTTGGCTATTTTACCATTACATTCACTCCTTACAAGTTACATAGACACGGTTCCAAAAATGTATTTTTTTTATTTTTTTTAGAGAAATACGGTCAGTCTATGCCTAAGACGTTATGGAGACAATGGAAATATCCAGCGGATTCGTCCAGGAGCAAAAGCCATTAAGTATAGTCCCGAATTCGAACGCCACCGGGCCATTGTTTCAAGCCATGTTGAAAATCTATGGGGTCAAATGGTTTTAAATTGGGACACAACGGAAGTGGGAAACAAACACAACTTGGCCGAGATCATGACATCGTCTTGGGAGCACATGAGAGGCAAAGATTTGTGTTGGAATATGGTGCGCGGTATGCGTAGCCGCTTACAGCAAGTTATAGCAGGGGACGGTGCGCCACTCCGCTACTAAATTTTTAAACACACCACGTAAGTAAATGCTCAATGATTGATTGTTAAACCATTAAAATTTTGCTGATAATGTGGTGATGTTATTGTTATAAATAGATTCTTTCTATTTAAATAACATGTTTATTCACTACATATAGGCAGCTATAAATCTGTAAAGCATTTCACAGATGAATTCATTTTCTCGATAACGAACTTTTAAAAGCATGCCTTTTTTATGTTTATAAATGGTTAGATTTGATTATGGCATACTAATATAAAATGTATATTAATTTGGAAATATATGAGCGTTTACTTACTTTATTTATTTATCTTACCTAAGTGTTTTAATGAAATAACTAATAAACATTTTAAACTTGCAATTGTTTAGTTTTATTGCTATACAAACTGCCCGTTTAAAAAGGCAAGACCCTACGTCGTCCATTAAAGAAATGTAAAAAAGTGAAATAAAATAATTAAAAAAAAACAGCTGAGCAAAAAGCTACATTTAGGTTAAACTTGGTTTCGAACGTAGACAACGATGAACACCGCACTACCTTAGTGACCACAAGACCAACTCAACTCTTGTAAGCTGTATTGAAATTTGATCTTAGTTGTTATGCTAGACGCAATATTCTAAGGAATTTGAACCATATAGTATACTTTCATAAAGTTTATTCTTGCACAGCACAAGCAGCCAACCTTCTCCTCGTGCAAATAGATTATTTTGTATTTTAAATAATCACTCCATTGAGACATGATAATAAAAAAATCTACCTAAATAAAATAGAAAATAAAAAATGGTAAAGAGACGTTGTTTTTGCAATTTAGTAAGACAAGGTAAAATATGTTTGAGCGTAGTCACTGTTTACCCTTAGTAGCATTTGAATACCAGTTTTATAATATATACTATTTATTTTTCAACTACCCACTTATTACAAGTTATGCGAAAATATTACCATTTTACAAAGTTTATATTTGAACATTATCCGTCTATAGTTCTTTAAAATAACACAAGAAATAGTTTTGGAATAAATTCTAAATTGCAAGCAAAAACAATATCGTTGTCGCAGGATTTGATCTCGCACCTTAATTTTCTCAGTCTTATACACAGACCACGAGACCGGAACTACTTGAACTCAATTATTAAAATAAGCTATTACACTAATTATATTATAACAAGTAGTTATAACATATAACCTAATGCTAACGTTATAAAGATCAAATTTGCGTGTCTGTATTATTAGTTTATTTGTTCGAATCGAGTCCTCGAGCACTTGTCTGATAAGCTCATATAAATTGAATAAACCTTAATGTTATAGGTAGAGGGTCCAAATTCGTTTGTTTTTAGGGTGGGTCAGATAATACTGACAACTGATTGTTGATTGTTGAAACGTGAAAATAAAAATGGGAAATAAATATAATAGTGGGAAGAGATGGAAAGCTGCTCGTCGAAAGCGTTTACTCCAGAGTGTGCAGAATATAGCACGAAGACGGTAAGAAACTTTATTATAAGTACCTACCTAAATAAAGAATGATAAAAATAAATATATTTCTCGTGAATTTAATACTTCTAACTTAGTAATTAATAATGCCTATAGATATAGAGTACACTCTACTATAGGCATTGTTACTAAGTTGAAATTGATTTTCCGAATCATATAATCACCTGAGTGACCTGAGGCTCACCGAAGGCCACAGAGTAAGTACCTACAGTAGGGTCAGCTGTGCTTCCAATTGTATTTCAATGATTTTATTATTTTAGATTGGCGAACAAGCAAATTGCTACTCAAGAACTGGATGATACTGCTTCTCGATTGGATGTTGAGTAAGTACCTACCTACTCATTGAAATAGAATGCTTCCTTGGTTTAGTGGTGAAAGGGATATCTTCTCGATCGCGGGTTCGATTCCCACGGGGAATAACAACTTTAGGTGTTGTTTCTAGTTGGGCTAGGACTTTTTTGGGGTCATCCACCGTCGGTAGTGTAGTCAATTAAAATATCCGTTAATTTTTTATTTTTTTTGTATACTTAACAGACGGGTATCGATATCTCAACACGATAAAACAGATTTTATCAACTTACACTTCAAGTAACAACAATAACAGCGGTCTCAGGTCAGTGGGGTCAATGACCCCAAAAAAATCATAATTTTTTTATTTTGTCTCAAGACATGATGGGTATCGATATCTACTAAACACGACAAAATAAAAAAAAAAATGTTTTGTTTGGGGTCAATGACCGCTGTTATTGTGATCCTAGGTCCTAGTTTATCATCTGTGACTTCAAGTGACAGCTATGTGACCAGAACCCAGTAATGCGTAAATATGTAAGCAGTCACGCCCTTTATACCTGCAGGCTTTTATTTAGGTAGTAAGTTTTAATTTACATTTTTGGGGGACTGTCTTTTGTAATTTTGACGTTCGAAAAGTGCTGATTCTCAGCCTAATTTGAATAAATGACTTTTGATTGTGATTTTGATTTCGATGTAAATTTACACGAAGAACTAGATCGAACGACCTATGACGCTGAAAGGTAGTTTTCAACATTGTGGATTTTGTTTGATCAAAACCTGCCTGTTTGAATATTATATATATTTAAAAGCCGTCAGTATTTCAACTGAATTTTATATTTTACTTTGTTTTAGGGAAACTGAAAAATTATCGATTGGTAGACGTAAAGTAAACATCAGTAATTTTTTTAAATCACTCCAAGAAATATCAAGCCGGACCTTTCGACTGCGGCTTAAAGTCAATTGAAATCGTATCTGCACGTTTGTCAGGTTGATGACTAAATTCGAATCGGGAATCGGCGCCAATGTTCGCTTACCTGAACAAAATTAATCCTTACATCAATCTTAGTATAGTTTTTAGTATCTTTGATGGTATATTGGCGTGGCTAACTGACATGTGGCAAACAATTTAATTTAATGTTCTGTATCTTGTAATGTTAATTTATTTAACATACCTATTATTGTATACAATCAAGTATTTTTTAACTGAACAGACAGCTGTGCGTGAAGAAGTGGCGCAACAAACTCCCCAGCAGAGTTTGTTGCGCCACTTCTTCTTCCCAGCGACAGCACTAGCAAGTGGTGAAGGGCGGGCGTTTTTGGGGGACTGTCTTTTGTAATTTTGGCAATCTCAATGTGCTGATTCTCAGACTAATTTGAATAAATGACTTTTGATTTTGATTTTTTTTCTTTCTCACTTTCACAATTTTTTCACTTTCTCTCTCACTCTCGCTCTCTTTATCTTTTTTTTTCATTACAAACTAAAAATTGTACCCTGTATAGTCTTTACTCGGCTGGCAAAATCGGAATTCCGTTCGGAAATATCGATTCGGATTTTCGAAGGCAGCAAATGCATACAAAATAAATTCGAAGGCAGAAAATTTCGAATGGAGAACTACTGTAAGTACGTGTGAGGTAGTTCCTTGATTTTGTATGAATTCTTTGCCTTCGAAAATGCCGAATCGATATTTTCAAACGGAATTCCGTCCGTATGTGGCCGGCCTTATTGAACTAAAAAGTTTCGAGCCAACGACCGCTTGTGGCTTCTAGATAAACTTCTGGATAATAAATTAAATTGGGGGTCACGGGTTATACACGGGTCCCACAAACCATAATTCCATACATCGGGGCTCAAAGGGCGTATATATAGCACATTTTGGCCAATTAGAGTTATTTACACCATCTTGTTCAGTTTTTCTTTCTCTAACGATTTATTGGATTTCGTGAAAAGTCGTGTTCATCCTTTGAGCCCCGAGGTATCGATATAGGGCGCATTGTGGTTCATGGGCTCCATGAACCCAATATGGCATTTGATCTTCGTGCAAACGGTACCGATATGGCCGGCAGATATGTATATTGCTCAGAATTTCCAGTCGATCTATTCTGCGTAAAAAAAAAAAAGTAAGTAGGTACTAACTTATTCACTTTTATTTGTGAGCGAAATCGTAGGGAACAGCTAATTTAATAATAACTGTCTAAATTCTGCCGCCCGGTTACATTGATAATATTTTCTATTTTATTAATATTACGAGTTCTTTGTTTGTAAAAAAATATAAATATACACCACTGCTCTGCAATAAATGCTGTTAGCTACCTATATGTGAGCGTCGCGCATCTGACACTATGGCAGCTAGCCCTACAAAATAGAAACTTCGTGACCGCTTCGCGCGTAAGTACGATGAGGGGCGCGCGGGGCATTTTCAGCGGTAACGCCCATTTGAGCAAGGTGAACGGCATAATACCGGGCCTTAACTGGAAAGAAGAAGTAGCGCAACAAACTCCCCAGCAGCATAGCTATCTGTTCAGTTAGAACTTGATTCTATAAGTAAGTAATTGACATTACGAAACACAAAATATTAAATGAATTGCCATATGTCAGCTAGCACACGTCAATATTTCCAAAAATCTTTGAAAACTGTTACTCAAGCAGAAATAAAAATAATAAAAACGTAAACAGAACTTAATACTAGTATCGAAATAAAAGCCTCAAGGCATAAAGGGCGTGTCCGCTTACATATGCTGCATTATGTTCGTATAATAATAATAAATCATCATCATCATCTGCTTAACCTTTTTCCAACTTTGTTGGGGTTGGCTTCCAGTCTAACCGGACGCAGCTGAATACCAGTATTTTACATGATGCGACTGTCTATCTGACCTCCACAACCCAGTTCCTGGGTAATACGATACCCGTTGGTAAGACCAGTTGGCAGACTTTCGGGCTTCTGACCACCCGTAACGACTGTCAAAGATCCACGAATGACAGCCGGGACCAACGGCTTAACGTGCTTTCCGAGGCACGAAAAGGTCTTGGTATATGAAAATAGTCACCCATCCACGGACCAACCGCGGCAATCGTTGCTAAACCTGATCAATCGACCCGTGCGGCTGTTATTATTTAGCCACAAAGCCCACGTAAATAAATAAACAGTGAATTACTAATAACAATAACAAAACCATTGTTAGCAAGAGGACATATCACCACAAGCAGCACCCACGTAACCCAAAGATCAGCCATTACCCCTCTCGCAATATTTGAGGGAAGGAGGCAACCCGACTCCCAACGCTACCGCAAGCAGTGGCATCTAAGGGAGCGTGACGAACACACTCACTGCCGGTTGCTTAGGCAAGAAATATACAGGGTGAAATTGAATTCATGGGCATCCTTTTAAGGGGTCATTGTAATTATCATTATGAACAACTTTTACTATGGGACCAAACAAGAAATCGCGAAAAAAAAAACAGCTGTTCCCTACATTTTGATGAGTTATGCGAACATAATGCCATGTTAGTATCAAACCGCGCGAAATCAACGCGAGATTGGCGGGATTAGCTGAGGAATTGACGTGGTTTCGAAGTAAGGAATCGTTGAGTGGTCATAGTAAATTAGGACCTTGGACATTGAACTTCCCTAACAAACATCGGAACAGAAACACAAATCTATTTTTCGCATTTCAATTAATTAATTTCAAGGTTTTTGTCCAAAATTAAAATACACATAAAACCTCACATCTAAACAAACAAACAAAAAATAACAAAAGTTACCTTTTTTCTGTGTGTGAGGGCTCTTACACAAGGGCCTTTCATATTCATTGTCCAGTTTCATCCTATGTGGCCTTGTGGCTTCTTGAAATCCTTTATTTTGGGTCACAGGGTCAAAGGGTTTGCGGAGGCACGTGGCAGATTTAATACGTAATAGGTTTTTGGATGTGTAAATGTGTCAAGTCAAGTACTTAGTGATTTGTATGTACATACAAAGAAAACTTTTTAGTAAGTATTGTAGATAGCGTTGCCAGGCGTCCGGATAAAGCCGGACATAGGTAGGCTTTTTGATTGCGTGTCCGGCCAAAATAAACGGTGTCTGGCTTGTCCGGTTTTTGTTAGGCTTTTTACATTTCGCAAACGAGCGAGCGCCGATGACTGATTATGACAATAATCAAAAAAGCTTGATTTTACATACAATTTTTTTGTCGTACTTATTAATACCTACTGAGACACAAAATCCTCAATAATGTAGGGTGTCCAGCCTTTCTACCCAAATGTCCGGCCAAACTGGCTGGTCTGTCCGGCTATTAGGTTTGGCGACTTGGCAACCCTAATTGTAGATATAAGATGGTATGTATGATTTTCTTTTTGTGGTGCCTATCTAATTAATGGAGGTTGGCTACTGGGTATCGACTCCGAATAGTGCTCCTTGTACTTTGCAAGGTCTCACAGTTCAGCAGTGTCAATAGATTTGATTCATCATAGACCTCTAATGTTCCTGCCGGCCTCTCGTCGAAAGGGAGTGGGTCGTAAGCCACCACGCGGGCTAAGTGCGGGTTGGAAGATGTCACATGTCTTCGAATTTTTTGGTTTTAGGACATGCCGGTTTTGCACACGATGTTTTCCTTCACCGTTTTGAGAGCAGTAGTCATGAAATAATTTACAAAAAGTAAAGCGCCTGTCTGGGTTCGAACCTACAACTCGTAAGTCGGGGCCGTTATTACTGGGCCACCACGGCACTGGGCGGTAGATTTTATTAGGTAGGATAAAATTGGTGTTTTCAGTCCTTAACGGATTAATTAGGAAGGTTGACTACATTCGAAAAACGTCATACGTACGCTTATACGTACTGTACGCGTCATACGCTTCTACACTTCCCGGGCGTATCCTTAAGTTTTTTTTAAATCCTTTTTTTGTTTAAATATTAGCTTGTAATACCTATTGAAATTAATTATTTATAAATAGTTTTTGTATAGTGTATTATATTTCATTTGAATACCAGCGCAGAAACAATGATACATTTTTTATGGTTTATTTATCAAAAACAAAAAAAAAAATCAGTTACTTACATATCATTGTTGAACAATCAAACATACCACACAAACCATCGCGGGTTTAACAGCGGTATGGCCAGACACGGCGACTCAGCGCAATTAGGTTGCACATACATATATATATATATATATATTTTTTTTTCTAGATAGCACTGCAATCTAGAAAGTATCTTTTTAATACTTTTGAACAATTCTTCATAATCAACGCTTTGCGAAAAAACAACTAAGAAAAAGATTGATGAGTACCTAGGTAAGTAATTGTATGATTAACGTTAATTGTTTGTATGAAAAAACTAGGGAAGCGAAAAGAAAACAACATTTTCATTTTAACTCCACAATATTATAAAATTATTTAATTAAGAAATTACAGTTTCTGAAGGTGAAATATCACAAAATATTGTATAAAATATAGCTACATTTACTTGACTCAACATTATAATAATAAACCTTATGGCTAGTTGTTTTAAGGCACATAATCTCCTATTATGTTTATCTAAGCATATAATTATTATTTTAAGGCACATGATTAAGGCACATTTGCAGTTTTGTAACAACCGTTACCAAAGATATACTTAGGTACCTAACACTCATGGAAATGCCTTCGGTTATGTTTTTTGACTGCAGTCCGTTTCCCCAGAATGAAAACTTACAATTTAATTAGGATTCGCTTTGTCATTACTATTTTCTTTTAACAGAATACCTACCTAACTTTTATAATATATATTGACTGGACCCAAACTTTATGTATGTGCGGTTCTCAACATTACAGCTACTTACATTACATACTTCTGAAATAAAATACCTACAACAGGATTTCTATCACCAAAATATTTAAAAATAATTCAATTCAAGACAGTAAATATCACTAAGTAAATCACATATTGTAAAATTCACAAAAATCTAAACTTGAGTAGATAATTTAGCTTCATTTGCTTTTCCCAACTTGGAAGCTTATCGAGGTGAATGGTGGACTATCATTTAAAACAATGGCATTCAAAATCTATTAGTCCATTTTGAATTAGAATCCACGAGCTGCACTGATATCGGAACACAATATCACTCTTTTATAACATAGCCTAACTGCTTCATTTCATTATCAAACTGTTCGTCTCTGTACTTCTTAATCTTCTTCAGCCAGACTCCCAATGATGAGCCAGCTCTGCAGGTGCCCCCATACCTCACAGGTAAGCATTCCAGGTCCAGATGCTTCTGAAGGGACTTGAGGTCGTTGCCGTGGAAGTGAATGTACTGCCACGCCTCCTGGGGTATCAACCTCTTGAACATGTAGAAGAACGTGTTCAGGATCCAGGAGTAGTTGATGATGTGCACGCTCTTGATGCGAGCTGGCATTGCGAGCTTGAAACAAAAGATATTTAAATTATTTTTTGGTAGACGATGTTAAATGCACTATGATTTATGGAAGTACCTACAAAGCTGAAGATTGTAAGACTAACGTGTGACTACTATGTAGGTAAACTGCATTCACGACTTATTTGTCAAAAATTTAAACAAGTATGAGTTTATGGAAAAATTACTTTAATTCTTAAAAAATAACGTTCAGTTTACGCTACAACTTCAAACATTTTTATAACTTTTTCATTAGTGCTAGTCACTCTGAAATCAACTTAATAGCCATTATTATACAGTTGATATTTGTTTAACTTGAAATAACATTAATTTTAAACAAATTTGAATAGACTATCTACTAATGCGCTGCCATTTACCGGGTTGACGGTCGCACGTGGCTTAATTTAATTATTTCATTTCTATACTTTTAATCGTACTAAACCTATAGTGTTGGGGTAGTGAACGATTTTGCGTAAAGACGAATTATAAAGCTGATTTAATTTTTAAATAAAACTTTAAATATTCGTACCTATGTAAAAAGTTGGAATATAAGAATAATTATTAATAAAAGTCGTTATTAGTTAAGTAAAGTAGTAATGTCCTTCTTTTATTTTCTTTTAATATAAATAAAATAAAAATCATGTTATTTTACTTTTGTCATTTTATTTACTCTGGCAACCCTAGACGTAGACGTCATTCTTGTTATTCATTTTTATGACATGTTATTAAATTTAAAATAAAAAGTTTACATTTAAGTAGGTACATACATTAGTATTTAAGTTCATTCTTGCACCACCTCACTACCATTTTCTTTGTTAAAACCAAAAAAAGAAACAGAAATATTTTAATTGTGATACCTACATAGGTAGGTACAGTGGTTGGACATGTTTAAGGTTAATGTGCGCTATGATCAGCCTATTATATAGGCATACAAAAAGAATTAATTACAATTTTTACATGCAAATAAAGAGCTTACTCGTACTGAACTACAAATTAACCATTTGATTACTCTTACTTTGATTATAATTCTGTAAATACATATTTGTTACGTCCGCGAATCATATTTTAATCGACGTACAACTTAGTTCTGAGTGTACTGACCAGCAAATTGCAAAAAACGTAAGAAAATTTCAATTTCGCAGGCTACCTTGGAGCATCTTTTTTTTTTTTTTTTTTTTTTTTTTTTTTCGGGGGGAAACCTTCAAAAGGCTCCTGGTCTTTGGGTAAAACCAGGGAGTGTGGGATTTTTACCTCACTAAAACCACCCCGGTGGTCACCATCTGCACATGGAAGGGGCACCGTTACCTCTCAAAAGACCAATCCGGAGCCCCCTCTGTGCAAAGCCTTTTAGGGCACATCTCTGGGGAGATTGTATAGGGGTCTCCCTGAAATCCGACTGTGCAAGTGTGCAAGGCAGCACATGACCACTGTGCGCCGCCTTCCCCGAGGTCACTCAGTGGGCCGACAGAGTCCCCACTCTAATCGCCCGCGACCCCAAATTCCCGCCTTTGTTAGATGATGCAGGCGGGGTTTCGGCGTGTTAGGCGTCGAGGCGGTTGCCTGCTCGACGCCTTCTTCTCCGAGCGGGATCGGCTCTCTCACGATCCCGCTCCGCAGCCTCCTTCTGGACCATCACGGTCTCACAGAAGGAGGCAACTTCCCTCCAGTTTTCTGTCTCCGACAGCATAGCCCTCACTACTGCTGGCAGAGACAGGTCTCGCCCGATCCTGGCGACCAAAACCTGCCGCTCAGAGGCCCACGCTGGGCACTCCTCGAGCGTGTGCTGTGCAGAGTCTAGGTCGCTTCCACAATGGTGGCAATTTGCCGTGGCCTCACGCCCAATCTTATTCAGGTACTCACCGAAGCAACCATGTCCGGTCAGCACCTGAGTTAGCCTATAAGAGATGCGCTCTTCTCTTCTCAGCCAGGCTTCGAAGTGCGGCAGAACGGCTTCGACAACTCGCTTGTGCGAATATTGCGGCTGTTGCAGCCGCTCACGCCACCGCTCGAACGCGTGTCGCCGTTCCTGCCGCCTCAGCCGAGCAACAGCGATGCCTGGCACACTATTGCCACTTTGGCGGATGACACGGATTCGGTTATAAACCCTCGCGTCCATATCCGCCAAGATGTCCAGTGGCGGAAAGCGTGCAAGGAGAGTTGCCGCCTCAAAGGATACAGTTCGGTATCCTCGTGCGATACGAATGGCCATTTTCCGCTGCAGACTATTGATTTTAGTCCTGCAGCGCCGGACACCTGACAGCCTAATTGACCAAACAGGTGCCCCATAAAGGACCATCGATCGCACGATACCCGCGTAGAGGCGGCGAACTTCTTCTCGAGGTCCACCGAGGTTGGGTAACAGTCTGTGCAAGGCACCCACTGCCTTTCCTACTCGAGGAACCAGGCGATCAAAATGCTCTTCGAAACCCCACCGACCGTCCAGGGTTAGGCCGAGATACTTAATATATCGACCCACCTGGACTTGCGCATTTTCCACTCTGACCAATGAGCTGGGTGGCTCTCTGCCTCTCGGCAGTTTGTGAAACCAAAGCGCTTCAGTCTTATGAGGCGCTATCTCTAAACCCAGCCCGCGTATCGTCGCCACGACTTTTGCCACTCCGAGCTCGGCAAGCTGAATGGTTTCGTCGAAGGTGTCCCCGCCGGCCAACACCAGCGTGTCATCCGCGTAACAAACGACATCAATGCCAACGGGGAGGTCGACGCGAAGTACCACATCGTAAGCGAGGTTCCACAAGAAAGGGCCTAAAACTGATCCCTGCGGAACCCCACACGTAACCTCCCTGCGATGAACGCTACCATCCCGACCCACATAGTGAATGTGCCGGTCTCTAAGGTAGGCCCCGACGATGCACTGCAGGTAAGGAGGCACTCCGTGATGTACAAGTGCCGTCCTAATCGCATCCCAAGGCAGAGAGTTAAAGGCGTTGACGATATCCAAACTTACCGCCAAAACCACCCCACCCCGGGACACCACCTGTTCTGACAGCGAGCGGACGCGAAGGATCGCATCTACAGTAGAACGCTGCTGCCGGAAGCCATACTGGCAATCGGCGAGATTGGGACCAACTCGTGATAGATGCCCAACAAGCCTTTCGGCAACTATTCTTTCGAATAGTTTGGAAACCTCGTCGAGCAGGCAAATGGGGCGGTATGCAGAGGGAGACTCTGAGTCCCTGCAGTCCTTCCTCAACAAGACCAATCCAGCCTCCTTCCAGCCGGAGGGAAACACGCCCGCACGGAGGCAGCTGTTGAACAATCGTCTTAGGCGGTCCCCCAGAGCAGCCAAAGCCAGAACCCAAGCCCGACCAGGGATACCATCTGGGCCTGGCGCGGTGTTACGAGCCGCCAAACGTCTTACGGCTCGGTCTAGCTCGCTTTCGGTTACCCCCAACTCGTCAGACCAGTCTGAAGAAGACACGAGTGGTGAAGGACTGTCTCTAACTACTGGAAAGAGCGTGTTTATGACTCTCTCCAGTAGACCTGGATCCATGGTTTCCGTGATAGGGGGTACCCATGGACGTAATTTGGCCATGACCAATTTATAAGGTCTTCCCCATGGATCTCTGTCCAGCCCCTCGAGAAGCTCCCGCCAGGATCTTGACCTGGCATCCGCGATGGCATGTTGGAGATCCATTGTTGCATCCCGATACACTCTATAGCATGTGGCTAGTTCCTCTTCTGTAGCTCTCGGCTGTCGTCTGCGTCTGGTGCGTTGATACTGGCGTCGTGATCTAAGACAGATAACACGCAGCTGCGCGATATCTTCCGACCACCAATATACCGCACCAGGACGCTGGATGCACCTGACCCTGGGCATGGAAGCATCGCAAATCAACACCATCTTATCCCGGAACCAGACCGCCTCTTCCTCTGGATCGGGCGAGTTCCCCTGGGAATCAGTATCTTCCGGCCATGCCACAACGTTAGCAGCTGCGATGAGCATGTCTCGATTAAGCCGCTTAAGGGCCCATCGCCGGGCCGGTGGGCTAGAATTTGGACGACTCAGACTGCCTGAAGGGCGGAGTGTTACATTAAAAATGATATGGCGATGGTCCGAAAGTGTGATTATCTCCTCCGCTACTCTCCACCCCGACACCATTCGGGCAACCGCGGGAGTTGCCCATGAGAGATCCACAATAGACTCCCCCTGCCACCGAACGCATGTGGAAACGGACCCCTGATTCAGAAGTCTGAGGTCAAGCGACGCAGCCCAGTCTTGTACTGCGCGTCCTCTCGGTCTGTCCGCCGCTACTTCAAATATGTATAGTGACGGTAATGGAAGGATACTATGCTTTTTAAAAAAAGGCACACAACTCTCCGTTGATTTTAAACCAAACATAACTCGAATGCATCGTTTCTGTGCCTTAAAAACGAGATCTTTGTCGGTGTCAAGTTACTGAATACGATTAAAAGTCGAGGTATAGATTGTTTCTTTTTTTTGTACTCTCGATGCTTTTAACGCGTACGTTTTTTTTAACATCGTTCTCACATAATTATAAATTCAATATTAATGATGCACAGACGCCAGCAGGTCAAGCTACCCGAAACTGTAAAATTTTCCCAATCAACCTTGAACCTTAAAGCTTTAGCGATAAAGTTGAAAATCTATTATAAAAATTTGACACATCGTAGTAGCTTGATGTGCTGGCGTCTGTACTTAACTATAATATTTATTTATTTATTATTCACAAAGTCCACAGCTCTTTGAAATTTTATCTTAAAATAAACTAGTCTTATAGCCAATTACGGATTTATAATTTAATAGCTATACAATATATACAGCAGAAACAAACATAGAGTGAATTGAACTGCTAGCACCATCTAAGCATTTCTAAGTGTACAGTGTGGGTGAGCGTATAGGAGTGTGCGTGAGGCGTTGTGAGTGGGTGTGTGTATATGCTATTGTGTGTATATGTGTACTTAGTGCAATATAATTTAAAAGAGTGTCCATGGAGTTTCTTGCCCGTTCTTCTCCATAGGTACCTACTACGCTTTGGAATGGGCAACTAGCTCATATTTCTGACTGATCGACTCCTTGACAATTCCAAAGTGTATAACACCAGCCTATAATTGCTTCATAACAGCGCAAAGGTGGCAAGGTTTAATCAAAGTGTGCATTTTTACGTTTTTCCTTTCTCTAAGGGCTGATTTTACCAAAGTCAGAATCTTTTATCCCTAAAATAAAATTGACGTATGACAGTTCTAATATGGAAAACCTGTCCAAAATTCAAAATTTATTTCAGTTTGGTGAAATTCCCCTAAGTCAGTGATATATCCAAGATATACCTATGTAACAAACAATCACCGGGGAACTTGTAGGTTTTTATATTCTTAATGAGTAGTTAGGAATTTAGGAATGGCCAATATAAATAACATTAGCATAATAAGCCTATAATGTTTCTACTTATGGGACACAGGCCTCCTCTCGTTGAGTGGGAGTGGGCCATAATTCACTACGCGGGCTGTAGTCCACCACGCGGGCTGTAATCCACCACGCGGGCCCCGTGCGGGTTGGTAGATGATGACACATGTCTTCGATTTTTTGGTTCTAGGACATGCCGGTTTCCTCGCGATGTTTTCCTTCACCGTTTTTTCTTGATTCTGTGTATTGACTCTACGTAATCATACTCCCAGCCTATAATTGCTTCATTACAGCGCAAAGGTTTGATCAAAGTGTGTTTTTACGACATTTTTCCTTCCTCTCAGTCAGTGATATCCAAGATGCTACTTTACAAAAATTGGTTTCCTAGTCATATTTTATGCAAATAAAAAAAAAAAAAACAAATCTAATCAAATCAAATCTTGCGCGTATTGGCAGATCGGTGGGACTCTCCGATGCTTGAGCACTGGATACGACTGCACGCAGTCAAGTAAACAGGTTTACAGGGCCCCAAGTGTGCTATTTTTATAAATTCGACATTCCAACACGATCCCATTCCCATCCCACTGACATTTTGCTTAAAGTTCGTAATCTGCTAAATTCTTGATGGCGATCATTGGTCGGTCAATGGTCTCGTAATAGAATTGTGTCATAATGACATTGTCGTATTGCTATTATTATAAAACCCGTTAGTAGAAATGATTTTCGAAAAACTACCAGTACTTTATTTATGCCAGATTTCATTTATATATATTTTTACATATTATTTATTTGTGTTTTATACAACTCAATTGTTTTATGTAAGTCAGTCATTCATTTATCATTATGTACGAGATTGCCATTCTATGCCATTACTTTCAATGGAGTGTCAGTGGTTGACCACTGGAAAGTCATAATGACGCCATTATGTTAGTAGATTACCAAACTTGTCAAAATCAACAATTATGAAATCAATGATAGACCATTCTGACATTATTGTAATAGCAGACTTAGGGCCCTGGTGTCGGATTGTCCGAAAACTTGTTTTAAATTTTTTAAATGTTTAATTTTATTTTATAAATGTTTAATTCTTTTTTGTTCTGTATACTAACTTACTCTATAAGTATTTTTGTGCTACTAACAATAATATGGATGTGTGAGAGTCCGAAATAAATGCTTTATTATTATTATTAAAAAGTTACCGGAGCACTTGAAGTTTTGATATAAAATTGTCCTCCAGATCGAATTTCGACATTGGCGACATCTCAGCTGATAACAGATACATAGTGCATAAATGTGTACGTAGACACAGGCGCACTTTCTCTTCCTGCACTCTCATTGTCCGATGGACGTTAATCCGACTGGACCGGAGAGATCAGGCGCAAGATCAACGGCTTAACGTGCTTTCCGAGCCACGAGGGTATCACAACGCCAACCTTCAAACTCCGGGCTGTTACCAGCAAGCTAGAAATTCACACTTTGCCCGACCCGGGAATCGAACCCAGGAGGCCACACTCACCAATCGCGCTTGCGATTACGACACCGCAACGATCAGTCGGGGTTTTGATATAATGAGTAATTAGGAATGGTCGATATAAACAACATTAATTTCGCATAATTATGGTGTATTCTTGGTACCAATTTTTATTTTTACTTTTTTTTTTTAAAGAACGTTGCCACACTAGGAATTTCTCCTGTATCGTGGGTGCATTTACAAACATTTAAAGTCACTTACGCAAACAGCCAGACCCGGAACAACTACTTGTAGGCCATACAAATATTTGTTCCGTGCGGGAATCGAACCCGCGACACGCAGCGCAGCAGTCTATCGCTTACCCACTGCGCCAACCGTGCCGTCACGGCGAATAAACAACTGTATATAGTTTCTCTATATAGTTTATAGTTTCTCTCTCTCTTATAGTTTTCACAAGATATTTACTACACATTTCAATTCACTAGTTTTTGTGGTCATGAAGGCAATCACTGAACGTTCTCACGAACGAGAGTTCATTACTTCAAATACGACTGATAAAAAAACAAAAAAACCGGCCAAGTGCGAGTCGGACTCGCCCATGAAGGGTTCCGTTACGTTACGATTTATGACGTATTAAAAAAAAACTACTCACTAGATCTCGTTCAAACCAATTTTCGGTGGAAGTTTATATGGTAATGTACATCATATATTTTTTTTAGTTTTATCATTCTCTTATTTTAGAAGTTACAGGGGGGGGGACACACATTTTACCACTTTGGAAGTGTCTCTCGCGCAAACTATTCAGTTTAGAAAAAAATGATATTAGAAACCTCAATATCATTTTTGAAGACCTATCCATAGATACCCCACACGTATGGGTTTGATGAAAAAAAAATTTTTGAGTTTCAGTTCTAAGTATGGGGACCCCCAAAATTTATTGTTTTTTTTCTATTTTTGTGTGAAAATCTTAATGCGGTTCACAGAATACATCTACTTACCAAGTTTCAACAGTATAGCTCTTATAGTTTCGGAAAAAAGCGGCTGTGACATACGGACGGACAGACAGACAGACAGACAGACAGACAGACAGACAGACAGACAGACAGACAGACAGACATGGCGAATCCATAAGGGTTCCGTTGCCATTTGGCTACGGAACCCTAAAAAGCTATTTTATTAACTTGTTTTCAAACAAACACGTGACTCAGTTAATAAATCTTTGATCTTGGCAACAGGAAAATGTCAATAGAGGTTACAAAAATACAATGCAGTGATGGCTGATGCAGATAATAATGAGTTATGACAAGTGTCTACTACACGGTTAGATAAAATTAGCTATCTAAACTCCGCATACGCGATGAGTGTCGATCATCACCTGATAGCCTTTTCCCAACGGTTTCCAGTCTAACCCGATGTAGCTGAATATCAGTACTTTACATGGAGCGACTGCCTATCTGACCTCCACAACCCAGTAACTGGGTATTACGATACCCCTTGGTAAGACTGGTTGTCAGATTTTCGGGCTACAGACGACTGACAAAGATCCACGAATGACAGCCGGGACCAGCGGCTTAGCGTGCTTTCCGAGGCACCGAGGTATGTGAAGGTGGTCACCCATCCACGGACCAACCGCGGCAAGCGTAGCCTAATGCGTGCGGCTGTTATTACTTAGCCCCTCCGCGGTGTGAAACAAAGAAGAAATTAATTTGATGATTATTTTCTGGGGTCATCGACCTCTGCTATTGTAACTGCAAGTGAGTAACTTGAAACATCCGTTGAAAATAACAAGGCTTATAAATCGGTGGTTGACCTTCCAAAAAAACAACAAATCTTTTTATTTTAACCTGGTTAAAAACCAACGCCCATTGCGTCTGCGGAGTGTATAATACGTGTTTCAAGAAAAGAAGGAGGTTCTCAATTTGGATGTTTATATATACATATGTATACAACGTGGCGCTACAATGGCGACATTAATTTAACACACGGGAAGGGTAGTGGCTAGTAATCATAAAAATTATAACAACATAAAAAAATGAAAACTTCCACCTGCACCGCTCGCTGACATAGGACTCTCTCTCTTTCCTTCAATTCGCCTTCTCTTTGCACGTTATTTATTTTAATTACATTGATGCGATGTTATGATCCGTGATCCCGGCAAATGACCCCTGCGCTACCATCTTTAAGTCAGGCTGCTCTAAAATGCTATTTTAGAAAAAACTTTTTTGCAAAAAAAAAACAACCGACTTCCAAAAACGACACTACAAAGTGAAAAATAAATTTAATTTCGGAAGTCGGTGTCGTTGGGTTCGCATTTTCGTTGTTTGCCACCGACTTCCGAAATTAAAGTTATTTTTCACTTTGTAGTGTCGTTTTTGGAAGTCGGTTGTTTTTTTTTTGCAAAAAAGTTTTTATTTTTCACTTTTTAGTTGTAATATTTACCAGTAATTTTGGTTTAAAAACCAAACTACTAAACCGTTTTTGATGAAATTTCTATGGGACCATTTGGAAAGTATACCCTTTCCAACAAAAAAAGAATTTTTCAAATCGGTTAGCAAGCGACGGAGTTATGCACGAACAAACATAAAAAAAAAAGAAAAAAAAAATACAAACATCCGAATTGAGAACCTCCTCCTTTTTTAGAAGTCGGTTAAAAATGGTTAATAAGTAAATATTAATGTTTAATTAAATTAAAATATATTCATGAAACTAAAACGCGAAACCGTATATGTGTGTTAAATTAATGTCGCCATTAAAGCGCCACGCTGTATATATATATTTTTTTTGTGGTAGATTTTGACTCTCAATCCAGGGGTCCTTCTGACAGAAAGTAGCTACTGTCACAATTAGTGTCACGTATAGAGTGTAGAGATTTAGGCCAATTACATTGACTATCTTTGGGACAAAGACAAATCTTTTATATCACAAATAAAGAACACTACATTAGGCCTAACCAAAGCGATCGCAAAAAAGCGACCATCGCGTTCACTTTATTCGGTGAATCCCATCGCGACGACAGAAGGCACTTTCCGGTTCCCTACAAAATGGATGACCTGGGTGGTGCTGATCCACGCGCCATGTTCGTGAACGGGCGCCGTCGCGTCGGTTGACACCGGTCATCTCGTAACAACCATGGCTTATTTTTTTAAATAGTTCACACATATATAAGCAACAAGAATAATCAACCCAGGAGTTTGAGATATCTTGATTTAAAAGAGTGTCCTTGTATTTTCTTGCCGTTTCCTCTCCATAGAGATCTAAGTTTTGGAATGGGCTTCAACTTTCTGACTAACTGATCAACTCCTTGATAGTTCAAAAGTGCCTGTAAATTGTTTAATTGAAACAAATGCTCTGGGTTTGAGTTTGAGAGAGAGCCGTCCGATTTTCCGAACAATAGAGAGACATATGAACGCGACGATTGCGTAATTGCGCGACCGGTCGCTTTGGTTAGGACACGGGGTTAAGGTTTCACAAAACTACAATCTTAATCGTTCTGATGATGAAGTCGTAACATTAACAAATCCAGCTCACCCCCATAATAGCGACGATTTGGTAAGCAGTAGTAGGAGTCAGGGCAGAAACGTGACGTATCGTGAGGCCCTCCAGGTCTATAATCAAGGTGCCACCCAGGATCTGAATCTTGGGCTGTCGGATGCCTATTTCCACAATTGCCATTGCAGCTCGTAACATGTCTTCGGCTGCAAACTCGGTGGGATCCCAACGACCTGGATAAAAAGAGATTTATTAAACACAGTTCTGGGAGTTATGTTCAATTACTGATACATCTACCATAGTAATATTAAGAATGAACTGAACCAAATTAAATTAAATACAAAGGACAGGTCTAAAGCATGTATATTACTACTGCCTTAAGCGTGTATAGACTCACTATACTTCGACTTTTAATTAGAGTCAGTAACTTGACAGTTCAAAGAAAAATAATGTTATCATACTAATACTACTAGTGTTGGGGTAGTGAACGATTTTGCGTAAAGAACGAATGATAAAAATGTTTAATTTAAATAAAACTTTAAATATTTTTAAAACTAGGCTGATAATCAGCACCTTTTGAATGTCAAAATGACATAAAACAGTCCCCGAAAACGCCCAGCCATCACCACTTCCTAGTGCTTTATCTGGGAAGAAAAAGTGGCGCAATAAACTCCCCAGGAGCACAGCTGTATGTTTAGTTAGAAGTTTAGAAGAACTTGGTGAATAAGAGCTAGATCGAAAAACTGTAACATTTTCACCGTCACGACCATAGAAATGTAAAAAACAGGAGAAGTGGCAAGGAGGCGTGTCTGTGTCGTCGCGGCATGCCCGAAATGATCATGCTCTAGGGTAATGGCCGTCTCCGTGAACTAGTGCACTTTGGTCCGTGATCGTGAAAAAATATAAGAATGCCGTGTTATTCAGTGGTTTCTTGTAAAAACCGAAGCCAAAACCAAAATTTGTAAATCATGGAAACACTTACCATATACAACGTGTCCCAGAAATCAACTTCAAGCCGAAAACGGGCAATAGGCCAAGTCGTGACAGTTATTAGAAAAATATTTAAAAAAATCTTGGTCATGTACTTTTCAAATTTTATGGATTCAAAAATAAATCTCAAAAAGTGTGTCTCACCCTGTGATGATCTGTCCTGTGACTACAAATATTAACTTTTCGTCAGTTTTTTTTCTGTGACGTAACCATGAATAACTAGCGTAACTAATCACTAGCTTATATATTATGTAAAATAAATGGCTTTTGCACAGCACAACGATAGCGACAGATGTTTTTGTGTGAGTAATTTGTACGGTGCATGGTAAATGCACGCTATGTTTGATGAGTTAAGGTTTATAATTGATTGTGATTTGTGTAGTACGTTCCGATTTATGAAATTGCAGGTGTGTGCGCGACTTTGTATCTATTGCTTTTACTGAACTAAATGCTTAGAAGTGGCGCGGTAGTGGGATCTTCTTAACGATATGGAGTCCTGATACATTTTCAACCTCAGGGCATGTCTCCTTCTATCCTATATCTATGGTCACGACAATTTTGTCAAGTTATGTTTTATGGTGTGCCACAGGCATGACTTGCATCATGTAAATGGGGTTTTAGGAAAAATCAATGAGTCATAAGTTCAAAACTACTTGATCGAGTCGTACCGAATCTGAAGATCGACAGCCTCCCGGTATCAGGTCTGTCGAGCATGGTGCCTTCATACGCGTCCTTGAGCTTGGCCAGCCCCCACAGGTCGACGCCCTCCTGCAGGTGTTTGTGCTTCTCTCTGAAGGCGCAGTACCGGACCAGCTGGGTGGAAGAAAACATTGTTTATTTTCACAGCATCACATCACATCACAAGTTTGGGGGAAACCTATGCCGAACAGTGGGACCAGTTAAAAAAAGGCCAAGTGAGTCGGACTTATTGCGTTCGGTATTTTTGCGGTCGATACAACCATCTATGCATGCGGAAATATTCATCCCAACTACGGAACCATTCACTGTGCGTGATCCGGCACGCACTTGGCCGGTTTATCTTATTATTTAAAACCATAATCTTCTTACTTCATACTGGGGGATTTCATGACATGAAAGTGAATTACTGTTGGTTGTGACAAAAACTACGATTGGTAAGTAATAAAACGTTTAAGGATAATTGAAAGCGGACGTAGAATTTCATATATTATAGGCATTCTGTCAGAAAAACGATAAAAATATTTTACGACCACAATTTCGATCCCAGGTTATCTTCGGGTTGAAGTTTTGGCCCTTGTGGACGTTAATTATATTTAAATCTTCAAAAAAGCATATGCAACGATATCAAAACTTTTCCTTTTCGTATTTTTATAAAATCTACAGGTAATAATTAAAAAACGAGCCGTCGTGGGACGCCTGGCAGATGTGAAACATCGACACTATTTTGTATAGAGACGATGCATGAAACAAAGTAAGTATTGCATTGTTAACCCCCGACGCAAAAACGACGGGGTGTTATAAGTTTGACGTGTCTGTGTGTGTGTGTGTGTGTGTGTGTGTGTGTATGTCTGTCTGTGGCATCGTAGCTCCCGAACGGATAAACCGATTTCAATTTTGTTTTTTTTTGTTTGAAAGGTGAATTTGTCGGGATTGTTCTTAGCTATGTTTGATGAAAATCGGTCCAAGATGGCCGCCGCTACAAAATGGCGGATGACATATTTTTTCACAACTCCCTCAATATGGGTATCAAATGAAAGGGCTTGACTAGTAGAATACTATACACTATGACAAATTTCAAATCCAAGATGGCCGCCACCACAAAATGGCAAGTTACATTTTTTTTCACAACTCCCTCAATATGGGTATCAAACGAAAGGGCTTGACTAGTAGAATACTATACATTACGACAAATTTCAAATCCAAGGTGGCCACCACCACAAAATGGCGAAGTACAAAAAACCTGATTAAATACCAGATTACCTGAATCTTAAAACGCAAGAAAATAAAAGAAAAGAAATAATAAGGATTCCCTACAAAAAACATGAAATAAAAAATTAAATTAAAAATTTAAAAAACCCCCGACTACGAGAAACCCTATAAAAAGAAAAAAATAACCTTGAAATTATGACCCTACGTAAGTACGTATGAAATGTTTTGATTAAATATTGATCTGTCGGGGGACCGCTACTATTTTAAACTTTACAGAACGTTAGGCTAATAATTAGAGCGGTCCCCCGACAGGACAACATTTAATCAAAACATTTCATACGTACTTACGTAGGGTCATAATTTCAAGGTTATTTTTTTCTTTTTATAGGGTTTTTAAAAACTAAAATATACTGATAAAAATCATATTAATTGAATACCAACATTAATTTGCGAGACAGTCACAGAGTAAAAGTCTTTTTACACATATCAGGGCCGTGTCCGGGACGTGACAGGACCGTGGCACGCACAAGGCAGACACTGAAGCTCCGTCGCCGTCCCGGACACGGACGTGTGAGAACGAGTTCATATAAAATGTATACACCGATATTTTTTTGAGCCCCTGACGGAGCACGGTTCGTCCACGATCCGGACACGGCTTTGAATGTATGGACCTTTATGAGCGCATGGCGACGCTACCTGTCACCAACAGCCGGTCTGACCCGCCGCATTAGATTTTTTACACCAAAGTCTTCAACACAAATACAAGTCTTCTGTACATATTAATTTGTTGTTATTTTTTTATTTAACATTGCCACGCTGATGCCGTAAGGAAAAAAACATGTTCATTTGTCACAGTAGGTAAGTAGTTGTAGAACTTGTAGGTATATATCATTATCGTATCATACAAGAGTTGACTTTTAGCATCCATTATGTACAAACAACTAAGTACATAACATGACTAAGCAGCTTACAGAGAACCGTTAAGTATATTATACATATTCGAAGTCCCTACTTATAACTTCATACAAACTGCCATATTCATCATCTACAAGCCTTTCCCTAAGCAGGTATATTGTGGTCGGCTTTCAGACTACCCACGTGTCTGCGGAATATCAAAATTAAGTCATAACATCATAATCAGCTTAGCTGGGAGCAGTGGTGACGGCCACCACTTACCTACGAGTTGTAGGTCGTAGGTTCCAACCCAGACAGGCGCTTTCATCACCATCATCATCATTTAACATACGGCTCCCTCCCCCAAGTACCACCAGTTCGACGACTTCTGTGAAAGCACCGCAGGAAAGGCCGCAGGAATCCGTTGGATGCGGAAAGCCGCATCCAACGGATTCCTGCGGCCTTCACAAGGTAATCGGTCCACCTTGTGGGCGGCCTTCCAACGCTACGTCTCCCGGTACTCGGTCACCACTCCAGAACCTTTCGGCCCCATAGGCCGTTTGTTTCGGGAGTAACAGACAGCCACAGGTGACAGGCGTTTTACTTAGTGTTAATTATTACATCAAAACGGTAAAGAAAATCATCGTAAGTATTCGTGAGGAAACCGGCACATCCTAGAACCATACATTCGAAGACATGTGACGTCTACCAACCCGCACTGGGTCCGCGTAGTGGATTACAGCTTACTAGCTCTCATAGAGAGAGGGCCTGTGTCCCAGCAGTGGGAACATTTTAGGCTTAAAACTAAGCGACTACACGCTAAGGGCACGGACCTCGGTCTCGGGGGGTGGGTCGCAACGTACGTGCTGGTTCGGATTATTCTCACTTCCGACATCCGCCGGACGATTATAGGCTAGTAAAATAATGTGTCAAAATGTCGAATAGTAGATAATTAAAGGAAATAAACACATTATTACATTAACACATTAAGATAAGCTATAACTTATCTGCACAAGGCTAACAGTGCCATAAATTTATTAATAGATATAATTTTAAAAAAGGTCATCCGTTAATGTAAAACTTGTCTTAAATATGGAATAAACCTGTTTAAATTTTTTTAAAGAGTTAGTTTAAATTCTTGTTTTTTACCGTCTAGATCAAAACAGGTATAAAAGGTGAACGGAATCTATGGCACAGAAACATATCAATGCACAGAAATGACTTTTTTTACATTCAATCATTTAATTGAAGCCGGGTGATGGCTTCAAAAAAAGAATTGAATGTCGCTACGAATGTATTCACAATTTCCGCGCGAAGAGTAGAGTGCCTATAAGTTGAATTCTGATATTATTTTTGTTTCTTTTTTTTGTAAAAAACAGAGAGTTGGATGGCTTCTACTCCGTTCACCTTTTATACCCTGTTTTTTTTTTTAAACGGTAAAAAAAGTGATGCGGTAAGTATATGACATCTCGCAGGCTGCTCTACAGGGTTGTCGGCTGCGTAACCGGTGTTGCCTGTGGCCTCAATAAATTAAGGCCTTCAGCCAAGGCTTAAAAAACTAAATATACTTGAACCTTGCACCTAGTTGTATGTCACGTGGCAACTCAAGTTACTATCTCAGAAAAGATCGAAGCAAATGCTAAGCTAATAAATAATTATTTTTTCCTTCTAAGAAAATGACTTAATTTTGGCTAATTAAGTATGCTTGAGATTCTGAGTAAACATCGTCATGTCTTAGATCACATAACATCACGCCTGTGTAGCCCCGATGGGTGAGGCAGAGGTGTAACTATAGTCTACCCTCATTTTACCAGGTATGTTTGAGTCCCATGTCACAGGGGGCGAGCCCAGTGCCATCAACAGGCACCAAAATCCTGACTCCGAGCTGCTTCTGAGAAATTCCTGATGGAAAAACCCAATAACCGAACTCAGCGGGGTAATTGCGTATCATTCATATTTAATATCATTTAGTTTAAGCCACCAGAGCTGAAGCGGTGCTGGACGCGTACTTCCAGTTAGGTGGAGCAGGATCTTTGTCTTGTAGTAGCGGGCTAGCCTGTGAATTCTGGACTCTACGAGGATCAGTCTGAATTTGCTCTGTCCTTCTCCTTCCTGTTGCGTTCTAAGTGCTTCCTCATGGCAACAGCTTTCTTGATGAGGTAGTACAGTAGTAGTCATTTTGACAGTTCAACAACATTCATTGCGTTCACGGATATCTATGATTGCGTTATTCTGTCAAACAAGTCAGCGCCTGACGTAAATTGACGTATTTTTAGCAGCCATGTTTTTAATCACGTCTAATCTGTCTACGGATTATCTTAATTTGACAGACTAATAATTTATCTTCTGTCCTTTTCATAATGAAATAGAAAGAAAAAGATGCACTGAACTTAAATTTAGTTTAGTTTGTGAACAAGGGAATCAGGGCCAATATCTTTCAAAATGATTCAGATTGTGGTTGACAGTCTGTGATATTCAGCAGATGCGCTTGCGACCGACCAGCGCTAGACCAGCGAGGCTGTTCGATATTATGTATAATTCCCCGATGGGGAAGCAAATACATAATGATCAAGTGTATTTACTTACTTCAAGTTTACTTATGTAACTAGTCAGCAGTTACTTAAGTAATGTACAGTCGCCAAAAGAGATAAGTAACCAGGGTCGTCGGATATAGAAAGAAAGAAAGAAAAAAAAAGGAAAGAAAAAAAAGTTTATTTGGACACAGTTCGTGAAACACAAAATACAAAATTAATAAAATAAAAAATAATGTTTCAAACAACAATAGTGTGTGCCTCACGGCTGCGCCAAAATGCTCATTTCAGCATTAATGCCAGACAGATGCTGTCTGACGCTGGAAAATGTCCATCGGTTTCTTACAAAACTTCAACTACAATATGTCCCGGAATTAACGCACACCACCAGACACCCCAATTAGAATATTATGTTATAATCATAATACATACACTGAATTTTCATTATTATGTATAAAACACTGTTTTTAGGGTTCCGTAGCCAAATGGCAACGGAACCCTTATGGATTCGTCATGTCTGTCTGTCTGTCTGTCTGTCCGTCTGTCTGTCTGTCTGTCTGTCCGTCCGTATGTCACAGCCGCTTTTTTCCGAAACTATAAGAGCTATACTGTTGAAACTTGGTAAGTAGATGTATTCTGTGAACCGCATTAAGATTTTCACACAAAAATAGAAAAAAAACAATAAATTTTGGGGGTCCCCATACTTAGAACTGAAACTCAAAATTTTTTTTTTCTTCAAACCCTTACGTGTGGGGTATCTATGGATAGGTCTTCAAAAATGATATTGAGGTTTCTAATATCATTTTTTTCTAAACTGAATAGTTTGCGCGAGAGACACTTCCAAAGTGGTAAAATGTGTGTCCCCCCCCCTGTAACTTCTAAAATAAGAGAATGATAAAACTAAAAAAAATATATGATGTACATTACTATATAAACTTCCACCGAAAATTGGTTTGAACGAAATCTAGTGAGTATTTTTTTTTTAATACGTCATAAATCGTAACGTAACGGAACCCTTCATGGGCGAGTCCGATTCGCACTTGGCCGGTTTTTTTTTATAAATTAGTTGTACAGATTTTAGGAGAAAATTATAGTCACATTACAAATCTACGCATGCACACAGTCGCACTTGTATAAGGGTCTAGCGTAGTAGGTATTTCATCCATTTTGGTTTGTTTTGACTGTACAGCGGAAGTGTAACAGCAGTTTACGTAGCTTTAATTATTTTTGGGATAAAATATTACCTATATTAAAAATTACAAAAATCGATTCAGTAAACGATTCTGAACAAACTATTTTCATAATGTGCATTAATTCTGTTACACATTGTATATCACGACCCTGGTTACTTATTTTGGTGACCGTACCTAATATATTATATATTCAATGTTTCCAAGTATAAGATAAAACATTAATAATTTATTTACTTACATTGTTATGTAGGTACCTTGTCTGAACGTGAGATCCAAGATTCAATTCTGAGTGTAGGCATAGTTTAGACAGACTGTTTAGTATTGTATAAGCTGTGGATTTTCTTGTAATAAATTTCTCAGTAACAGCCCGCGGCGTAGATTAGCATTTCAACCAGTGTATAGGTAAATGGTAATTGACCTTTTACGCAGTGAATCTAACTAATATAAAACTAAACTATACATCACGAATGTACTCCCAGGAGAGGGCAGACGTGTATACATGGTGGCAGGGACATCGACGTACGACCTGGTACCATGGATTCAGTAGGTATATGATTCTGGATACCACGCGTTGAAATTTTTCGTCAGTTATTAAGAAAAACAACAACTGTTCTATACATTTTGACCGCGTAGCAGTAGATTTTGTTTTTTTTTTTTAACTAGGTCCTGTATCGTGGGTGCGTTTACAAACATTTAAACTCACATACACAAACAGCCAGACCCGGAACAACTACCTGTAGGCAATACAAATATTTGTCCCGCATGCAGCGCAACAGTCGATCGCTCAGTCAATGCGCTAACCGTGTCGTCAAAAACCAACGAAAAAATCCAATGCAGGAAGGTTCAGAACCATGTAGATACTGGATCCATGGGAACAGGTAGCGCCTCGATCTCCCCTGCCACCCTGTAGAACATCCCGATTTAACTTGGATATAATTTTTTTTATTGATTTTCAAAGGGTTGCAGATTACAAAAGTGCTTCGTGAAGTAGTCCGTCATTTGGTGCGCTCGGTGTGGATGCTGGATTTGCTTCCAAGAGATTGGTGACAGAGTTCACTAGCTCCTCCGGGGTACTTGCCTACTAAACACACTATAGCAATGACTTTCATTTTGAGTGTTTATCAGCATTAATTGCGTTATTTACGATGTTGAGCAGACAAATTTTTCAAACATATGAAAAAAAAAATGAAAAAGTGTTTATTCACATAAATAATTGAAGCAATGGATTAGCAATATCCTTCAAAATGGGTCAGATCGATAGTGTGTTACGCGAGATCGGGCAATATGGATATTCGCAAGGTCAGCGTTTAGCATAATCAGCCTATAAAGTTCCCACGGCTGGGACACATGGTTATGGGTAACAGCTGTCACTGCAGTCTTACGACCCTGCCGTACGTGCCGCATCCAAACAGAATCTAGGTAAATCGTGGATCAGCACTGGAACGCGCGGCACGATCGCGGGTTTCCTAAAACAGATCGTGCGCAAGAATTTCCGATCCATGATCGTGGATCGTGGATCGCCGATCCAAATTTGGATCATCCGATGCATAAGCATAAGCATAATTAGATTAATTAGCCCATAACGTTCCCATTGCTGGGACACAGGCCTCCTCTCTGTGAGAGGGAGTGGGCCGTAATCCACCACGCGGGCCCAGTGCGGGTTGGTAGATGTCACATGTCTTTGAATTTTTGGTTCTAGGGCATGCTGGTTTCCTCTCGATGTTTTCCTTCACCATTTTGAGAGCAGTGGTGATGAAATAAATTACACAAAGTAAAACGCCTGCATGGGTTTGAACCCAAGACCTATATCTCGTAATTCGGGGTGGATCCAGCTATTAAAATACTAGTGCTGTGACATTCTGGCTACACATGGATAATTTGAGTGTGTTACACGCTACTTTTGAGTAGCGTCGTGAACTATGGTCCTTAGATTCTAAATGTTAAGGAGATAGAAGAAGAAATGCACGCACCAATTTATGAGCTCTCGGTACAATGAAATCTCTGGCTCGCAAAAATCTCAGCATATACTCGTCATCCGTCCTCAGTGGATGACATTCACCTCTATCTGAAACATATTACATAATTTAAAAAAAAAACATCAGGGTTTTTTTGTTTACCACTTTTGGCAATTCCCCACATTCCATGCATCAAAGTCATAATGTCATTGATCTCTGTGCACAGGCCATTGACTGAAACGGTAGACAGGCAAGACAACAAAAAGAAGCATTGAAATAAATGTCCAACAAATATTGAACAAGGTTCATAAGTATCTGTCTAGAACAACAATACAATACGTCTGACCCTTGTTCTATTCAATATAGAGTTTTGTGACAGCTAACTGACAATATGTTAATAAAACCCGATGGTTTTCCTATATTTTCGTAAGGTTCTAGGTAGATAATCAAAATACAAGAAATATTTTAACGGCGGCGGCGGCGTAGTCAGTTAGCCAAAAAGACCAACCGAAAAATGACCTGCATAGCAAGAATACTATAGAAAACTCACCAAATATCATTTTCCTAAGCTCTGTAATGGCTGTCGCCCTGGTAGCTAGATTCTCCTTGCATTGTTCGTAAGCGATCTCCATCAACTCGGGGTCTTCCTTCGTGTTGAGTTCGGCTTCGAAGCCAATTTCTAAGAAGCACTCATACATTATTATATCCTAGTAGTTGCGACCTGAAACAAAAGGTTCATGCTTAATAAAGCGTCCATCAAACCATTTGAAAGCAGTATTTTAGCAAGCGTTGGCCTCGTATAAAATATGTTAAAAATGTTGAGATTGTTTAGAAAGTAACATTATACTTATCACGCAAAACTGCGATGTAAAGTTATTTCCAAAATAAATAAAAAAAAAATCAGGTTCAAACTATCGATCGAATGTTATTTTATCATCTGACATGATTGATTCATTATTACATTCAAATTCAAAATCATTTATTTGCAAATATGTGTAAACAATATGTAGATGTTTTACATTCATATCATAATATTATACAAATCTTTATCGCCAAACAAAACAAACTAAACTAAATTTAAGTTCACTGAACTTAAATTTAGTTTAGTTTGTGAACAAGGGAATCGGCGCCATTATTTTGTTATTTTAGTGTTATCTTGTAAATAAATATTCAAGTATTAAGAATTAAAAAATAAATGATAAAGATTTGTATAATATTATGATATGAATGTAAAACATCTACATATTGTTTACACATATTTGCAAATAAATGGTTTTGAATTTGAATGTAATAATGAATCAAATCAATCATTCTTTTTCACAAACTAAACTAAATTTAAGTTCGCACTGAACTTAAATTTAGTTTAGTTTGTGAACAAGGGAATCGGCGCCATTATTTTGTTATTTTAAATTAGTCAGCGCCTGGCGTAAATTGGCGTATTTTTAGTAGCCATGTTTTTAATCACGTCTAATTTGTCTATGGAGTATCTTAATTTGACAGGACTAAACTAATATTTATCTTCTGTCCTTTTCGTAATGAAATCGAAAGAAAAAGATGCACTGAAGTTAAATTTAGTTTAGTTTGTGAACAAGGGAATCGGCGCCAATATCCTAAATTAACTAAAACTACTTACAAACTAAAACATAGCGTCGAAAAATTCATCCACATCGCTGTCGACTGTTAATGTACCCAAGACACTGGCGGCATTGGCACGTTGTATGGCAATGCTTAGCCTTTGGCCAAGGTAAAAGCCAGCCCTTGGGTCATGGCAAGTGTCAACCAGTCTTTTCGAATATTCCTTAAAAAGACCATGCGCACTCGGACCCCACGGCCCGAGGGTTTCAACCCCAAACGGCTCGAAAATATAATTATTAATAAGGTTATTATATTTACGCCGCTTGAGGTTTTCTGCAGCCACAGCAGCAGCACCAGTGCAACACGCTGACCCTGGAAGATGGAATGGCGCTAGAGTATCGACACAAGTTGCATCCCACACTAAAGGCCTTTTGGCGTTGAACAAAGTGCCTATGTTCGACGACGGTAGTGCATGAAACCACAGACCCGACTCCCATTTACCCACACAACCAGCAGGCGCGCGCGCTCTGCAGTAGTAACAGACGTGTTAAGTAAATTATCCTGAACTACTCTGCAGAGCGGCTCGTCCCACCGTCTCTGGGAAAATGGATTATCGGGTAGATTTGAGTTCGGACAAGCGAGTCTCCAGGCATCCATAGCCCCGGTGAAGCAGGGCACATCAAAATTAATCAGTGTGGAGGCTAGGATTTTCCTGATTAATTTCTCAGTGCCGTGGACCGAGGATATGAAAGCCGGTAAACTAATACTAGAAATTTTGCGGACGCCGAGGCCTCCCAAACGAATGGGAAGAGTAGCTTATGCCCAAGCTCGGTCGTCCAAGGCCACATTTGAAATCGAAGTTAATGTATGCCTGATAATTTGGTCCATTTTGTCTAAAAGGTGAGTATGATTCCATAAATGGGAAGCGCGAAGAAAAATAGTTATTTCAGGGGTATTAATAAAAGTTAAAATATGAGCATACACAAAATATGAAATTTATTGCTTTAAATATTAACTTTTCGACAACTTATAAGCGAATACAAATAAAGAAACGACCGAATAAAATGCTGAAAATTCCGAAAAATTAATACAATATTTGCTGACGTTATATTTTTCCACCAGCTTATATTTCGTTTTGCCGAAATCTACAGGTCATCATTTTTATCGTAACTTACCTATTTTATATTATTTTAGAATCAATCTTACACATTTTATAACTGTGGCGCTGTGGCTGTGTAGTTTGGTTTTACATTCAAAAATATGTTTCTGCCACTCGCCGGCCGCTGCCGCGACACCGCTCGCTTCGCTCGCTCGGCTCGTGCGTTATGTGGTCACAGTTCTAACCTAACCTAACCTAGCTCTTTCGATTTAAAGAAGATATATGCGTGTTACGTTACAAATTTCACTAAACTATAACTCTTGTTTAGTATTTTTTTGGAAATTTAGTTTATTATTTGAAAGTATAGAATATTTTTCGTAGAATTATAAATTGAATAAGCTTCATGTTTGTTTGTTAAATACAAAATTTTTTGTCGGTTAATTTTGTATTAACTTTTCGGTAATTCATTTTAACACAGCTTAGTTATAATATTACAGTCAACCACAGATCGCTGGAAGTTAATTTGTTTTTCGGAAGCTTTATTATTTTCCTTAATTTAGGGCCGAAACAGCAGTAACGAATTAAGATGATGGCCGAATGCATATTAATTTGGAACAATCTTTCCGAAACGTCGTTGAAATTTTGAATATATTATACAGGGTTATTTGTAAAACACCAACAACCTCTTAAGAGGTCATAGTACTCATCATTATGAACAACTTTTACTATAGGATAGGACCAAACCTGAAATCCCTACATTTTGACGAGTTATGCGAACATAAATGTAGGGAACAGCTGATTTTTTTTTTCGCGATTTCAGTTTTGGTCCCATAGTAAAAGTTGTTCGTAAGGATGAGTACAAAGACCTCTTAAGAGGTTGTTGATGTTTTCAAGTTATTGCTAACATAAATTGATTTTTAAATTACGTCCGAAATTTTAACTAAGTATACCTGTCGATGTTATTAATCATGACAGTTAGGAGTTATAAAACTGTGTATTTAATTTTTTGTAAACGTTACTAACTACTCCTTCGTTCTTCGTTTTTTGTGTAATATTTTTTTGTTCATTTGTATCCAGTATCTCTTACCATGGAAATTAAATAAACCTCCTATATTTAAGAATTTTACAGCTACAAAAAGTATTTGATTATTCATCTCTGTCAGGACTACATAAATTAATGTTTTTTCACATCTAATGTGAAAAAACATTAATTTATGTATATTATCATTAATTTCGACCACTCTGAAAACTGATTTAATTTCAATGGCTTGGCTTATTTTATTTATGTATTGCTTTTTGTTTCTATTTGCTGTCCTCGGGACGTGGACATTTTTTTTACATCATTCTCACATATAATTATAAATTCAACATTAATAGTGAAACTAATATTTATGTAACAATATAATTTCAAAGAGTGTCCATGGAGTTTCTTAACCGTGCCCCTTCTACAATTCTACATGGTACCTACTACTCTTTGGAACGAGCTACTAGCTTCATAATATTTCTGACTGACCGACTCCTTGACCATTCAAAAGTGTCTGTAATTGGAAAAAAAAAATTGAAATATAAAATGCTTTGAGTTTGACTTCAACTTAAAAATGTTGACAGACTGGTTTAATGAGGTAGGTACTTATACCATGTTGTGTAATAATACGCTTTATATTAGTCACAATTTGTTGATAACGATAAACAAAATAAGTAATGATAAAAGGGAGACACCTAGAGACGCGCTACCGTGGCCAACTTGGAAATCCCTAAGTAGACTACGACCCAAATCGGCCGTAGCAACGAGAATCTCCACAGATGGGGGTTTGTGGACGACTCAGACCTCAAGTGTGCTATCGCCAAAAATTCCGCAAAATTCCGTGCACATGATGACCACAGCTGCGTCCGTAAAACAAAAGAGGATCCTTTTTAGGTCGAAAAACAGGAATAGTCCTTACGGTGGTCAGATATAGATTTTGGCGATAGCACATTGTATAATATGCGGCGTCAATGGCCCACATTCTATCTTGCGCCGCATGGCCTGTCACCTGGGGGTCTACTCCGAAGTAGTATCGGCCGAATGTTCGGCCGTTTCCTGCTACGAAGTTACTATTTGGTTCGGTCGGTTGCGATCCTACACTCCTACACTCTTTCGAATATTGACTATGGTCCCGACCCAACTGAGGCGATCCGAACGTTTTTTCGCATTTTTCAATAATATTCGGTTCGGCCATGTGTCGGTCCGATCCGAACATTCGCACTTTGCACTTCGGAGTAGGCCTCCTGGGCACTTGAGAATCTTAAAACTGCGTCAGTGAACGGAGTTCGCGAGGCTAAATATAGGCTAAAGATAATAAGTGAAACCTGGTTAAATGAGACATCAAGGGACCTTCAAATTTGTCTCACTTATAGAGGTATTCCACTTACCCAGTGTCTCAGATATCCAGGTATAAATAAATATATGTCTCATTTACAGAGCGTTCCATTAATAGAGGTCAGAAAACAGGTTATTTCAGTTATAGATGTGCGATTATTAAATAAAATAACGTATTATGTAAACATGATACGTGAGTTTTAATCTTCATTGGGAATTTATCTTTATTCTGAATTATTCTACAAAGAGTAGATTTTGGCACATTCAATTCGACACAGACTTCATCGTGTGTCTTCCCACTTTAATAAATGGATATTAACTTCAGTTTTTCACGCAGGTACTGATAACGATTTAAGCCTTCGTTTCGGCATTTTTCAAATAAACATTCGTATGATAGTAAAGCAAAACTTAGGCTGCTTTATGTGCTATGCTACATTGCTATGGATGCGTTTGTTATCCACCAATCATGGTCCACATAGCATAGCACTGGTGGAAACGGATTCAACTAAGCTACGTTTTTTATACGGAAGGATGCGTGCTATGGATGGGAGCTATAGATACGCGAGTGGTGTAGCTATGTGCAGAGCAGAGTACTCCCGTGCTTTTCCTACTATCGATGCATCGCATTGCTCGAATTGAGCATCTTCCTCGCACAACTACCTCGCGGCGGCGTATCTTCATAGCACATCTTACTCGCTCCGCTACACAGCTTAGCATTAGTGGAAACGGTCGCAAAGTTTCGTAGCTTAGCTTTCACATGCTCGCAGCATAGCTACATGGCACATCTCTGGTGGAAAAGCAGCCTAAAACTTGAGGTCATTGAGGCTCAAAATGAGTTAAGTGCGGAATTTGCGGGTAGAATAAGAATAAACAAACAAAACGATGTTATTTCAGTAACAGAGGTTAATTAATGCATATAAAATTCACTCGCTGTCTCAGTTATAGAGGTAACTATGACGATAAAATCAAAAGAACAATTCCCAGATATAGAGGTTTGCTTCGTCTCACTAACAGAGGTAATTCATTGGGACCTCAGCATGACGTCCAGTTATGGAGGTTTCTCACTTATCCAGGTCCCACTTAACCAAGTTTCACATTTTAAATTTCACAACACTCATTTGCCATAGATACGCTAAGAAGGAGGGCTCATGGCTAAATAACAACAGCCTCGATTGAAAGTTAAGCTACGTTTGCCGCGGTCGTTTCGTGGATGGATGATTCATAATAAATAAATAATCGTTACATATCGAGACCCCTCCGTGGCTCGGAAACCACGTTAAAGTTGGTCCGGGCTGTCTTTCGTCAGATCTTTGACAGTGGTCACGGGTCGTCTGTAGTCCAAAAGTCTGGCAACCAGTCTGTCTTACCAAGGGGTAATGTGTCAAAAGTTATTTATTTCATAAATAGTAATAATATTCCATACCTACATTATGATGTGGGTTACCCCGTAACTAGGTTGTAGAAGTCAAAAAGGCAGTCGCTCCATGTAAAATACTGGTATTCAGCTGCATCTGGTTAGACTGGCAGCCGACCTCAACATAGTTAGGAAAAGGCTAGGCAGATTGATTTTTGACACTAAAGGCTGTTTTATCAATCATCTGATAACTTTATTCGAGGAATTATTTTATAATTTGGACAGTTATTTCATACAAAACTGTCAAACGTCAATTTTATTCCTCGAATAAAAGTTATTTGGCCTTGGAAAAATGGGCCTCACCCTACATTTACTTCGTGATCTCACTAAGAATTTTTTTAAATTCAAAAATATATTTTTAGCCTCAGGAAATTAAGACGCTGACGGCCATCGTTCATTGCAATACTGTTTCTAATAATAACGACCCACCCATGAAATAAGATTTATTGCTTCTGGTTTGACAATTGTGTTCCTATAATTCTCAAACCGAAGTACATACCTAATAAATCTTATTTCAAAAATATTATTTTTATCGCTTTGGAAAGTAAAGCATGAATAATTACATCAAATAGTTACAATAAAATAAAATTGATGTCTATTTCTTTTTTACCAAAAATATTATATGCAACGGTTACTGCATAGTGCATAGGTGTTTTGTAATGTGTACCTACGTATTACGGAATAAGATGTATTAAGTAATATTAATAATTATGTAAATGTAGGTAACGTATGTGAACAGGGTGATTCCGAAACTTTGGTAAATACTGGGTGAATAGACCAATGTGATAAAGCATGCGTTGATTTTGTGAGAAAACTAAACATCGTTTTTTATACAAAAACCCGAACATCCGCCCCGATTTTGCAAAAAATCCAAACTATATGTATGTACTGGCGTTTGCTATTTAGTTTCCAGACATGTAAACAAATATATGTTTTTGGGAAAACAAAGTAAAAAAACTCCAGTTTATGCTACGTACAACTTTAAAATATGTTTTAGTACTAGTAATTCTGTAATCAACTTAATAAACACTGCAATAAAGTTGATATTCATGTAAATGGAACTAACATCAATGAATAAGGGGTAGATTAATTTAATCCTACCAGTGATTATAACTACAGCCCCACGTCGAGACATTGCGTTCCTGACACCGGTCAGTGCGACAACTCTAGTAGCTCATAAAGATCAAATTCGCAAAACACGTAATCGATTGTATGAAACTGACAGGTGTCAAGAACGCATTCGTCGGGCGCACTGTAACTACCATTTTAGTTTTGTTGCTAAGTGTAGTACCTACCACAATATTACGTCACAGTCAGTATACTATAGTAGTCTTTGATACTATAGTAGTCTTTGGTTACAGTACAGTTGTAACAAGTACTTAGTGATTGTCATGCAATATGTGATGCTCGGATACTCTGCTAAATTGTACGTTGGCATCTGCCTGGTTAAGGTCTCTCCACACAGCGGGCGAGGCGGGGCGGGACGGGACGACGACGCGGCGCTGAGCAGTTGTAATGTAGGTACTAGATAGATATTACGGTCGACGCCACACAGAGCCGCCCCGCTCGACGCGATGATAAGGCTTCTGCCTCGAATCTTGCGGGCAGCGGAGCGGCGGCGGCGGCGGCGCGGGAGCGGGGCGGGCAACGCAGACCCGTTCTCGAAACTAGCGGGCAGATTGCGCGGCACTATAGCGGCATTCTTCCCATAACTGGTTAATTACTCTTCTATTTTTATGGTTCACATCTTTGCTGTTCCATATCGGTGTCCTCTCAAAAATTTGCTCTAGCACGTCCGAGGACATTTCGACACGTCACAAAAATAAATTGCACGACACTGTTATGCAGACGCGCGGGCAGTCACCGCTTGACTGGAGTGCACCGCTCGTTGCCTGCCCCCGCGCCGCTGCTGCGCCGCTGTTTTCGAGGGCCGGTCCATTTGATTTTACGCATTATACGGCATTTACACATTCGTGTTCGTTATTCGCCTCGCCATTCGCCTCGCGATTCGCACGAATGTGTAAATTCGGCATTAGATCCTGCCGCTCCCGCGCCGTCGCCGCCGCCGCCGCGCCGCCCCGCTGCCCGCAAGATTCGAGGCAAAGGCCTAACCGTCGCGCCCCGCCGCCGCCGCGCTGAGCGGGAATAGAAGTCAGAAGCGGCGGGGCGGGGCGTGGTGGCACGCGAGCGCGTTTTTTATTTATTTCATGCACCCATTTCCGTTTACGTTGTTTTTTCTTATCTAGCGCATCTATGAGCAATAGCGTTTCCATGTCTGAATCGCTCAACATCTTTTTTGATGGAAGAAAGGCGCGGCGGGACGGGACGTGATCGCGCCCGCAGTGTGAACACTGCCGCCGCGCCAGCGCCGCGTCGAGGTCCCGTCCCGCCCCGCCCCGCCCGCTGTGTGCAGAGACCTTAAGAGACACACCTTGCAGAAGTCATTATGATAGTGTATGTTCGTATCATTTAACTTATAATAACGTAACATCACGCCTGTATCCCCCGAAGGGTTAGGCAGAAGTGTATCCAAAGTACACACACATTCGCCAGTCCCATGTATGTGTGCATATGTCGCAGGTCGCAGCCAACTGGTTTAATTAACCGTTTATTTAACCGCCTAGCCGTTTAACTAAACGTCGGCCGTTCACCTAACGGCCTGAATGATATTCAATAAATTTAAGTTTAGGTTGGAACTGTTACCAATCACGTGCGAGCCGAATTGGTCGCAGTAACTAAGCCAGGACTCCCCGACCAAATGGGTTAGGTTAGAACTGTGATCAACCGCGTGCGAGCCGAGAGAGCGAAGCGAGGCGAGCACTACTTCCAAAGGCCAGGTGGTTGACTAAACAGCTAATTTAACCAGTAGGCTGCAACACATACATACATATACACTCTGGGCTGCTACTAACAAAAATCCTGATGGAAAAACACAATAAACCTTTGCCCGACCTAGGAATCGAATCCAGGACCTCAGGCTCAGCAGTAGCGCTGGCGACCTCTAGACCAACGAGGCATTTTAACGTATAAGGGCCGAGTTCACGGACTGTCATTTAACCAATGTTTGAGTAATCGGCCGATTAATTCCTAAACATCGTTTTTGCAGCCGATTAAGTATTCACTGCTCACCACGAATATTTTAACCGTGATTATTAAATCGGGCAATCACCATTCGCTCAGAGTGAATGAACGAATGCTATAAGTGTACTCATTTGCGAAGTCACGTCGTTATATTTAGTCAACACGAGTTTTGGTGACATCTATAATTAGTAGCATAAAATAACATAATCAGCCTGTGAAGTTCCCACTGCTAGGACGAAGGCATCTTCTCTGTGAGAGGGAGTAGGCCATAATCCACAGAACAGATAAAACCTCTTTTATCTGTTCTGTGCCATAATCTACCACGCGAGCGTAGTGTCAGTGTCACTGTGCCTATGTCTTTGATTTTTTTGGTTCGAGGACATGCCAGCTGGCACACAATGTTTTCCATCACCATTTTAAGGGCAGTGGTGATGATATAAATTAGAAAACGTTGAAGTGCCTGTCTAGGTGTAAACCTACGACCTACAACAACGCGAACATCTGGGCCTATGATTAGTTGTTTAAGTGGTCAACCGTTTATTTTACCAATCTTAATTAGACCAGGGCTAGATTAGAGTCAGCAGTAATTCTAGTTAAAGTAATTATCTCGTGCAAAGCCCAGTTAATTGGTCCAGAACGGGCCGCAGTGGTACAACATTGTTATCTAATGTATGTAATTACTTGCCTAACGTAGGCATGCTCTGGATTAGTGGACGTGGGCCAAGGTAGGTTTAATTGTATTTTATTATAATGATTCGATACTGCACATTGTTGTACAGTATTTTTATTTCACGAAGCCACACGCGCTTTACTTGTGGTTACCAAGTGTACAAACACGCTGTGAATGTGTAAGTGTAGTCTAAGCGCAAGAGCTCTCGGTTCCGTGCGAGAAAATGGCGACGTCGGAAGTGCGTGTGTGTGTTCGTGTGTTTGTACACAGACAGCATGTTTGTACACTTGGTTATCACATGTGAAGCGCGCGTCGCTTTTCGAGATAAAAATAGGTACATACTATAACTAAGTAGGTACATTCAGAAAGCGTTAACATAAAAGTTTATTAAGACTGCTGTTTTATTAAATTATGATTAAGAATAAAATCGAAGCTGACGTCATCATCTGCCCGCCTTTTCCCAACTATGTCGAGGTCGGCTTCCAGTCGAACCGGATGCAGCTGAATACCAGTTACAAGGAGCGACTACTTATCTGACCTTCACAACCCAGTTACTGGAAAAAGCGGTATCCCATGGAAATACTGTTTGTCAGACTTTCGGTCTTCTGACAACCCGTAACCACTGTTAAAGATCTACAAAAGACTGCCTGGACTAACGGTTTAACGAGGCATGGATAGAGCTCGATATGTAATGGATGGTTACCCATCCACGGACCGACGTCGGCAAGTGTAGCTTAACCTTCGTGAGCGACCCACGCAGCTGTTACGAGTATTATCGAAGCAGACATAAAATTAAAAAAACACAAACTCATAAACTTTCACATACTCGTAAAAGTATAATGCATCGAATATTTGTGTCAATTTGATGACGTAAGTAGCAGTAAAAGTTGCACCAGCAGCACCAGCTTTAATATGCAGGTTCAACGTCACTATAGAAACATAAATAAGGTATACTGAATCTATGACGACTAGTTAAGTATTGCCCACGGTTTCACCCGGGTGGAGGTCGGAAACAATCCCACGAGAACGTACTAACTCTATACTACCAAGATAAACTAAAAAGTGTAAAATATAAATAAAAATGAATCACCGAAATGTATGTACGCGCATAACTTCCGATCGACTGCGCCAAATGCATAATTCTTTTTTTTTGTGTTTGTTATTGTCAGGACAAGGTTTGTTTGTATAAAAGAAAATTAAAAGAAAAAAAGATATTGTTATTAAAATCTTATTTTTTTAAATATCAATATGAAAAGTTAGTGAGTGAATGTGACAGAATGACGTTCAGTTGTTCAGCCAGCAGTTGACAACTTCAAACAATAGGTCACATGATACGTCGTATCATAATGTTAATCAAATAGAATTACCGCTTCTTTTGCAATACAATAAAGCAGGGGAACCGGGGAACTTTGTAGGACAAAGTCACTACTTTTCACTTATGCAGTCCTGGTAGCAAGTCTGGGAACTAGAGTTCCCATTCATTTTCACATGATCTTTCCATACCAGAGAATCGCTTCATCGCTTCTTCTACGTCGTTTTGGAAATCCAGTAAAACATTTTCGAAATCCATATTTACACACCACTCGATATTGTGAACAAAATAACCTCGAAGAATAATGATCCTATTGAATCGCTGATTCAAATTAAATCCGACATCTTGCCTCTTAGCATCTTCCTAACAGTGCTCCGGTGGTGTTGAATTTTGACAGCTACTAATCAATTGCTTAGCAACCTCTTAGCGCTAAATAGCGTTTAAGAATAAGAATTTTGCTAACGCAATAAAATTGTATAAATATAGAAAAAAATTAATAGATACATAATTAATTATAAGTCAGTTGAAATGGGGATTAACCATTGCAGTTAAAGTACAGTGTATAAATACTGAATGAATAGTATTCGAAACGTGCCAAATTGAATAAAAATATTTAAGACATAATCCTACCTAATAAACAAAAAAGTAAGTCTCTTTGTTTGCAAGCTTTTCCCGCCTAATCCACTGAACCGATCATCATGAAATTTTGCATAATTATACGTTGTCAGGGGTATAGAAAAGGACATAAATATGGTAACATTTCACCCAGAAAAAAAATACTGTTCCCGCGGAAAATAACAATAACAATTATTGCTTTAGGAGGCAAGATGGCGCCACGTGTCTTTCGAATCGTGATTGAAATATGACCAGACTTTCTGGGCACCGGTACAACGTTCTATGGGATATATTTATCCCAGACAAAATACAAAAAGTACTAGGCTTGCATGAATTCACGATAGTATTCCAATCATTAGTATTATGCTTTTGGATTTGGATGAAATTTTGAAACACAGATAGTTTATTACAACCTTGATTAACACACATAGGATACTTTTTAGTAAAAAATAAATTAAAAATATCAAAAACCTGACTGCGTTTGTAAAAAGGGCTTACTAGTTGATTCGCACGAATTTACTCGCCCGAAACGGGCGCATCATCACTTTTAAATAATATAACTTTTCTATAGGCGACTCGCACGAATTGGCATAGGGATTTTGAATTTTATGCAATTAAGTATAGAAACAAGTTAAATAAAAGCTTGTAAAAAGGACAATAGCGCACAGAAGTGAGAGTGAACCTAAGAGTTAAATATACTTATATCATAAAACGTATACTTTTTTCTTAACTTCTACTTTTAACCTAAAACTAACCCCCTCCTTTGCGTCGCGCAGTCGGGTAAAAATATCCCATGTCCTAACCCCGGTCGTGGTCTATCCGTTTGCTAAATTTAATCCAAATCCGTTTAGCTATTTAAGCGTGAATAGGTAACAGACAGACTTAGAGTTCATTTTGAATTTATAACATTAGATATGGATAAAATAAATCAGTATTCATTCTTTAATTATAACTGGGAAAAAAATGCAAATAAATATTCAACAAATTATTACTTAAGGTTCTCATTTACATTTAAAATATTCCTCGCAAGATTATCGTCTGAAGGTTTTCATGTTCGGGTTGATCTTAGAAACGGCCGATCAAAAACGATACGTTCTTGAACATAAGGTCGGCAACAATTTATAACTTGTATTTTCTTTAATGTCAAGGGATACTACAAGCTACAGGGTGGTTACACATTGCTTGCAGAACTTTCTGGAGTGGCGACTGCGTATCGAAAGACGTAGCGTTGGAAGGCTTCCCAAAAGATGAATCGATGACCTGATAAAGGCCGCAGGAATTCACTGGATGCGAGAAGCAGAAACCCAGTCTGTGACGATACTCGGGGGAGGCCTATGTCCAGCAGTGAACGTCTCGGGTGAATAATTATCATAGGTATGTAAAACGAACCTAAAATCTGTACTGAATTTCATTATAACCCGCTGATTAATAATGTAATGTGAATTTGATCAATCACAATTTGTGATGTGATCTAAACTAAAAATTATGAAAACATTTGCAAAAAAAATCGAATTGCTTTTAATTACCTTACAGAAGGAGAGAAAAGTACTGTATTTTTCTCAGGGATAAAAGTGTCTTCGTCTGGATGAGCTTGAATCCCTGGCTGCACTTAGGATTCTAGTCTTAACACCCTTGGTGAATAATCTACTATTCTAGTATGTATTACCTTGAGACACCAGACACATATCACAGCGTAATTACGAGTATATGATGACTCTGTGATTTTCATGCATTAGATCTTGTCAGCTGTGTTGGAATAAAAAAACTTGTGAGGTGTCAAGGGACACCCGGATGGAACGAAGTTCCTTTCGATTAATTAGTGAAGGAATTGTAATATTTTTTTTTTTTAAGTTATAATAATATTTTTTTTTTATTAACCAATAAAAAAAACAGACAAAAAAAACTGGCTTGCTTTCTATAAGAGAGAGAGAGACAGACAGAGAAACACGCGCACGCGCGCACGGTTTACAACTATAGCAAAAATTTTCCGTCTAGCCCCCTTTCGCAACGCGCGATAAGGAACTTCGTTCCAAAAAGATACAACTGACATTCAATTTAATCGAATACTTGATTAATTTAATCCCTACTAAATCCATTATGTTCTTTGAATATTCATAACAGAAGGCCAATTCTCGTAATTTAAAACGATCAAAATCTAGTCGCAGTCTCATCTCGGCGACAAACAAATGTCAAAAACTTGTCAAAATGTAGGGAAATTAGACGTATTTTTGACAGATTGAGACTGAGATCAGACTGTGAACGTTCTTAAATTTACCAGAATTGCCCCTCTGATCATGTCTGATATTGAAATCGAGTGTAACTGAGTGTAAAAAATAAACAAACAGCTGAAAACTCATTGTTGCATTATTGTTGATGTAAGAATGTTTTCTTACGAAAATTATTAATATGGGCGAATTTCACCAATGATAATTCATTGGTGAAATTCGCAATGATTCTAGGGTTTCATGAAAATCAGACATTCTAACATAAATTTTCTGAAAGACGTATGTCACATCTCATTCCCAGTTGGATTGGCCGTTGTTTATTTCAGTCAACCAATCGCACCACACAAAACAACATTTGACTTATTATTAGTTAAATGTGTTGATGAACCCTTTAGGGCCGATTCACACCGGAACGGCAGCAGCCGGCGGCGTCGACGCGCGACGCCAGAATGCACCACACCATATTATTATGATGTTCGTGTCGCCCGCAGAGGGCGACCGCGGGCAAACGCGCGGCGACGCGAGACCTTTTCAAGCGATACGGGTCTTTTAATTATGTAGATAAAGTTTAAAATTATTTCACACTGACAGTGCTCGCCGTGCTGCTGCCGGCCGCTGCCGCTCCGGTGTCCATCGGCCCTTACAATCAGGGTAACTTATAAGTAATTTGTTATCAGTAGTTCAAAGTTCTCTGATAACGACAAGCGCGGTACAACAACACTATCAGCTGGACACAAGTACCTAGGTATTTATCGGACTAGGTATTTGCTTTTGCAAGTATGTCAACACACTCATTGTTAAGGCATGCACAGACATGCACGAGGCCGGCTCTGCATACATGTATGACATTAACCCTGCAGTCTTGTGTAACGTCTAGTTAACACTCTTACGTGTCATGAATGCATGGTTCAATTAACATTACGTGAGTTTGAACTGCTGCAAGCATACGCGTTTATTATAATTAGGCTCCTGGGGGATGCTGCTGACCTAGTCTCAGACAACGAGAAAATAAATATTTTAGTTTTACCCTAACCATTTCTAGGTAAGGTAGGTAAGACCACAAAAACTAAAATATTTATTTAACTAGCTTCAGCCCGCGACTGCGTCCGGTAGAAATATTTCGTACCCTCGACCCACCTCGTCGTATCCTATCGCATACCCGCGCTATTATTTTGTTTTCGCTTAGCGTCCTTTCTGATCTTTTTTCTTGGCTCCTAATAGTCCTAGCGTGATGTTAAATAGCCTTCCTCAAAAATTGGGCTATCAAATGCAAAAAGATTTTTTGAAATCAGAATGGTAGTTCCAAAGATTAGCGCGTTCAAACAAACAAACTCTTCAGCTTTATTATTATTAGTACTTCTTCCTAGATAACGAAAAAATGAACGAGTTTCTGTACCTCGATATTATTTAATTAACAATTTCATGTTCAAGGTCTCTCAAAAAACAAGTAACACAAGTATGCTAAACTCATGCGTAGATATGCGTCATTATTATGTATGAGTTATACACACACGTGTGGCTCACACATAAAGAGTAACTTTTAATTTTAGAATTCGTCACCTACAAAAAAAAAAACAAAGGTTTGGTTGGTATAAATTATTGAAATAAATATATGAAGGCTAACATGTTTTAGCTAAATTACTATGATAGTGTTAAAAACAAGTCGAACAAAATAGACAACATTATCATAACAAATGCGAAAATTGAGAACATGATTTCGTTCACATTACGGATTTCTCTTGTATTTTATTATTTTAAATCTATACTAATAATATATATTTCTATGGTAATAATAAATCTGAAGGGTTTGTTTGAACGTGCTAATCTCTGGAACTACCAATCAGCTATGTTCTTAGACTCCAAAAAGAAGTAAACAATTTTGAATATTTGCAAAATATTAATGTCAAATAAGTTTATCTTTAAATTAAGTTTCTTTACAGGAATTCAATTTTTTATTTTTTACTTTTTAGTGCAGGAACGTTTTTGTTTGTCTTTTTTTGAAGGCGGTTTTTTTTTTGTAAAAAGTTTTTTTTATTTCTAGCCGTTTAGTGTTTATATATCGTATAGCGATTTTTTTTTAAACATTGTAAGCAAAATGCCTGTAATATTTCAGAAGTTGTTTTGTGGACACATTGATGATAACATCAAAACTAGATTTTCAATGGCACCTTGTATTCAGAGTGCATCTCATGACAGTTCTAAGCCCAAATACTGCTAGGATACATTGTTTTATTTTGAAGTTCTCATGCCAACCTTCCACCTTCCAGCTCCATCATCAGATCAGTTCGATAGTAACTTATAGCCAAAGTGCATTTCATGACAATTCTAATAAGCCCAAACACGGCTAGAATACGTTGATTAATTACGGAGTTCCGGTACCTGTCTTCCGGCTCCATCATGATCATCAGATCAGTTCAATGATAACATTTTCAATATAACTATTCAGGATTGTATGTTTATTTGTATTGTCATAGTTGCTTAACTATCTTGATTGTGATATCTATGCGAGTGACAAGTTCCGTTAGCCATATCTGATCTTCTTCACCAGTTCCACTTCATCAAATGTTACTTTTTGACTGTAAACGCTTGATTCCTCGATGAAAATATTAAAATTACTATATAGTTGCCTATAATATTTGAGGAGTTCCCTCCATTCCTCATGGATCCCATCATCAGAACTGGATTTTGAAAAAAATGGGACCAATCTGGAAGCATATCCTTTAAAGTTAAAAAAAAAATTTTGCAAATCGATCCATAAACAACGGAGTTCTGAGGTAACAAACATAAAAAAAAAAACAACCGAATTGAGAACCTCCTCCTTTTTTTGAAGTCGGTTAAAAATAAAGTAGTTTTCGTTTCTGTCTGTGTGACCGCGTTGATCTTAAACTACGCAACGGATTATGATGCGGTTTTTACCATCATTTACAGTATTTATTCCAGAGAGTTTATGTACACATTGATATTAATCAAGTTAACACAATAAAGTAACCTCCATGTTTTTTCAAACAGTAGTGTTCGAAGCAGGACCGGTCGCTCGTAAATTAAATAACGGTAACTAACAAACAAAGAAACCAAACCAGGTATTTAACAAAACGTTTAAATGGTCGTAAACGTTACTTTGTGGTGTTGTATATTTGACATTTTTCCAGACTAATTAGTTTATCGCCCATTTGAACTAGATTTACTACTTGAGAACTTAAAATACTTCGTTGTTAATTGATCCCCCGTGCAATTTACATAATGTAGTGTATTATTAACTCCTATGCGTTCTAGATTCCTAGTACGAAACAAAGCTATATATTCCCGTTGTCCTCACCAGTAGAGCCACGGGCGGCGGCGACGTGACGGGAATACACGTTTGTTTTGCACTAGGGGTACTAGGAATCTAGAAAGAGAAGAAAGTAATTTGCGGCGCTGCAGGTGGGGACAGCGGGAATTAACGTTTGTTTTGCACTGGAGATACTAGGGTCCCAGAAAGAGAAGAAAGTAATTGGAAAACAAAGGATATTTATAATATTTTTTTTTTTTTTTTTGTTAGTGATCCTAAGATAATAAATAAATAAATAAGTCCTGATTCCATGATCTTGAAAATATCGTAGAAAACACGAACAGAAAAATATAAATAAGTAAATAGAACAGAAAAGTATCCCTTTATGATTATATTTAACACTTTCAGCTGGTTCTGTTCTGCAGTTTTGCGTCTTATAACAACAATCGTGAATCTATATTTGTTAAGTATATAAAATATATAAAAAAAAGAGATACATATCTAATTAGAACAAAATAGTACCCACCTAAATAAAAATATTATAGCTAAGTATCACTACTAATTCTAGTAATTAGTCACTTCACTTCACACTTCACCGCATATTTTCCACAATCCTTTTTTCACGACACTATTTGTCCTGCTACACGACAGGACACGACACGACTTTACGACTAATAAAACGTATGTAACAGACTTATCAGTCGGCGTCCGACATCATCAGTAAATCGTTTGGTCTTGATTCTCGCTCAAGGATCGCAAGGTTACTGCGTGCGCGCCGATATCAGACGTGTTTTTGTTCTGAACTGACGACGATTCATGTGTTTGTGACGTCAAAGTTGCATCTGTAGGGATTTTCTGTTGTGGTTTTTTTGTAATTTATTTATTGTTTTAATAGTAGCTATTGTTGTCTTCATTGATGATTTATTAACGTAATTGATTAGGTAGGAATGTGGCATTTGTCTCGATTTTAAAAATGGTTTTTCGCCAATGAAACTGAACGCGATTAGCACATCTAAATTGCGTTCAAAAGCTGTCAGTGTCATCATTGTTGTGGAATATAAAAGTACAGCCAGCAGGTCAGGCTACCTGAAACGGCTAATTTTCCCAATCAACCTTGAACCTTAATGCTTTAGAAATAACGTTGAAAATCTATTAAAGAAATTTGACAGATTGTAGTTGCTGGAAGTGCTGGCATCTGTATATACATAGGATATACGGAAACACTTTTATACGTCATAATATAAAAATAAAATAAGCTTGATGAGGGCGTTTCCTATCTAACTACTTACTCTGAGAAGAAAGGCCAAAACAAACTCAGAGGTCACAGTCTCATGTGAAGTCGAAGATCATTTAGATTGGTTTCTGAAATGGTCTTTTGAGGAAAGTACCACACAGATTTGAGAGGACCAGTCAGTGCAAGCATTTGTCGGTAATCATGTAGCTCAACGCTCGCTAGCTAGTTGATCTCGTTCAGTTACATTGGTGAAATTCGCCCTAATTCAATGCCACTAAATTGGTAAACATATGTATGTATACACCGTGTTCCGGACGATATACTTACATAAACTTCGACCAGCCTCAGCAGCTTCGACATTCATAGCGATCGCTTTACGACCGAATTCGGTCGCAAAGTCCCGAATTGACAGGTGAAATGTATGGAGTGACAGGACTTTGCGACCGAATTCGGTCGTAAAGCGATCGCTATGAATGTCGAGACTGCTGGGGCAGATGCTCAGACCATGGAAAGAAGCATTTTTCATTATGGACACATTAATGAATTCTTATTATTTGTTAATATTCATACAAATTAAATTGACGTAAATCACCTAATAAGCAGGCCCCTTTGTCACTTTATTCGAAGCATTTGATAGATTTATCATTTTAATTGCACTAAGCGGCAACATAGGCCAAATTAACACCCTTTCTTACTGCATAGCTCAATTAAATTTCTTACAAATATCTTTGTGAAGCCTTTTTAAGTACAGACGCCAGAAAGTCAAGCTACCCGAAAGTGTCAAATTTTCCTAATGAACTTTGAACCTTAATGCGTTAGCAATAAAGTTGAAAATCTATTAAATAAATTTGACAGATTGTAGTAGCTTGATGTGCTGGCGTCTGTACTACTTCCTTTGTTAGACTTGATTTGTAAAAGCTATAGAAGCGTTTGACAAAGTTTACGGATAGCGTGAAGGACACGGCGGTGTATATTCTCGTATACATATATTGATAATTATAGTAAAACTACGTACCTACCTGTATTTTACACAGATTACACAATTCACTTTTTCTTACTTACATAAAAGGAATATGGAACAATGTAATTTAATTTAAACTGTATACGACTATTAACATTCACAGTTATCAACGAAATGACGAAACTTCGGTTAACATCTTTAATTATTCTTGACTTGATTTCATTTGCAATATGGTGCACATAACTGCTTTTATTGGCAATAAATAAATAAAATTGCAAACGATTGACATTTTAATAATAATTATAGTGTCATTAATGTCAATTTTGAGCAAGTTTAAAGGTTTGAGTGATCTGATTGATCGCCAGAATTTGATTCTTGATTGAGAAAGCAATTGGTTGATGGCAAAAGCAATTAAATGTGTTTGCAGTAATGAAGTTGCTCCCACACAGCAGTTATATAACGTTATTTATGTTATAAAACATTGTGTACCACGATACCATTTTAAAACAGTGTGTAACATTTTGCTACAAAATCACTGGTTCAACTCTTTGTATTACATCGCGTCATATAACATCTTTGTTACAATTCGTAAAAAGTTAGACCACAAATTTTATGCAACATTCTCTAACGTTATATAACTGCTGTGCTGCACCTTTAAAAATACATTTCATAACATAATATCACGCCAGTATTCACCAAAGGGGTAGGAACAGACCTATGTAGAAAAAATCTAATAGAGCGCGAGACTTTGCTGATCAGGTCAGATGCTACTGATAAATTCCTCATAGACACATCCAGTAACACTGTCTGATCCATTTTACAAACTACAGTACGGTCGACGAGACAATGCGTTCTTGTTGACACGGTGTCAGAAACGCCTTCTCTCGACGGCCTGTAGAAATACAAAGGATAAAGCGAAATATTTGTCAATAAATGCCCAAATTGACACATTTTCACGACTGTGCTGTTAAATAAACCTGAAAATGTCTGAAAGAAACGTGCAATATTGTCGGTTTGTCGTCTGTTAGCTGTCGCCTGTTGGTTTGATTAAATAGGCTACTGCGGGGTACTTGCGTAACAAACTAATAGAAGAATAGCTTTCGTTTTGACAATTCAGAAACATTCATTGCGTTAAAATATGCTGTTGAGCGGACCAATTTTACGAACATGTGAAGCAATGGATTAGCTGTATCCTTCAAAATTATTCAGATTGTGGTTGATAGTGTGTTACGCAATTAGGATGACTCCGTATCAAAGTAGCGACAAACAAATATGCGACAAATGTTAGGGCGACAGTACGCTATGTCGACCATCAGTGGTGCGACAGCACATTAGCTCGATGTACGCTAGTGCGACTGATTGTTTTCACGACAAATGATGGGACGACGAAACTTTTGATCGACGAACGATAGTGCGACACAACTTTCGTTCGACAAACTAAAGAGCTACAAATGTCGAAAATAAAAAATATAAATACAAAAAATCTAACGTTGTCATGTTGCACCAAAAGTTGCACCAGTAGCTTTTCTCCATAGGAAACGACCAATTGGAACCGTGCACCTAGCTTCTAACGTTTCTTAAGTGCCCCTGTTGCTGTACGTGAAATAAAATATTTTGATTTTGAAAACAAAACTGTTAGAGCCAACAAGAACGTATAAAACCTCTTTTTATATTTTATTTTTATTATTTTTAATTTAAAATATTTTACATCTTCTTTTATTTTTTCTTGTATAAGTGACATTTCATGTAATATGTAGAAAAACTAAATCATTATTTATTTTGTTTGCTTATGTGTAACAAAACCAACCACTATGGATTTAGATGATTATTGTGTGTTTCAAATTTCTCAAAACGGGAAGAAGCAGTTGTTTCATAATGGATATTTATATTCTCTTAATAGAAACAGGGGTGATTTGTTTTACTGGTGTTGTGTAGAGAAAAAAAAAATACATTGCGGCGCGCGTGCAGTTACGAGCAAGGTAGGCGAAAATCATGTATTAAAGAAGCTAAATGGAATTGAGCACGTTCACGAACCTCACGAAGAATGCACAAAAGTTCTGAGTATGAGAACAACTCTGAAAAGTAAAGCTGTTGAGACCTTAGAAATTCCTGCTCAATTAATACAGAAGCATACACAGACTATACCTACCAAACTTGCACCGTATATGCCATCGAAGGATGCTATGCGAATGATGATACACAGAGAGAGGACTCGTAATATGCCTAAAGTACCACAAGATTTGGAGAAGTGGGAAATACCCGAAAACTATCAGATAATAGATGAAGAGCAATTTTTAATTGGACGTTACCACTGTAATGGTGAGACTGTTTTGGTTTTTTCAACTAAACAGAACATAACTCTTTTACACGCGTCTTCAATGTGGTTAATGGATGGTACTTTCAAGTGCTGTCCAAACAATTTTTGTCAGATTTATTCTATACACGGTGTTGTGGGTCCACCAAAAACATGTCAAGTCTTACCGTTAGCTTATGGACTATTAAGTCATAAAACAGAAAATATATACTACATATATTTGGAAATTATAAACAGATACGCCTATAATAAACTAAAACTGACCTTGAACCCACGATTAGTAATGACTGACTTTGAAAAATCAGCCATTAATGCGGTCAAAAGAGTGTACCCAGAGAGTAAACAAAAATGCTGTTTTTTTCATCTAACGCAGACTATTTGGAGACATGTGCAATCTGCTGGGTTAGCCACAAAGTATAGAAACAGCTTTGATTTTGCACATCAAATACATCATTTGTCTGCATTACCTTTTTTGCCACCCCAGGAAATCCCAGCGGCGTTTGAATTCATTAAAGAAGAAATTCTCCCAAATGAGGCTGAAGAAATTATTAAGTGGTTCTCCAAATACTATGTGGGGGCGTTTCAAAATTTACCGCCAAAACCAAACGAGAATGATCCTTTGAAATTGACAGTTACTAACGTGCCGCCTGTATTTCAACCCAGCATTTGGTCCATCGTCGAATGTTTAGATGAGGGTTTGCCAATTACCCAAAACTCTGTTGAAAGCTGGCATAACAGGTGGAATTGTTTATTAAGTCGCAAAAAAAATAATATTTACAAAACCATCGAAGAACTGCGAAAAGAGCAAAAAAACACACAATGTTTAGTCGAAAGGATCAAAGCCCAAATAATTAAGAAAAAATCGAAAAATAGATTTTACACAAAACTGCAACAGCATTTGGCCCAAAAGGATAATTTGAATTTAAAAGATTTTTTGTCAGGACTCGCTTACATATGTCATATTAAGAAATAGTGATGAGATTAAAGTGTTTTCATCAGTAATGTGTCTATTATTGCATAATGACATAAAATACAGTATTATTAAAAATAAATAACCTATTTTCCAATTTACAATTTTTAATTTTCTTGTAGGTTTTTTTTTTCTTTTTATAAAACGTTGTCCCACACTAGGAATTACTCCTGTATCGTGGGTGCGTTTACAAACATTTAAACTCACATACACAAACAGCCAGACCCGGATCAACTACCTGTAGGCAATACAAATATTTGTTCCGTGCGGGAATCGAATCCGCGACACGAACCGCAGCAGTCGATCGCTCAGCCACTACGCCAACCGTATCGTCAAGTTTTTATATTTTTTTATTTTCGACGTTTGTAGCTCTTTAGTTTGTCGAACGAAAGTTGTGTCGCGCTATCGTTCGTCGATCAAAAGTTTCGTCGTCCCATCATTTGTCGTGAAAACAATCAGTCGCACTAGCGTACATCGAGCTAATGTGCTGTCGCACCACTGATGGTCGACATAGCGTACTGTCGCCCTAACATTTGTCGCATATTTGTTTGTCGCTACTTTGATACGGAGTCAATTAGGATGCTGGTCGTATCCTCCTAGTTATTACTATGAAGAAAGAAAGGCTGTGTTTTTTGTTTTGTTTGTTTGAAGTTGAATTCTCTCTTCGCGTTTCACAACACAACCTACAGTTAAGGGACGTCCTTTACGTCACCTATAACCAGGTGACATTCTTGTGACATTGACATTGAGATTGACATTCTTCTTTTTCTTGTGACATTCTTTTATACATAACGAAAGAAGGCTATCCATCGAATTTCTTCCTTAAAGGTTTTTTTTTTATTTCGCCTACACTGTCCCATTTAATTAACAAGTTAAATAATATAAATTAACTAAACGAACGACTGCCATAGACACCTCAAAAATTCGATCACTCAGAGTTGTGCAATGCTTTTTTATACCGCTGCACCGGCCGGTCTCGAGGTCGGCGGCGCTTGCGGCACCTTGACTTGACTCGCGCGACTTAAACCTGGGCCCCAAGTCTGCTAATTTCAATAACATGTCCCACTATTACGATTCAATCGAGAGTCAATTATAATTCAATTATCACTGTGACAAAATGCGTATTCTGCTAAAACTTAAATGTGGTGTCAATTGAATTGTAATAGAATCGTAATTGGATTGCAATGGTGTCAGTTGAATATTTCGCGGTGTTGCCTATTAAAATCTACCACGACACTGAATGAATGAATGAGTTATAATTTATTTTAAATAAAGGTTTTTTTTTTTCATTTCTGTGATTGAAATACGAGTCATAATAAATATATTGTCTATAATGAAATGCCTTCTCGATAGAATAAGACCAAATGTTGTAAAAAACACTTATAATACGGGGACTGTGTTGCCAAAGTAAAAAAATTGTTGCTGTCACGTAAATGTCACTTTCAATTCAACCAACTTGTCAAAATATCAAGTGACTGTTGATTGTTTTAAATTTTTCTGTATTTGCAAAATGACAAATTAAATAAGTAAGTACTTAAAATCTTTGTTAAATTTAATTCAAATTCGTTGACTGCAATTATTTAATATTTCAATTTGATATTACAAAAATTGTATTTACTTAAAATAGAATAGTTACCTATTCAATACTTAGACAATTTATGTCTAAGCACCACCTCATCGTAGCTCGGGATTTGCGACGTTGCCGAGCCAATTCTAATATCGTTGTCGTCGAAGGCGATCATTAGAATTGGCTAAAGCCAAAATTCGCCAACGTAAACTTGATGATGGCCTCATTATTATTTTAAATTAAAACAATTATACAACAATTCAAACGCTACGCGTGACGATCTATCGTTGTTGAATTGTACTTCAATGGTAAGATTGTCATTGAGAGACGTATCACATAAATGTCAAATAAAGAGCGGACTACCAATAATTGTAAGATCGAGACACAACTGTGACACGATTGAAGAGCAGAATAGCAAATTGTTCAATGGCGATTGAGTGGCCGTTCGATGATATGTCAATGGAACACCATTGGTTTTAAATAAGTAGTAGAATACCAAATGTGCCAAACTATTCAATCGAGATGCAATTGAGATTCAATTGAAGCATTTGTAAATTAGCAGACTTGGGGCCCTGATCTCGGGTATGACCCGCAGGTGCTCATGTTGTCTTAGTATTTACTTAACAGTTAGCAGTTGTAAGGTTTACTAAGACGTCACATATACGAGTAATCATAGTTTTTTCTTCTTGTCTCACAACTTCACAAAAAAAATACTTCAGAAAAAAATTCCAGCAGACCTGCGAAAGGATAAATGAAAAAGAAATGTAAACAATAGTTGTCTTTTTCATTGCTGGAATTTCTTTTTCATTTATCCTTTTAGAAGTTACGGCCGTAACTTCTAAAATAAGAGAATGATAAAAATTTAAAAAACCCCCGACTACGAAAAATCCTATAAAAAGAAAAAAATAACCTTGAAATTATGACCCTACGTAAGTACGTATGAAATTTTTTGATTAAATGTTGTCCTGTCGGGGGACCGCTCTAATTATTAGCCTAACGTTCTGTTACAGTTTAAAATAGTAGCGGTCCCCCGACAGGACATTATTTAATCAAAAAATTTCATACGTACTTACGTAGGGTCATAATTTCAAGGTTATTTTTTTCTTTTTATAGGATTTTTCGTAGTCGGGGGTTTTTTAAATTTTTAATTTAATTTTTTATTTCATGCTTTTTGTAGGGACTCCTTATTATTTCTTTTCTTTTATTTTCTTGCGTTTTAAGATTCAGGTAATCTGGTATTTAATCAGGTTTTTTGTAATTCGCCATTTTGTGGTGGTGGCCACCTTGGATTTGAAATTTGTCATAGTGTATATAGTATTCTACTAGTCAAGCCCTTTCATTTGATACCCATATTGAGGGAGTTGTGAAAAAAAAATGTAATTTGCCATTTTGTGGTGGCGGCCATCTTGGATTTGAAATTTGTCATAGTGTATAGTATTCTACTAGTCAAGCCCTTTCAGTTGATACCCATATTGAGGGAGTTGTGAATAAAAAAATGTAATTTGCCATTTTGTGGTGGCGGCCATCTTGGATTTGAAATTTGTCATAGTGTATAGTATTCTACTAGTCAAGCCCTTTCATTTGATACCCATATTGAGGGAGTTGTGAATAAAAAAATGTAATTCGCCATTTTGTGGTGGCGGCCATCTTGGATTTGAAATTTATCATAGTGTATAGTATTCTACTAGTCAAGCCCTTTCATTTGATACCCATATTGAGGGAGTTGTGAAAAAATATGTAATCCGCCATTTTGTAGCGGCGGCCATCTTGGACCGATTTTCATCAAACATAGCTAAGAACACTCCCGACAAATTCACCTTTCAAACAAAAAAAACAAAATTAAAATCGGTTGATCCGTTCGGGAGCTACGATGCCACAGACAGACATACACACACACACACACACACACACACACACACACACACACACACACACACACAGACACGTCAAACTTATAACACCCCGTCGTTTTTGCGTCGGGGGTTAAAAATGGGGGAGGTGGGGACACATTTTACCACTTTGGAAGTGTCTCTCGCGCAAACTATTCAGTTTAGAAAAAAATGATATTGGAAACCTCAATCTCATTTTTGCAGACCTATCCATAGATACCCCATACGTATGGGATTAATGAAAAAAATTTTTGAGTTTCAGTTCTAAGTATGGGAACTCCCATTTATTGTATTTTTTTCTCTTTTTGTGTGAAAATCTTAATGCGGTTCACAGAATAAGTACATCTACTTACAAATTTTCAACAGTATAGTTCTTATATTTTCGGAAAAAAGTGGCTGTGACATACGGACGGACAGACAGACAGACAGACATGACGAATCCATAAGGGATCCGTTTTTTGCCATTTGGCTACGGAACCCTAAAAAGCAGTGCAGTTCAACTTCTGCCCTGCTATAACAGCTGGTGGTAAGCCGCCTGCACGCGTAGCATGACCACCATAGAAACGAGTTTTGTCACCGGAAGAATAGACAAAATGACATAGATGGAAATCTGTTATTTTGTCTATTTTTGAATTTTTAATAATTGTTGCCCCACACTAGGAATTTCTTCTGTATCGTGGGTGCGTTTACATACATTTAAACTCACATACACAAACAGCCAGACCCGGAACAACTACCATGCAAATATTAATTTGTTCCGTGCGGGAATCGAAACGCGACACGCAGCGCAGCCCACTGCTGACTGCGTCAACCGTGCCGACAAATCTACTTTTATATCTGTCATTTTGTCAAACGTGCTACTAGTCCAAAGTATTGATATTTTAAGGTTTCATCATCATAATCATCCACAGCCCGACTTCGCCCACTGCTGGGCATAAACCTCTCTGTTCTTGTGCCAATCCCCACTGCCTGTGCCAGCCTCATCGAGGTTTTGCCCGCGATGGCAACAATGTCGTCTGCCCACCTCGCCGCCCGACGACCGACATGTCGTCTTCCAGTCCTAATTAAAGTTTTGGTTGGACCTAACTACACACATCAAAAAAGTCTAAGCAACACGCATCATCTACAGATACTGCATGTTTTACTAACTGATCCTTTATTTTTTACAAAGTTATTAACAACTACTAGATGGATTTTGTCGCTTTAGTCATTAATGTATCAAAAAATGCTTAGTTAAAAAAAATATAAATATACTAGCTGCGCCCCGCGGTTTCATCAACATAAGTTTCGATACCGTGGGAATATCGGAATAAAATGTATCCTATATGTTAATTATCCTGGTTATAAACCATCTGTGTGCCAAATTTCATCCGAATCCGTTTAGTAGTTTTTGCGTGAAAGAGTAAGAAATATCCATCCATCCATCCATACAAACTTTTACGTTTATAATATTATAGTAGGTTTACATCATCATGTTGCTTATACTTTTTTGATGTGTGTGAAACCAAGCAGGATCTTACAAATCACAAAATATAATAATTCAGAGCTATAAAAATAATCATATACCTACATGAAATTCTCGTGTCACAATGTTAGTTACCACACTCCTCCGAAACGGCTTAACCGATTTTATGAAATTATAATGCATATTCAGTAGGTCTGAGAATCGGCTACTATCTATTTTTCATACCCCTAAGTGATAAGGGTTGTCCATCCCTAACATTTTATTTTTTAGACAAAATTTTCATTTAATATTTTTTTATAATGTGACATCAAAAAATAGAACAAAAAAGGTATAAACGTGAAACCCTATTATAAAAAGAAAAAAATAATCATGAAATTATGACCATACGTAAGTACGTATGTAATTTTTTGATTAAATGTTGTCCCGTCGGGGGACCGCTCTAATTTTTAGCCTAACGTTCTGTTAAAGTTTAAAATAGTAGCGGTCCCCCGACCTGACAACATTTAATCAAAAAATTTCGTACGTACTTACGTAGGGCCATAATTTCAAGGTTAATTTTTTACCCAGTGGGGTAATTGCGTAACACACACAGTAGCAATGTCTTTCATTTTGACAGTTCAACAACATACATTGCGTTATTTGCGTGGTTGAGCAGACACATTTTTCGAACATGTGACGCAATAGATTAGCAATATCCTTCAAAATGATTTAGATTCATACTATGTTACGCAATTCCGGTGCAGCAGGCCCTCATGCAGTAGTGCACTAGACCACAACGAGTCAGCCACACACACATAGTTAGAGGAATAGAATACAAATCTTTATCTATTTCTTCTTATCTCTTTGTATTGTGATGCAAGTATCTCGTCATCTTTTCTGAGACAGTATAACAATGGCACAGTAAGAAAATTGTAAGTTGGTTTGCAACAATTTACTTATCACATTTTTATAACGTGCATTTTATAGACAGGCTTCCGCCACGCGATTGCAATTTTCCTCAACTACTTAGGTACTACTCACAGCTGAGAGTAGAAATGTCTCGCCAGGATGGATCGCAGCTGCCATTTCTCCACTGACCAATACAGATTTACCAAAACTCAATCACTCAGCAATCAGAAATGAGAAGAACCGCAGGAGAACCAAGGTAACCGAAGAATTGCCAAACTTAAGTGGCAGTGGGCAGAGCACATTGCTCGCAGAAAAGACGGCCGATGGGGCCGAAAGGTTCTGGAGTAGCGACCGCGTACCGGTAGACGTAGCGTTGGAAGGCATCCCACAAGGTGGACCGACGACCTTGTTAAAGCCGCAGGAACCCGTTGGATGCGAGAAGTACAGAACCAGTCGAAATGGAGGTGCTTGGGGGAGGCCTATGTCCAGCACTGGACGTCTTTCGGCTGAAATGATGATGATGATGATGAATCACTCAGCAGGCACTCGTAGACTGGTATTTTGTTGAACTAGGCTTACTTATTTGGCACAGCCTTGAGATAGCCGCGGCCTTGATCGAGGTCAAGAGCATCGGAGGTCGTATGTTTGTTTTATTGCTGAATGAAAGCAAAAACATACGATGTATATATTTTTGTTTTAGATTAATTATTCGTCTTGTTTTTGCGTTTATTGTGTTCTTATGACATGTGACATATTATCTTTCTTTTATTTTTCAATCATTTTTGCTAACGCATGTGCGTTATATTTTTTGTGGTCTGTTATTCAGTAAATATCTTTACACATTTTTTACTAAATGTCTGTAGTCACAAGACCTTAATTTTTCAGATAGTTTCCGAGATCTGGCTGATGGTCTGTGAGGACTGAGGGACCGCACTTTAAGGGCTGTAGTTTTTAATATATTTGTTTATAAAGTTCCAGATTTGTTCTACAATTGTTATAAGTCTACTAATAAATCGTACGATTTTTATTTTGCGAAACACCAGTGTGGTCCTTCAAGTACACACGCACATACTAAAAGCTAGCTGTTTGGAGGACCATTTCCATTTGTTATATCTAGGTCCAGGCCGATCTTTAACATGATGATCTTTAATCGTATCCGTAAAGTAGCAGCTTATAAGAAAATCTTACGCAGTGGTAAAAAAATCGACCATATGATCGTCGCCTGTCGCTTCTTACTAGCTGAATTCCTAGTCGTCCACGTAAACAGAACAAGGTTTTGCACTCAAATGTTAAATCCATAAGTATAAAAAATATACGACAAAGAAAAGCCCATTCTTTTCCATAAAAAATATGCTAAATGTGTGATCATTTATTTACGTCGTGTCAGCCATTTGTAACTCTTAACCTTACGTCCACGGTCCATTCATGGGATATACATTGTGAAATCTAACGTAAGAGGATAAACGGTGACAATATTCCCTGATTTATACCATAAAATAAATGAACATCAACCAATTCTAATTCGGTGTTTGTGCTCTGAAGACACTCGTACCTATTCTGCTACGGTCGAAGGATACCTAATTGACTTTCTTCAACGGGGTAATTGCGTAACACACTCTGATTATGATTTTCATTCAAAATCTTTCGGATTGTGATGAAGAGTGTGTTACGTAATTGGGGTGTTTAGTGCCATCCTATGAACGGTACCCTAATTGCGTAACACACGATCAACAAGAATCGGTTTCATTTTGACAGTTCACCAAAATTCATTGCGTTATTTCGTGTTGAGCAGACAAATTTTTCGAATTTATGAAGCAATGGATTAGCAATTTGCTTCAAAATGATTCTGATTCCGATTGATCGTGTGTTACGCAATTAGGGTGCCGTTCCCATTAGTTACTTATATCCTTAATAGCTGCGCCCCGCGGTTTCACCAGCATAAGTTTCGATCCCATAAGAATATCAGGATAAAAAATATCATATGACTTAATGATGGTTATAAACTATCTGTGTGCCATCCGTTCAGTAGTTTTTGCGTGAAAGAGTAACAAACATCCATCTCTCCATCAAACATTAACAACTTCAGTTTATTATAAACCTTAATGCTTAAACATAAAGTTTAATTACCATTGCAAAATATATTTAAACTGTCGCTTGAAAATGAAATCATTCTGTTTTTAAATTTTCAGTCATTTATTCTTAAATGAAACTTAAAGTCTAAGTATATGGAACAGCCAGATGGGTATAAAGTAAAAGGAAAAGAAAATTATGTTTTTAAATTAAACAAAGCAATATATGGACTCAAGCAAGCATCGAAGGCCTGGTATGACAAGATCAATAAAGCTCTAACAGATCTTCAGTTCAGAAAATCACTCAGTGAGCCATGTGTTTACATAAAGTCAGATAACAATAGAGACCTCATCATATTGGCTCTCTATGTCGATGACATTTTAATATTCAGTAAAGAAACACCTGAAAAGAGAAAGCTGAAAGAGGAACTAATGAAGATGTTTGAAATGAAAGATCTTGGCCGCGCTACACATATATTGGGAATGCGTTTGAGACAAGAAGACAATAAAATTATTCTTGATCAAAGAAATTACATTCAAAAAGTTTTGGAAAACTTTAAGATGGCTAAGTGTAAGCCAGCAAGTACGCCATTGGAAAATGGCATGAAATTTGCAAAAGGAGATAAAAGTGATCCTAATTCAAGATATAGGAGTCTTGTAGGATGCATTATGTACATAGCAGTATGTACAAGGCCAGACATCGCTTTCGCAGCAAGTTCATTAAGTCAGTTCAATAACTGCTACTCTGAAGAACACTGGAAGGCTGCGAAACGAATTTTGCGATATTTAAAAAATACTATAGATTATAGTATAGTGTATGAAAGATCTACATTCTCTGTCCAAGGCTATGTTGACGCAGATTGGGCATCAAATCAATTAGATCGCCGTTCTTATACAGGCTATGTATTTCAAATAGCTATATCATGGGAAAGTCGAAAGCAAAGAACTGTGGCTCTTTCAAGCACGGAAGCGGAGTACATGGCTTTGTGTGAAGGTCCAAAAGAAGCGAAATTTCTTAGAAGTTTTTTATATGAATGTTTAGGAAAATACTTTGCTGTAACACTATATAATGATAGTCAGTCTGCTCAAAAACTGTGTAATAGTCACATACATCACAGTAGAAGTAAACACATAGATATAAGGCATCATTTTGTACGACAGGTCGTTAAAGATAAAATTGTAAAGATAGAATACCTGTCCACAGAACATATGCCTGCAGATGTACTAACTAAATCTTTGGGTAAAGAAAAGCATTTCAATTGTGTTTCCAATATAGGATTGAAAACTGTTTAGTTTAAGAGTAGGTGTTAAGTATAAACCAAACAGTTTATATTATCGTTTTATGTTGTATCAATCAGCCACTAGGTGGCGTCTCTCCTGTGATTTACTCTTTGATTATTCTATACTAAAATGGCTGCGTGCTTTTCTTTTCTTGTTTCGGTATATTAAACAAACTGCTCTTTATTCAATCCTGGTTTAATTTACTCATAATCTATCAATAAGGTTAAAAACATACTAATTTGAAATAAGACCACAAAAGTATTTGTGGTCTTATTTTTCGGCCGTTTTTGAAGCGCTTAATGGGAATCTAGACTATTATTGATCGAAGGCTATTCCAGCTATCTTTACTACTGGATTGTTGGCTTATTGTAATTGTATAAGTATGTAAATAACAGTTAAATAACAATTTATACTATTATATTACTAAAGCCTCGACTTCTGACATCCAAGTAACCTTAGTATTTATTTATTTCAAGGTATAGTGGCAAAACATTAGCATAGAATTTTAGCTAGTAAGTATTATGTCTGGCCTTGTTGTGTGCAACTAGATGAGTAAAAGGTTGTAATCCGGATCGTAACACAGACATAGAAAAAATTGATGTCATGCATGCACTTCCTATTTGACGACACGGTTGGCGCAGTGGGTAAGCCATCGACTGCTGCGCTGCGTGTCGCGGGTTCGATTCCCGCACGGAACAAATATTTGTATTGCCTACAGGTAGTTGTTCCGGGTCTGGCTGTTTGTGTATGTGAGTTTAAGTATTTGTAAACGCACCCACGATACAGGAGAAATTCCTAGTGCGGCACAACGATTTTAATAAAAGAAAAGAAAGAAATTCCAGCTCGTCAGCAGAGGATATCCTGCTTCGTGTATTTTTATCATGTTTTGGAATTTTAGATTGCGAAGTAAATTAATCAATAGTCATTTAATTTAGTAGCATAATCATCCTTTGATGTTCGCACTGCTAGGATGCAGGCGTTTTCTACAGGAGAGGGGGGAGTGGGCCATAATCCATCCCGCGGATCCAGTGCGGGTTGGAGGATATCACATGTCTTCGAATTTTTAGTTCGAGGACATGTCGGTTTGCACACGATGTTTTCCTTCACCGTTTTGAGAGCAGTGGTGATGAAATAGTTTACACAAAGTGAACTCGTAGGTCGCGGCATTTTCTACCGACCAATACTGATTGGTATTTATGTAAATATTGTAAATGGTTAGTTGTATTTTATAAGTATTTCCATGAATATATTATGAAATAATAATAATTTAACAAAAAAGAAAAGAAATTAAACTTGAATTTAACACATCAATACTGTTTACATTTCAGCCATTTTGGTTGATTATAATAATATAATAATATAATAATAATATCCCTGGACTGGTTTCGTGCTGAAAAGTTACTAGGCACTTAGTAAGGGAAAGTTGATCGTCAAGTAACCTAAGTAAAGCTCTTCCGAGCATGGATTATAAAACAGATGGCAGTGTGACTCCCATCCCATCTGGGCACTCGTTACCGTGGCCATCTTGGAAAACTTTAAATAGAGTTCGTGCCCAAGTAGGCCGCAGCAAGGTCAAACTGTACCAGTGGAGGTTCAGGACGGCGCAGGTCTGAGCGGCTTCTCTCCACAGACAATGGCTCACCGCCCATCTTGCACTGCTTGCTATGACCTGCGTACGCGAGGACCTAATGGCTGCGTCAGCGAACGGTTTTCGTGTTGCTGAATTTTGGGCCAAATACATTTTAAATTAAAAAAAAACCGGTCAAGTGCGTGTCAGGCCACGCGCAGTGTAGGGTTCCGTAGTTTTTATAACAGCCAAGTGCGGGTCGTATTCGCTGACTGATAGTTTCGTACCATGCTCTAACTAAAAGCCAAACATGACCACCTACCTAATTTGACTTCCTATAGAAATTCTCACCTGATCCGACAATTTTGCACGAAAAGTTTTAATTTTTTTAAAATATTTTTTTAAAACTTGTCATAGCCGGTGTAGCAACTGTTTTTTTTTATAAAACTTATTTAGGAATGAAACAATAGCGCGATACAACTGACGCTTAGCGCCACCTATCGACATTTCTATGGAGTTGTTCGAAATTTTCGAGTCTAATACAATTGGTCGACTATTACTCGTAAACTTGTAAAGCCTACTTAAGTGTGATAGTTTTCCTTTAAACTTCGTTATACCTATATAGGTACTACTGCCGTGACATTTGAATTTCTAACTACAACCGTTGAGCTGGTAGAGGGGGGGGGAACACTTGACTCTAACGAAAGTTGGTACAGACGCCAGCAGGTCAAGCTACCCGAAACTGTCAAATTTTCCCAATCAACATTGAACCTTAATGCTTTAGCGATAAAGTGGAAAATCTATTAAAGAAATTTGACAGATTTTAGTAGCTTGATGTGCTGGCGTCTGTACTTTAAAGCTTGATAAGTCACGAACGGTTTACATAATCAAAAAACGGTCTGCCCAAACCCGTAATATTTTTGAAAGACCTATCCAACGATATCCCACACTATAGGAAGGACGAAAAAAGAAAATTATCATCCCCACTTTAGATTTAGGGGAGGTACCCTAAATAATATTTTTTTTCAAAATTTTCTTTTACCTCTTTTTCGGCGTCTTTAACGTGTATACTCATGCTAAATTAAAACTTTCTAGTACCAATAGTTTTTGAGCTAAACCGCGGACAGACAGACAGACAACATGGCGAAACTATAAGGGTTCCTTGTTGACTACGAAACCCGAAAAATATGTTATTCTTACCATCGACACGTTAAAACAATAAGTGTGACTGCTGCAGCCCATATTCCACACCAGCAACTATAAGTAACTCGGTTGCAGAGGCTCCTCGCAAAATCAGAGCCGAGGACTTCGAATGGGATACTGATTTCACACCATACATACTTTCTGCGCTGATCTCGTTTTGTCCAGGATTTAATACATTTTTATCTGCGTTCAAAGATTTTGAAACAAAAAATTACAGTCAGGATATGAGCAATTTCCAAAAAAACTTTTTTTGTTGCCAATCGGTTCAGTTTCTTATATGGACAAAAAAAAATCATCAGCCCAACCGAGGTTTGAGTAGAAAAGTCAGAAATCGCAAAAATACTTTTCGCATACATTTCTTAAGAGACTCGCAACTTACCTTTTTATGATTCGAGCAGATTGTTTCCTAGTAGTCAACCCAAGCCTGGTATATTTCCTCTCATATTATACCCAAATAATACCGGTTTACATATTGAACTCAACTTTATAAAGGTCGCTCTGCGGTTCCAATAACAACTTCTAATGGGTAAAAACTTCCCAATACCTACATTTAATTAATTGCTTCGGTTCGATCATCTGGGTCTACCCAGTTTCGCCACAGTTTTGGAAGAAGAATGTGCGTCAATTATTCCTAGCAGTAAGTAATTAAGTAGAAATCACGTTTCATCATCAGCCTCGCTTTTTTCCCAACTATGTCGGGGTCGGCTTCTAGTCTAACCGGATGCTACTAAAATACGGTTTGAGATATTTTTATTTCACTGAAAAAGAATACAATTATTCACTCCTATAAGGAAAAACATAAAAATTAAGATAGGCAACGGTTTCGCTGGGTTATAAACTAACATTAAGTTATATAAAAATAGAAAATAAATAAAAACTTTTTTGAAAAAAAAAAAAAACAACCGACCGTCGGTGTCGTTGGGTTCGCATTTTCGTTGTTTGCCACCGAATTCCGAAGTTAAAGTTATTTTTCACTTTGTAGTGTCGTTTTTGGAAGTTGGTTGTTTTTTTTTTCAAAAAAGTTTTTATTTTTCACTTACAAGTTGTAATTTTTACCAGTAATTTTGGTTCTCACTCACTGGGTAACAAAAACCTCCGGCGACGCGCGTTTTAATACAAATCAGGAACTATTTCCTTTCTAACCTCTTTTATCTGTTCTGTGGGTGGTCAGACTATCGGCCTTCTGACTACCTGTAACGATAGGGTATCCGAAGCACAGGGGGTCTCGATTAATCGATATGTAATGGAAGGTCCCATCCACGGACCAACCTCGGCAAGCGTTACTTAACTTTGAAGATCGACTCGTGCGGCTGTTATAATTTGGCCACGAACTTCTAAGAAATCACGTTTATAGTAGGTATCGTATTTCTTTCTTAAAACAAAAATGGTAGGCTAAAGTTTTCCTTATTTGATTAGTCACGTGCGTCGGATTGTGATCCTGTTTCTGAGCGCCATCACGCGTCGCCTTGACCTTTCCAGACCTGCGACACTTAATTGGAAACAAAGACGAAGACCTGTGATTTTACGTTGTACTCTGGTTTACCTTAAGGGTCCGTGCACGAAATTGATTGATTTTGATCAATTTTGTTCATTGTTTGTGAGAACGGGAAAAAGAAAATAAATAAACCTAGATAAAGAGCTCGACTTTTCAAATCACAAATTGATTTGAAAAGTCGAGTTCTTTTTTTGCATGTGGCTGAAACAGATTTTTCAAATTAATTAAGTATTCGCGGAAAATAACTAACAGTCGCAACAAGTTTTCCGAAAAATGACGCGCGATTGACTTTTGATCATCTTTTTCCAAGAAATTACTTTTGATTTTGATTTTTTCCTTTACTTGTGCTACATGACATTGCTTCTTACCAAATTTTATGATCCTAGGTCAACGGGAAGTACCCTATAGGTTTTGATTCCCTTGCGAGTGTCAAAATATGCGGTATAAACGGAACATAAACAACCGTATCTTTTGATTGCGTTGACTTTGAAGTTTGATTTTTTCACTACTTCAAGGGAATGCAGCACTGAGTGTTTGATATAAATTTCAACTCGATAACTCCACGCGTTGCTGAGAAAAAGGGTCTTGACAGACAGACAACGAAGTGATCTTATAAGGGTTCCGTTTTTCCTATTGAGGTACGGAACCCCAAAAATATAGTTTGTTGCTTAAAAGAATTGTAGGTAATGTGTTTACTGTATTATAATTAACGATTAAAAATCCTTGTGGGCAACAAACAATAATATTTTAATGTGTTTAATTTTAAAGTCTCGTCTCGATTCACCCCTGCATCCATATACACTTCGTATCACAAAGGCCGCGAATATTAGACAAGTTTCAACTATAAACAAGACGTTTTTTTATGCAACGCTAGAAATAGTGCTGTCATTAGTTTTTGTTGAAGTGAATAAAATTTCCATAGGAGCCAGTTTTGCCAGCGCCCCGACTACAATCTACAAATAAGTAAAATAGCTGGTTATTTTTTTTAGCATGACGATGACGGCAAGATTTGCAGAAGGTAGAATTAGATGCAAGTGTACTGGGCCCCAAGTCTGCTAATTTACAAATGCTTCAATTGAATCTCAATTGCATCTCGATTGAATAGTTTGGCACTTTTGGTATTCTACTACTTATTTAAGACCAATGGTGTTCCAATGACATATCATCGAACTGCCACTCAATCGCCATTGAACAATTTGCTATTCTGCTCTTCAATCGTGTCACAGTTGTGTCTCGATCTTACAATTATTGGTAGTCCGCTCGTTATCTGACATTTATGTGAATCGTCTCTCAGTGACAATCTTACCATTGAAGTACAATTCAACAACGATAGATCGTCACGCGTAGCGTTTCAATTGTTGTATAATTGTTTTAATTTAAAATAAGAATGAGGACATCACCAAGTTTACGTTGGCGTATTTTGGCTTTAGCCAATTCTAATGATCGCCTTCGACGACATCGATATTAGAATTGGCTCGGCAACGTCGCAAATCCCGAGCTACAATGAGGTGGTGCTTAGATATAAATTGTCTAAGTATTGAATAGGTAACTATTCTATTTTAAGTAAATACAATTTTTGAAATATAAAATTGAAATATTAAATAATTGCAGTCAACGAATTTGAATTAACTTTAACAAAGATTTTAAGTACTTACTTATTTAATTTGTCATTTTGTATGAACTCGTTTTTAACTTTTTACAAGTATAGTACTTGTAAAAAGTTTTTAAAAGATAAAAACGAGTAAGTATAAAAGAAAAATTTAAAACACAATCAACAGTCACTTTATATTTGACAAGTTGGTTGAATTGAAAGTGACATTTCCGTGACAGCAACAATTTTTTACTTTAGCAGCACAGTCCCCGTATTATAAGTAGTGTTTTTTACAACATTTGGTCTTATGCTATCGAGAAGGCATTTCATTATACTTAGACAATATATTTATTATGAGTCGTAATTCAATCACAGAAATGAAAAAAAAAAACCTTTATTTAAAATAAATTATAACTCATTCATTCATTCAGTGTCGTGGTAGATTTTAATAGGCAACACCGCGAAATATTGAACTGACACCATTGCAATCCAATTACGATTCTATTACAATTCAATTGACACCACATTTAAGTTTTAGCAGAATACGCATTTTGTCACAATGATAATTGAATTATAATTGACTCGCGATTGAATCGTAATAGTGGGACATGTCATTGAAATTAGCAGACTTGGGGCCCTGGGTAAGTTTTTGTAATCAAAGAAGTATAATCATCGATCAACATGTACTATCATAATAATATTATATGTAGGTACCTATAATAATGTTATGTGTGTTTTTGAATTTTAAGTTTTATTTGTTTTTTTTTTCTAATTAAGTATTATATTTTTTTTTAATTATTTATTTATTTATTTATTTATTAGGCTTTTCAACAATGAGTACACTGTTACTTTATAATTTGTACATTGCATACTTAAGTCTAAGCTTAAGTTTATTATGTTCTGAATTTTGTAATAAGTAGGTAGTAATTGTAGGAACTGCTTTCAAACTGATTATGATTTTCCGCAGTTTTATGAGTACGTGCCTATGTACCTAAGTATCAAAAACAATTTGTATTTATTTTTCTCTTTAGTGTCTGCTTATACTTATTTAATTGCAATTTTAAACTTTTATTACATAATATTTTGACTGTAACAGTTTTGTAAATTAACATGTTCTCCTATATAAGAGAGCCGGCTGTGCTGTAACTGTAACTCACGACCCTCCTATCTCAGACACCTTTCTCTATTTAAGATCGTGCATTCTATTATTCAGTGCCTGTAATATGATCTTGAGATAAATAAATATTTATGATTATGTGTGGTGCTAGTGTAAAAGGCACGGCGGCGTTTAGTAGCGCCATCTTTTGAGTAGAACATGAACTTTTCTGTAAATAAACATTGATGTGACTACCAGTAGCCGGTATTTTATTAGTAATTAAAGTCGATTAAATGTCTGCATGTCCAAAAATATGAGAGGGCGTAGTGCGAGTTTTTCTACCTACTCGATGGCGTTAACGTAAACTCAGATTTGTATGGAATGACAGCAGTGCTATCGAGTTTCCACTAGATGGCGCTGCTCTAATACCGTACAAATCTGCGTTTACGTTTACGCGATCTAGTTACTAGTAGGTAATAAAAAACTCGCACTACGCCCTCTGAAGGCATATTTTTCACGTATTGGCTGTGTAATCCCAATTGCTTAACAGTTTGGAATGGAACTGTTGATTTCAGGGACCGAGTCGACCCACAGGACGCCATGTGTGTGTAAAGTACTTACGTTATTATTGATCCTTCCTATTCTCTTCTTATACTCCTATCAGAACCATAGTGGTATTCATTCACATTCATTATCAGACCTTCTACCCGCGGCTAAATCCCACGAGAACGTGCTACCGGGACAAAAAGTAGTAAGTAGTAAAACTAGCCTTCCCCAGGATCCGTTCAGTGGTATAGGCTTGAAAAGGTAACATACAGATTTCGAATTTATAATATTAGTATGAATAAGACAAGCCGTGGGCCCGATGAGATTCCCCAGCGACAAAAATTACGAACTTCCACACAAACTTTAATCCCCTATTTAACTCTTTTAGGGGGTGACCGAATGGCGTCCAAGGACTGGGAGACGAAGTGTCGGTCGTCGGGCGACGAGATGGGAGGACGACATTGTTACCAGCGCGAGTAGAACCTGGATGAGGTTGGCACAGCACATGAAAAGGGAGGTTTATGCTAAGTGGGTGAAGTCGGGCTATTTTGCATGCTTCTAGATCTAGCGGTTTAGTATGTGCGTTGTCTGTCTGTGAATGAATACATTTAAGATTTCTTAGAGGAGTTTTCAGGAGTCACAGCCAGGAGATCGAAGCCAAAAATGCAGTGAACATGGCCAATTTGATAGTCAAAATAATAAGAATAGGTAAGTACTTAATAATAATAAGCTGTTATCTTCGATTTTTTTTTCGTAAGGTACTGACGATATATACGTTATATTAGTAGCATGAATAGAACGGAAGCTCTAAACTGCTACAAATATTTGTATTTATAGAAGACTTCGACTTACATTCGTCATAATGTACGAAATTACGCAGCATTAAGAATAATTTAGCCTCTGCTTACTTTCTTTGAGGGAGTGTGAGGGACAATTAATAATGTTTAGTTAAAAACCAACAATAGGTGCGAAATGTTTACCTCTCGATAGATGGCGTTGTACAATTCACGGTCGTTTCTGAATCGCGCTATGGTTTCGTTACCGCGCGCAGTATATAAGCTCGGGCGACCCAAAATTTGGTAACTGGGGGCGTCTGGGGGTCTCCCTGGCGGGGACAGACCGCTGAGGTGTCGTGAAGAAAGCTGTGAGTCGGCGTCGTGACGCGCCTATAGAAACACGCATAGCAATCACTCACATGAGGAGCCTTTGAAGCAAACCAAGGGAGGGGACCCTTATAGCGGGCCACCGCATAGCTTTCTGCGGCCAGGGGGCGAAGCCCTGGTATCACTCGCCACGGCCCCTAACGGGGGCGTCGCGACTTCCAAAGACGATTTTTAACTCTGGTTTCCCTTCATATGTTTATCAACGGAAACTGCAGTGTTGTGTCTTAAGCATACTGGGACGCCGATTTATGCTAGCTTCCTCGACTTATCCAAGGCTTTTGGTCTGGTTGCTTATGACGTACTGTGGAGAAAAATGGACGAGGATAAGTTGCCAATGGAGCTGATAAACATCTTCGTTGGTTGGAATTCGGGGTGAGGCAGGGAGGGTTGAGCTCACACACGCTTTTCAACTTATATGTTAACGGGCTAATTGGCGAGCTCAGTAGCACCAGAGTGGGTTGATATGTAGATGGTATCTGTGTAAATAATATTAGCTATGCAGACGATATGGTGCTTCTGAGCGCGTCAATCTGTGGTCTCAGAAAATTGGTCGCCAAATGTGAGGAGTAGGTATGCCAAAGCACACATGGTTTGATCAACTCCAATACATCGGGGATGATGGTGTTTGAGGCTGGGGGTAGTCCGGGATATGTACAGTAACGAGCAAAAGTATGTATACACTCGATTTTATTCAAAAGCGATTTACTCCTTTATTTTTTAATGAAATTTTATGTTGTTACGAACATAGCATTTTCGAACCCATAGGTTTATGTAATGTGTTGTATTTTAACGTTGCATTCGTTATTTCACGAAAAAATCACAATTGAAAGTTGCCGAGTGTTGACATATTGGTGCTCGTGACTGTACCACCCATAGAAATGTAAAAAACAGTGTAGGTACCACCTATATTACTCAATGGGACTCCACTACAAAGAGTATTTAAGTTCAAGTGTCTTGGTCATAAATTGACCCCTGACCACGCACGCTGCTCGTTTAAAGTCAAGTATAATCCGTCTCGAGTTTATTGTACAACGTTTTACACGTGCAGCCTGTGGGCTAGATATACCCAACGGTCATACAACGCCCTTCGTGCCCAATACAACAACGCTTTCAGGGTGTTGGTGGGACTGCCCCGTTTTTGTAGCGCATTGGGAATGTTCGCGGACGCACATATAAATTGCTTTTACGCAACGATGCGAATTAGATGTGCATCTCTGGTGCGCAGAGTACGGGCCAGCTCCAACAATATCCTTAAAATGATCGCTAACAGGCTCGATTGCATGTACATCGATTGATGAAATAATTTTAAATACAATAAACTAACATAGTTCTTAAGTTTACTAACACAATGAGTCCTTGTTATTTAAATAAAGAATTTTTTTATTATAACGCATAAATCTTTCGCCTTTTACTAAAGATTTCCGTGGAGGGGGATACTCAAATGAGTCTATAATATTTTTTTCATCCCACCATCTCGGAAAGAGTATTTTTAATCTTCAATATCTGAGTGGAAAAGCCGTTTTTATTCTCTAGAGGATAAAGTAAATTGAATTTAGAACATCGTGTGCACTAAGTTTGTGAATTTAAAAAAACATTAAACCTATTTACTGCTACCTCTATGGTGCCGAATATATCATACAACTTTTTTTTAATTTGTTAAAAACTCAGACTCGGAACCTTCTTGGTGTTCTTTTTTCAATTTGCTTTGTACGCGGTTCTTTACGCGGCATTTTTTCACGTCATTGTTAAACCTTATATTAAAAACAAGAAACTTGAAAACAAGTGAAAAAACTGAAATGAGTGATTCTAGCGACGAGGAAGTTTGCTTGACACAGCAGATAGCTCTTTTGATTCCCTCGCTAACGCTCAGGATTCTAATTTTGAATCCTTCGCTTGCTCGGTCATCAAAATTGAACACGCGGTTAAAAAGCAACTTTGCACTCTTGTATAACAAATAACTATGAAATGCTCTGCTTCGGCAGAGTTAGAATTCCTCTATCAATAAAATGTGGCACTGTGTTATGTAATATGTCCCGCAATGAAATTCTTATGCCGCTTAAAATAACAATACCCGAGAATTGGCGTGATTGATCTTCGAGATTTGATTCTTGGTTTGTAGTAGGAGATGGAATGCACTGTTAAAGATCATGAAGTTCAATAAATGGAGTGGGGGTATTTATTAATTATTCTTATTTTTAGAATCAGAATCTTTACTATCGTTTTACTATCAGAATCTTTACTAGAATATATTACTATCCTTGTGCAAGCAAGTTTTAAAGTTAATTTAGGATCGGAATTATTTAGGGCAATAATATGGTGACTGAATCGAAAACCCAGCGTCTGTGGGATTCCACATTTAACCCGTCTGCCTTCAAAGCAATAGTGAACTGCAGTGCGATTCTGTAACCATCTCACCGTGAAAAGTTAGGTGAAGTGAGCGTGGAGTGAGCTGTCATTCCAACTTATGCTAGGGATTGATACTATTGACAGCTCACTCTAAGCTCACTTCACCTAACTTTTCATGGTGAGATTTTTAAAGAATCGATCGGCTGGCATCTTCTGGGTACGCTCGTTCCATCATAGACTTCATCTATCGCTTTCTATCAAGAGTGACCGAGGTCAAGAGCAGACCCATTAAGCAATAAAAAAATGCCAGAATGATTAATTACTCAACTACTGAATAATTATTTAAAACTGAATAATAATTAAAAAGGAATATAAAATTTAAGCGCCTGTTAATGTCATACTGCAATACGCCAGTTAAAACTTGAAATTGCTTTTTTATCAGGCGCCTGTACATTTATTTTAATAAATCTCTGTAAACATAACATAAGCATGAATTTGCTTTTGCAATATTAAAGCCTGATTGCTTTCAGTCTGGATGCGAAAATTACTCAATGCTAAAATGTTTATATTCCTCATTAAAATGTTCATCAAAAGGATTGCTTATTAAAATTTTGTAAGGAGAAATCTCATGTTTTTAGTTTATAATTAGACATGATTTTCTCTAGCTCCTATCTTTTTTTATAAATATGTTGGAATTGGCTACGAGTAGCTACGTCTAACAGTAAGATACAACTTGAATACGAAGTTGGTCATGACATGGAAGACAGCTATCCGTTGGCTATTTAATAGGTTAATAGGTTGGATATTTAATAGGATCACAAGAGGGACAAATGGTAAATAAAATATAGCGGTATGAACAAACAAAGGGGTTGGTACCCTTCATCCAATGCAAATATTGTTCTTTTCCGAATTTATGAGATAGCCTTTATCTTTTTAACCATAAGCCCTTCTTTTGTTAAATCATATTCATAATCAAAGCGGACCCCAACATAGTTGTGAAAAGACTAGACAGCTTGAATCGCCTACAAAATAAATGAAGTAAAAAGTAGTGTAAGTAAACTAAGCTAAGCTTCATTTAACAGGCGCTCGGCGTGTAAATAACTGAACCTTTCTCTTTCTATACTTAACTATATAATTAACCCCTTGATCTGCGAAGTGTTCATTACAGCGGTTTTATACTTCTTGGGCATTTAACGCCTCATTGTGTAAATAGTTCATCTTTAGGGATATTCTGCTCAGTGCTCAAGTCCCTACTCTAACGAATTATAGTTTATTTCACACAAGTAAGTACGTGTTAGAATAGTGGTAGCCCAGTGGTATCTGCCCCGATTTACGAGTTGTAGGTCCTGGGTTCGAACCCAGGCAGGCGGTTTACTTTGTATGCATTATTTCATCACCACTGCTCTCAAAACGGTGAAGGAAAATATCCTGAGGAAACCGGCATGTCCTAGAACCAAAAATTCGAAGACAGGTGACATCTGCCAACCTGCACTGGGCCCGCGTGGTAGATTACGGCCCACTCCCACTTAAAGAGAGGAGGCCTGTGTCCCAGCAGTGGGAACATTATAGGCTGTTTATGATTAAGTAAGTATGTCTAATGACTTCAAATTAGTCTCGAAACTGCCCAAATGTCTAACCAATGTTTTATGTTTACAGGTCTTTATTTTACGCATCTACGTAATCGTAACGTAATCTACGAGTATCACGTAAAATATTACGTTAGAGTTAAATTGGGTGTAGCGGTATCTACAACGCCACATGCGAAAAACGCGTCATACTGACGTCACGCAAATCCTGCATCTCGCAAGCAGAGTTTACCGCGCAATTAGCATATATACAAACTTCCCAACATCAATCGTTGGGCAGTTGCCTGCCAGACACAACACCCGTCTGGTCGGAGGATCCTCCTTTTTCTATGAAGGATGAGTGAACACCCTGTTCCTCATACCTACCTCTATATGTTCATTAGGCTAGATTGTAATATTGAGGAATGACTCGAGGTGGCGCGAGAAAAATTTCTTGGAAGGATTTGAGGGAGACTTTTGCCCAGCAGTGGGACAGTACCTATAGGCTAACAAAAAAAAAAAAGATTTTATTAATGCAGGAAAAACAAAAGAGGCATTGTAGAAGTGCTGGTCAGAAGACCCCACCGGCTAACTTTACAATTTTGTTTTTGTTTCTGTTTGTTTACTTACAAAAGTGTTTAAGAACAATGTTGATGTTGATGAAATAAACAAATATTTACTCTAATTTAAAAGAAAAACGATTTTTATTTAGGTATGTTTCAGTTACGGACCCTTAGGTGCAGTGATTAGCTTCGAACGATGTGGGTGGGGGTCATCGGAAGTTCGAGTCCTACACGGATTTAATATCACCCGACGTTAAGGGCTACTGTTGTTCAACGTTTGGGTGTATATGTATAGTACGTGAGATTAGTGTAAGCACCAAGCACACCAATAAAATAAAATAAATCCTCTTTTTTCAACCAATATCGACTGCGCTTTCATCAGTGAACGCAGACCTCACTTTAATAGAACAATGTTACTGGTCATAAAATACTGTTGTCATCGATCACAATACATCAGCATTTATGTGCAAGCATCAGAAACGGCTAGAAAGTCTTAAACCACAAATGCAAGAAAGTATTGTATTTCACGTCGTCAACTGGCATTTGTGTATTTTCTCTAATGCCACTGCATTAGAGAAAATACACAAATGCCAGTTGTTTGGTACTGATAATCTATTGCATTTTTTAATGTGTATGTAATACAATAATTCTGCTACACTACATGGTGATGTGCATGCTATAAACGTAGATTTTCCTCGTAAGGTAGGAGTTTAGCTGACTAGATGGTATACAGGTTTCATTGTCGTCAGTCTTCCTTTAGGGAACTACAGGAATTAAAACAACTTGTTTTTGATATACGTTTAAAGAAGTTAAGCTTTGTGTTTATTTCTCTAATGGCTGCAATTCATAAGAAGCAAATATGGTAATAGGTGATGATGAGGTCCTGACTACTAGTTTCCTCTGTACGAGAAGAACACTAACCAGCAGGGTAATGCGTTACACACTCCAATAGCAATGGATTTCATTTTGACAGATCAACAACATTCATTGCGTTATTTATGTTGTTGAGCAGACACATTTTTCGAGCATATGAAGCAATGGATTAGCAATATCCTTCAAAATGATTTAGATCGATAGTGTGTTACGCAATTAGGGTGCTGCTGCGGGAACGATGACAGTGTAATAAGTACTGTCCCATTAAACACCTGTTACTTAACTATTTTATTTCACCGTAAATCGCAGAGCAGTTAAGTTAACGACACTAGTAAGTGGTCCACACTTCTACAGTCCGATTACTAGATTGGATTTGCTCTCACTTACATTATTACTTGCCATAAGAAATTGAGTAATATGGTTACCTACAGACCAGAGTGACCTCGTCGGGTAATAAACCACGAAGAAATGTTTTTACAGTTTCAGATGGTAAAATTTTAGACAATCTTTTATAAGTAAGTACTTACCAAGGTAAGTACTGTTTCCACCGCGAAACCAAAAAAAAGGTAAGTACCGTGTTGGATTATTGCAGAAAACTAATGAGGTGCTTTTAAGTTGTAAGGATTTGTGCACCCCATTTTAGATCTCAGGGTTCCTCCAAATGCTGGTGCTGAAGACTGAAGACGACCACGGGGTTTATGGAGAAGAATCATACAAACCGCTATAACTGTAAGGAAATCGGTTACTCTACTTTAGAAAATAAAATAAAATTGCATATTAGTAATGTGTTAAATATGTTTTTATAAAATTTGAATGTAAATAAAATAAAATGGATCCGTCCTTGTTCAACTTTTTTCATACTGTCTAGTCTACCATTCACTTCTGTCTCCCTGGTACCTGGAACGGTTAGTGCAGCGCACAATGACCATTTACAACGTAACTACTATTACAATCACAATAGGAAGCCGACGAATCGTTGCGTTTTGCAACCAACCGCACTGCGCACGGTTCAATGAGCACCGTTACTCTGACGTCTTTATCGAACACTTTCGATTTCATTGCCGTTTCTTATTTAAAAAATGAATAGAATAGAAGAATAGAAACCGTAATGTTTTTAAAAATATCTGTGATCTGAGTGATAATTTTTGACAGTGCAATGGCATCGGCTTTGTTCGCGAAAATAAATGACAAAAAAAAAAATAATTAGATAAAGTGAGAGGTGTAGCGGTGTGCACTACTATTATCTACTACGATAAAGAAAATCTATAAACCGGCATCGTTTATAGTTCTAAGCTGAGTTCATACTGTTGCTTAGTAAAGAGAAGTAATAAAAAAAAGTTTATTTGCACCTTCAAGTGCGCAAAACTATGTAAAAAGAAAGCAATATTATTGACATGCTTGCTTTATTTATACAGTGGTTCATCTCCACTATTCATCGTCGTCGTTTTGGACGATTCTAGTTCTCTGTAATATGAAAGCATATCTTTGGGTATATTTTTGAAAGATTTAATGAACAAAAGATTTTGTTTACAAAAGACTACAATCATCATCATCATCTGCCTAGCCTTTTCTCGACTATGTTGGGGTCAGCTTCCAGTCTAACCGGATGCAGCTGAATACCAGTATTTTACATGGAGCGACTGCCTATCTGACCTCCACAACCCAGTTACTACCGGGTAATACGATACCCTTTGGTAAGACTGGTTGTCAGACTTTCGGCCAAATAACAGTCGGGACCAACCGCTTAACGTACTTTCCGAGGCACGGAGGGGTCTCAGTATGTAAAGATGGTCACCCATCCACCGCCCAACCATGGCAAGCGTAGCTTAACCTGATCGATCGACCTAAACCCTAATTGTATAACACACGATCAATCGGAATCTGAATCATTTTGAAGCAAATTGCTAATCCATTGCTTCATAAGTTCGAAAAATTTGTCTGCTCAAGATGTAAGTAAATAACGCAATGAATGTTGTTGAACTGTCAAAATGAAACCGATTCGCAATTAGGGTGCTGTGCGGCTGTTATTATTTAGCCACGGGCCCCTCAATACAAAAGACTACAATATTCTTACAAAATCATCTTGTTTTTGGTGATGAATCAAAGTTGAGATATAGTATTCAGTTCTGGGGGAATAGCTTTAAATATAACTGCCAGAGAGCCTTTATACTCCAAAAGAGAGCTATATGAACCATGGTCCGGAAATCGCAAATAGAGAGCTGTCGCCCGCACTTTATAAATTTAAAAATTCTTACTGTGCCCAGCCTCTGCGTTTTAGTATTGTTGGTGAATTTTAAAAAATACCTGCATAAGTATGAAACAGATGAGGAGAGACAGTTGAGGGAAAGTACGCGCAGGAAAGACTTTAAAAACAAGTTAATACCCCAACTTCATATTGTTCAACATAGTCCTCAATATTAAGCAGTCCGGATTTTTAACAGGTTGCCATTGGATTTAAAAACTATAATTTACAAGAGCTCATTTAAGTCAACACTTAAGGCGTTCCTATTGAAGAAATGTCTGTATTCTATAGACGACGACATATCCACGTTTTAAAATTTGATTAGTTAATGACAGACCGAATAATATTAGTATGTAGTAGCTTGTAATGTATTGAATTTTATTGTTAATGTATTTTCTTTTTATTTATATTTTTTTTTTCTTTTATCTTATATGATTTATTGTATTATGAATGTGTTAGTTTTATAATTTTAATGATTTCAAACACAATGTGAATTGTTCCTGAATAAATGAATTGAATTGAATTGATCCCAAAGCATAACAGCCACGAGTACGTATAATGTAATAAAATAAGTGTCTGATGCCGATGCTCTCAAGATTCTAATATTCTTCACAGTTATACTCCGGCCTTTACAAAAGATTACAGCAAGCAAAACGCAGAGCTCTTACAAAATACCGCCACCGTTATCCCACTGCTGATGACCAACGTTATTATGTGTACAACGTCTTTACTATAAAAAAAATCTGCAGCACTCGAGTTTTGATGGATTGGCACATAGCATGCTTGGCTGAGAGGCATCATCATAATTATGCAAGATACAAAGCTGCATGTCCAAGTTATAATTGACATTTGACAGAAACAAGGATTATCGCAACATTTGCAACACAACTTGAAAAAACTGGCAGAATAGTCGACATTGGCTCAGCTGCCAAAGAATAAAAAAAAAACTTGAGAGGTGTCAAGGGACACCCGGATGGAACGAAGTTCCTTTCGGTTGATTAGTGAAGGAATTGTAATAAAATTTTATTTACCACACTGTTCAATGCGAAATAGAAAGACGAAACGAAAATAACTTGCTTGCTTTCTATAAGAGAGAGAGAGAGACAGACAGACAGAGAAACACGCGCACGCCGCCGCACGGCTTACAACTATAGCAAAAAGTGTCGTTACAACTTTTGGTCTTAATTTTTTCCGTCTAGCCCCCTTTCGCAACGCGCGATAAGGAACTTCGTTCCAAAAGCTTGAAAAAGTATAGCAGTAGCCATTTGATCACCAATTGATCACGTGTTTATAAGTAGTTAGGCAGGCAGACCTCCCTGACTATTTACTTACTTTAGTCTAAACGATATTTCTTCACCCTGGCATAATCTACCGATTAAATTGACATTAAATTAATAGTAATGATTAAGTACTTAGTAATTAGTTAGAAGGCACAACACAAGGAAAGGTGGAAGAATATTTCGAAGGAGTTTGCCCAGTAGTGGGATGGCAAAATGGCGCCGATTCCCTTATTCACAAACTAAACTAAATTTAAGTTCGGTGCATCTTTTTATTTCTATTTCATTAAGGAAAGGACAGAAGATAAATATAAGATACTCCATAAACAAATTAGACGTGATTAAAAACATGGCTACCAAAAATACGTCAATTTACGTCAGGCGCTGACTAATTTGACAGGACTAAACTAATATCTATCTTCTGTCCTCTTCTTAATGAAAAAGAAAGAAAGAGATGCACCGAACTTAAGTTTAGTTTAGTTTGTGAACAAGGGAATCGGCGCCTTTATGGGTGAACGGAAAAAAAAATTGGTAGAATTATAAAGGTGGCAAGTGGCATACTAGTAATACCATAGATATAAGAGAGAAGTGTTTTTACATTTCTACGAGTATTATGCACTAGCTCAAGACAGAGAGGAGTGGACAGAAGAAAGTGAGGCGTTTGCCCTGCCGTGAGACAAGAAAGGCTAAAAATAAACGTGGCATACGAACCATACGACGAGTGCTGCACTCTTGTTCGGGTGGCATGCTTTGGTACAGCCGGGCTGCAAAATCGATTTATTGTGCAGCCTGCCTGTGCCGAGTCATACCGAAGCATGCCGACCCGAACTAGTCTGTAGCACGCCTTACTTTGAGAGCCAGCACTGGACAGCAACCATCTGAGATAATTGACTCATCCATCACTTCTGTTTACAGTTTGCGTCCATTTCAGAGTCTGCTAGACTCACAACAAAATAAAAATGAATTAATTAGCAAGTGATCCAGTTTGGCCAATTATCGCTGAGTTATGGCTGCTATCTACATGTTCCGTTCAACAACATGCGCCCGACGTAAATTGACGTATTTATTATCGTTATGTTTTTAATCACGTCTAAACATGTCTATGGAGTAGCTTAATTTGACAAGACTAAACTAATATTTATCTTCTGTCCTTTTCAGGTGTACGACTTCTTCCCTCATTACAAAAACCTGGGAACATTATTCTTGTTGGCTATGTGAGAACAATGTATAAAAATGAAACTAGTAAAAATATAAGATTTAATAAAAAAGTCAAGGTTGGCACGGTCTGTTTTATCGCGGCAATTTTTTTTCGCGCAACGTATTTTCAACGCTCTGCGTAGCGCCGAGAGTTGAAAATCCAAGTGTGTTTTCTTGAAGCTCTGGCATGCGTTCTGTTGGATTCTCAATGGTCGGCTCAAAACCGAGAGTTGAAAATCCAGTGCACGAAAAAAAGGTTTTTTTTTTCGTGCACTGGATCACCTGTACGTGGTCTAAACCCTGGCAGTTAGTGATGACCAGTCTCAACTGGTTGCGCCCGTTCGCGAACATACTAGCTTTTGCTCGAGGTTTCGCCCGTGTGGATGTCGGAAAATACCCCACGGGTACGTTTATAAACTATCTGAGTGCCTTTCACCTACCTAATGATTACGCGGCGCACGCCAGCACAGCTTCCAGTCGGCATGACTTTTTCGGACATCTTCAACAGTCACCGTCATATTTCAGACAATTTAACAAAACCCTAATGTGTATAACTAACCTTCCTCATGTCCATTGGTGAAAACGGTATGAAAATCCATTTGGTAGTTTTTGAGTTTATCGCGTTTAAACAGACAGACGCGGCGGGAGAACCTTGTTTTACAATAAGTAGTGACGTCGTGATAGTGACTAGGCCTTTCAGTACCGGGATCCCGGTATTGGCTAATACCGGGATCCCGGATATTTTTTGTAATTTTTCAATACCGGTATTAAAATATTCAATATCGGAATTCCGGTATTGGTGATTTTATTTTATTTTCAGTAGAAACTACAGTGACATAATTTAGATCCATTGCACATTCTATTTCCAACCAATTTTTTATCTAGATAAGGTTCAAAAACTGCGTATTTTAAATATCTCGTGGTTTATTTAGACAGTTAGTTACATTTTACTACTACTTGCGCAGGTAAAAGAATGGGATAAAAAAAGGTTGGTCTTTGTATTTTGCTTTCGGTCAAGGCGAGAGGTACAGACGCCAGCACATCAAGCTACTACAATCTGTCAAATTTCTTTAATAGATTTTCAACTTTATCGCTGAAGCATTAAAGTTCAAGGTTGATTACGAAAATTTGACAGTTTCGGGTAGCTTGGTTGGCGTATGTACATAGAACAATAGAAGATTCTGAAAGAAGATTCTGAAAAGAAGATTCTATTCTTAGATTCCTGAGGTGAGAGAATGGCGGGGAAGATTTCTCCCGCGCGCTAAAAGATGCATGCTACGGAAAAGTCACCCAATACATTTTTAAGCTACTTATACCAAATTTGAGCGCTGCCAAAGCTCTGTAGGTCCAATACTTTTTTTTTGAAGTGAAAACTTCTTTAGCGTCGTTGTGCACTTTTTTGTGATGATGATGTGATGGTGACCTGATCGAAAATTCGTACTCTCCCAGTAGACCGCATTCCAAAATATCAAAAATGCACAACGTTAATATTCAAGTTTTCACTTCTGCCGGCACTCCCGGAGTGCAACCCGTTTTTTTTTTAAGTTTTTCCTTAGGATGCTAGAAGTCATAAGTCAAATACTGACTACTTACTGACAAACCTACTTGTAGCAATCCGCTGATGTTTACCGCTGCCGGCGGCGCTCACGCATCACCGTTATCCGCGGCCTACACCACATTCCGCATCTATCCGTCGCGTACGCGCACGCATCCATTGATCTATCGACGATTAATCGAACAAAAATTATTAACTTTTAAATCGAAATAATTAATTAGATTGTGTTTCTGTGAAGTGAAATAATGTGGATTTCTATGTAGTGTCTTAAATTATTGGATGTCAAAAATTCAAAATGGTATGTTGGTAATCAATTAATTTGATTTATCGTCAATTATCGAGTCTTAAGGTTCATTAATTAGTGATGGGTAATGACAGTTTAATTAGCTATGAATTAATAGCGCCAAATAAGTAGTCCTCCTTCCTGTTATACCTGTAATTTCTACAGAGCATTCATTGCTTGGCTAGATTTGGGTTTTTATGCCGAGATGCATACTTATCTACTACTTAAATTTATTTTATTCAATAGGTACTGATTGCTGTGTTCCCTATTTTAAATCGTTAAAAAATTTAATTTTTCCGTGTTTATATATAATGGCTTTGTTTGTGAAATGTAACCCACATCTTTTTAAAAAACTATCAGAGGTCAGAAAAAATCCAACACTTACGGAATCAATACATTAATCATTTGTGTCAAGTAAAGTGTAAAACCTCTCTAATGAAAAAAAGTTTTTTTGGTATTGCCCCACTCATTTATAATAGAGTACCTAATATTATAAAAAATATGACTACATTAAAGTTTAAAAGGGCGCTAAACGAATTTTTGATTATGAAAACTTATTACACGATTGACGATTTTCTTAATGATCATTCACTAACTGATTGACATACTGTTACTCTGATTGACATAATTATTGTGATTGGCTTAGTTATTCTTATTTATTTTATTTTTTTATTACTGTAACCACGCTGACATTTTTTTTTTATTTTATCTATATATTGTAATTCCAATAATCTGAATGTGATTTTTTTTGGAATTATTGTAAACCTTTGCATGCCCATGCATGTGACGGTAAAATATATAGAAGCTTATTTTAAAAAACCGGCCAAGTGCGAGTCGGACTCGCCCATGAAGGGTTCCGTTACGTTACGATTTATGACGTATTAAAAAAAAACTACTCACTAGATCTCGTTCAAACCAATTTTCGGTGGAAGTTTATATGGTAATGTACATCCTATATTTTTTTTAGTTTTATCATTCTCTTATTTTAGAAGTTACAGGGGGGGGGACACACATTTTACCACTTTGGAAGTGTCTCTCGCGCAAACTATTCAGTTTAGAAAAAAATAATATTAGAAACCTCAATATCATTTTTGAAGACCTATCCATAGATACCCCACACGTATGGGTTATATGAAAAAAAAATTTTTGAGTTTCAGTTCTAAGTATGGGGACCCCCAAAATTTATTGTTTTTTTTCTATTTTTGTGTGAAAATCTTAATGCGGTTCACAGAATACATCTACTTACCAAGTTTCAACAGTATAGCTCTTATAGTTTCGGAAAAAAGCGGCTGTGACATACGGACGGACAGACAGACAGACAGACAGACAGACAGACAGACAGACAGACATGACGAATCCATAAGGGTTCCGTTGCCATTTGGCTACGGAACCCTAAAAACGCCCATGTTATACCCATGTTTGTAAAGAAATAAATGATTTGATTTGATTTAAATAGGAACAACAAATACCTACATTATACAATATTACAAATAGAAAAATAAGTAACTTAAGTAATAACGTTGCCCATAGCGCTGTTCACAGATTACCATTAAGTAATCTACAAAACTTTAAAAACTCACTAGAAGGTGAACTGATTAGTTTGTTATGTCGTTAATCTCTGTAAAACTCTTAGCATAGCACACTAATAACATTGTGCCCAGTGTACCTACCTGTCTAACTCACGGGAATCGTGAGATCTTGGATCCGTATCCTAAACCATTAATAACCGAAAATATGTTAATATTAGGCACAAATAATCATTCGACTTAATCATGAAACTAAAAATTTTCAATGTTTCCTGAATAACACACATAAATCAATTAGATAACGTTGAATAAACAACACAAATAATTAATTATTTTATCTTTCTACTTCATACGATAGCAAAAAGTTGAATAGGCTATTAAGCTTGGTAATAAAATAACAGTGGTGTCCACATTTCCAAAACCAAACCACTCAGCCGAGATTAAAAACTACTGAATGATTTTTAATGGGCAAATAATCATCATATTAGTTAGATTGTGTGTAGAAATAACCAAATAATTAAAACTTAGGCTAGTTTTTCTTCAATTATTTTGTGAAAATCGTAATCGAATGCACAGAAATCAAATCAATAATTGGTAACGACCTACGTACATATGTCCACGCAATCACTGTCCACTCCAAGCTTGCCTGGAAGAGACCGCAGAAAGCGTAAGGCCGTCGCCCATTGCGAATATTCCCACATGGATTACCACCTGGTGGCATTGGAAATATTCGACCTATTTGAGGAGATAGGTTAATCTTTGCTCATCTCTATCGAAACCTTATTTTGATAATGACTTTGATCGTACACAAATTGATACGACATAATATTCTGATAACAGTGTTGACCTCCATGTGGCATTTGTTTCGAAGAGATATGCAATTACTGAACAGACTATTAATATACTAAAAACAAGTTCTATGTAGGACCTTGGGCAGCTACTCTATGATTTCCTGTCTGGCTTTGTTTCATGTCACTGACCGGCGTTTGCTCGTGTCACACAGCAATGTACCCTTGACGTTGACCCCTAGAGCTTTGTAGAACAACTAATCATTTAGTGCTCATATAGTGCCTTCTACATTAGTTGGGCTTTCATTTAGTGGTTCAAAAATGTAGGGAATAAATGACTGTTGTGGATGATTCGTTCAACACAGTAGAAAACAAAGGGGATGGCCCACAAGAAAGTATCACTTATTGATGGACTGTGTTCGGTACGAGTCTGGTAGAAATTATTTGTTTAGGGTCTTGAGGTTGAACAGACTTGAAGTAGGCACATTTCATAAAATCCTGGCTCAACCAAATGGCGATGATGCGAAGAGTCTGTTTAGGTTCATGGCCCAGATATGAGAAATGTGTATTAGGGTACGATGGGACTGACATACGCATTGCGATTATAAAAGTCCCTAAATAAACAAAGAAAAAAAAAAAAAAAAGAAAGTATTACGCACCCGTAGTGAAACTGTGTTGTGAGATGCTCGCACCGCACGCATAAACACCTTTCTAGGCTAGGCGGGCCATGGAAACTGCGAGCCGACGAAAACATAAATAATATTAAAATGTTGTGCTTCTCGTTTCCAAGTGTATATCTTTTATTTAATCTAAAATGTAGGTTCTGTTGACTGCAAATTAGTGGTAACCATTTGACCTTGACCTTTATGTCGTAGGTATAAAGGCGATTTTCGTAGTGCAAGTGTTACCACTGACTAGTGTTCCTTATGCGTCACCAATCTAGTAGCACTTAACAGGCATAGAGCAACATGGGCCACCGGCGCGGCGGACCGTGTTGCTCTATGTTAGCAGTCATAAAAAAGTTTTATATCATCATGTCTCCAAAAGAAAACATTTCTTCAATTAGCCAAGTAATAAAAGGTGCGAAAATGTTTATTCAGGTTCGGATAGATAACTTTTACATTACCTAATTGGCCTTTTTAATATTAATTATTATCGTAACGACGGTATCTGATAATACGATCGATGGCTAGAAACTACCGATAGCTAGTGACTAGTGACCAGCGAGAATAGAATAGAATACTCTTTATTATGTACCACCGAGATGACGACTAATAGATTAAATATGTAATCAGAATCAGAAATCATTTATTTGCAAAGAATGTAGGTAAATAAACATAGTTGTTTTGATGGCGTAAAAAAGAAAAACAATTGGACCCAGTACATTCTACCGTAAGGCATGCAACATTGCCGCCAGGGCTGCGGGTTGTTCAAAAGGATTATAAGTATTGCAAATCTATCTTAATCAATAATTGTCAGGTAATCAGTTTTAATGTCATATTCTTAAAATACATTGTTGAGCAACTACAGACGAGGGCAGGAGAATGATGACGGTGACCTATACGATAGAATCAAATTAATCACTGAAGTTAACTGATGTTTTAATTTATTGTATCTTATTGTTGCACGTTTGCCCCCCAGTGGTATCGTAACAATATAAAAATAATTAATGGCGCCTCATTAGTTACGACTTGACAGGATACATGCAGATGAGCCTCATAGACAGTTAATAGTTATTCAATCAATGTATTTAATGGATTTAAGTTTGCAATTGTTGTGGTCGTAAACAAGCGTCGATATAAAAGGATTATAAAGCACCTGCAGCTAATTTTTAAGATTTTGCCATTACTGTTCTAGCAAACAGAATGGCGGTCTGAGAGGACGGTGAACGGCGGTAAACGCCAAACCAAGGTTCGTCATCATTCATGAGAGCCCAAATGCCCATGGTGAAATGTTCGTTCAGCTATTTAATTCCTCGTGGAATATAATAATTATCATCATCATCAGCATTTGCAAATGCGTGTAAAGTATTTGACACTTGCATAAAGATGTTCGTCGTTTGAGATCACCGTGGAACAGGAACACGCGATAGTAGCACGCAACAGTAGCACACAAAAAAGCAGCAGTGTTGTCACGAGAGAGGTTCTATTCAAAACTCATTAGTAACCGCTAAACGGTATCCATTCTGAGATCGTGAAATTTTTTTGACAATTTGACTCGCACGCACTGCGGTAAATAACTGCCTTACAGTGTCTTACTCAGTGCCTGTGTTGCATTGCCACATTGGAGCAACGATACAACCTTGGTTCCATGATTTTTTCTCGAAAAGAAATTCCATCATTAACACAAAATCGATTTGGAAACCTACGACCAAGTCTAACCTGCCCAAACATCACTGTTGATGAACTGTCCAACACCTTTTAATGACATTTGGCAGCATACTTAGCAATTTAGAATCTCATGAAGGACTTTTGCACTGTCTTTTCATTAAATTTCTTGAATTAGAAACTAAACATTCGGCCACGTAACCATATCTTTCAACAGCTATTTCTAACGCCAAACAAAGATATCTAACTTACAAAAAGTGCTGCAATTCAAAATAGTTTTACAAAAGTCTTGATAGTCGTGAACATGAACATAGATGTGGTAACACAGGCAAACAGACATTGGCACTGGATGGAGGCAGAAACCGCGACGAGCGATTAAGGCAAGCGCAGTCATCGAGCCGAGCCATGCGCGCAATTACCGCATCTTGCAAGGATGCTAATACTTCTCTATTTTATGGTTATTTGAATATTATATCTGGGTAATGAGGTTCTTGCAAAAATTGTTTGGCTGGTGAAATATGGGCGGACGGATGAAATGCCAACATACACAGGGTGAAAAGGAAGAAAGAAAGAAGAAACAAAAAACATGTATTTGCTGCAAACATGACGCAGAAAAAAAAAACATAAACACACAAAAAAAAAACAAGTTGGGGGTTTACATGTTTTATTAGTTTTTTATTTTGTGTTTCACGAACTGTGTCCAAATAAACCTTTTTCTTTCTTTCTTTTTGTTTATGCGGCACTTCCACGCAAAACGGCCATGGCTCAGCATAATGCTAAGACCCTATACGAGACAGAGCCCCAGCGCTGGTTTTCAGCGGCAGCCGGTGTTGACGTGGTGACGTCAACCAGTGCAGCATACAATTAGACATAAATAAATAAAAACAACAATCAAAATACATGAAATAAAACAACCAGTGCAGCATACGATTGAATACGAGTGAATTCAGTACATGTTTCTGGATCCAGGAGCGTTATTTTCGTCGGTTATCAGCTGCTGTACTACTTTTTGACCATGTAGGTGTAGATATTACACTGCATGAAACACAAACTTTTTTTTAACACACGAAAAAATTCTTCATGGCAACAGTTTGCGCGTCGATGTCCTTAACATCGCGGTACGGTGTTATCTTAAAAGTTTACTTTGACTTTCAACTTCAACTCTTACTTTTTTCGTAACCATGTTTTTCACGCAAACGCAGTAGTAACGTGAGTTACATACGAATCATATCATATCGGTATCTGTTCATGCCTTTTTGGTACAGACGCCAGCAGGTCAACCTACCCGAAACTGTCAAATTTTCCCAATCAACCTTGAACCTTAACACTCTAGCGATAAAGTTGAAAATCTATTAAAGAAATTTGACAGATGGTAGTAGCTTGATGTGCTGGCGTCTGTACAACACCGCAACGACATTATTCACTGGCAGCCTTACAAACGGACTAGCTAACGTGCTAAGCAGAGTATTGGGTCAAGGCAATCTGTTCGTAGTCAGCAGAGTTAAACCGAACTAGGCTCCAATTACTTACCAACTGTGATACGAGTACTAGAATGTTAAATAGTTGTCTATAGGTACTTTATTTTTGGGTTATACAAGCACGTTAAACTGTATAGTTAAGTAGGTAACTATGACCACTGATGATGGATCATCGAAATTTTTATGTTTACTATAACCAATGTAACCATTATCTTTGTGCCCACAAACGAGTTACAAAAAAATCCGCAAATGCTGTTGTCAAATCCGAAAGTTCTCGGACAGAAGCTTATTTTCAACAAATTCTTGTTGTATTCAACACCCACAGTCAAAATCATGTCTATTTGCGAACACAGCATCACACATACGATTACTGTACGAGTGTATGACATTCTTCCATCAGAGAAAGTGACGCTAATCATCACACTTCAACGGCTATGGAGAAAGCTCTGTGTTTATTTTACAAGTTTTAGGATTCATGTGTGAAGCGTAATTAGTGGGATAAAGCCGGATTTACCCGATCCACCTTTTCATTTCAATTTGGAAGAAACAAACAAATTGAATCGAATAATATAAGTAAAAAAGAGAATCATTCAATGTCGGTCATCACATCATACTAACGGTCACACTCATTACTGCGACTTTCAATGAACTAGTGAATCAATTTGGTTGAACGAAGTAAGCCTGCGATAAAACACTTGTCTAATAAACATTTAAAGCAAATTAAATAAAAAAAAAGCAAAAGCTCAGTATTTTCTCATAAAGAAAAACTGCTGTCAAAGTGTCACCTCACATTAATTTAACAACATAAAAACTTTTTAAGAGATACAATTTTAGAGGAGCTTCCAAGTGAGAGTCTGTTTTTTAATACAGTAGGTATGTATTGAGTTTGTTTTTCATTAAACTTGCTTGATAGTACATTGCCACGCCATTAGGTAAGTCCACGATATAAAAACTGTGTTACCGCTAGAAATGTTTATCAGGTCGATGACAAAATGAAAGATTGCGTATAATTATTAATTAGACGAGGCTACGATTTGAAGAACTCCGTGATAATTTTTTTCCGCAAGTTAATCATGTTTGTATTCTACAAGGTGCAGACGACAAAAAACGCTCGTCATCACTATTTGAAAACCAAAGCATTTAAAACTACAAGGTGGCGCAAAAGTGGTCACCAGATGTTCTTTGACCGTAATTTTTTTATGAATGAAAAACTTCGGTTCATCTTTTAGATTATGTTTATTTGATGTCTTAATTTTATTTTCATTACTTAGTCGTGAAAATGATATTGGCTAAGTGGCCGCCGCCAGACTTGGCCATTCGGGCCGCGTTGCATTTTCCATCACTATTGCCAGAACTTTCGGCTTATACAGGGTTATTGGTAACCTTGCAGGACTGGATTACTTACATCATAAACAACAACTTTTGTTCTATGACTTTTTACAAAACATAATAAAACCAAAAACAAACCTTTAAAACTTCGTTGTTCTATCTAACCCCCGTTCCCCTCCGCTGAAGTTTGTACAGACGCCAGCAGGTCAAGCTACCCGAAACTGTCAAATTTCCCCAATCAACCTTGAACCTAATGCTTGAGCGATAAAGTTGAAAATCTATTAAAGAAATTTAACAGATTGTAGTAGCTTGATGTGCTGGCGTCTGTACTACACACGGCAGTTTGTTTACCTTACTAGCGCTTTCATTTGCTTCGCGTAGAGTTCGTAACAGAAAATCAAATATTTCAATTGGTGAATTGAAATATTTTTATTTTTGTATAAGTCTGATGAATAAAAATTTGATGAATTAATAATAATAGTAATCCAGTCCTGAGAGGTTGTTATTGTTTTACCAATAACCCTGTATATAAATATTATGGCCGTTATAAGTATAAGCCGTTTTTCGTGTCTGTTTTGTAGATGTATGTATTTGTATAGATATAGAAGGGTGCCAACAAAGGCTTAGACATGGTAATATTATCTTATTACCGTGGCTTAGATATACACGATTTTACTAACACTGCGCGACACTTAAATGTATTGACAAAATGGTTACCGGTTTCACTCGGCGTTAGTACTTCTTGTATTTCCTTTGTGCTGACTGAGTGGCAACATTACCTGCAGCCCGTCTGTTTAAGTCGGTCTGCGAAGCAAAATTTGATTAAATCTTTTAATAAGCCCCTCCAACTTACATTGTATTATTATTGTTTACTAATATCGTAGGTACTGTTGCAACTTGCAAGCATTGCCAGTGAGGATTGCCAGTCTTTCATTAAAATAAGTAGTTACATAATTATAAATAACAATATCTATAGCTTTCGACAGCTGTCTAGACATACAAACATTAGTCTGTGCAATTGCTACTGTGTGACTGCTGCGCTGCGTGTCGCGGGTTCGATTCCCGCACGGAACAAATATTTGTATGGCCTACAAGTAGTTGTTCCGGGTCTGGCTGTTTGTGTATGTGAGTTTAAATGTTTGTAAACGCACCCACGATACAGAAGAAATTCCTAGTGTGGGGCAACGTTTTTATTAAAAAATGAAAAAATAGCATACAAGTGTCGATGTGTTTTTTTATTCGCATTGTTAAACAAAGCGTCCGTCATGGTCATTACATACCGAATGACGAACAGTTATTGGTAGGTACCTTCCGTTCGTATCTTTGACAATTCAGTTATTATGGGTGACAACAAATAGTCTAATTCAATTCATTAGAATAGGTAATTGAATAATTTGTGTCTTTGTGAACAAACTCCTTAGAATAGTTAATTAAATTAAGGGTTGATTTTTTTATCATCTGATAACTGTATTCGAGGCATAATTTTGAAATTTTGACTGTTATTTTATTTCTGTCAAACGTCAATTTTATTCCTCGAATAAAAGTTATCTGGCGATGGAAAATCAGCCCTAAGTTTATTAGCCTACTAAGTATGTGGAGAAGGCTTTTTTTACCTCCAACTACTTTCAAAGTACTTTTTAACCGACTAAGAATGAAGTTTTCTATTGGACGCGTATGTATGTAATCTGCATTCGCGACATATTCGCCAAAAATGTAAACAAATATGAGTTTATGAAAAAATTACTTTAATTCCTATACAATAAAGTTCAGTTTACGCTACAACTTCAATCATTTTTATAACATTTTCAATAGTGCTAGTCCCTCTGAAATGAACTTAATAGACATTAAAATAAAGTTGATATTGGTTTAACTTGAAATGGTAACGTCAATTTGAAAGATAAATAAAATTTGAATATAGGTACCAACCACCAGCGTTGGGGCTCTGCCTCGTATAGAGTCTTAGCATTATGGTGAGCGATGGCCGTTTTGCGTGGATTCGATGTGACGCATGTGTACCCCCAACTTGTTATTTTTTTTTGTGTTTGTGTTCTTTTACCGAAAGTTACCGCGTCGGTAGGTACCGTTTCTAATTCGCTTTATTCTAGCCATTTCTAGCTAAAAAGGTATATCTCACTGCAGCCTGATGAAGTTTACAGGAGTAGCATTAATTGTACGAGTATTTTTAATGGTATTTTAATTGTTTTTTAAATTATTTTTTAAATTGTATTTTTTATTGTATTTTTAATTGGATTTTTAATATGTAGTATTTTTGGGTATCTAGTCCATGTAAGTTAGATGTATGTGTATCTTTGTGGTAGTAACCAGTAACATTGCATTGGCGGGTGTTATTTACGAAAATTTGAATAAATAAATGAAAATAACATGTCGAAGTAGGTAGCAGTGTTAATAAACTTCTGTTGGTGACTGTACAAGCAAGCTTCTCAGGTAATTTAATATAGCCGCAACATTCACAAATACTTTCAAAATTATTTTCGATCAAAGGTTTAAATGAAGGTTACAAATATGTAGTTGAAAATAAATTAATGAGCCACGTGACCTTCAGTATAGTAAAAAATGACACTACCGTAATCATTTGTTAATACAGCAATAAAATTTTCTATTGAGATATCTATTTATCTCTTGCTTCACAAATCCATACATTGATATTTATCACCATTATCATCATTTGCCTAACTACATACTCGTATGTTAGGGGCAACTATGTTATGTTATGTCGGGTCGGGTACATACACATACCTACATATATTTATACTGGTAGTATAGCTTGTTAGAATAAAGATTGTAAGTAGGTATTTATTTTTTAGTGGGCACCAGAAAATATATACTTAACAAAAAAAAAAACAATTAACACTACAAAACATACAATGGCATAACCTATTTAAAAATCGGCGACGGTTACCTAGTTAGTGACTTTCGTAGCCAGCTATAACAGCTTCGACACAATTTATCCTGTACCTTGTACGAGTATATTCCTCCGCATCATCACATGCTCTTTTCTCCTCGTATCGACACGAACTAAAATTAAATATCTCATGTCTGTTACGCGCATCGGCCGGCCCAACGCTTACCAGTCCCACTATATATCATCCGCACGCAGATACGCGGTTTTAGCACGGAGTTTTCAACATCCCTTCTACAAAGTACCAAGACATCAGAAATGCACAGAAGAGTAAATTATTATTTGTACAAACAACACCGTTGATTCAGAGATGTGACGGTTTTGCACGAATAATTCAAAGTAAACTTAAATTATACTAAGGTAGCAGAACATTTGTGGAGCACAGAAATGTGTATGATGATAAGGTGACGTAGCTGTCCGAACGGAAACGTGTGTGACGTCGAACGGCGACGTATACGTGTAAATAATATATTCTCCTGTACAGTTCTGATGTCTTGGTACTTTGTAAAAGGCAAGTCGGAGTTTCCGTGGTAAAACCACGTATCTGCAGATGGTGGTTTCTGAGGCACTTTTGTCGGTAGTTTATCTATTCGTTAGCGCTATTGCTACGATACTTAACTTATGAATGAAAGTGCGTTTCCGAGAGCAATATAAGAGATAAACTCTGTTTAAACTTGAGTTAACTTAATTGACCAATGTGTCAGTTCCATAGCTATAATTGCCGTTTCATTTCATAGCAAAATAAATAAACATTTAAGTTATACTGAAGCAACTATTTATTTAGAACTAGCTTCTGCCCGCGGCTTCGCCCGCGTGGATGTCGGAAATTATCCCACGGGAACGTGCTAACAGGATAAAATGTATGTGCTTCCCCAGGATGCCATCCATCTCGCGGGCCCTTTGTGGCTAATTACAATAGAAAACCAATTGTGTCTCATTAGTGGTGATTAAGAGGGTACCTATATGATATCTTTACCTAAGTACCTACCTAATTAAAAAAAATAACCTACCTAAATAAACCTATTTCTGATGCTAACTAATCTAAACTCAATAAATAAGCAAAATCCCTAAAAACTAATATCTATACGAATGACTAATCCTACCTAACAGTATTATAAAATAACCTACGGTCACTACGTACACTAACAAATATACTACCTATACTATAAAATTAAAATCTATACCTACGACTTATAAAATTAAACCTAAATAACTCTAAAAACTAAAAGGAATAAAAATGTCGCACAGATAATACTGCGGGTGACGTAACCTACGACAAACTTATTATTTGCGGTTGGTACAGTAATCGGTCTAGGGATCGCACCGCAAAATTAAGTTTGTTTTTTATTGTATATACTTTTCCGGGATAAAAAGTACCCAGTGTGGTGCCCAGGATATTAAAGAATAATTATACCAAGTTTCATCGTAATCGAACCGGTAGTTTTTGCGTGATGCCTGAACAAACAGACAGACAGACAGACAGACAGACAGACAGACCGACAGACAGACAGACAGACAAAAATTTTTGTAATCACATTTTTGGGTTCGGTGTCGGTCTAGTAACACCCCCTGCCATTTATTTTTTTGATGTTTTCAATGTACAGAATTTTCACTTCTACAGATTTATTATAAGTATAGATTAAAATAATATGTAAATACATAAGAACTAATACCTACCTAGTTATACTTATTATAACGTGTATTGAACATGTGAAAAATATAAATTTGTTTATTTTACAGGGTGACACAGAACTATGGACTTTTCAAGAGATCGCGTTCAAAGCGGAGATGGATCGCCACGACGACCCCGAGTCAGAAGAAGAAGCATTCAACCTATGTGCGGAGGACCCTGCCACCAGAACTAGAAATATTGTAGAACTTAGGAATATGATTTACGGTAAGATATTCATTAATTTAGTGAGACATGATGTTGAGAGCGGCAAAAAATTTATAAGTATGCCCCAGGCGCGGTCGCAGCCCAAGTTTTTGGGGGGTCACCAAGTAGTAAGTTAGTAACTTAAGTTAGTAAGGCAAGTAAATCATGCAGACTCTCGACAGCTTGAATGATTTTGGGGGGTCTTGACCCCCACAAGCCCCCCCCACCCTCCTCTAACCGCGCCTGTGTATACCAAGGTCTAGAAGACCAGTACTTATTTAGAAGAATTTTCCATAAGTTAATTAATGCTTTTGAAGACTTCCATCTGTCTCGTGGCCATACAAAAATTTACTGTTTGCGTCAGACGTAGACGGGCAGGGAATGACCTACTTATTTATTCATTTTGTTCCTAGTCGGCTTTCAATTATTTGATAAGTTTGTCTTAAAGCAACCGATATAATGATGAAAATTATTGATGATAATGACTATTATTATCTCGGCTACGATGTAATGAGTTTTCTCATTTCCTAGTACACGTAATAATTAGGTAACCGATACCATAAATATGGCGTTTACGGAATATATTATAGACTTAATAGGCGAGTGGAGGAATATGGGGACTATGCTCGTAAAAGGCGACGAGTACCAGGGTAACACAGTCATAAAGGAGGCACTTTAGTAAATAGGAGGTAATACTCAATTGTATTGTTTACTTCGGTACCCAACCCAACCAAATGGCTACTAATTACGAGTAATTTAAAACTATGTCAATATAAAATGTTAAACAAAGTGAGACATTGCTTACAAAAGGTGTCATTTTTAGCAAGAGCGTAAAACCTTAGTGAATGTTTACCTAGAACAACTCTTTGTTCTAGTTCTCTTTGTGTAGTCTCTGGTTGGTTATTTACCGTTGGCAAAATTATCGGGGAAGAACAACAACCAATTTTACTACGAAACAGAACAGTTTATAAACAAAAGATTTCAAGCTTGGTGTGATTTTCAACGTTTGCTTGCTATTCAACTCAAAGTGATCGTGAATTGACCTTCATTCTTTTAAATCACAGATATTATGTGCCTACATTTTTACATTATAAGAAATAAATTGCCAAAGAATCAGTAATAATATGTCTTGTAATTCATTTTACGAGTATATTAAGAAAGGTAATAATGCTACAGATTAATTTAATTAACACTCATTATGTAGATTGCTTTGTATCGTGTTACCCAGTAACTGGGTTGTGGAGGTCAGATAGGCAGTCGCTCCATGTAAAACACTGGTATTCAGCTGCATCCGGTTAGACTGGAAGCCGAACCGACCCCAATATAGTTGGGAAAAGGTTAAGGTAGATGATGATGATATGTAGATTGCTTTGTTTTTGGCAGATAAAAAACGCGTGTATGGTCTCACACACTACACAATTCAAATTTATAGTGTTTTATTGATAAAACCGTTCAAAGACTGAGCAAGCTACGGAATATACCTGCCGACGAAGGAAATGAATAAACTACTTATAATAATGGGTTTAGATTTCATATTTTTAATCACCCGTATTTATAAGCTCTGCCGAAGCAGAGCATTTCAAAAATATTATAGACTCATTTGAGTGTCCCCCTCCACGGAAATCTTTAGTAAAAGGCGAAAGATTTATGCGTTATGAAGGGAAACCAGAGTTAACAAAATATGGGTCACCCGAGCTTATATACTCCGCGCGGTAACGAAACCATAGCGCGATTCAGAAAAGAGCGTGAATTGTACAACGCCATCTATCGAGCATGTGAAAACACAAAATACCTATAAGTACCATAATTTACCAGAACAACGGCAGAACGGATATCACAAGATAGATAATTAACCATAATATCCATAAGAAATACTGTCCTGTAAAATAAAGATCAATTCTCTGCTGACCAAAGCATCAAAGCAATGTGAATATATTTGAAAACATGTTAGGAAGACATGTTTATAATTCAAGGGACAGGCTGGATAGGAATCGAATAGGCTGAAAACTGAATAGGCTGCTTCGCAGGGAGAGGTCCCTGCGAAGCCGTAAGCTGAGGTCCGCACCCCACAGGGGGTGCCCTTAGTGTGTAGTCGCTTAGTTTTTAAGTTTTTGAAGCCCTAGCTGGAAGCCTTAATTTATTGAGGTATCCACAGTTAAGCAGACGACAACTTTATAGGTTGAAAATAAAGCTGCGAGATGCCATTTATAAAAAAAAATCGACATGTTTCATTTAAATCAATGGTCTTGGAAGCTGAAAGTCCTCCTAATGTAATCCTGGATAAATTGTACAATATTAAATCCAATTCACGGTAGAATCTAGTGGATCAAGTCCGACAAGTAAAGACTTATTTCCATGTCAAAAACGGAAAAACCAGAATAGGTCTTAGTTGAATCTAGTGGTCACCATAGTCAACCTTAACCCCAGTTTTACTGTTGTTTTATAAACGAACAAACAATGTTATTCTTCTTAATGCTAAAAATAACAATTTCGAACTCAAAGCATCTTTTCTCCTAACTTCACTTCTTACAAATTGTGCAGAGAAGTAAACATCGTTACTCTACGCTCCATGTTGTTCATCTATTACAACTTTAAATAAATATTATTATCTTTGCTTTGGAACCGAACAACTTTTGAAATAAATTAAAGCTGTAGTTTAAAATATAGTGAATTTGTCCAACTCTGTACCATTATTTTGATTCATGACCTCCTCAGTTACTAGTGCGTATTTTATAAACAACTTCTGTTTGACTCGCAATCTGAGGTAAACTAGCATCCCCGTTGCATTTGAGTCTATTTTGAAAAAAATCACTTTCAAATTATCGTTATCTTATTGAATTAAAATTATATGTTTCAGAGCGAGGTGAGTGTCACCCACATCGGATGGACGACGCGTATTTACTGCGGTTCCTTAGGGCACGGCGATCAGTCCCTGCGCGGGCACATCGACTTGTATGTATTAATTCTGTAGTATACTAGATACAAGATTCGCCAAAATGATACAATTCTTAGCTTCCTTGCTTCATGAATTCGGTGCCCTTTATTTTCTCCACCAACCAAAATAATATGTCGCTACTTATTTTATTTTCCTAGTGCGTTTCCTGCTGCACCCTGTTAAGAAAAAACATAACAAACCACTAGCTTTTCTAAACACTAAAACAGGTGTTAAAACAAATATTCACTTTGCTTCCAGTTAGTCCGCTACACCAACTTCCGGGACGAGAACCCCCACCTATGGCGCGATGTGGACTGGTTCAGCCTCACCAAACTGGGCCACGTGTTTGGAGGTGTACTCTACGACAGGCCTGATGTTGGCAGACTTATCCTGTGTAGACTAGGTAAATCATTCACCTCACTTGTTCCTATATTAAGTTTACGCAGGTTATGCTTCTTCTGAACTGTAGGTTTGTCAACCCTCATGGGAAAAGGCGTAGGCGAGTATGTATATCGATTTCTCAAATCTCAACTACGTAATGGTCAAGTTCAGTCGGTAGGTATTTACAACTAAAAGCGGCTGAATGTCTGATGAAAAAAACGCCACTAATGCCGCCGAGATTGGCGTGGTCAGCTACTGGGCCCAACTCATTTAACATGAATGGAACAAACAACAGGAATGGCTTCCAGTGTACAGAGATGATACTGAATAATTTATTGTGTCTACAAATAATGAATTTTTGACATAAATGATGCTAGATGATCGCAATTATCTGTAACGCAGTCTATTTGACATTAGCTTGGTGAAGGTACCTACTACAACGCTAAGCTTGACTAATTCTTCTTTAAATTCTTTTAATAACATTTTACTACACCTACGTAAAAAGAGAGTAATCTTATAATCTTCACTGGGAAAAGGCGTAGGCGAGTATGTATATCGATTTCTCAAATCTCAACTACGTAATGGTCAAGTTCAGTCGGTAGGTATTTACAACTAAAAGCGGCTGAATGTCTGATGAAAAAAACGCCACTAATGCCGCCGAGATTGGCGTGGTCAGCTACTGGGCCCAACTCATTTAACATGAATGGAACAAACAACAGGAATGGCTTCCAATGTACAGAGATGATACTGAATAATTTATTGTGTCTACAAATAATGAATTTTTGACATAAATGATGCTAGATGATCGCAATTATCTGTAACGCAGTCTATTTGACATTAGCTTGGTGAAGGTACCTACTACAACGCTAAGCTTGACTAATTCTTCTTTAAATTCTTTTAATAACATTTTACTACACCTACGTAAAAAGAGAGTAATCTTATAATCTTCACTGGGAAAAGGATTTTTGTGTTACCATTAATTTTGCTTAACTTCATTAAAAGCGTTTTTGTGTATAATCTTGATATCACGTATACAGTGTGGAGACGACAATAAATAAAAACACAATGCAGGCAATTTTATAGTTCCATTATACAAAAAAATCTTAACATGGAAATTAAAAAAGTGTTTTTTAATTTGGTTATTTTTTTATTTTATTATTTTTCCGTTCTGGTGTCGGATTGTCCTAAAATCTATGTTTCTGTACCTATCTATATTTGTTTTGTTTACTAACATTACCTCTTAAGTATTTTCGTGTTACTAACAATTTGTATGGAGAAATCTGAAATAAATTATTATTATTATTATTAAACAAACTACTGTGGTACTGAAGTGCCGACTATGGGTTTTGCCAATCTTTGACTAGCACTAGCTATATGGTAGCAGCCCAGAGGGTTTCTGAGCAAGCATATGCAGGGCGAAAACTTGATAGTGACTATACTATTGGATATAATTATTCGGTTAAATTTTTGTATGCAGACGTCATTAGATATACGAGGTTTAATTTAGTGTCGTATCTTCGTCTCCACCTTGTATATCAAGATATGGTCCATCCAAGTTTGTTATGGCATCCAAGATAGACTCTAGTTCGTCAAAAAATAATGGAAGACAATTAAATTAACGATGCCATATAAATTAACGATTACCATACCTAGAATAGATATTATTTGAATTGCTTATTTTACAATCGTTGTAAAACAACTCATAAAAACGTGATTTGCAATGTTATTTTGAAATGTAATAAATATAATGGGCTGGACATAGGTTAGTAAGTATGAGTATTCCTTGTATGTAACCAGCAAAAGGTGCTAGTTACGTGAAGAAGTAATCTTCAATATAAAAAACGAATTCCAGGTGAATGGAATCCAGATGACTATCCAGTAGACGATCTAATCCGCGGAAGCTTGCTCCTTCTGGAGATCGGCATCATGCAGCCGAAGCTCCAGATCTTAGGAGGCACCGCCCTCCTGGACTGTGCAGGTCTCACCATGAAGCATATGAGGCAGTTCTCACCAGCCATAGCCTTGCAAGCCATGAATGTTATGGGGGTAAGGAGTTATTCCAGTTTTTTTTTTTATAAAAAATATCTACTAGGGCTGCATACAATGAGTGTGGTTGACTTCATCTATGGCTTTTTTTTTTTGGCTTACTGCTTCTGAATTTGAAGATTTGAATCAGACAACCAAAGATGCAATTTAATGTTTCAATTAACTATGACTGAGAAGGTCTCACCTATGGGATTCGTTCAGCCCAGCTTAATTTTAAATTGAATTGCTGTCCTAGTAATGATGTGCTATTTCTTAAATTACTCGTCGAAAATACTTATTAAGTATCAACTGGATCCGGAAACCACTGTCTCATCAATAAACTGTAAGGCAATCTTGCAGTGAAAAGTAGTCTAATTTCAGTTCTCATTCCCGCTGCACATGCGAGGGGTCCATGTTATCAACTGCTCACGAGTCTTCGAGACGCTGTTCAACTTCTTCAAACGTCTGGCGCCCGTGGATGACTTGTGGAAGAAGGTTCGGTTCCACGGAAGTGATCTCGGTGCTTTACATAAGTAAGTATTAAGCACCAGGTATCCAAGTAGTCCAGGTAGGGAAAAATATTTGAGAAAGTGTTTATTTGTTATAAGTCCACCTGACTGGTGATCGATGCTGTGCCTTGGAAATCCTGGTAAGGTCACACGAGTGCCTGAGACAATCCTGCGGTTAGTATGAAACCCTGGTAATCTGAGACTGATAATTCAGTCTAGTTATCAACTTTTAGAGAACGGAAGATAATTAGTCCACCCGTCACCCTTGTAGTATAAATAGGTACTTATTTCGTTCTAACCGCTCACAAAACTTAACAGCTCCATTTCCCTCTAGGATATTATAGCACATTGCAAGCTGGGATCGAATCTCAAAGGAAAGTTTTAATAACAACGATTGTATGTAAGCTGTAAGCTATAGGTACTTCGGCTTGTTACACGTCTCGTAGCCTGTTAAGTTATACGAGTGAAGTTACAATTTTCATGGCAAATAACCAGTATCACTGCGATGTTGGTGCCATTTTGATATTAGTAATAAATAAATAAATAGTTTTTCGGTATAGTAGGTGTAATGTTTGTTCAATATTCATACCTTAAAACATATGTAAAGCTCATCGCTCTTCACAAGCTGGGGGTTGCAACCATAAAGTCTAGAGTTGGATTCCCAGAAAGTTATTAATGAGTTTTTTAGCTAAGTTATTTAGTAGCACAGCAGTCAAGTTCTGTTCAGTCATCGTTCGACTTCATTAGATAACTCAAGATCGTGGCTTCTACTGTCTACGTTCAGCTGCTTTCCTGTTGCCCTCGATCTGATCTGACATACCCTTTGCTTGTCTAGGGGCAGTCTGTATGAAAAAGCACCCTAATTGCATAGCACAAAATCAATCGGAATCGGTTTCATTCTGACAGTTCAACAACATTCATTGCGTTATTTACGTGTTGAGCAGAAAAAAATTTCGAACTTATGAAGCAATGGATTAGCAATTTGCTTCAAAATGATTCAGATTACAATTGATTGCGTGTTACGCAATTAGGGTGCTTATCTCTCTTTGCTGAAAAACTTGTGACGTGTATGTTGCTTACTTCATTACGTAGGCTATACAGAAAGTCAATGAAAGATTGGGAAGATTCCCAGAAGCTGTTCTCATGCATCTATCACTAAGATATCACGTTATTTTCTAGATAATGTATTCTAAAAAATGCATCTCTATGTTACAGATACATCCCGCCAGAGTGCCTGCCAAAGAGGTACGGCGGTCATCGCCAAGATGTGTCTCTGGAGAAGTGGTTGACGAAGATCAAGCAGTACAAGAACAAAGACTTTGATAACGACATGAGAAACTTAGGATATGCTGTAGATTAAGTTACACTAATGTCTGTTTGTACTAGTTGGTACAGTAGGCTACATGCCAGTGGTAAAAATACCAGTTTAAGCTGGCCTTGCAATCTAGTGAAACTCCGTACTACACTAGGCCAGTTCAAGGTCAAAGTGTTACCACTGATGTGAGATCTATTGTACTAGACTTATGTATAGCTTAAATCGACTCAAGGATACACAAGAGTACCTAGTGGACAATGCTCAAGTATGATTTTAAAACTATTATTTAATATTATGGGATCTTGTGTTAGAACGGAACGACCCGAAAGGGGGGGGCAAATAGGCTATAGGGGTACCAGTAAGCCTCCCCTTTCTTTTGCAGCAGTAGCTGATGCAGTATAAAATGGTGATGATGTAGTATTAGAAACAAGCCTTAGAAGGGTGGCCTTAACATAACCAGTTTAAGTGTTCATACACACGAGGGGCACGCGCCAACAGCAGACACAACTGCAGTCGCCAACGCGTCGCGACGGTTCTCGAGAAGGGTCGACGGCTGACGTTGCCTCTGCCGCTGACGCGTGTCGCTCGTGTGTGTGCATCGCACACTTAGATCGAGGCCTATCTCGTATACGTGATGTTGATAGTCATGTCTTTGCTTAGTGTTTGTGTGTTTATCACCAATGTGTCTTGCCAATAGATACTAATTACAAAGATAGGGTCTGATTTGTATTTAAATTGAATGACTGGAAATTAATGTGATATTAATATAGGCAAACGAATATAATTATTATCTACATAGCCTTGTTCCAACTACAAGTTTGCACTTGTGCACAACTCGCTTATCACATTAAGATGAAAGCCTTCATCATAAAAAACACGATGTTATGTTATCTGTAGTCCAGTCGTTGGCGCGCTCTACTGACATCTGTCAAATCAAATTCCTTTAACGCCGTCAGCCACGATATTCTCCTTTCTATCCTCTCTCACCTTATGGTTTCATCTGAGGCCCTGTAATGGTTCTCTTCTTATCTTCGGGGACGGCAGCAGTCGGTCCGCGTTGATGAGAGCTCATCGAGTTGGCGTGACCTGAATGCTGGTGTTCCACAAGGCGGTATTCTTTCTCCATCTTCATTAATTTTATAACTCAGTGTCTTCGGTGTTCGTATCATCTATATGCTGATGATCTTCAATTATATACAGCTGAGCGGGTAGAAGGTTTGTCCAACGCTATAGCAGATGTAAACCGTGACTTAGATGCTATCAAAAAGTGGTCTGATAATTTCGGGGTGTCAGTAAGCCCCTGGAAGTGTCAGGCCATTGTAATTGGAAGCTCACGCATGATGGGAAGGGTGACGCTTAGCTCTCTTCCACCTCTTATTTGCAATGGTACCGTCATACCCATTACACCTACTGTGAAAGATCTCGGTTTGCATCTTGACTCAACGCTTAGTTGGCCACGCCAGGTCTCTTGTATTAGTCAAAGGGTCAACGGTACTCTGCGATCCCTGTATCGTTTGAGAAACTGTTTTCGCGGTCTTCGTTTTAACGAAGACCATGCTTGTGCAGACTTTGATTTTCCCTAAAATCGACTATGGTGGCATATGCTACTTTTACTTGAATGCGGTTTTGCTGGATAAGCTCGACAGATTTCTCAACAATGGTACCCGGTTCATATTCAACCTAATACCGTAATATATAAATGTCGAACTATAGGTCCGAGCACAAATGAATGTCCATGTCCAACGCCAAAGAAGAAGTTTGCGCGCTTTGACCACGCTTTTCTCCCTTCTCAACTCTCCCACTACTCCTTCTTATCTCGTATCTCACTTCCAATATCTATGTTCTTCACACGCTAAGAATCTGCGTTCTTCTAACAATCTTCTCTTACTCTGTCCTTCTCATACGTCTGGCTTTGTTCATTCTTCTTTTCATATTCAGTCCAGTCTTCTTTGGAATGCGCTTCCTCTTGATATCAGGACGGCCACCAGTCGGTATGCATTTAAGCGGAAATTGCAGAGTTATTTTCAAAACTCAAAAAATAGCATAGAGTCATCTTAACACCTCTCTCCCTTGATTTTGTATATAGTATATATATATATTATAAGTATATATTATAGTAATAGTATGTTTATGTATATAACCTATAGGTAATAGGTACAGCGGGCTGATATCCGCAACTCCACGACAATGCGCGTATTTTGCGTATATACTTATGTACATAGTCTTAAAAGTTTTTTTTTTACTTTTTTATCGTTGTCCCTCTCAACCCACCCTTGGTTGACTGGTAGAGAATGCCTAAGGCATTAAGTCCACCTTTGTACCCATTTGTGCGAAAATTTATATAAATAAATAAATAAATAAAATCAATCTTTATATTGGGCTCGGCTTCCAGTCTAACCTGATGCAGCTGAATACCAGTATTTTATGTAGGTAAACGAAAATGTCTGAAAACTGTATTCAAAGATTTTAGATAAGCTACTTAAGAATAAAAAATCATAGCCTTCCATTGGCTTTGTTAAAAACGTTGGTAAATAGCTGTGTAAATTGTTAGTTGTATAATAATTTACTTTTGGATATTACATAATTATCTTATTCAGTAACTGTTGTTAAAAATCAACATTCTTTTAAACAGTGGGAAAAATGTAAATAAAATAAAATTGATCCGTCCTTATTGAACTTTTTTTACTATTTCTAGTCTACCTTTCACTTATGTCTCCCTGGTACCTGGAACGGTTAGTGCAGCGCACAATGACCATTTTACAACGTAACTACTATTACAATCACAATAGGAAACCGACGAATCGTTGCGTTTTGCAACCAACCGAACTGCGCACGGTTCAATGAGCACCGTTGCTTTGACGTCTTTATCGAACACTTTCGATTTCATTGCCGTTTTTTATTTGAAAAAAATTGAATAGAAGAAGAGAGAGCGCAATGTTTTCAAAAGTATACAATGATGGCGATCATTTTTGACAGTGCAATTACATCGGTTTTGTTCGCGTAAATGAAAAAAAAAATCAAATCACGATATACCTATTTTTTTAAGATAAAGTGAGAGGTGTAGAACTACTATTATCTACGATGAATGTCTTTATCGTAATTTGTTTAAAGCTGAGTACATACTGCTGCTAAACAAGAGGAGTGTACAAAGCGATGTAAAAATAAGGCAATTGACATGCTTACTTTATTCAGTAGTTCATCGGAATCAGCTTATACCTAATCCATAGAAGAACCTAATTTTCTCAGATATGAAAACCTATACCAACGTAGGTTTTATTACATACGTGTCATACAACCTAGGTTTATTTTTGAGAGATGCAGGTTCTATATTTTTACAAAGCCATCTTGTTTATTGGTCTCAAAGCATAACAACTACATTACATAATTAGTTTCTAAGTACCAACGCTCTTACGAATGATTCTAATATTCTAATGTAATCTCCACGCATTTGTACTCAAACCTTTACAAAAGATGACCCAGCAAAAACGTAGAGCTCTTCTAAATACGGCAAACATTAGGTTTCCCACTGCTGATGACCGCCGTCATTATGTGTACAGCAACTGTACATAAGTACCTGCTATGAACAGAATCATCACCACTAAGACTTCACAAATTGCGTCTTGTCATGACTCATTCATTAACCACATAAGAATGCTTGTCTGAGAAGCATCTCATTTACAAAATGAAAAGCTGCATGTATGAAAGCTATATGTATTTACAGAATTATAATCATTAAAGTCATCAACACAACTCTCTAAGATCAAGTAATCCTACTGAATGACTATTTCATGAAATCTTGACATTTTAAGACTATGCTAACTTAACAAGTTGTATTACTGATTCTAATGATTATAATTCTGTAAATACATATTTGTTACGGCCGCGAATCATATTTTAATTAACGTACAACTTAGTACTGACCAGCAAATCGCAAAAAACGGAAGAAAATTTGAATTTCGCGGGCTACCTTGGAGCATCCACCTTAAGTAATAACAGCCGCACGGGTCGATCGATCAGGTTAAGCTACGCTTGCCGCGGTTGGTCCGTGGATGGGTGACCATTTTCACAAACCAAGACCCCTCCGTGCATCGGAAAGCACGTTAAGCCGTTGGTCCCGGCTGTCATTCGTGGATCTTTGACAGTCGTTACAGGTCGTCACTCGTCAGTAGCCCGAAAGTCCGACAACCAGTCTTGCCAGTCCAAGGGGCAAGGGGTATCGTATTACCCAGTCACTGGGTTGTGGAGGTCAGATAGGCAGTCGCTCCATGTAAAATACTGGTATTCATCTGCATCCGGTTAGACTGGAAGCCGACCCCATCATAGTTGGGAAAAGGCTAGGCAGATAATGATGATGATAATTGACATTTGAAGGCCGCAGGAACCCGTTGGATGCAAGAGGCACAGAACCAGTCGAAGTGGAAGTGCTTGGGGCAGGTCAAGTTGTGGACGTCTTTCGCTGAAATGATGATGATAATAAATTGACATTTGACAGAACTAAGGACTTTCGCAACATTTACAACACAACTTGCAAGAGTATAGTTATTTGATCACTATGTCACCTGCTTATTAGTAGAGACAGACCTACCTGACTATTTTTTTTTTATAAAACGTTACCCCACACTAAGGAATTACTCCTGTATCGTGTATTTACTTTAGTCTAGACGATATTTGATCCCCCTGGAATAATCTGTCAATTAATTTGACATTTGTAGGTGCTGAGTAATTAGAATTACAAACGCGGAAAGTTGCATACGACCCATACGACTCTAGTTCTCCTCACTTAAGGGTGCACTGGGTCGGGTGATGAGTCGGCACAGTCGGGCGGCATAATCGATATAATTGTGCAGCCCGGCTGTGCCGAGTCGTGCCTAATCATGCCGACCCGAACAACTGTGTAGAACACCTTACTTTGAGAGCCAGCACTGGACGGCGCAAAGCAGTACCCGAATGGTATCGGCCGCGACTTACTACTACTAGGTCGCAGGTTCGAACCTAGACAGGCGAATTACTTAGTGTAAAATATTTCATCACAACTGCTCTCAAAACAGTGAAGGAAAACATCGTGAGGCATGTCGTAGACCCAAAATATTCGAAGATATGTGACATCTATTAACCCATACTGGGCCTGCGTGGTGGATAAGCCCACTCCCTCTCACGGAGAGGAGGCCTGTTCAGTGGAAACGTTATAGGCTGATTATACCCTGGGCAGCGACCAGCTGAGTTAACTGACTCATCCATCACTTCTGTCGAGTGTACCTACAATACAGTACAGTTTGCATTAGTTTCAGAGTCTGTGAGACTCACAAAAAAGGAAAAAAAAAATAACTGCAGAGATCTGTGAAATAATATACTTTTTGGAATTGCGAACCGGGTACCTAACGATCTCAAACCCTGTTATAAGTGCCCTTAATTATTCTGATTAATAATTAGAACGAGGTATGACAAAAAAGACGTAACACTCGAGTGATCCAGTTTGGCCAATTATAGCTGAATTATGGCTGCTATCTACATGTTCCGTACTTCAACATGCGTAAATAATATTGTTAATTGGATTAATATTCTAATTACAGCCAGTCAGTAACCTACGAGTTACGATAATACTTAATATTTTTGGACCACGTAAATACTTCGTGGCTTAAAGTTATACAATTCATAGAAATGTTGCGCGATGTTGTGTATGGTAACAATGGTGTAACAGGTAAAACAAAGGACATTGCTTCGGCATTCTAAGCATGAGAATTTCTTCTAGGTTAGTAAAGCCAGCAAGCAATGCATTATCAACAACTTGGTGTAGACGTCAGTACACCATCCGTTATGTACCCTGACCTAGACAGTCCTCCTGCTGCAAACCTGTAACTGGAAAATTAAGTTATATTTACGTAACTCATAAAATAACAGAGAATAACTGAGAACGATGGAGAAGCAAACTGATTTGATCACAGGAATCACAGTAATAATATATGTACTTAAAGTGCATCGATGTGTATAGTTACCTTAACAGTGTGATAGCAGTAACCTTAACAAACTTAAAGAATTTATTTCAATGAAACCGTTTTTAAGTACAGTCACTTTTGAATTGATTTAATTTACACGATATATTGTATATATATATTCGTCTTCTTGTCTTTATGTTACAAATATATTCGTGATTTTTTCATCCTGTGATTCTTTATTTATATTCTTTAATCTATTCTATACTTCTATTAAATCTGTAGAAGTCAAAAGTAGGTTACGTTACCCGCAGTGGAGTTCATTTTTATTCCTTTTAGTTTTTAGAGTTAATTAGGTTTATTTTTATATAAGTCGTAGGTATAGGTATATAATTTTAAAGTATAGGTAGTATATTTGATAGTGTAAGTATAGTGACCGTAGGTTATTTTATAATACTGTTACGTAGGATTAGTCATTCGTATAGATATTAGTTTTTAGGGATTTTGCTTATTTATTGAGTTTAGATTAGTTATCATCAGAAATAGGTTTAATTAGGTAGATGTATTTAATTTTCTGTTATTGATTTTTTTTTTAATTAGGTAGGTACTTAGGTAAAGATATCATATGGGTACCCTCTTAATCACCACTAATGAGACACATTGGTTTTCTATTGTAATTAGCCACAAAGGGCCCGCGAGATAGATGGCATTCTGGGGAAGCACATACATTTTATCCTGTTAGCACGTTCCCGTGGGATAATTTCCGACATCCACGCGGGCGAAGCCGCGGGCAGAAGCTAGTTATGAATAAATCCTTAGACTGTATTATGACTTGACCTTGGTACCACTTTAATTCGGCAGCATTGTATTTCTCGGAGGGAACACGGGTAAATAAAATCCCCGTGGTACCTTCCAGGGACTACGGGAGGGACCACGGGTCACACACGTTGTCAAGTACTCGGTCAGTTAGTCAGAAAGTTGAAGCTAGTTACCCATTCCAAAACGTAGATCCGTATGTAGAAAAAACAAGCAAGGACACTCTTTCAAATCAAGATATTACAAAATCCTGGGAACATTATTCTTGTTGCTTCTATACGTGAGAACATTGTATAAAAAAAAAAATTCAATATGCAAGATCAAAATAAAAATAAAATTACCTAGGTGTGTTCAGATATAAGAGATACCTTAAAATCTCAGAACAAAACCAAAATGCAACCTAGTTCTAGCCGATGATAAATAGGATACACCTAAGTTTAACCACCGGTGTGCGGCTGCACCTAGTTCTAGCCGCTATGATGACGGCTAAACCTAGTTCTAACCGAAGCTAAGTAGGATACATCTAAGTTTAACCTCATGTGGCCGGCTGCACCTAGTTGTAGCCGGCTAAAAGCAGGTGTAGCCGCACTTCGGCTATTAGCCGTAACATATATAATTATATAAATTGTGTGGTAGTGATTTAAGACCAGGCACTCTGAAATAATTTCCACGCAAGCTCCGCCCCATGCGCCCCGCCACGCCGCGCTTCGCTTCCGCGAGCGAGCCGAAGGTCGCCCCGTCGACGCAAAATTCTAACTTTACGTATTTTGATTTTAGAATAGCGAACATGGATGGAATAGAAACACCTTTATATTATTATATATATTTTATTTTATGAAATATAATAGTTTATTTAATACTAACTACTACATTACTCAAAACATGGTCAAATTAAATTAGCTAGAGAAACTCCGCAGTCTAAAATCGACAAATTAAAAAGATTGGAATTGATGATTGTTTGTTTTTTGGAGTCAATGACCACTGGTGGTGTTACTTGAAGTATGAGTTGAGAAATCTGTTTTTTTTTATCGTGTTTAGATATCAATATCCATCACGTCTGTTAAACAACACAAAACAAAATGTTTTTTAAACTGGTACAAAAACAACATTTCCAATAATAAAAGTAACGAGGTAAGAATAAGGCTCATATTTGATACAGAAGTATTCGTTGCCAGCTCGAGATGCTTAAAGTCAAAAACAGCTTATCGGAATAGTTCAGATATCTACTTACTTTTACGGCTGAAACTTCATTTCTTTTCAACTGGAAGACGTATTATTGATATACGATTTTTTATGATAAGTTGCAAGTGGTTGCTGATCATAAATCTCTTTTTTAACTGGGGATTAAACTCGATTCAATTGGTTTCTGAACACCAAAATTTGACTTTTTTCTCGGCTAAATTTGCAGTGCATGATGTGCAATAAGAAATTCAAAAGAGGCATCGGAACAGAACATAAAGACGCTGTAGCTGGAATACAAGCAAGTGGTGGTAGTCATGCTCAGTTGAAACAATTTAGTAAAAAAAAGTAATGATGCATTTGTCAAAAAAGTGGAAATGCTATAAAAGACCATATACGAGGGTGACACTGAAAATTATATCTTTTCAAAATAGTGTCCATTTACATCAATACATCGCTGCATCCGATGGAACCACTGAGAAAAGCAATTTGCCCACTCGTCCGTAGGGGTCGCTTTGACGGCATTTTGAAATGCACCCACTGCTTCCTCGGCGTCCATAAAACGTTTTCCTCGAAGTTTTTCTTTTATTTTCGGAAATAATTATGAGGTATCCACCGGGCACAAAGCTTTCTGGCCGCTAAATGTTCATGGATGATGTTGTGCACTTGACTCATACCGATGCCTAAGCTTGTCCGAATCTGCTGATAAGTCACTCTTTTGTTAGTCTCTATCATACGCCGCACAAAACTGATGTTATCTTCAGTCGTCACCGTAAAAGGCCGTCCCTCACGCAGATCATCGGTGAGATTAGTGCGACCACGTTTAAACGCATTAAACAAGTTGTAAACAGTGTCGCGAGATGGCATTTCATCGTAAAAGGCCAATCGAAGTCAATCATAACTTTCTTGTTGACTTAACAAAAAAATAAAAGTATTTATAAATTAAATAATTGCGACTGTAAAAAGGTTATTCTGCAATTTTTACTTAGCATATCATACAGTGAGACAGAGGATTTACTCGTTGTCTGTAAATAAAACATGTTAGTCTTTTAAGGTAATATTAATTTTTAATTAGTCTTCTCAGTTGTTATTTTTTTTTGCACCTTTCTAGCCTGAAACAGGTTCCACCTAGTTCAGGCAAATGAGCAACTGTGTCCTCTATATTTTTTTTAAGATAAGTTATAGTAAATCTGCAGCATGTTTATAAATAAACGTTATTATTATTATATAAAATACATACACAATAATATTGGCAGAGTTCCATTTTCAAAATTTGAACTTATTTTTTTATTATATCCTTTACAAGTGGCCGGTTCTAAAAACTTTCAGTGTCGCCCTCGTATGTTACAAAAATTACGACGTCCCATCTACAGGCATGAAAGCAACAATCATAGCAGAAGGTTTAAAAAAATCGATTGAAATGCACAACATTATTTATGGACGATTTATAGCAGATGGCGATAGCAGTACCTACACAAAAATTATTGAGTCACGGCCCTATGCAAACATTACAGTCGAAAAGATTAACTGTAGAAATCATATTTTGCGCCGATTTTGTAATAACATGCAGAAACTCATGACCGACACACGTTACCCTATAAAAGACAGAAAGCTTTTTTGTAAAATAAAAATTTTATCAGCTCGCAAATACATCTGTGACGCCATCAGAATTAACAAGCCAGACAAAAACTGCAACAACTTGCATCATGATTTCGCAGGAACAGAAACTAAATTATGCAACTGAGAAAGCGTCTCCAATAAGTTTCCTTGTTCCGGATGACATTCAAATCCGGGAAATTTGCCTTAATTTTTTTTTCCTAAGAGAGTATATACTTATTAGTCATTATTCGGATAAAACATCTTCAACAATTTATATATAAGCATAAACAACATAATTGTTATACTACTTATAATATTGTTATATAGGTACTTAATACAATCAAATCGCCTCCATAGCTTCCTATGTTCTCACAATCTCCAACACAACTGTAACAATCTGGCCTTGAACCCACGCGCTAGGTTGTAGTTGCATGCAATAATAATTATTAGCAGTAGTTATTATATAGGGCGGCTGCAATCAAATCAAATTTATCTGATCATCATAGAGATATCTATATTTAAATTTTATTTGTTTCAAATTGACGTTATTTCAAGTTAAAGGAATATCAACTTTATTGTAATGGTAATTAAGTTCATTTCAGAGTGACTAGCACTATTGAAAAAGTTATAAAAATGTGTGAAGTTGTAGCGTAAACTAAACTTTATTGTGTAGAAATTAAAATTATTTTTCCATAAACTCATATTTGTTTACATTTTTGGCGAAGTTCAGACAGCGGAAAAATCTTCGCGGAATTTACTGGCTCCATTGAAAATAGGACCGTATTACCATAGCCTAAAGTATAAAATTGTATGAATATCGATCGACTGTCATACAATTTTATAATTTAGATTAGACGTTTCGTCAAAATAATATATACGTATTTAAAAAAAAATACTAATAAAAAAATACTGCTTTGCTTCTCATGATTCTTGCAATATTTTTTAAGCTTTCGTCTTTCTTTCTCTTCTGTTCATGACGTCTTTTATTGTGTTTGTTTCCCATTGTATAGGTAGCGTTATAATGTGAATTTTATTAAAATAACTCCCAAATAAAATACGTATTGAACGCGCGCGCGAGCGATACACCCTCTCACGATGGCGCACAGCGCGGCACTGACGAACCGGCTGGCCGTTAGGCGGGTTAGGCCGCTAACACATCAGTAATAAAGTTGAATACCGCGTGCACTCCTTGATCGCGTTGGAGCTCGAAACTAAATGTCGTAAGTCTCAATTCTTATTTCGTTTATAACTAAAGTAATAATTGATCTAGAGAAAAAATGTCTTATGGGTCGATAGTAAAGTATATTTTCTTACTGTGAACATTTATTTTAGACATAAAGGCTGAGCCATCTTGAAAAAAAATGCAATAATCCTTAAAAAACACATGATTTTCGAATAAATAATGAATCGGGCGAAAATGTTACAATTACGTTTCTGTCTTATACATGCAAAGATAAAAGATCCATTATATTATCTAATAAAGTTCAATTTTGATTGCATGTGTGACTGTCCCAGAATATTAGTTCAAATTTACATGAAATTAGGGAGCCTCCTCTTAAATAAGTTGTGATTTAAAATGTAGCCTTTATTGTTTTAGCGTCAAACTATAACTTTTGCATGCCTATTGGTAAAATATGACTGAACCTATCTACTATCAATTTATCACCATGTAGGTACTTTATGTGGCAAATATGGGTACAGACCCATATTTGCCACATAAAGGACTTACTTATATTTCGGAAAAAGTAACATTTTACATACCTAAACGTCAATACGATATAAGATATGAGGAGGTTTAGCTCCAAAACCAATTTGGCCATATTGCAAACAATTGACCCTAATTACTTAGTGCACTTTTACTTACTAATAAACCTACTTGCTTAGAAGATTGATAGTAATCCGCTGATGTTTACCGCTGCCGGCGCTCACGCATCACCGTTATCCGCGGCCTACACCACATTCCGCATCTATCCATCGCGTACGCGCACGCATCCATCGACCTATCGACGATTAATCGACCAAAATTTATTTACATTTAAATCGAAATAATTAATTAGATTGTGTTTCTGTGAAGTGAAATAATGTGGATTTCTATGTAAAGTGTTTGAAATTATTGGATGTCAAAAATTCTAAATGGTATGTTGGTAATCAATTAATATATATTTAGTATTGTTTGATTGCTCTACATTCGATTATATATTATACTAGCTAATGCCTGGCATGAACAGACGGATAGATGGACGGACGACCTAAAGAAGGTGGCTGAGATGGACTGGATGCAGAAGGCGGAGGACAGGGAACACCCTCTACAACAGTAGAGCAGCCTGGGAGAGGCCTATGTCCAGCAGTGGACCGCGATAGGCTGAGTTGATTGAGTTGATAATGCCCGGCATGCGTTGCAATGCGTTTTTTAGGGTTCCGTACCCAAAGGGTAAAAACGGGACCCTATTACTAAGACTTCGCCACAGACTTATATAGTCTGTGGACTTCGCTGTCTGTCACCAGGCTGTATCTCAAGAACCGCGACAGCTAGACAGTTGAAATTTTCACAAATTATGTATTTCTGTTGCCGCTATAACAACAAATACTAAAAATAAAATAAATATTTAACGGGGGCTCCCATACAACAAACGCGATCTTTTTGCCCTTGAAATATTCACAAAATACTCAGTTGTATTTTTACTTTAATAATAAAATTAAAATAAAACAAAGATGTAAGGTTGACTCCCATACAAAAGGCGTGATTTTTATAGATGGAATAGAATAGAATAAGTCTTTTTGTTATTTGCTTCGAATGTAGGTACATAAAAATATGTTGTTAAATTAAATAGGATCCATGTACATTCTGCCTTAATATAGCATGCAAATGTAATACAAAGTAGTAGATAATAAAGATATTACAAAAAAAATATCATTCAAGAGATCCTGCACAGAATAATAACATTTATCTACAAGTAATTATGTGAAAAGCTTTTAAAATTTTTGCCGGTTTTTATACATTTTATTGTTAGGAATCTTCCCAGGCGCGCACTCAATAACATACCAGTTTCATCATAATCATTCGAGCCATTTTCGAGATTTTGCGAGACTAGCGAACGGCGATAAAATTGATTTTATATATAAGAGAAGCTTTCACAAAATAATTAAAGAAAAAATACTTTACCTAAGTTTTAATTATTTTGTTATTTGTTTTTTTGTTTTTTTTGTTATTTTGGCAATCTAAGTAATATTATATGGTAACTTTCGTAGACTCCAATTTTAGGATTATAAAGGCCCATTAAAAATCGTTCAGTTGTTTTAAATCTCGGCTGAGTGGTTTGGTTTTGAAAATAGTGGACACAACTATCATTGCCAGGTCTAATAGCCTATTGAACTTTTTGCTATTGTACGAAATAGAAGAAGAATACAGTCATTGGTGTTGTTTTTGTAAATATATTCAATGTTATCTACTTTTTTAATGTCTGTTCAGGAAACAAATTGGACGATTATTACTTATTGTCTGTCTAATATTAACATTACAAAACGTGTTCCTAGTTAATATTTTTGGTTTAGGATCCAAGATCCCAATATTTCCTTGTACCTACACATATCAACAACATAAAAAAAACTATTATAGAAGTATCACTTTCGCCATGAAAACCAACTTAAAAGTAACCTATAGGTAGGCCATCTAAATAATGTTCTGTAGAAATCATAGTTAATTGACCGGAAGGAGGACTCTGTCAAATAATGCTGCCAGCCTTTTGGGCACTTGTCCCATTGACAGCGATGCGGACGAATTTTTTGATGCCCAATGAGCTCCTGCCTTTTTTAATTTTTTATTATACAACTTGTATGTATAATATATATATATACTTATATATATTTTAGTGTTAGCTTGTAAAAATAGTAATTTCCCTTTTAAATAATGTTCAAATAGTATGCCTACTTTATAAACAAACAATCAACTCAGCCTATCCCAGTCCGCTGCTGGACATAGGCCTCTCCCAGGCTGCGCCACAACACCCTGTCCTCCGCCTTCCGCATCCAATCTGTCCCAGACTCCCAGCAGCATAGTAAAAGCAAATTAATTGATTACCAACATACCATTTAGAATTTTTGACATCCAATAATTTCAAACACTTTACATAGAAATCCACATTATTTCACTTCACAGAAACACAATCTAATTAATTATTTCGATTTCATTTAAATCGAAATAATTAATTAGATTGTGTTTATATAATACTGCCTTAATATACATTTGCATGCTATATTAAGGCAGAATGTACATGGATCCTATTTAATTTAACAACATATTTTTATGTACCTACATTCGAAGCAAATAACAAAAAGACTTATTCTATTCTATTCCATCTATAAAAATCACGCCTTTTGTATGGGAGTCAACCTTACATCTTTGTTTTATTTTAATTTTATTATTAAAGTAAAAATACAACTGAGTATTTTGTGAATATTTCAAGGGCAAAAAGATCGCGTTTGTTGTATGGGAGCCCCCGTTAAATATTTATTTTATTTTTAGTATTTGTTGTTATAGCGGCAACAGAAATACATAATTTGTGAAAATTTCAACTGTCTAGCTGTCGCGGTTCTTGAGATACAGCCTGGTGACAGACAGCGAAGTCCACAGACTATATAAGTCTGTGGCGAAGTCTTAGTAATAGGGTCCCGTTTTTACCCTTTGGGTACGGAACCCTAAAAAACGCATTGCAACGCATGCCGGGCATTATCAACTCAATCAACTCAGCCTATCGCGGTCCACTGCTGGACATAGGCCTCTCCCAGGCTGCTCTACTGTTGTAGAGGGTGTTCCCTGTCCTCCGCCTTCTGCATCCAGTCCATCTCAGCCACCTTCTTTAGGTCGTCCGTCCATCTATCCGTCTGTTCATGCCAGGCATTAGCTAGTATAATATATAATCGAATGTAGAGCAATCAAACAATACTAAATATACCTACGTATTGATATGTCCACGCAATCACTGTCCATTCCAAGGTTGTCTAGAAGAGACCGCAGAAAGCGATAAGGGCGCCCATTGTATGTATAGTGTTAAATTATTATTTTTGTTATATATTTTCTGGTTCCCACTAAAGTATATATAAATAAATACCTACTTACAATCTTTATTCTGACAAGCTATACTACCAGTATAAATATATGTAGGTATGTGTATGTACCCGACCCGACATAACATAACATAGTTGCCCCTAACATACGAGTATGTAGTTAGGCAAATGATGATGATGGTGATAAATGTCAATGTATGGATTTGTGAAGCAAGAGATAAATAGATAACTCAATAGATGTCAATAGCGTAAAAAACTAAGAAATAATTATGTACTTATGTGGAAAGAAATTAATATTTTGGAAATCAATAAATTAATTAATTAATACATTTTGATTCAAATTAAGTCTAAAATAATAATACATATGTACAAGTGAAAAAAAGAATCTTAGGGCATAGATAATTTTATCGTTGTATTAACAAATGATTACGGTAGTGTCATTTTTTACTATACTGAAGGTCACGTGGCTCATTTATTTATTTTCAACTATTTATCACGATTACCTTCATTTAAACCTTCGCTTGAAAATAATTTTGAAAGTTAATACTTTCAAAATTATTTCTTACCGAAAAAGTTTGCTTGTACGGTTACCAGCAGAAATTTATTAACACTGCTACACATCGACATATTAACGACCTGTAATGATGCGATTCACTACTTTTTAGCATTTCAGGTAATAATTAAATCAAATTGACTTTTGTCGCCGACCTAAGTTTTATATTTACCCTCTAGAATTATTTCTTGTCAAATGAAGCTATGTGTGCGGGACAATACAATGTGTGCGGGACAATACAATGACTCAGTAAATGAGAATGAATGTAAAACAGTGAATCAGTAAATAACTTGTTAAATAGAGTCCATGTGTGATTATAAGTAATAAATAGCATGAATATCGTTATGTTTGTATTAAGTCTATTGTTATGTTTGTATACAGTCTATGTGTTACTATAAGGATCAGTAAATAACGTACGTATTATTATGATGATTGTATAAAGTCTAGATGTAACACTAGCTATTTATCAGAGCTGTGATTGGATGCAATCACAGCTCGGGATCCTGCCTCCGAGCAGGTTCAGACAAGTCCAAACCTGTCGGAAATGTAAAGTAAAATAAACGATTCTATAAGTGAAAACCTGTAAAATATGATAGGGGTACCCACTACGTGTGCCTACGTAACTGGGGTATTAATATAGGTTGATTTTGAAAATTACCATCATTCAATCGCTCGATGTTCCTGTATAACCAACTATGTAAGTGTGCCAATATATCTTTAAAACTCTGCCAGTATTTAATTGTGTCCACCAACCCAGCACATAGTGTACATAACGTACATTAAATGGTCCTTCGCACCGGATAAAGTGGAAATAGCTGCCTGCAGTTTGAAGATCATCGTAAATAATATCGTCGATCATCGGTTCGCATCATGCCAGTCACACGGTCAGAGGGAAAAGGGCGCAGGCCGGCTAGGGCACAGCCTTCAACAGAAGAACCTGCCACCACGTCAGCATCGGGTACAAGCACGGATACCGGGACAGCTACTACCGGGACGGCCGCTACAGGAACCACGACTACGGGGCACACCGCCGAGACAGGTACCACGGAATATACTGGTACCTCGTCAGCTACGTTAACGTCCGCCGTATCAATGCCCGCCGCCGCCGCCCTGCCCACCGTGTCGCCCCCCGCTGTCATCGCCGCCCTCGCCGCCGCCACTAAACCTCTGTCCGTGACGCCTTCGACTGCTACGACGCTACCTATCGACGCGACAACGAAGCTACCAATGAACCCACCTACAGCTGTTGGAAATAATAGTAAAGGAACACGACCCGCAACAGAAACATCTACAGTTAAGCGGGTCAAGAATACAGCTGGTCTGCCACTGCCGAGCGGACCACATGAACCTCGTTCCCCTAGCAAGAAGGGGGGAGGGGGGGGATCCACACATAGCAAACTGAAAGCCTACAAATTAGCAAAGGCTAAAGAAGATTTGCTACGCCTACAGATAGAGCTAGCCACAGCACGCTTAGCTACTTTGGAATATGAAGATTCCGAAGATGAAGAAGATGACGTCTCCATCTACTCCAAGGAAGAAACAAACCGAAGAGTTGATAACTGGCTGGAAAACCAACAGAACAGACCTACGCTCGCGATCGCCGACCAACAGAATCGTCCTACAGAAGTGCCAGTGATTACGTGCATAGACAATAACAATCCAGTGACCAGTGATAAACGTCATCAAGTGCAACAGTTACCGGCGGGAGGCCAACATAACCTCACCCCGTTCGCTATAAACAATAACATTCCAGTGATCAGTGATAGACATTATCAAGTGCAACAGTTACCGGCGGGAGGCCAACATAACCTCACCCCGTTCGCTATAAACAATAACAATCCAGTGATCAGTGATAAACAATATCAAGTGCAACAACCGCAACAGTTATCAGCGGGAGGCCAATCCGACCTCGCTGCGCTCGCCGAAGCAATCACACGCGCCGTCAACGCGGGTCAACGACCGAGGTTTGTTGAACTACCCATATTCAGTGGATCACATCAAGAGTGGTTACCCTTTCGTGCTGCTTATTATGAAACTGAAAGCATGCATACGATAATTGAGAATACAAACAGACTACGAAGAACATTAAAGGGTAAAGCAAAGGAAGCAGTTGAAGGTCTGCTGATTACCAACACACATCCAGCAGATATCATGAAGACCCTAGAGTCAAGATTTGGAAGACCAGAGTCCATCGCCATGGTGGAAATGGAGACGCTTCGCGCCCTGCCACGCCTTACTGAATCACCGCGTGACATCTGTATATTCGCTACGAAAGTATCTAATATCGTAGCAACATTGAAGACACTCAACTGCATACATTATCTATATAACCCAGAAGTCTCAAAGACAGTCATAGATAAGCTTACGCCTACACTTCGCTACAGATACTACGATTTCTCATCTATACAACCGAGAGAAGATCCAGACTTAGTGAAGTTAGACAGGTTCCTTATGAGAGAAGCGAACCTATGCGGGCCATACGCTTTACCTGAGCAACTAACATCAGGTACAGCGGCCACTCAACAGAAGAAAACACAGAAGGTCCACAACGTGATAGAAAAAGCAAGTACATCAAAGTGTCCTGTATGTGAAGAAACGGGTCACAACACAGCGGACTGTGAACAGTTCAAGAAGTTAGATGAAAACAGCAGGTGGGACACAGCCAAGTCCAAACGCCTATGCTTCAGATGTCTTCGATACAGAAACAAGACTCATAGCTGCCGACCTCGTCAGTGTGGTGTCAACAGCTGCAAATACTCACATCATAAGCTGTTACACTACAATAAAAAGAAAGAGAAGGCAGAGACTAAAGAAGAAGAATCAAAAGAAGCTACAGAAGTCATCAACTCAGCCTGGACTGTGAAAAAGAAGCAGTCATACCTAAAGATCCTACCAATACAAGTCAAGGGTCCAAAGGGTACAGTCGACACTTTCGCATTGATGGACGACGGGTCAACAGTCACGCTGGTCGACGACAACGTGGCAAACAGCATCGGAGCAACGGGCCCCACAGACCCATTGAAAATAGAAACTATCAATGAGTTGAAGGCATCCGAATCAACTTCACGTCGAGTCAGCATCAAGTTGAAAGGGTTCAACGATCATGAAGAGCAAGTACAAGCACGCACAGTAAAGAACTTGCATGTTTCGTCTCAACGGATACCGACAGAAACGGTGGAAGGATGCAAACACCTAACAGACATCCGCAACCACCTCACATATGCAAATGCAAAGCCGCAAGTATTAATTGGGCAAGACAACTGGCATCTTCTGTTGACAACAGAAGTCAGAAGAGGGAACAAGAACCAACCAGTGGCATCCCTCACGCCACTGGGTTGGGTACTCCACGGCAGCCAAACACGAACCGTCGGACATAATATCGACTTCGTGTCTCATATCACAGAAGACCCAGAAGATAATCTAGGAGTACTAGTGAAGCAATACTTCGAGATGGACGCACTGTGCATCAACCCTAAGAGACCAAACACCGATCCAGAAGAGCGAGCACTCCGAATACTGGAGAAGACTACCACCAGAACAGAGGAAGGAAGATTCCAAACTAGTCTTCTCTGGCGCAAAGAAGATGTCACATTTCCTGACAACTATGACAGCTCGCTGAAACGACTCTTCAACATAGAGAAGAAGATCGATCGTGATCCAGACCTGAAACAGAAGTATACAGAACAGATGGAAGCTCTCATCGTAAAGGGTTACGCTGAGCCAGCTCCGACACAGAAGACTCAGAACAAGACCTGGTACCTACCGCACTTCGCTGTAGTCAATCCAATGAAACCAGATAAGCTACGAGTAGTCCACGACGCAGCGGCCAAGACAAGGGGAGTGGCTCTCAACGACATGCTACTTAAAGGGCCTGATCTCCTACAGTCACTACCAGGCGTCGTCATGAGGTTCCGGCAACACATGATCGCGGTCACAGCAGACATCAAAGAAATGTTCATGCAAGTCAAGCTACGAACAGAAGACCGAGACGCACTACGCTATCTATGGCGTGGGGATCGACGAGACAGCCAACCTCCGACAGAGTACAGAATGACGTCTCTAATATTCGGCGCCTCAAGTTCACCGTCGACAGCAATATACGTAAAGAACTTGAACGCCAAGCAACATGAGAAAACCCACCCAGAAGCCGCAGCAGCGATAGTAAAGAAGCACTACGTAGACGACTACCTCGACAGCTTTCGAAGTATCAAAGATGCAGAGCGCGTCACAAAAGGTGTACGAGAAGTACACAAGAAAGCCAGCTTTGAACTAAAGCAATGGAAGTCCAACTCGCCGACACTACTAGAAATACTCGGTGAGAAGGAAGAAGTAGATGACATGGAACCCTACAACACAGAAGAGAAAACAGAACGAGTACTGGGCGTGATCTGGAAAGTAAACTCAGACGAGTTCACGTTCAATCTCAACTTAGCGAGAATCCCATCGACACTAATAGAAGGGAAGAAACCCTCAAAAAGAGAAGCTCTGCGAATAGTCATGTCGCTGTTCGACCCGCTTGGTTTCGCCTCACCCGTCACCATAAGAGCAAAGCAGCTCCTGCAAGAAGTCTGGCGCAGAGGAACAGCCTGGGACGACGAGATCGATGAAGACCTAGCAGAACATTGGGAGGGCTGGATGACTCACCTAAAGAGTCTCTGCAACGTAACGATACCAAGACGTTACCTCCATTACAGTGAAGCCATCTCACTCCAACTCCATGTCTTCACCGATGCCAGCGAGTCCGCCTACTCTGCAGTCCTATACTGGAGGACGGTAACAGCAAACAACGAAGTCGCCCTGTCACTCGTAATAGCCAAAGCAAAGGTGGCACCGTTAAAGCTGACGTCGATACCGAGGATGGAGCTACAAGCAGCAGTCATGGGAACCAGGCTCGCAGAAACAGTGGTCGAGGAACACGAAAGAAAGCCCGACCGTAAGGTGTTCTGGACAGACAGCAGAACAGTACTCACCTGGATAAAGACAGGGTCACGTTCATACAAACCTTACGTGGCTCATCGTCTAGCAGCAATCGAAGAAAGTTCCAGAGTCAACGACTGGCGATGGGTCCCGACAAAACTGAACGTGGCAGACGACGCGACGAGAGACGTCCCACCAACCTTCAACAAGGACCATCGCTGGTATAGAGGCCCCGACTTCCTCTATGAAATGGAAGACTCCTGGCCCACCGACACCTCTGCACCTGCAACAGAATCTTCTGGAGAAGAGAAGATATGCCATGTAAGCAACAAGAAGGGATTGAAGCTAACAGAAGGTTTACCTGATCCCACCAGATTCTCCAACTGGGATCGCCTTCGATACACAGCAGCACGAGTTCTTCAATTTATTGACCTCTGCAAACCCATAAAACAGAGCGTCAACTACAGAAAGACAAAGAAGAACGCAGAGGCAGACCCAAGTTGGTCAAAGGTAAAGAAGCCAGTGGCCCAGCGAACAACAGCAACACAGAAGATAGCCCCGCCTAAGGGAAAGAAGCTGATGCCTGTCTCAGCCGAGCTTCTCAGGTCAGCAGAAGACCTTCTCATGCGCTCCTCACAAGAAGACAGCTTCACAGACGAAATAGAAGATCTAAAGAAACATAAGACCGTCAGCAAAGAAAGTCGTCTGTATCAGCTGAGCGTCGAGTACATCAATAATGCCATAAGACTCCGAAGCCGAATTCAAGCTGTCTGCGATATGACAGAAGAATTTAAGACACCGTTAGTACTCGACGGTGACCATCCCACAATCAAACTGTGGATACAGTCCATTCACCGGAGATTACATCACTCCGGTGTAGAGGCCACCGTAAACGAGTGCAAGCAGCAGTACTGGGTGCTACGACTACGCCCTACTACACGAGCGTTACTACGAAGATGCCTGTTCTGCAGAATGAGAACACAGGCGCCGCCACACCCACGGACAGGTGACCTACCAGCCTGTCGTCTGGCTCATCACGAACGACCCTTCACATACACGGGGGTCGACTACTTCGGACCTCTGTCGGTGACTGTCGGACGCGCTCGTCACAAGCGATACGTAGCGCTATTCACGTGCCTCACCACACGTGCCATACACCTAGAGGTAGCCGGCTCACTCTCCGCCGACTCTGCAGTAATGGCCGTCAGAAGAATGATAGCGCGACGGGGATGTCCGACAGAGATATGGTCGGACAATGGGACCAACTTGAAGGCAGCCGACAAGGAACTTCGACAAGCAATAGACGAGGCGACGGCTGAAGAAGCCGCGAAACGAACCATTGCGTGGCGCTACATACCACCAGGGGCTCCATTCATGGGCGGAGCCTGGGAACGCATGGTCCGATCAGTCAAGACAGCACTCGCCGCAACACTGCATGAACGCCACCCCACAGAGGAAGTACTCACCACCTTGCTAGCTGAGGTAGAGTACACAGTCAACAGCCGCCCGCTGACGCACGTGTCAGTCAGCGAAGGGGATCCAGAAGCCCTGACCCCAAATCACTTCCTGTTGGGAGGAACAGGGCGAGTACCCCAGCCAGGCACATTCAAGGAGGAAGACACCATATCAAGATCCAGCTGGCGAGCAGCACAAAGGCTCGCTGACCTCTTCTGGAAGCGCTGGGTCCAGGAGTATCTTCCGGAGCTGCAACACCGGCGGGAGCCGCACGGAAAAGGGCCAAGAATACAGGTCAATGACCTCGTACAGATCGTTGACGCCAACCTGCCCCGCAACACATGGGCGCGTGGCAGAGTCATCGCAACATATCCAGGTCCCGACGACATCGTACGCACGGTGGACGTGCGCACCAAGGGAGGCGTGCTGCGACGGCCGGTGAGAAAGCTGGTACTCCTGCCTCTACAAAAAGAAGACGAACCCGCACCGGCTACAGATGCGACACGGTCGCACGGCGGGAGTGATGTGCGGGACAATACAATGTGTGCGGGACAATACAATGACTCAGTAAATGAGAATGAATGTAAAACAGTGAATCAGTAAATAACTTGTTAAATAGAGTCCATGTGTGATTATAAGTAATAAATAGCATGAATATCGTTATGTTTGTATTAAGTCTATTGTTATGTTTGTATACAGTCTATGTGTTACTATAAGGATCAGTAAATAACGTACGTATTATTATGATGATTGTATAAAGTCTAGATGTAACACTAGCTATTTATCAGAGCTGTGATTGGATGCAATCACAGCTCGGGATCCTGCCTCCGAGCAGGTTCAGACAAGTCCAAACCTGTCGGAAATGTAAAGTAAAATAAACGATTCTATAAGTGAAAACCTGTAAAATATGATAGGGGTACCCACTACGTGTGCCTACGTAACTGGGGTATTAATATAGGTTGATTTTGAAAATTACCATCATTCAATCGCTCGATGTTCCTGTATAACCAACTATGTAAGTGTGCCAATATATCTTTAAAACTCTGCCAGTATTTAATTGTGTCCACCAACCCAGCACATAGTGTACATAACGTACACTATGCATTTATTTGAGCTTTAACTTATTTACCTGAGTACAAAAGTTTTGTTATTTTAAAACAGTTAAATATAAATCGCCTTAACCTACATGCTATTTCGTCTACAAGTACCAGGAACGCAGATTTGAAAGGAGATTGTATATAAACGGAAAGGGCTAACTGGTCTAGAGTCCCACTTTAGCTAAACATGGCTAGAACAAAGCGAATTAGAAACGGTACCTACCTACGCGATAACTTTCTTTTTACCGTTATAAAAGTGTTATTGTTTTCTAAATTGCCTAGGTACCGAACAGTGGAAAATGTTGAAATACAATCATATTTTATGTCTCACTCCATAGCCATTTAAAACCAAGCTTTATGTAGTTACAAATCGCACGCAGACCATATAAACATACTGGCCATATTTATTAACAAGTTGGCTCAGCTGTTGGACCTTGATATTTCAACTTTCATTATAAGTAACCCGACCCAATTCATTAATTAGATTAGATCTGGTTAAATTAACTGAAAGATAACAGTAACATGTCAAATTAACAGTTCTAATAAAGATGCAAATAATGGAGGATGCACACTAATTTCGTATCAAAGCCATTGCTACTGATAGTGTGATACGCAACTACCCCGCTGATGAACTTTGGCATTCAAAACACATATCATAAACGCCTAAAGTTCGTTTTTGAAACCCAGATACTAATTTGACAGGTGTAATGTCAAATTTCTATACTAAAAAACACAAACACAAAAGAATTAAATGTCAGATTAGTATCTCTGGAGTTCTTTAATTAAATGCTTGTAGATTTTTAGCAGTAAACTGTATTTCCAAAATAGTTAGTTAATTTTAGACATGAGCAAAATTACATGGCACCGAGGAGAATTTCTACTTACTTAATATTAATACCAGTGTATAAAAACTAGTGCTAAACAAACAAATATTGCTAATGCAAATAAAATTATTTATGTTTGGGTAAACGAACTTTAGATGGTCTCTATTTATAACCTAATCTTGATTACACTTAAAAAATTAACATTAAAAGCTTATTAGAATTGCAAATGTTGAATATTGACTGACAATAATTTAAACTTTGTAGTACAGCCCACTAAATATGTTACGAACTGTGTTGTAGTTTTTTTTATGTATGTACTAATAAAACTTATTATTATTATATTATTATGATGATCATTTCAATTAGTGACATTTTCTTAACGTTTCTAGTGTCAGTGACTGTATCAAAAAAATAATAACAAAAAAAAATAGAAAAAAAAACAAACTAGGTAAAGTACTTCTTTCAATCTTAGGTAGGTACATACAAGTAAAGTTAGGGAAGTGAATTGTTTGTCAGACTGCAGACCAGCAACTTTAAATGTCTGTATATTCAATTCACAACTGTCATTCTTTGGAAGTTGTATGAAATTGCTAAGACGGTTAATTAATTTGATAAACAATTTACATGACCTTACACAATCAAAGAATTACTTTTATTAAGTACCTTCTAAGTATTAATATGTAAGTAAATAACAATTAACTCCTAATTAATTAATAAAAATAACAAATTTATATCCTAACTTAACTAAAACTATTCATAAACTAACTACAACTAATATAGCAAAAATCAAAATCAAAAGTCATTTATTCAAATTAGGCTGAGAATCAGCACTTTTCGAACGTCAAAATTACAAAAGACAGTCTCCCAAAAACGCCCGCCCTTCACCACTTCCTAGTGCTATCGCTGGGAAGAAGAAGTGGCGCAACAAACTCCCCAGCAGCACAGCTGTCTGTTGTTGTCAAATACTTTTGGCGGCACGGTTGGCGTAGTGGTTAAGCGATTGACTGCTGCGCTGCGTGTCGCGGGTTCGATTCCCGCACGGAACAAATATTTGTATGACCTACATGTATTTGTTCCGAGTCTGGGTGTTTTTCTATCTATAATATGTATGTATTTACAAAAAAAAAATGTATATAAGTAGTTTATCAGCCATCTTGTTACCATAACACAAGCATTAGGTTGCTTAGCTTGGGACTAGATGGCGCTGTGTGAAATGTCCAGGGATATTATTATTATTATTATTGATTGATATTATCCAGGGATATTATTATTATTATTGAGATTGTATAGCGTCGAAAAATTCATCTGCATCGCTGTCGACAGGTAATGTACCCAAGAGACTGGCGGCACCTCATTGGATGGTAATGCTTGCCTTATGATTGCCGTACCTACTTTGATATTTTATATTTAGCCTCAAATTCGCGGTAGCGCTCACAATCACCACAAACCTTCAATTTCGCGAACCTCTGTAACTCTGGTGCTCACATCTCACGGCGTTATTTAAGTTCGCTAGCCCTCTTGGATCTAGATACATTATTACTATTGCAACTAGCTACACTGTAGCGAAAGAATTATTACAACAGCAATAATAAAACCTCTAGCGTGAATTAGCTTGTTCCCGGAATATTTGTAATAATTACGCCATAGCAAACGTGTGAAATCTAAGCAGTGATTAACCATGTGTTAGTTGATTAAATTCATGAGAAGTTTTCACATAGATTGAACAAGTGAACAGCCGGTCTAATAGTCTATAAAATCTCACCGTAAAAACTTAGGTGAAGTGAGCTCTCACTAGTGTCATTCACTAGCATCAGATAGATTGACAGCTACAGAGCGGTCACTTTATATATATATTTTTTTATTGTTTTCCCACCGACTTCAGAAATCAAAAATTATTCCCGGATAAACAAATATACCCCCATACATACAGGTACAAAACCTCCTTCTACAAGCCTGCTTTCAAAGTACTTTTTTAACCGACTTTTTTTTTCTTTTTTAAAGCAGTTTTAACTGACTCGGTGGTAAAAAATCCATCTCCACGCAGTATTTTAATAAATTTAATTCAATTAATTAGTCTAATTAATTGAATTAGACTATGTTCATAGTAAGCCATATTACTGATTGCATTGTGATAATTGGAAAAGATATGAAAGTAAGCTTCCAATAACTGTTCGTAACTCGTAACTTCGGGCTGTAACGACGAACGCATTGTTCAACAATGCGAATAAAATAACACATTGACACTTGTATGCAAATTGTACAGACTGACCTTTCTATGTTTAGACAGCTGTTGAAGACTATTGATTATTCCCAACTACATACGTTGGGGACGGCTTCATTACAAACAATAACAATACTAGATCTTGACTTGACTTGCGAGGTTGTCGACATGTGGTTTGTAGACTCAGCGATAATTGTGCTGATAGCCATAACAGCCAATGGATTAATAGCCAAGAGCGTCGACCAACACCTGAGGAGGCTCTCGTAAGGCAGCTGGATCAAGGGCTTGATTCAGAAAGCGGTACTTGTGGACACGGCCCGTATTGTTATGAGGTTCCTCCTGGAGAGAGGATATGTAGTATGAATGTAAAAATCCTAAACTATTGTTTTTTTAACTGTTGAACAAATAGCCATAAATAGAACAGAAAAGGTACAAACGTGAAACAGTATAAAAAGAAAAAAATTACCTTGAAATTATGACCCTACGTAAGTACGTAAGTATGAAATTTTTTGATTAAATGGCCAACATTTGGCCCGTCGGGGGACCGCTACTATTTTACACGCGGCGGCGACAGAGGCCACTGCCGCCGCCGCGTGTCGCTCGTGTGTATGCACTTAGGTGTTAAGTAGATAATTGTAAGTGTCGTAACATGTCTGATTTTAAATGAATGTCTTTAGAAGATTTGTGATACAACTGTTCATGTAAGTCAGTAAGAAGCCCCCCCCCCCCCATTTTTTTTTTTTTGGTTAAACGTAACTGTTCCTATATAGCCTAGTCTCGGTCAGTAAACATTCAAAATAAAGATACACTATAACAATTGAAATGTTTATATTGAAAATATGCCCATTTAGAAAGGTTTTACAACTTAGCATAGCAGTTCTTGTTTGTAGAACTTACGGGTAGAAAGCAAAAAGATAAAAACTTATTTGAAAGTAAGAAAATGTTGTGAGTTTATGATTTGTGTACTTAATAAAAATGTGAAAACAATAATTAACTCTTCATAACTATAATAGAGGCAACTTGATTACTTACTTGTAACTCACCGTCCGATCAGGACCAGGCCCGTGCCGGATGGCGCGTATGTGTTCCACGCGCGCCTCAAAGAGATGTCAGCAAGATTGACGGGGCCCGATAGGGCCGAAGCCTGCCAGGGTAGCGGGATCGTCCGGGTTACCGCTGCCCTGGAACATAAAGGGCTAAGGAAGGAACACGAGTGAGTTACACTCCCTTCCGCTCCACCCAGAGCGGGAGGGGTCATTTGATGATTTCCCATCCTGAAAAAAAAAAGTGTTCGTATGCGGACTGGGAACGTCATTCGATATAAATACGCAGTTTAATTTATTATCGTACTAGCTGACCCGGCGAACTTCATGCCGCCTCAGAATCAATAAGACCGAATGCATGAGAAAATGAATTATCTTAATATTCTCTAATATATTATATATATTCTCTAATCTCTAATCTCATTGGGGTCTGAAATGACAATGGGCGTTCCTCAAGGTTCGATATTGGGTCCATTCCTCTTTTTAGTTTATATTAATGATTTACCCCAATTACTTCAAAATCAACCGAAGATGGTGTTATTTGCAGATGACACATCATTGATCTTTAAAATAGACCGAAGGTCACAAAATCTTGACGACGTGAATAACTCTATTCTTCAGGTCCAAGATTGGTTTACGGTAAATAATTTAGTACTTAATGAAAAAAAAACCAAATGCATTAGATTTAAATTACCTAATGTTAGAAGTAGCGAATGTGACATCATATTGAATGGCCAAAAACTAGAATTTGTTAATCAAACAGTTTTCCTGGGAATCACGCTAGACGAGAAATTACAATGGGGACCTCATATAACATCTATTGCGGGGCGGCTAAGCTCGGCGGCTTATGCTGTTAGAAAGATAAGACAGCTAACAGATGAAGAAACCGCGCGTTTGGTCTATTTTAGTTACTTCCACAGTATTATGTCATATGGCATTTTACTGTGGGGTCGGGCTGCTGACATTGAATCCATTTTTATTTTGCAAAAAAGAGCTGTCAGAGCCATTTACAATCTACGTCGCCGCGAATCTCTTAGGGAACTATTTAAAAGGGTTAATATTATGACGGTACCTTGCCAATTCATTTATGAAAATATTATGTATGTAAGAAAAAATCAACATCTTTTTAATAAAATAAGTGATAGACATAATTTTAATACTAGAAATAAAGATAAATTAGATCAACCTTGTTTCAGATTATCTAAAGTACATACATCTTTTATGGGGTACTGTGTTAAATGTTACAACAAAATACCTTGTGAAATATTGCAATTAAATGAAAGAAAATTTAAAACTTACATTAAAATTACACTTTGTAAGCAAGGATATTACAAATTAGAGGATTATATCCAAGATAAGAATGCTTGGAAACATGCTGGTCCTGCTCCATAGGACAATCTCTAGAGTCTAGACAAAATCAAACTGGTTGCTAATGTAATTGTATAATTTATTCTTTTTTATTTTATTCTCTTTGACATTGATTTACATTCTGTAATTACTTAAAGTCACCCGGACTTATTACTCCTTATTATTTATTTATGAAAATAGTCTACTTTTGGAATGTTTGTAAATATGTGAGCACCATGTACCTATCACATAGTCAATTTATATGTCATGGTTTCATTAATTCATTTTAATTTTTTTTTTTTTTTTTACCTATTGTGGTATAGTAATTTTATGTTTAGGTGCATCGTCTTCACATATAATTATATAATTAATGTATGCAAAATATTGTAAAACATTTTAAAAGAGTAACGGTGGAGTTTCTTGCCCATTCTTCTCCATACGAAAACTACCTTTTGGAAGGGGCGACTAGAATCAATTTAATTTTAATTTTGACGTTCAAAAGTGCCTTTTATGTGCCTATTTGAATTAAATGATTTGACTTTGACTTTGACTTTGACTTTATTTTCTTTAGTTATTCTGCTATTCGAGGCGGAGACAAATCCAACAAATCAAAGATTATGTAAATATCGGTCCAGCCATTCTCGAGTTATAAATGGTGTAGCTAACCCAACTTTGTCTTAAATATTTATATAATGGATTGTCGTCTGCACCTTGTGGAATACAAAACAAACATACAACAATACATACAACTTGCAGAAAAAAATGAACACGGAGCTGTTCTCGAAAATGGTAGCCTTATCTAATACGCCATCTTTCATTTTGTCATTGACCTGATAAGTACTTCTAGCGGTAACACAGTTTTTAAATCGTGGACTTATCTAACGGCATGTCAATGTGTACAAAAAAAAAGGAAATCTAATAAAAAACAAAATTCTTTACCTGTCTAATGTATTCATAAACAGCCTCTCACTTGGAAGCTCGAGGCTCTAAAGTGTTATTTTATCTCATAAAAGGTTTTTATGCTGTTAAATTAACGTGAGGTGACACTTTCAGCAGTTTTTCTTTATGAGAAAATACCGAGCTTTTTTTTTATTATTATTTAATTTGCTTTAAATGTTTATTAGACAAGTGTTTTATGGCAGGCTTACTTGATTCAACCAAATTGATTCACTAGTTCATTGAAAGTCGCAGAAATGAGCGACCATTAGTATGTTGTGCTTGTGATGACCGACATTGAATGATTTTCTTTTTTTACATTATTATACGATTAAATTTGTTTGTTTCTTCCTAATTGAAAGACAAAGGTGAATCGCCTAAATCCAGCTTCATCCCACTAATTGCGCTTCACACATGAATCCGAAAACCTGTAAAATAAACACCGAGCTTTCTCTACAACTGTTGAAGTGTTATGATTAGCGTTACTTTCTCTGATGGGAGAATGTCATACACTCGTACAGTGATCGTATCTGGGATGCTGTGATCGTACATAGATATGATTTTTATTGTGGGTGTTGAATACAACAAGAATTTGTTGAAAATAAGCTTTTGTGCGAGAACTTTCGAATTTGACAAAAGCATTTGCGGATTTTATTGTAACTCGTTGGTGGACACAAAGTACACTTACTGTAAATATAAAAATATCGATGACCAATCAACAGTGGTCATACATAGGTAGGTAGGGAGGATAGATAGGTGGAAAGGGGGGAACTAAACAGTTAAACGAGCTTGTATGTGCCACAGATCGAATAAAACCGACAGTAACCACGTACATACAAACAACAATTTAACATTCTAGTAACATAGCTGGTGAGTAATTGGAGCCTAGTTCGGTATAACCTGCTGGATACGAACAGATCGCCTTGACACTATGCTCTGCTTACCACGTTAGCTAGTCCCTTTCCAAGGCTGCCAGTGAATTACGTAGTTGCGGTGTTGTTCCAACGAGGCAAAAGGGAGCAGAAGCCCTAATGTATGATTTGTATGCAACAACACATGATCATGGAAAGAGGTAAAGAATTGCAAATGAAACTTAAAATATTCCTAGCTTTACTAACGTTTTCTCTAATAGTCTACGCCTCAGTCAAGTAAAGTCACATGTTGTTCGTCCGCCCATATTTCACCAGCCAAACAATTTTTGCAAGAACCTCATTACCCAGATATAATATTCAAATAACCATAAAATAGAGAAGTATTAGCATCCTTGCAAGATGCGGTAATTGCTCGCATGGCTCGGCTCGATGACTGCGCTTGCCTTAATCGCTCGTCGCGGTTTCTGCCTCCATCCAGTGCCAATGTCTGTTTGCCTGTGTTACCACATCTATGTTCATGTTCACGACTATCAAGATTTTTGTTAAACTATTTTTAATTGCACCACTTTTTGAAAGTTAGATATCTTTGTTTGGAGTTAGAAGTAGCTGTTGAAAAATTTGGTGGCGTGTCCGCATGTTCTCAGTTTCTAATTGAGGAAATTGAATGAAAAGACAGTGCAAAAGTCCTTCATGAGATTCTAAACTGCTAAGTATGCTGCCAAATTGGACAGTTTGTCACCTTTTTTATTTTTGGCTGTTTGGGTAGGTTAGACTTGGTCGTAGGTTTCCAAATCGATTTTATGTTAATGATGGAATTTCTATTCGAAAGAGAAATCATGGAACAAAGGTTGTATCGTTACTCCAATGTGGTAATGCAACACAGCGCAGGCACTGTGTTGCTGTTTACCGTAATGCGTGCGAGTCAAATTCTGTAAAGATTATCACGCTTTCATAAAGGATTCCGTTTAGCGGTTACTAATGAGTTTTGAATAGAACCTCTCTCGTGACAACACTGCTGCTTTTTGTGTGCTACTGTGCGTGTTACTGTTGCGTGTTGCCGCTCCACGGTGCTGTCAAGCGACAAACGTCTTGTGTCAGACACTTTGATTATGGTAATTATTATATTCCACGAGGAGTACCCCAAGGAACATTTCACCATTGGCGTTTGGGCTCTCATGAATGACGACGAACCTTGATTTGGCGCAGACCGCCGGCGCCGTTCACCGTCCTCTCAGACCACCGTTCTGTTTGCTAGAACAATAATGGCAAAACCTTACAATTTAACTTTAGGTAGGTGCTTTATAATTCTATTAGATCGACGCTTGTTTACGACCACAACAATTGTAAATTGAAACCTATTAAATAAATCGAATGAATTACTATTAGCTATCTAGACATGATTTAACGGAAATTACGAATGAATTTATATTTGAAACATGTGCAGTAGAAATTACTAAATTTAATTTATTGCTAATTGTTATCTATTGGCCACAAAAAAATAGGGAAACTGAAGTATTTTATACATCCTTAGAAAAACTTCTACAAAAAATCAATATAAAGGATAAGCGTAAACAGATATTTATAGGCGGGGATTTCAACGTAAATATCCTTGAGAAAAGTCGTCATTCATTTAATCTTTTACATACAATGACTAGGTACAACTTTCGACAACTAGTAACGGAACCTACCAGAGTAACAACCTCAAGCTCGACATGTATTGACCTGGTATTTACAAACGAACACGCCAAATTCCATCTTGAAGTAGTGGAGCTTGGACTCTCAGACCACAGAGGAATAGCAATCACTGTACCTACCCGCATCCCAATGATTAATAAAAAGCAAATATCTACCTTAAAGAGGATCTATAGTAAACAAAACATAGACTCGTTTAAAAAGGAAATAAATAAACTTGACTGGAGTAAAATAATACATGAAAACCAAAATATTAACACTAATTATCTGTCATTTCATAACACCTTACAAAACATTTTAAATCAGTGTATACCAAAAAATGACGTAAAAATAAAAAACAGGACATATAAAACATGGTTGACAACTGGACTAAAATTAGCATGCAAACATAAAAGACAACTAAAGGCATTAATGACTACAACTAATAACAATATATTACAAAAATACTATAAACGTTATGAGAAATTACTTAAGAAAACAGTAGCCCACTCTAAGAAACTGAACTACATAAGAGTAATGAGTAAATCTGAAAATAAAACTAAAACAATGTGGCAAATAATAAAAGAGCGTACAAATAAAAATAAAAAACAATCTACTAATAACATAAAATTGCGTGTGCAAAATACAGTGACAGAAAACGCGACTACCATTGCCAACGCTTTCAATAGTTATTTTGCTTCAGTGGGAAAAACAGATACCGCAAATGGGAACACTTTTCCAAGTGGCCGCCCTACGTCCTCTCAAAGCGAAAACTCCATCTACCTAAGACCAGTTGACCCTAGCGAAATTATGTTTATAATAAAAAAATTGAAAAACAAGCGCAGTTATGGCCACGACGAGCTACCGCCTACACTTATAAAAGCTTGCGCTGAAGAGCTAACGTTACCTCTAACCTATTTAGTCAATCAGTCTTTAGATGAGGGCTCGGTCCCTGACTTGCTAAAAGTATCAGTAGTAAAACCTATTTACAAGAAAGGAGACCAGACTGACACCAGCAATTATAGGCCGATAGCATTGTTACCTACTTTCGCAAAAATATTGGAGACTGCGATGTCAAAGCGACTTTACTCATATTGTGAAAGATATAAAATATTCGACGACAGTCAAAACGGGTTCAGAAAAAATAGGTCTACAACTTTAGCTATATTCAAGTATATCCAGGAAGCTTTAAATATAATCAGTAACAAAAAGTACGCAGTAGGGATTTTACTGGATATGAGCAAAGCCTATGACAGAGTTTCATACGAAATCCTGCTTAGTAAATTATATGCAATAGGCGTTAGAGGTACAGCATACAAATGGTTCTCGTCGTACCTACAAAATAGAGAACAGTTCGTAGAGGTTGAACACAGGGATCAACACACTGGCCGAATAACACGCGTAAGATCTGATAAAGTGAAAATAACAATGTCAATACCTCAAGGCAGCGTTTTAGGATGCTTATTATTTCTAATTTATATTAATGACCTACCTAAAGAAATTGACGCTCAAAGTATCTTATTTGCTGACGATATATCTATAATTTTTCCATACACTAGTGGTGAAAACTTAAACTTAAACCTAGACGATAAACTCTCGAAAATAATATCATGGTTAAAAGATCATAACTTAGAACTAAACTTTGACAAAACAAAAATAATGCAATTTAGACCATATCAAAAGCGTAAATTGGACATAAATTATTCATATAATAATATACAGATACAATGCATAAATGAGTTTAAACTGCTGGGTTTGTCTATAGATACCAATATAAACTGGAAGGCTCATATAGATGCAGTGGCAAATAAGCTTGCTAGCTTTATATATGCCCTGGGAGAGCTTAAAAGAGCTACCGATTTTAAAACTGCTCTAACAGCATACTATGCCTACGCATACTCCTGGTTAAATTACGGAATAGTGGTGTGGGGAAATAGTGTAGACAAACAAAGGCTCTTTATTCTACAAAAAAAATGTTTACGAATTCTTGCCAATATAGACAACACGGAAAGCTGCAGGCCATTCTTTGTTAAATATAAGCTCCTTACACTAACTGGCATCTACATATTGGAAGTTAGTAAATTTGTACGAAAACACCAATCACTATTCCAACTCACTAGAAACCTCCGCCCACAAAGTCGCAGTGATAGGCGCCAAAACAAGAATGAATTAGCCCTACCAAGCTCCACATTAAGTATGTTCCACTCAGGACCTTTAGCCATGTGCGTAAAAATATATAATAAGCTTCCAAACTCAATTAAAGACATAGAGTACGAAAACAAATTCAAAACCAGCCTTCAAAGACACCTTACACTAAAATCATACTACACTCTAAAGGAATACTTTGACGATAACGATAAGTAAATTTTGACATTAAAATTCATAATATATACATATCACTCACAATTTTTGACTTAATACTATGGTTCTGGTTTGACATTAAGTTTTATCATTATTATTATTGTTAAAGGAATTTTTGGACGATAACGATAGATAAATTTTGACATTCAAATTCTTATTATATACATCACTCACTATTGTTGACTTAATACTATTATTCTAGTTGACATTACCTATATTATTTTATGATTATAGTTATAATTATTTGATTATTTTTAATTGTATAACTTTTAACTATTAATGGAAATTATGACCAAATAATTGTTTTTAGTTTTTACCCTATCCTGGACTATACATTTACGAATACTTTATTATTATGTTAAAAATTTTATTATTGTCTTTCTGCACAGTGGGTTTCTTTCATTCATTTAATTTATTATTATGTACTGTAGCATGCCAAAACATATGTATTGCTGTGCCCTGACAGGGTCAATGTATGAAACAAATATTATTGTAACATCTTCTACACTACATTGAATGCAATAAACGATGATTATGATTATGATTATGATCTATCAAGCTCATCTGTATTTAGCCTGTCAAGTATTAACTAATGAGACGCCATTAATTATTTTTATATTTTTACGATACAACCGGGGGGCAAACGCGCAACAATAAGATACAATAAATTAAAACATCAGTTTACCCCAGTGTAGGTATTTAGATTCCGTCCTATCAATAATATTTAATATTAGAAAGGCCAATTAGGTAATATAAAAACCATCTATTCAAACCTAAATCAACATTTTCGCACCTTTTATTACTTGGCTATTTTTCGAAATGGCTTGTTTTGGAGAGAAGATGTTACGAGTAACTGTGAAACGTATAAAACTTTTTTATGACTGCTAAGTGCTAGACGGGTGACGCGCAAGGTATACAGTCACCACACATCAGTGGTAACACTTGCACTACGAAAACCGCCTTTATACCTACGACATAAAGGTATTGTCAATGTCAAATGGTTGGTTACCACTGATGTACAGTCGGCAGAACCTACATTTTTAGATTAAACGATAATGATATATACTTGGAAACGAGAAGCACAACATTTTAATATTATTTGTGTTTTCGTCGGCACACAAAGTTTCCATGGCCCGCCTAGCCTAGAAAGGTGTTTGTGCGTGCGGTGCGAGCATCTCACAACACAGTTTCACTACGGGTGCTTTAAACTTTCTTGTACAGACGCCAGCAGGACAACCTACCCGAAACTGTCAAATTTTCCCAATGAACCTTGAACCTTAATGCTTTAGCGATAAAGTTGAAAATCTATTAAAGAAATTTGACAGATTGTAGTAGCTTGATGTGCTGGCGTCTGTACTACGTATTCCCTTTGTTTTCTACTGTGTTGAACGAATGATCCACAGCCGTCGTTATTATGCCGTTTATTCCCTACATCTTTGAAGCACAAAACCAAAGCCCAATTCATTTAGAAGGCACAAAATGAGCACTAAATGATTATTTGGTCTGCAAAGCCCTAGGGGTAAACATCAAGGGTACATTGCTGTGTGACACGAGCAAACGCCGGTCAGGCGATTATAGAGTAGGTGCCTATGGCCCTAGCAAAACTTAAACAAGTCCTAGGTAGACTTGTTTTTGGCATATTTCGTTCAGTAATAAATATCTCTTGGACACAAATGCCACATTGACTTATAGTAAGTCTTACTTATCGCCGGACGGAGGTTAACACTGTTATCAGAATATTATGACGCGCGTGACAATTTGACGACATGGTTGGCGCAGTGGCTGAGCGATCGACTGCTGCGCTACGTGTCGCGGGTTCGATTCCCGCACGGAACAAATATTTGTATTGCCTACAGGTAGTTGTTCCGGGTCTGGCTGTTTGTGTATGTGAGTTTAAAATGTTTGTAAACGCACCCACGATACAGAAGCAATTCCTAGAGTGTTTTGTTTAAAAAAAAAAAAAAAAATTGTGGATCAGTCATCAACAAAATTAGGTTTCGATAGAGATGAGCAAAGATCGGAACTCCTCAAATAGGTGACTGATTAGTGCCAAAGTACTTATCCTATCACAGAAGCCGTAGAAGTCAACAGATTATTATGGGCTTTCATTTAAACACCTATTTAAAAATCGGTGGTCGTTACCACCTAGTGACTTTCTAAGTAGCCAGCCATAATTATCAATCAGCTTCCACACAATTTTATCCTGTACCTTGGACTTCAAACAATTCCTCCGCATCATCACATGCTCTTTTCTCCTTTCGTATCGACACGAACTAAAATGAAATATCTCATGACTATGACGCGCGTCGGTCGGCCCAACGCTTTCTTTACACACCACTATCTCCATCCGCAGATACGCGGTTTTAGCACGGAGTTTTCGACATCCCTTCTACGAAGTACCAAGACATCAAAAATGCACAGAAGAGTAAATTATTATTTGTACAAACAACTCCGTTATTCAGAGATGTGACGGGCACGAATAATTCAAAGTAAACTTAAATTATACTAAGGTAACAGAACATTTGTGGAGCACAGAAATGTGTATAGATGATAAGGTGACGTAGCTGTCCGAACGGAAACGTGTGTGACGTCGAACGGCGACGTATACGTGTAAATAATATATTCTCCTGTACAGTTCTGATGTCTTGGTACTTTGTAAAAGGCAAGTCGGAGTTTCCGTGGTAAAACCACGTATCTGCAGATGGTGGTTTCTGAGGTACTTTTATCGGTAGTTTATCTATTCGTTAGCGCTATTGCTACGATAACTTGAAAGTGCGTTTCCGAAAACTGCAATGTAAGATAAACTCCGTTTAAACTTAAAAGTTAACCTGACCAATGAATGAATCAGTTTCATAGCTACTTTAATTTATTGACGTTTAAAACAATGAGTGTTAGACTTCGATCAATAATAGATTGATCGAAGGTGTTAGACGTTAAATGAGAAAAATATAAATTTGTTTATTTTACAGGGTGACACAGAACTATGGACTTTTCAAGAGATCGCGTTCAAAGCGGAGATGGATCGCCACGACGACCCCGAGTCAGAAGAAGAAGCATTCAACCTATGTGCGGAGGACCCTGCCACCAGAACTAGAAATATTGCAGAACTTAGGAATATGATTTACGGTAAGATGTTCATTAATTTAGTGAAATATTATGCTAACGGCGGCTTGGATAAGTATCCTATGTTCTAAAAGACTAGTACAACTGTTTGCGTCAGACATGGTCGGGTGAGGGTGACCTATTTATTAATTTGTTCCTTGTCGGCTTTAAAAATTATTTGATAAGTTTGTCTTAAAGCAACTGAATGATTAAAATGATGATCATGGCCCTGATTCCCTTGTTCACAAACTAAACTAAATTTAAGTTCTGTGCATCTTTTTCTGTCTATTTCATTAAGAAAAGGACAGAAGATAAAATATTAGTTTACTCCTGTCAAATTAAGATATTCCATAGACAGATTAGACGTGATTAAAAACATGGCTGCCAAAAATACGTCAATTTACGTCAGGCGCTGACTAGTTTGACAGGACTAAACTAATATTTATCTTCTGTCCTTTTCTAAATTAAATAGAAAGAAAAAGATGCATTGAACTTAAATTTAGTTTAGTTTGTGAACAAGGGAATCGGCGCCAATGACTAATATTATCTCGACTAAGATGTAATTAGTTTTCTCAGTACCTAGTACACGTAACGGTTAGGTAACCGGTACCATAAATATAGCGTGTAGGTAGGCTGAGTCGAGGTGTAGGCCGAGTGGAGGAAATGACTTAAAATATGGGGACTATGCTCGTAAAAGGCGACGAGTACCAGGGTAGCACAGCCATAAGGAGGCACTTAGCAAATAGGAGGTAATCCAACCAAATGGCTACTAATTATGAGGCATTTATTTTATGACGATGTTCACATAAAAAGTTAAACAAAGTGAGACATTGGTTAAAAAAGGGGTGATTTTTAGCAAGATCGTAAAATCTTACTGAATGTTTAACTAGAAGCACGAAATCATCTCTAATGATCACGGAAGAACAACAACCAATTTTACTACGAAACAGAAAAATTTGTAAACAAAAGATTTCAAGCTTGGTGTAATATTCAACGTTTGCTTGCTATTCAACTCAAAGTGGTTGTGAATTGACCTTCATTCTTTTAAATCATAGATCTATGCCTACATTTTTACATTATACGAAGTAAATTGCCAAAGAATCAGTAATTATGTGTCTTACGATTCATTTTATGTTGATAAAAAGAGATAATGTTAGAGATAAGATAGTATAATTTTATTACATTATATACAGATTGCTTTGTTTACGGTAAATACAATACCTAAGTTTATGGTCTCACACCACCAAAAACAAATTAATTGTTTTATTGACGAAATAAATAATTACTACGTGTGTAGTACTATTATTTATTTCGTCATTAATGGATTTAGCTATTGTATCTTGAATCGCTCAGTTGAAATCGACGACCAAATTGTTACATTCTTTGAAACTAGGTTCTAAAACATACCTATTCCTTCACCTTGCCAATAAACGCGCGACATTTCAATTTTTATATATGATGAAACTAGCTGCGCCCCGCGGTTTCACCCACATAAGTTTCGGTCCCGTGGAAATATCGGGATAAAAGGTGTATCCTATGTTGTCAGCTACGTCCATACCAAATTTCATCAAAATTGGTCTAGTCGTTTGAGCGTGAAGAAATAACAAACATACAAACACAATTCCGACCCGATGACCCCATCACCCTCCTCCAAGAGAGCAATAGGGCAACCAGTACAGTTTAAAAACACAAAAGACCGACATTCCGACCTCGCCGCCGAGGTCCCTCGCGACGACGTCCCCAAGTAAATTCTCCCCCTCCGAACCTTGCTCGATGAAGTGCCAGCCCTCGCCTTTGGGTTTGTTTCGGCCTTTCTTCTCAGAGATAGTCCTAGGAAACGCCGTGCTCATCAAAGTATAAATACTTAATAAAAATAATTCGATCCAGCCTGTCCCATCTTGCTGCCCTCTCCCAGCGATGCCCTAAGCCGAGGTTCGTACCCCACAGGGGGTGCCCTTAGCGTGCAATCGCTTAGTTTTATTTAGATTTAAGCAAAGGCTGGAGGCTTTATGTTTACTTAAGGCTACCACAGGATAGCCCGGTTAAGTAGTCACGACCTCGGTCAACTACGAGACGCCATTTATAAAATAATATAGGTAGGTACTCGTAATATTAGTGTGATTATGACGTGACACACGTGTCATGTCATAATCACAGTTACAATAGATCTGCAGCTGTGAAGGTTTATTTATTTATTATTAAGGCACATACTGCACATTAACAATACAAACATTAACAAATAACAGAGACATGAACTATTGTAGGTTAGGGTTTTTAAACTCTGCCTAAGCAGAGCATTTCAAAAATATTATAGACTCATTTGAGTGTCCCCCTCCACGGAAATCTTTAGTAAAAGGCGAAAGATTTATGCGTTTTGAAGGGAAACCAGAGTTAACAAAATTAAGTTCGCCCGAGCTTATATACTCCGCGCGGTAACGAAACCATAGCGCGATTCAGAAACGGGCACCAATTGTACAACGCCATCTATCGAGCATGTGGGAACTAAAAAAAACTATTAATACAATACACAATCATAACAATGTGGTAGAACAGATATCACAAAATGGATAAGTAAACATTATACCCATAAAAAAATGATATCCTCAAAAATAAGGATAAATCCTCTGCGGTTCTACATACATAGTTTGTTTTCAGACGCCTAACCAAATCTTCAAAGCAATTTGAGTATATTTGAAAACATGTTGCGGTGACATGTTTAAATGTTTAAATCAAAGCCCTGGAAGTTGAAAGTCGTCCCAGTGTAATCCTGGATAGAATCGATGTTAAGCACCAAGCATTAAGCATTGGTGTTCAAGACGGAGAAACAATCGAAAACGAAACAGCTGATGGCGAAGTAATTGATTCCTTTCCACAAAATGAGCTACCTGCACAAGATATCGAGGAGCCACCCATAACCATAGTGTTATCCCGAGGACAAGACAATACACAGGATATTACGCCACACTCAGAGCCCCGGTGTTCAACCAGAGAACGCAGACCGCCTGTACGTTTTGGAGATTACGATGTTTCATAAGAAGGTCGGAAGAATGTAGTAATACTAACTAAACTGCTTAGTGATGTGATGCATATGGCAACTTTGTATTTTAATGTCACTTATGTCATAACTTATTTTATTAACCGACTTCTAAAAAAGGAGGAGGTTCTCAATTCGGATGTATCTATTTTTTTTTATGTTTGTTCGCGCATAACTCTGTCGCTTGCCAACCGATTTAAAAAATTCTTTTTTTGTTGGTATACTTCCCAAATAGTCCCATAGAAATTTCATCAAAAACGGTTCAGTAGTTTGGTTTTTAAACCCAAATTACTGGTAAAAATTACAACTTAAAAGTGAAAAATAAAAACCAGTTTTTTCAAGTTACTTATTTTGTTGATTAAAACCGTTATTCTAAAGGTTTATCTTATTACATGAAAGAAATCCCTTTCAAATTAACGCAGTTCTCAGTTTTGCACCACAAAAAGAAAGGGGGTTTCTTGTAACCCCAATCCAGTTCAATCCAGTTTCCAGAGATCTTTATGTTCATGTCGTAACAATTACGTTATTCCAAGTTTGAATATAAGACGGCCATTTTTTATTCCATCTATTTACCATGCAATAACAAGTTATCTTGAGGTGTTTATAATTTAAATTATATGTTTCAGAGCGAGGCGAGTGTCACCCACATCGGATGGATGACGCGTTTCTACTGCGGTTCCTGAGGGCACGGCTTTCGGTGCCTGCGCGGGCGCATAGACTTGTACGTATTCATTCTGCAGTATACTTATGTAGTTATTATCAATAGTAGTGCTCGCACACCTTGCTTTGCAGAGTTAGTTCTAACTATTGGTTGATATTTCGGAGATATATTTATTATTTGTTGAGATGCAAGAATCAACAATTTGATACAAATCTATGCTTCTACGTTTCATGAATTCAGGGTCCTTTATTTTCAGCACCAAACGTTTTGTAATTCTATGCGAATTTTATTAGGTGTTAAGAAAATCTCACCAGATTTTATAAACAGCTAATAAAATTCAAACAAATATCCACTTTGGTTCCAGTTAGTCCGCTACACCAACTTCCGGGACCAGAACCCTCACCTATGGCGCGATGTGGACTGGTTCAGCCTCACCAAACTGGGCTACTTGTTCGAAGGTGTACTCTACGACAGGCCTGATATTGGCAGACTTATCATATGCAGACTAGGTAAATCATCCACCTCAGTTGTTCCTACATATATTAACTTTATGCAGGTAATGCTTCTTCTGAACTATAGTTTTTGTCTACCCTCATGGGAAAAGGCGTCGATTATACATCGTTTTTATCTCTGTCCAGTATCTCCTATACATACTCGTATATTGATTTCTCAAGCCCCAACTAAAAGCGGCTGAATGTTCCCATAGCAATGCTGAGGTCCTAAAAAACGCCACTAATGCCGCCCAGATTGCCGTAGTCACCATACCTACATTATTTTATTTTGTTTTATGTATTTAATATTTAATATTATTTATTTAAAAAGCATCGACGTTCTTCTATCATTTCGAGTCAATACTCTAAATGATAGAAGAACGGATGCTTTTTTACTGTAACAAATTTTGGAATGGCTTCCAGTATACAGACACGCCATTAAATAATGGGCTGTGTATAAACCGAATGTTTGATATAAAAAATAATAGGTGGTCAAAGTTATTTGTAACTATGTAGGTACTAATTAACTTAGTGAAGGTGCTGCGCTAAGCTCATCTAATTCTTCTTAAAATTCCTTTAATACCGTTTTACCTGACCTACTTAAAAATGAGGGTCATCTTATATAGGTAACTTTCATTGGGAAAAGGAATTTTGTGTGGCCATTCATTTTGTTTATCTTCAACAAACGCGTTTTTGTGTAAATCTTCATATCAGATATGTGTATATTAAGATCTATTCATAGCCCGTCCAAGTTTGTTATGGCAGTGAAGTTATGACCACCATTAAAATCTAATAGCCCTCTAGTTCGTCACACATCAGATAATGGTATACAATTAAATTAACGACCCAATATAAATTAACTACTATACCTAGGTATGCAGAATAGATATCAAATAAATCGCTAATTTAACAATAGTTGTAAAACAACTCATAAAAATGTGATTAGCAATGTTATTTGGAAATGTAGTTGTTGGCATAAACCTTCTTTGGAGCTTACTCATGTTACTTTAACAGTTTACTGACCCCCATAGTCATCAGGATACACTCTGACCATGTTCTTCAGTTCCACTGTTCTTTCGATCTCCATTACCCCACCTAGGTTATTTGCAATTTTCTCAAAGTCATCCCAAGCTGTTTTGCAGCTTCTTCTTTTCGTGTCGATGGTACTCTTCTTTGATATTTTATATTATTTGAGCAATTGAGCCCAGTAGGTGGCGACGTTAATTGCGGCATCAGTGGCATTCATTAAGTCATCCAAGGTGCAGGTGAACAGGCACTTAGGGCACTTCAGCAAGTGGGGGCATGGTCTGACTAGAGGCACCACACTCGTACTGGGTATTGGATGGGACAGTAATCCCCCATTTCGACAAATTATGTCTGCAGCGTCCTACTTGGGTACGCAATCGATTGAGAGCTTTCCATGTAGGCCACTGCAGATCACGGCCAAGAGGCAAATGCTCCTGGGGTTTAACGAAGTCGGGAGGTGGTGGATGGGTCATTGGATGGTTTGTCCTGGGTGGCCTGCGTGGATCGTAAGAAGCTCTTGCGACTTTTAAGCCTACCCGGGGTTTTGCAGTATACGATTGTCTTATCTGATTTAGCAAAGGAAACTTAACTTTATTTGAGTGTAAATAGATATGCTTATTATATGTAACCAGCTGAACGTACAAGATTAGAGAGGCAATTCCCGTATTTTTAAGAACGTGGCGAGACAGTCCTTCCTTAACTAAACCATGACTCCGGACCCAGTTTGGTTGAAGGAAGGAAAATCTGTCCAAGTTCCGAGTTTAAATGTGGAGCTGTTCCACAAACGATAGGACACTTTATATCATGTCCTGCGTGTCCTGTCAGATGTACGTTACAGGAACTGATGGACGCTGGTGATGGCGCCAAACATGTAGGTAGCTGAATTCTGGACTGAGTCCGTTTAGATTGCCATTGACACGCTAGAAGAAAAACTTTCGAATTTTATTCAAGTCTCAATTACAATCTGTCAAAAATACCTCAAATTGTCATAAGTTTTTTTTATTGAGTATCACCATTGTTTTTAATTATGGCCTTTATTGGTTTGTAAAAACAACATAGATTTATTAGAGTTTCTCCGTGCAATTGTAATTCAAACAAAATTTTAAAATGTACCTATAAAAGATAATAATTAATAATAAATCACATTTTAATCTGTAATTATTATCTTTAAAATGTACCTATAAAAGATAATAATTAAAGAATAAAATGTGATTTATTAGTAAATTTTGTGTTTTTCTTATATTCTTAAAAATTATATTGATCTTTCGAAAGAATGAATGTGCGATGCGTTGAACGCTCGATCAAACAACCATTCGATATTTTGAACACTCGATGTATTGAGTGTGCGATGTATTGAATGTTCGATTTAATAAACATTCGATATTATGAGCGTTCGAGTATTTAGACGTTCGATTTATAGTGGTCGATCAATTGATATTCGATTATTTGACGTTCGATTTGGCATAGTACACGCCTTCTATCTATCCAATTCCAGGTGAATGGGATCCAGATATCTTCCCAGCAGACGATCTAATCCGCGGTCTCCTGCTTTTTTTGGAGATTGGAACCATGCAGCCGAAGCTCCAGATATTAGGAGGCACCGCCCTCCTGGACTGTGCAGGTCTCACCATGAAGCATATGAGGCAGTTCTCACCAGCTATTGCCGTACAAGCCATGAATGTTGTAGGGGTAAGGAATTATTCCAGATTTTTTACACAATAGAGTGGATATGGTTGACTTGCATCTACGTTTGCTTATTATTTATACCTGAAGAATCTGAAGATTTGCATTAGGCAACCAAAGATGTAATTTAATTTAGAGCTTGTCAATTCAGAGGTCTCGCAGGAAATTCTCATTCAAGCTTATATTACTGTATCGGGAATCCACTCTCTCATCGATAGCCTCATAAGTAGTCATAACTTCATCAAAATCTGTTCAGTTCTCATTCCCGCTAAACGTGCGAGGAGTTCACGTCATCAACTGCTCCCGAGTCTTCGAGACGCTGTTCCACTTCTTCAAACGTCTGGCGCCCGTGGACGATTTGTGGAAGAGGGTTCAGTTCCACGGAAGTGATCTCGGTGCTTTACATGAGTGAGTATTCAGCACCAGGTATCCAGAAAAATGCAGGGGAAAAAGATATTTGAAGTTAGAAAGTGTTAGTTCGTGGTATAAGTACCCCACTCGGCTGGTGACCGAAGCTGTGCCTTGGAAATTGGAAATCTTGGCAAGGTCACACAAGCGCCTGAGACAATCTTGCGGTTAGAATGAAACCCTAACAATTTAGTCTAATTATTAACTTTGTAGCGAATTGAAAAGATATTATTAGTCAACCCGTCACCCATCTATCATATAAAATAGGTATTTAGCTGCATCCGATTGTTGTAAAAGCTGACCCCGGAAGAATTCAGAAAAGGCTAGGTTAAAGTTAAATGATAATCTACAGATCGATATCATTTTCGTTCAAACGCACGATATTTGTCTGCGACTTCATTTTAACCGCTCACAAAACTTAACAGCTCCAATTTACCTTTACGATATTAGCAAGTTGCAGCATTGCAAACTGTATCAGTTCTCATAGGAAAGCTTTCAGCTATACTTTAGCTCGTTACATATCTTGCAGCCAGTTAGTTATACGCTAGTGTAAGTAAGTTACCCTTTGCATGGCAAATAATTAGTATCTCTGGATGTTTGTGCTATTTTGATATTGGTTTTCTCGGAATCGTAGGTTTGTTCAATATTCATGAGAAGTCTTAAAACTTATATTGGTCCTAGGGCCCTATCATAAGGTTTTCTTTAGCTAGCTATGCGAAACCATATCTTAGACAGGTACAGCACATAAGTCCGTATCATTAAATCTAAGGGGAAAGGAAGCGATAGATGTAATACATATTTTAGGTACAGACGTCAGCAGGTCAAGCTACCCGAAACTGTCAAATTTTCCCAATCAACCTTGAACCTTAATACTTAAGCGATAAAGTTGCAAAGCTTAATGTGCTGGCGTCTGTACATTTATAGAGAACTAAGGACAATTTATTACTAAACTTCACTTGGTTTATATTTCGTGCAATCAAATATTCTAATACGATGACCAATATTGAATCATTCACTTTATTTACGAACTTTACTTTACTTCGTCACCGTGTATAATAAAGTTATCCAACTTTGCTAAATACCTACGAGTCCTACGACAGAGTCAATGCAGCCGTCGACAGCCTCTGTCGTTGACGCGTGCCTCCTCTCCATTGAGAAGGAGTGGGACATAATCCACTATGCGGTCCTATTGAAGGTTGGTAGATCGGGCCGTTACTTTATGTAGGCATGGTACTACAAAAATAATCTTTTTTATCTCAATTTTACAGTTACATCTCCCCAGAGTGCCTGCCAAAGAGGTACGGCGGTCATCGCCAAGAGGTGTCCCTGGAGAAGTGGTTGACGAAGATCAAGCAGTACAAGAACAAAGACTTTGATAACGACATGAGAAACTTAGGATATGCTGTAGATTAAGTTACACTAATGTCTGATTGTACTAGAGTACTACAACTAGGCACAGTTAAAATACACAAGACTAGGAACCTAATGAACGATGCTCAAGTAGTTTTTAAACTATTATTTAATAAGGGTTAAGTATTAGAAAGCAGCTTTAGAAAGTTGACATTTCCTAACATCGAAGGTGGTTTTACACCGGCGAGGCGAGGCTTGGATGGGATGAGCGAGAATTGAATTTTGTATGGCAAAATTTCTATCCACGCCCTGCCCATCTTGGTAAAAGGTCTAGATGCACGAGGATGTGCGAGGCGAGAATTAAAATATTTGTTATTACAATATTGAACTTTATTGCTGTAAGAATAGAGTATTTATATACTTTGTAAAACGTATATACAAATTTCATCCTATCCACGCCTCGCCTCGCCGGTGTAAAACCACCTTAACAGTCCCCTTACACACAAGATGAGGAAGATCAACATCATATTCTTACAGACACAGGCCTATGATGTAACACGATATTGATCACGTATAATGACGTTGATTTGATAATGTTGATAGCCAAATCATGTCTTTGCCCAGTGGTAATCAAGTTTCTTGCCAGTAATGTTCCTTCAAAAAGATGACAATAAAAATACATTATAATTATACGTTTAAATTGTAGTATAATAAAAATAACGTAACGTTACTTTTGTATTCAGTAATTGTACAGACACCAGCACATCAAGCTACTTCAATCTGTCAAAGGAGATGTTTGAAAACGGGCCCAGTATATGTAGTACAGTACCTCGAAAAATCGAAGAAAATCCCTGGAATTCGAAAAAAATACAGATAAATTGCATAAATGCATATTTTTCTTGTAATCATTTGATAATTAACAATTATTTTTATCGACTTTCAATACATATGGCGTCTCGCCAATTTAGGTACTCTGTGGTTAAAAAACAATGACAGTATACCATAGAAATAGATCAACCAATGATCATAGATCGTGAACTGTCTACTGTCACATCTTGTCAGACTAAAAGAACAGACACCAGCAGGTCAAGCTACCCGAAACTGTCAAATTTTCCCAATCAATCTTGAACCTTAATGCCTAAGCGATAAAGTCGAAAATCTATTAAAGAAATTTGACAGACTGTAGTAGCTTGATGTGCTGGCGACTGTACAGTAACGTAGTGATTCTCTTTGACAATGTAATATGGCAGAAATAAACATGTCAAACGTCAATAGGTAATCAATCAACATGATAGCTTACCGCCATGACGGGTTTTTGTTGTGTGTTGCAATTTCAAGTGTACATTCTTGTGCTTTATTACCAAACAAAGCCAATTTCTAGTAATTGGATGATTGAAAACTGTTTTAATTGTGTTTCCCCATTTTTTAGTATGGTGTACAAAGACATGGCCGAGGCTCTATACATTTTGAAACATCTCCTTTCTTTAATAGATTTTCAACTTTATCGCTAAAGCATTGAGGTTCAAGGTTGATTGGAAAAATTTGACACTTTCGGGTAGCTTGACCTGATGGCGTCTGTACGTCGCATCTGTTGATTTAAATTAAGGTATTGTAGCCCTCTCTCTGATGTGAATTCTGCTGGTCATGGCTGACCCAATGATCGGTCAGGAAGATTAAGATTCTAATTATTGTCATCATCAGTAAGCGAGAGCCATCTAATCAAATTTGTTTATTTTTTAAACTTTCAATCGTCGACTATTACCCAGTTGGTTCAGTTACCTGTTTTTTTTTTGTGTTGAGAGTAATAAACAAACTTATCTACTACACAAAAATAGCAAAAACATTATAAATTAGAGGCACAAAATCCGAAAAAAGGACAATTATACAAAAAATCTCCATTTTATTTAAAAAATAATCAAAATCCAATATCTCAAAATGGGTTAGGTTTGGGGTGGGGTGTTTCATAGTCAAATCAGCTAGGAATGATGAAAACTGATAAAGGATCTAGGTCGACTTAACCTGTAACCCTGTATATTATAGAAGCATCTGTGATCCTGATCATTATTCTCAACTAATAAGTCTAAGAAACTTAGTGATATTTTAGAGGAATGCGCTAAGGGTAGCCGGTCAGTGTCAGGTTAACAAATATGTATACTTAATTACAGAATTATAATAATTAAAATCATAAAAATCAATCTCTAAGTTTAAATTATTATTGAATACCTATTTCATGAAATTATGACACTTGACGCCTAACTTAGAGAGTTGCATTGCTGATTCTAAAAATGTAATGCAACTTTACAGCATAAATAAATAAATACATATTTGTTTATGCTGTAAAGTTAATACATGTTACAGTTGCGAATCTTGATATGTAAACATTGATGGCTGATTATAATTCAGTAAAGTCATAACCGTTACAGTCGCGAATAATATTTTAATCAACATACAACCTGAGCCTGACACTGACCGGCAAATTCAAACTATTGTAAAAGCGCTACATTCTGGTAAACTGAAAAAACTTGACGAAAATATAATAATTATTTATTACTTAAATAAGTACTTACCTATTTACAGTGGACCAAATCCAGGATGGAATACAGAAGAACGTAGGTAACTTTATACACAAATATAAAATTAATACAAAATTATATTAAGCAAGATTAAACAGTTTTTGAATTGTGTTCAATTTTTTTTTTCTGTTCTGGCGAACGACAGACGCAGAGTCACGTGATTTTAGTTTCCATAGCTTACTGTATAAAATTCATTCTTCTTCATATTTCTGCTATCCTAGTACTTGGGAAAAGGCAGTTCTCAATTTCCGTGCAAGAACGATCCAACTGTGAATCGGGCAGCGAAGTAACAGCTGATTACTATACAAACGTGTCTCTGGATTTTTGATGCCTTGGTATTTGGTAAAGTTGTCAACAAAATAACCCCTTTTGACGGTTTAGACGCATAATGACCAATATATACAGGGTGGCAGGGACATCGACGCGCAAAATGTAACCATGGATTCAGCACATGACTTTAGACCTCATAGCGTCGAAATTTTTCGTCGATTATTAAAAAAAAATATTGCTGTTTTATACATTTTGACCGCGTAGGTATTGCACTTTACTATGAAATAGAAGATTTTTTTTTATTACCAATGAAAAATTTCGACCCTATGAAGGGGGTCTAGTATCACGTGCTGAATCCATGGTTACAGTTTGCGCGTCGATGTCCCGCCACCCTGTATATGGGTAGAAAAAACCCCCGACACAAAATAATAATAAAAATAGTATTGACTGTAAAAAAACTAAAACAATAAAAAAAACCGGCCAAGTGCGAGTCGGACTCGCCCATGAAGGGTTCCGTTACGTTACGATTTATGACGTATTAAAAAAAAACTACTCACTAGATCTCGTTCAAACCAATTTTCGGTGGAAGTTTATATGGTAATGTACATCATATATTTTTTTTAGTTTTATCATTCTCTTATTTTAGAAGTTACAGGGGGGGGGACACACATTTTACCACTTTGGAAGTGTCTCTCGCGCAAACTATTCAGTTTAGAAAAAAATGATATTAGAAACCTCAATATCATTTTTGAAGACCTATCCATAGATACCCCACACGTATGGGTTTGATGAAAAAAAAAATTTTGAGTTTCAGTTCTAAGTATGGGGACCCCAAAATTTATTGTTTTTTTTCTATTTTTGTGTGAAAATCTTAATGCGGTTCACAGAATACATCTACTTACCAAGTTTCAACAGTATAGCTCTTATAGTTTCGGAAAAAAGCGGCTGTGACATACGGACGGACAGACAGACAGACAGACAGACAGACAGACAGACAGACAGACATGGCGAATCCATAAGGGTTCCGTTGCCATTTGGCTACGGAACCCTAAAAAAAACAGCCACAAATAGAACAAAAAAGGTAGAAACGTGAAACCCTATAAAAAGAGAAAAATAACCTTGAAATTATGACCCTACGTAAGTACAGACGCCAGCACATCAAGCTACTACAATCTGTCTTATTTCTTTAATAGATTTTCAACTTTATCACCAAAGTATTAAGGTTCAAGGTTGATTGGGTAAATTTGACAGTTTCAGCTTGACCTGCTGGCGTCTGTACGTATGAAATTTTTGATGAAATGTTGTCCCGTTGGGGGACCGCTCTAATTATTAGCCTAACGTACGTATTATTAGCAGAACGTTATAGGTTATAAGGTTAGAGGTTATAGGTATATCATAAAACTTTAATCAATTGCTAAGCAAATGATTAGCAAAATTCTTATTCATAATAGCTATTTAGCGCTAAGAGAATGCTAAGCAATTGATTACTAGCTGTTAAAATTAAACTCCACCGGACCATTGTTAAGAGGGTGCTAAGAGGCAACATGGCGGATTCATTTGTTCCCACTAGTACAACCGAACTGTACCACCGGTGGTACTAGCGGGAAATTGTGTTCTCTATAGTACCACTATTTACTTAGTGGTACTTATTTGAATCAGCTGATCGGATCATTGGACCTAGAGGTTATTTTGTTCATAGTATCGAGTAGTTCGTAAATATGGATTTCGACAATCTTTTACTGGATTTCCAAAATGATGTAGCAGAGTTAAATAATTTTGAAACGATGGAGGGAAGTAAAAGAAGGAAGACCTACAAAGCTCATACAAAACCGCTACGAGAATGGTTACCTATTGCATATTCTTCATTCCAAGTACATGTGATGAAAGGATTTATAGGGAAAGCTCAATGAGGTGGCTCAGTAGGTTTGAAGAGAATGAGTTCGTGAACAAGCTTAGCACAGATAGTGATTATTCAATGTGCTAACCCATGTGCCCATGTTTTATCTTATGACGCCAGTTCTATGGTAGGTACAGTACTAAAGAAAAGCCACGTCGTGGCAGTCACACACAAATAATAAAGAGACATTTTGTAAATAATTTATTTTGATATGTAATAAAACTATATTTTTGTTCTATATTCTTTTTGTTTTCCAATACTCTTCCTCCAAAGAAATGGGTGCCATTCTTTACTCATGCCACTCTCAGTCCTCATCTTTTTCACGTAGCAAAGTCTCCTCCATCGACGTCTTTGCCAGGTTGAATAGTATTATTGGTGCTAGGTATTAATAGTGGCTTTCGTAGCAGCAGTCAAACTTGTATCTGTAAACAATAGTATAATAATTATTACTAAAAGACACCGAAACACCGTTACAAAAGCAGTAGGAAGTAATATAATATAGACACAAGTACCAAATTACATATCTAAAAGAGTAAATTCATGTTAACAAGCATAAAGGGCATGAAAATACATAGCTATTATCGGCTACTGCTTTAACATTAATATGGTCAGTTTATATTAGTAAGTACCTAAATATAAATTCAGAGATAAATACCTTTTCCTGTTTACTCCAATTATTGGAGCTTATTATTTTCATTGCTACCATCGCAAACACAATGATTTAAACATAAAACATTATTTTATTCATATTCAAATTATCCGATGATTTTCTGACTTTTATCTGCCAAAGTCATGAGATAAAAAATCGTAGTTTTAAGTTTATTCTATTTTTAGTCGACTATTTTGACTATAATCTGTGCCGAACGCATAATTTTACCTCTATTTCGTTTCGCTACTAATTACCTGCTAACTAGCGTTTATGAATAAAGAAAAGTTAAGCATTGATTAAGAGCAAAATAAATGGTTAGCTAAACAGTAGCTAATGAGTGATTAGCGAGATTTTTATGATATGTGCTAGCGACCGTTTTCGGGGGTACATTATTGAGTGTGTAAGTCATACCCTGCCATTTCACCTGTGAATATTATAATTATCATTGGTCAGGCAGGGACATAGACCTTCCATAGTTCAAGGTAATTGATCCACTATAGCCACCCAAACCCATAGCCCAGTATACTTTGTTTCACTGTTCTGCAATAGTCCTGCACCAACCGGGGGTTGTCCTTGGGTGCACTTGTATGGTGCATACAGGGATAATCGACGGTTGGTGCCTCCTCATCATTTAGAATTGTGTAAAGCGCCTCTGCGAGTTGGCTTTGGCCCCTAGTACGCCTTTCAAAGGTCCGGAACCCCAGGGCTCCCGAGATATGTCAAAGACAACTAAAATAATAATAAACATTTAATTCAGACCAAGTCCATAATTTGTTAGTAACAACATACTTAAAAAACTAACGTTAGTATTGACAACAAAATTAAATTATAACATTGAGCCGCACCCACCTTTGCAGCATGAGGGACTCCCACCGATCGGTTAAAACACCCAGTATAGTGTTGGTACTGCCACGAACACGAGCGAGTAGGGAGGCGCATCTTTTCCTACCGATAGCGGCAAAGCCATCCACCCGCGCCTCAGCAAACATCCCTGACGCACTGCAACGCCATGGCAGCCCCAACAGTACCCTGAGTGCAGCCAGTAGGCCAGATTTCCATTGAAAAATCCTGAGATTTGTTACAGTTTGAGAATTTTCTCTCAAACGTACTTATCAATTTAAAAAAGTCGTAAATACATTGCGGACATCGCTCATGCGTTGCACATCGCACTCAAAGCGTGGGGGGGGGGAGTTCATAATGAAAGAAAAAACCTTATTTAAAAATGTATCTTCACATAAATTACATATAATTGTGCAATTATTACCAAAGGAAGATTATTTTTAGTTTGTTTAACTTTTATTAAAGAGATCTTTAAAATGTATAAACGTGTATAAACTGTATTTTAATGAAAATTTAAAAAGTCCTAAGATTTCATGATATTTAAAAAATCCAGGCGCAATCCTGAGAAGAGTCCAAAAATCCTGAGATCTCAGGACAAATCCTGAGATATGGTAACCCTACACGCAGGTCGCTGTATTATGACGCCCGTGACAATTTGTGTACGATCAAAGTCATCAGTCATCACCAATATTAGGTTTCGATAGAGATAATAAATATTAGCAAAAATTAGCCTATCTCCTCAAATATTTGACTGATACTTGTCTTTTCACAGAAGCCGGAGAAGTCAACAGACTATTAGGGACTCCAATTTAAATAACTATTTAAAAATTGGCGGCGGTTACCTAGTGACTTTCTAAGCAGCCAGCCATATCAGCTTCCACACAATTTATCCTGTACCTTGGTCTTCAAACAATTTTATGTTCCTCCGCATCATCTCATGCTCTTTTCTCCTCTCTTATCGACACGAACTAAAATCAAATATCTCATGTCTATGACGCGCGTCGGTCGGCCCAACGCTTACACAGCATCCGCAGATACGCGGTTTTACCACGGAGTTTTCGACATCCCTTAACAAAGTACCAGGACATCAGAAATTTACAGAAGAGTAAGTAAATTATTATTTGCACGGTCAGCAACAAAAGTCGGTTAACACTTCAATTGAGCAAAATATTCTTGAAAAATAACAACGCCGTTTAACAAAATTAGGTTGCGATACAGATGTGCAAAGATTAGCCTATCTCCTCAAATAAGCGACTGATTAGTGCGAAGGTACTTGTCCTATCGCAGAAGCTGGAGAAGTCAACAGATTATTATGGACTTTAATTTAAACACCTATTTAAAAACCGGTGGCTTTCTAAGTAGCCAGCCATGTCATCTTTCACACAATCTACCCAACAACAGTTCTATATTCCTCTTCATCATCACAATACATAATATGCCCTCGTATCAACACGAACTAAATGAAATATCTCATGTCCATGACGCGCATCGGTCGGTCCAACGTTACACACGAGTCCCTAGTCGTCCGCAGTTACGAGGTTTTACCACGGAGTTTTCGACATCCCTTCTACAAAGTACTAAGACATCAGAAATGCACAGAAGAGCTAATTATTATTTGTTATTAATTACAAACACCACCGTTGATTCCGAGATGTGACGGTTTTGCACGAATAATTCAAAGTAAACTTCAATAGTACTAAGGCAGCAGAACATTTATGGAGCACGGAACAAAACAATGTGGTGATAAGGTGACGTAGCTGTCCAACCGGAAACGTGTGTGGCGCCGTGTGGCGGCGTTTACATGTAAATAATATATTCTCCTGCACGGCTCTGATGTCTTGGTACATTTTTAAAGGCAAATCGGAGTTTCCGTGGTAAAACCACGTAACTGCAGATAGTGGTTCGGTTTCTGAGGCACTTTTATCGGTAGATAATTTTAAAAGGTAAGTCTTAAAATAATAAATATGTAAAATATAATAACAATAAGTAAAAAGTACGGGGAGTATAATAAAAAAAGTATGGGGGGGAGTATAATAAAAAGGAGGGGAAATAATCAAAGAGCATAAAAAATAGCACATGGTTCAATGACTTGTGAAAGTGCGTTTCCGAACACCGCAATAAACTCAGTTTTAGCTTAAATGTTATCTTAACTGACCAATGTGTGCCGTTTATCGGTGCCATAACTATAAATTGACGTTCATAGCAAACTAGATCAACTTTTAAGTCATACCACAGTTATACTTACTTATAAAGTGAATATGTTACCGGTAATGTGTATAATTCAGGTATTCTATACAATACCTAGGCAATGTATAGAATACCTGAGGCGTCCAGGCAATTTATGAAATATTATGAATATTATTGTCCAGTACATACTTTGCCTAGGTAATGTATACATTTCCTAGGGATTGTATAGAATACCTGCTGGTTCACCGGCAATGTGTAAAGTAAATAGATTTGGTCTATATTTATCAATGTTATGTAAGTACCATGGGAGAAACGACCATCTATACACCGTAAGGAAGGACTGTCTTGCTTGAAATACACGGCCCCTATATTAATCAGATGTGTTCATCGTGTGCATGTGATTTTTAACCGATGAAAATAAAGGGGGAGGTTCTCAATTCGACACGTATATTTTGTTTTCAAATTGGTCAGATGTAAGTTTCCTCTATAGTACTGGCTGCTCGCACGTCTTCCCTTTCCCCGCTTTCGTCTTTTTCACACATTGCCGGCTGCGCATTCGGTACTGTATAGAATGCCTAGGCAAAGTATAAAATAAATAATATTTCATACATTGCCTGGACGCCTCAGGCATTCTATACATTGCCTAGGTATTGTATAGAATACCGGATTATACAGATTGCCGGTAACAAATATATTTATTATGTTGCCAGTGGAAGTTAAATATTCAAATTATTCGTAGAAGAAACAAGGAGTGTTGAAAAATGGAGGTACTTACTTTTTTTATTATCCCTACCCTATGGACTTTTCAGAGATCGCGTTCAAGCGGAGAATGGATCGCCAGGACGACCCCGAGTCAGAAGAACAAATTCAGAACTAGAAATATTGTACAGACGCCAGCACATCATCTACTACAATCTGTCAAATTTCTTTAATAGATTTGCAACTTTATCTTTAAAGCATTAAGGTTCAAGATTAATTGGGATAATTTGACAGTTTCGGGTAACTTGACCTGCTGGCGTCTGTACAACTTAAGAATATGATTTACGCTCACCGTAAATCATATTTCGAGATGAGAGATGGTGCGGCAAAAAATGGATGTAAGTATCCCCCGGTTCTAGAAGACATACCTATTTTGAATAACTGTTTTCCAAAAATTAACTGTTTGTGTCAGACATGGTCGGGTGAGTGAGGGTGATCTATTTGTTAATTTCTTCCTTGTCGGCTTTAAACTATCAGATAAGTTTGTCTTAAAGCAACCGATATGATTGATGATTACCTATGACTATTATTATCTCGGCTACGATGTAATGAGTTTTCTCATTTCCTAGTACACGTAACGGTTAGGTAACCGATACCATAAATATGGCGTTTACCACAGCGTTTACGGAAAATATAGATTAATAGGCTTGAGTCGGGTCGTGGAGCCGAGTGGAGGAAATGACAATAAAATATGGGGACTGCTCGTAAAAGGTGACGAGTACCAGGATAATACTTAGTAAATAGGAGGTAATAATATTCAATTGGATTGTTTACTTTAACCAAACCAAATGGCTACTAATTATGAGTCATTTATTTAATGACTATGTAAACATGAGACATTGCTTAAAAAGGGATAATTTTTAGCAAAAGGGTAAAATCTTACCAACTGTTCACCTACAAGTGCGAAATCTTCTCGAATTATTTATCTACCGTTAGCAAAATTATCGGGGTATAACAGCAACCAATTTTACTACGAAACAGTACAATTTGTAAACAAGAGTTCAATTTCATTTTTACATACATTAAAGAAGTAAATTGCTAAAGAAAAAAAAATACAATTCATTTTATGTTAGTAAAGAGAGCTAATGTTAAAGAGAGTATAATTTTATTACATCATGTACAGAGCGGCAGGCCCAGACGGATATGACGGGATGAGCTGGACTCCTTCAACAAGAACTGGTCCTCAGAAGCTTCAAACAGAGAGAAGTGGGAGGAGAGTAGGAAGGCCTTTGCCCAGCAGTGGGACAGCACAGGGTTTTATCACGGAATAGATAAATATCTGTTCCGTGCTTTTAATAATTAATATGTACAGACGCCAGCACATCAAGCTACTACAATCTGTCAAATTTCTTTAATAGATTTTCCACTTTATCGCTAAAGCATTAAGGTTCAATGTTGATTGGGAAAATTTGACAGTTTCGGGTAGCTTGACCTGCTGGCGTCTGTACAGAGGGGCAATTCTCGCAATTTTAAGAACGTTCATAGTCTGATGGATCTCAGTCTCAGTCTGTCAAAAATACCTCAAATTTCCATACATTTTTGACAAGTATTTGACATTGATTGTCGCTGAGATGAGATTGCGACTAGATTTTGAACGTTTTGAATTACGTGAATTGGCCTTCTGATTGCTTTGTTTACGGTAGATACAATAAGTTTATGGTCTCACACCAACAAATACAAATTAATTGTGTTTTATTGATGAAATAAATAAATAAGTAGGTACTACGCGCTCAGTTGCAATCGACGACCGAATTGTTAAATTCTTTCTTCATTACATAATGACGTGACATACGTGTACGTGTCACGTCATAATCACAGTTACAATAGATAATAGATCACGATACATCCTGCAGCTGTGAAGGTTAGGGTTTATAAACTCTGCCGAAGCAGAGTATTTCAAAAATATTAAAGACTCATTTGAGTGTCCCCCTCCACGGAAATCTTTAGTAAAAGGCGAAAGATTTATGCGTTTTGAAGGGAAACCAGAGTTAACGAAATTGAGCTCGCCCGAGCTTATATACTCCGCGCGGTAACGAAACCATAGCGCGATTCAGAAAAGAGCGTGAATTGTACAACGCCATCTATCGAGCATGCGGGCAATAAAAATACCCATTGGTACCATACATAACCATGACAATGAACAATAGAACAGAGAATACGCAATTCTCGTAATTTTAAGAAAGTTCACAGTCTGATGCCAGTCTCAATCTGTCAAAAATACCTCTATTTTCCCTTTTTTGACAAGATTTTGACATTTGTTTGTCGCCGAGATGTGTGAGTGAGTTAACACTATAAATTACGAGAATTGGCCTTCTGATATCAAAAGATAGATAAGTAAACATAATACCCATTAAAAATTATCTATTATATTTATCCCTTGCGGTTTTACTTAATTCGTTTTCAGACGCCTAACCAAATCCTCATAGCCGCATGAGTATATTTGAAAACATGTTGCGGAGACATATTTCATTCAAGTTAATGGCCTTGATCAAGTCATATCTTTGGTCGGTGTGTGTTGGTACAAACGTTTTGTAATCTAGTTTCTTGCCAGTAAGTAATGTTCTTTCAAAAATATGACAATAAAAATACAGTATATTTTTCGTTTAAATGTAGTATAATAAAAAGAATTGCCCTCTCTATGATTGTGAATTCTGCTGGTTATGGGTGACCAAAATGATCGATCAAAAAAGTTAAAAAAAATTATCGTCATCATCACTAGGCGAAAGCGACATTACTTATTTATTATTTAATTAAGTACATTTTTACAGTGGACCAAATCCAAGATGGATTATGCCAGAACGTATGTAACTTTATACACAAATATAAAATAAAATGAATACAAAATTATTTATTAAACAGTTTTTAAATTGTGTTCAGTTTTTTTTTCTGTTCGGACAAAGGGTACGCAGGTGTCACGCGATTTCAGTTTCCATAACTTGCTATATAAATTTCATTCTTCTTCACATTTCTGCTATCCCAGTACTTGGTAAAAGGCAGTTCTAAATTTCCGTGCAAGAACGATCCAACTGCGAATCGGACACCAATATTATAAAGTGACAGCTGATTCAAACGTCTCTCTTGATTTCTAATGTCTTGGTATTTGGTAGAAGGCAATTCAAAATTTCCGTGGAAGAAAGACTCAACTTCGAAGTGCAACGTTGATGTCGGACGGACTACAAATGACTCCCTCTGGTTATTTGTGATTCCTTGGTATCGGGAAGCAGGCAAATTGTAATTTTCCGTGGGTGAGATCTATTAAGCGTACCTACTTAGACCGTAATGCTAAGTACAGTAAGCATTTCATACGAATATGAACCTTATGGATATCGCTATCAATGTACATAATTCATTTAGGCGACTTTGTTTAAAGCTTTTCTTACAAATTTGAACCTTATTTTTATTTCAATAAGGCCGACCTACTACTTCTCTGATGTCGGTCACTGCGTTGGTCGTCTACCCGCCCGTGACTGCTCGACTGCAAAGCGCGTTACGATTAGTTCCCCTCTTCTTCTTACTTCTGATGCCCTAGTACAAGGAAGCGGGCAAATCCAAATTTTCTGTGGAATAAAGACGGCGGCATCTTTCTGCCATAGATGATGTTGTTAGCAAGACATATAATAAAATCGTAGGAAAGTCAGTCAGTCAGTCGATTCTGATTCCGATTGAATGTGTGATACGCAATTAGGGCATTGAATATTTTTTTAAAAGAATACGGGGCGAAGAATATGGGGCGTGATCTACAATCGATATCGAAGCCAAAAATATAGCTTTTATAATTTTTGTCTGTTTGGTCTATATGTATGTCCGGGCTAAACTCAATAAGTACTGCATGGATTGGCTCTGTCGCAAAATGACCACTTCTCAAAATGACTACTGGTAGGAAAATGTCCCTTTCGCAAAATGTCCCTTTCGCAAAATGTCCCTTTCGCAGAATGTCCCTTTCGCAGAATGTCCCTTTCTCAGAATGTCCCTTTCGCAAAATGTCCCTTTCGCAAAATGTCCCCTTCCTCAAACAGGCATTAATTCCTTTCATTAGCAATAAAACTGGTCAAGAGCCAGTAGGTGTACAACACAGAGGGGTACTGTAGTAATGTTTAATCAGTAAAATGGGCAGGTGCATGCACATATACTAAAATAAATAATAGAAATCGAAGTTTGTCAGATTTACTGTCACTCAAAACATCAATTTACGCAAATAAAAAACCAACAAATTAAACTTAACCCAAATAAAAAACACAAAAAAATAAATGTCTTCATTACGTAAGCCAAAAAAACCAATATAGGTTTTTTCAATAAGGAATCAAATTCAAAATAATCGTAATAAAATTATTTTTTTTATAAACTGCGCAAGTGTTAACTCATTTCTTTCTAATTTAGCCAATATTACTTTATATTTCTTGTCGAAATAAATGTCGCCCTTTCGTCTATTCTTTTTTACCTTGTTACGTAAACTATGTCTCATTTTGTTGTCCCAAAATTTGCTTTCTTTTTTTAATTTGTAAACAAACATGTATAAACTTGATTTTTTTGATAATCGTCCTGTATTAATACGACGATGCCAGCCTTCTAGTGCGTTTGTAGTACGGTGGCGCTGGGCAGCACAACTCAGAATTGATGTCTACTACTATGTATTACTACATTACCCCTCTGTGTTGTACACCTACTGGCTCTTGAACAGTTTTATTGCTGATGAAAGGAATTAATGCCTGTTTGAGGAAGGGGACATTTTGCGAAAGGGACATTTTGCGAAAGGGACATTCTGAGAAAGGGACATTCTGCGAAAGGGACATTCTGCGAAAGGGACATTTTGCGAAAGGGACATTTTGCGAAAGGGACATTTTGCTACCAGTAGTCATTTTGAGAAGTGGTCATTTTGCGACAGAGCCCATGGATTTACTTCAAATTTTGCGAATATTACTAAGAGGTCGGGTCAACATATAGGCTACATATTATCACGCTATCACCTACGGGGGAGGAGCTGTGAATCTTCATTTTTCTTACGCATTCTGTGACAGCGTGTTATCTAACGACGCATATTTAAATGTCGTTTTTGAGTAAGCCATGCTATTATCTAGCTTTACACTATAAAAACCAAGCCATTTAAGTAACTTGGGCAGAGAAACAGTTTAATGAATGTTAGTGATCATGTTGGCGAGGTTAGTAGTTAGTTATTCTTAAAATTCATAGATGGTAATGTGCATTTTCTTCATAAAAGTTGTATCGTAAGTTCGTTTTGACAAATTCAAGTTCTAACAAAACCCTTAAAATCTTGAGCAGAGTTGAGGCAGACAGTTAAAAAAAAATGCGGTGTTAAGTATTACAAAAATGTCAGGAGGCAAGGCAAAATTGCTATTGTTGCAGCGTCGTCGGGAATCGCTGCCACACTGCTTCCGGGTGGCAAGACAGCACATGCCATGTTTAAAATTCCCATTGATTTAGAGAGCGCCGAAACGCCTGTTTGTGGTGTGTCACCTAACAGCGATAAGGGACACGTGCTCAAGGATTGCTCTCTCATTGTATGGGATGAGTGTACAATGGCCAATAGGAAGGCAGTTGAGGCCATGGACAGAACCCTGCAGGGCATCCGCAGGAACGAACATTTGATGGGTGGTGTCACAGTTCTGTTCAGTGGCGATTTCCGGCAAACGCTTCCCGTGGTGACACGGGGATCGAGGGCTGACGAGGTGAATGCTTCGTTGAAACGATCTTCGTTGTGGTCACGAGTTCGTACGCTGCGCTTGACCATTAATATGAGAGCTCGGCTCGGCGGCAATGCACGTGCTCAAGAATTCTCCGATGTCCTTCTAAGTCTTGGTGAAGGCACTCTACCAGAAGAGAGAGGTGGACAGGTGGTACTTCCAGTCTCTCGGTAGAGTGGTATCCAGCTTAGAAGAACTCATTCGCTGTGTGTACGGGGACATCAGTCGTATACCGCACCAGCAGAATTCTTGGGTGTGTGAGCGGACCATTTTGACGCTCAAAAAAGCTGCAGCAATTAACGAATGCATTCTCTCGGAAATTGAAGGGAATGAAGTGGTCTACACCTCAATAAACACTGTTGTCGAGCAAGATGACGACAACAGATGACATTATCCCGTGGAATTTCTGAACTCCCTGTCAGCAAGTGGACTTCCAGCGCATACCATCAAGCTGAAGGTCAGTGTCCCGATTATGCTTCTTTGGAACCTATCTATCTCCTCCGAAGTTGTGTAACGGGACCCGCCATAAAGTCATCTCGCTCCACAGACACACCATTGAGGCGGAAATTCTTAGGGGTTGTGGCGTCGGCGAGGCAGTATTTATACCACGCATTCCCCACATACCTCATAACTTCTCGTTCCAGTTCAAGCGCGTACAGTTTCCTCGTGAGTGTTTGCTTCGCGATGACCATCAATAAGTCGCAGGGGCAGACACTGAGGGCAGCGGGTGTCGACCTCAGGACGAACACGAACTGCTTCTCACACGGGCAACTGTACGTCGCTTGCTCCCGCGTCACCAGTCCTGACTCTCTTTATATTTTGGCTCGTGGCAGCATAACTACCAACGTAGTTTATAGGGAAGTGTTGTAAGGTATGATACCTTTGTACGTATTTTTACTCTTTTGTGTCCTGGAATGTATTCCTGCATTATTTTCTCTATTTCCTTCAGTCACATCTTATGACTGAACTCAGCAGGATTCCCATAAAAATCTCTTCACTTGCTTCACTTGCAAAAAAAACTTATATTTTAATGCTATTTTAAAAGTTGTTTATTTATAATGCTATAGCGACACTGGCATCTTAAATATTTTTGGTGTTGTAGAGCCTTCACGCAGACGACGTCGCGGGCAGCAGCTAGTAGTAAATAATGATATTACCATAATCTTTTGTTAGTACAACGATAAAATTATCTATTGAGTTATCTATTTATCTCTTGCTTCACAAATCCATACATTGATATTTATCACCATCAACATCATTTGCCTAACTACATACTCGTATGTTAGGGGCAACTATGTTATGTTATGTTGGGTCGGGTACATACACATACCTACATATAATTTATTTATAATTTTTTTAAGTAGGTATTTATTTATATATACTTTAGTGGGCACCAGAAAATATATAACAAAAAAAAACAATTAACACTACAAAACATACAATGGCATAAGTAATCTATTGATAAATGCTACTCTACAATAGGCGAGTTTTTAAACGATAAAGAGTTATAATAATTATTAATGCTGCATTTAAAATTTTCACATCTGACATTCCTTTTATTAATAATACTATGTTTCAATTTATTAATGACATTTGGTTTAGCCTAACTACTTTGCATGTTACCATATTTGTATGTCTTAAGACAAAACATAGCGTACTATTTTATATGTATGACCTATTGTATACCTATGTTTTACAAATAAACGTTATGATTTATTTAAAAATCGGCGACGGTTACCTAGTTAGTGACTTTCGTAGCCAGCTATAACAGCTTCGACACATATATTCCTCCGCATCATCACATGCTCTTTTCTCCTCGTATCGACACGAACTAAAATAAAATAATATCTCATGTACACACGGCTACACATCAAGCAATGCAAAACCAGTATTGGCTGACCGTTTACTGTGAGAAAATATCATACAAAGGGAGGCCAAGACAAACTGGTTTTGTATAGCTTGACGTGTAGCCGTGTGTACACAGGGCTACACATCAAGCTATGCAAAACCAGTATTGGCTGACCGTTCATTGTGAGAAAATATCATACAAAGTGAGGCCAAGACAAAATGGGTTTATATAGCTTGACGTGTAGCCGTGTGTACGCGCGTCGGATGGCCCCACGCTTACATAGTCCCATTATAATAATCATCCGCACGCAGATACGCGGTTTTAGCACGGAGTTTTCAACATCCCTTTTACAAAGTACCAAGACATCAGAAATGCACAGAAGAGTAAATTATAATTTGTACAAACAACACTGTTGATTCAGAGATGTGACGGTTTTGCACGAATAATTCATAGTAAACTTAAATTATACTAAGGCAGCAGAACATTTGTGGAGCACGGAACACAACAATGTGCAAGATGATAACTATGATAAGAGAGCCGTCCGAACGGAAACGTGTGTGACGCCGTATGGCGGCGTTTACAAGTAAATTCTCCTGCACAGTTCTGATGTCTTGGTACTTTGCAAAAGGCAAATCGGAGTTTCCGTGGTAAAACCACGTATCTGCTGCAGATGGTGGTTTCTGAGGCACTTTTATCGGTAGTTTATCTATTCGTTAGCGCTATTGCTTCGATAACTTATGAATGAAAGTGCGTTGCGAACACTGTAAGCAATGTAAGAGATAAACTCCGTTTAAACTTAAGTTAACTTAATTGACCAATGTGCCAGTTCCATAGCTATAATTGGCGTTTCATTTTATAGCAAAATAAGTTAACATTTAAGTTATACTGAAGCAAGTGTTTATTTAGAATTAAAATAATATGTAAGAGTGAGTTGCATCAACTAACTATAGCCATAACCAATGTTTTGACAGCCTTCAAAACTCCGATTAAGCGAAATTCAGGTTGCATCATTTTGACAATTGTTATAATGACGTCATAAATAACTATAACAAGCAATTATAACGATAATCACTGCTTTGGCAGCCGTCAAATCTCCGGTTAAGCGAAATTCGGGTTGCATTATTTTGACAATTGTCACAATTGTCAAAAAAACGTCACAAATAACTATAACATTAATCGCCCAACTTCGGGCGGTTAAGGGCTATAGTTACGGTTTGTGTCACCATTTTTTTGGAGTTTGGCATTGAATTCCTTTTCAATGTTGTCCCATGCTTGTTTTTTTTGGTGTTTTGTGCTAGTCTCGTCTGTTCTTTGCACAACAAAAATTGCTAAAATTAACACCTCAGTGCAATGATCATATTTGTTCCATAAGCACAATCAGCCTGTATTGTTTCCACTGCTGTGACACAGGCAGTGGCTGTGGGAGGGCACTCCCGCCCATCGAGAAGAAGCCTGTGTCACAGCAGTGGGTCGCAGTGGGCCCGCGTGGTGGATTACATTGCGGCCCACTGGCCGCAACGTAATCCACCACGCGGGCCCACTGCGGGTTGGGTTGGTAGATATCACGTCTTCGATTTTTAGCTCTAGGACACGCCGGTTTCCTCACAATGTTTTACTTAACCGTTTTGAGAGTAATGGTGATGAAACAATTTACACAAAGTAAATTGCCTCTCTGGGTTTGAACCTACGATCTTCAAGCTGTAAGTCGCAGCTGTTACAACGGAGCCGCCAGAGCTCAGCGATTAAAGGGTGTTTTGAATAAAATCAAACATCACATAGTATATATAACAAAGCATTTTTATTACTGTAAGTACTTATATTAATTTCAACGCCAGACGAGTTAGAAGTAGGTAATATTTTATCTAAAGAAGATGCAGGTCGCTCCACCGATAAAAACTTAAATACCGCACGCTCCACATTACATGTGCACAACAGCCAACAGTACCAACGGGTGCCCACCAAACAGTTATCAAGCAAGAGCAGCTTGCTGTTAGAAATTGATGTTATCGATCGATATAAACGTATTCTAACTAATATTATTATTGTTCTTTTTGGTGTGCTGGAATCCACTGCAAAATAATGTTCTTTCCCGCAATCATCAGGCACAGTATGCGTTTGTTGTGAAAATCGACATAGAACAATCGGCACATCTGCAGCAGTCTCGGGCAATGTCTTCGCACATTGCGTTGAAATCTTGCTGAACAATAAAATTAACACAACATCCTTCTGGAGTAAATGCTCTTATGCTGTAATGCATCTTCCAATAACGCAATCCTTCAATTACATACAGGAAAACAGAAATATCAATTTCATGCAATTCGAAAGAAACGGAAAAATATAATGAATTTTATAGTCACTTGACACGTCTTGTCTTTCTGACAGTGTCAGATAGTGATGCGGCTCGATTTTTTTTACCTACTCGAGTACATAAAAGTCCATTTTCTCTCGAGGTGCCACTCGATTAGATAAATATCACCAACACTGCCACACTAGTTAACTGTCATTCTTCGATAATAAACGTAGGAATTGTATGAAGTATCTTGGTGTCTACATTGATAGTACTCTATCATGGAGTGAACATATAAAGTCACTGGTGGGTAGAGTCAGGAAATTAATATATGTGTTTAAGAACCTGAGGGCTTCTGCTGACTTCCCCACATTAAAAACGGTATACTATGCTCTAGCTCACTCAATCATTACCTATTGTATAACAGCCTGGGGCAGTTCTGTTAAATCCTCATTATTGCGAGTGGAAAGGGCGCAGAGGGCAGTTTTAAAAGTTATGGCCCACAAACCAATCCGCTTCCCCACAAGTGAACTCTACGCACTATGCGGGGTACCAAGAGTCAGACACTCGTTTGCACTTCGCACCATACTACGTAAGCACTCCGAACTGGCTTTCGATGCTAACCTCATCAAGCACAGACGAAGGTCTATTAGAGTCTGTTTAATCGAGCCAGTCGGCACCGAAGTAGTTAGACGTCAATACAGATACCTAAGCTCTATTTTGTACAACCGGGTAAATGAGGTATGTAACATATATCCACTTAATCTCAGAGAGTGTCGAGTCACCGTTGATAAATGGCTTCATACTCTTACTTATGAAGAACTTGAAAATTTAGTTAAAACGTAACATATACATAAACACGCACTCATAACACTACATCACACAAACGCACAACACATCACATCGCACGCACACTCAATGTACAACACTCCGCACGCACAACACACTACACCTACACACACGCACAACACATCACTACCACGCTTGCCTATTTTTGATTACCATAACTTTTCGCTTTTATGTTATTTTCTTTTCTTTTCTTTTATTATTATGTTCTCTTTTTTTTTTATTATTTTTATTTATTATTGGTTAACATTTTTCTCTGTATTTTTTTTTCTTTTTAAGTTAAATATGATTCCACAACGCTGGAGCGCTTACTCATAAACATTTTTGTATGGGCGTTAATGGCTGCGACACAGTTTATAACTAATGCAATCATTATCGTACATAATTTTTTATTGTAATTTGTTTTTAGTTCCAATAAACATTATTATTATTATTTCGTGTAATAAACCGTCAAAATACTGTGATGTACAGAGTCACAGAGTTTTAATAAGAGAAAATACATGTTCTGTGAAATACATGTTCTGTCAAATATTACACTTTATCAACTGACAGTACTAACCGTACTGTCAGTTGATAAAGTGTAATATTTTGTCATTAAAATCGTCATTGATTATCAGACCAACCTGATAATCAGTGGAATCTTCAATCTTTTTACAAAGTCGAACAAAGACAATCTTAGTCGAATGTCACACCGATGTACCAATACAGAACGGTTACTGTATTTTGGATATTGCTACAATTCTTTTCTTGAAGTTTTTTTTTGTGTGCGTTTCAAACGTAGCAACGAAGCAACAACCAACTTGAATTGAGTATTCGAATTACATAATCGAGACATCGAGTCCATTTATGACTGAGTAACATCACTAGAGCCAACAAAAGAAAGCGTGATGACAACAAGCTTGAAGTGTTGCCCTTGTCAAAAAAATTACCCAACTTTAACGAAAAGAGTTCCTGGAAAGATTTGAGGGAGGCCTTTGCCCAGCAGTGGGACAGCATAGGCTAACAAAAAAAATATATATATTATGAATATGGATGATAATATTACTATTATTTATTTTATTACTTAATAAAAACAGTTTTGGTCACCACCTCAGACTGTGACATATGTTTTCATAAAAACACGTTGCGTTTAATGAAAATAAGTTTGTTCTTGGTTATTTTTGAAAGTGTGATGACAACAAGCTTGAAGTGTTGTTCCTGTCAAAAAAATTACCCATGAACATTTTGAGGAAATAAGACGTCTTATCACTTGTCACCCTTTTAACTTTAACTTTTTATATTTTACATGATGGTGCAACAACAGATAGTTAGATTCTATGGTCGAACTTATTGTTAAAATTAAAATTACCTTTGACATAACTATAGCGGAGCTTTTGATGCAACTCACCCTAAGTACATAAGAACTAAAACCTAGTTGATATATATATAAAAAAAACATATTGGTTAGTAAGTAAAGTAAGCCCGGACTACGGCATTCTGTAAACTCCTTAGTACGTCTGCACCCTTGGTATTATTGAAATCTTCTGGTGCAAAAGTGACACAACTCGAAATCAACTGGATAGCGCGGGTCCCGTTTTATTTGTTGCCCTGACTACGGCATTCTGTAAACTCCTTAGTACGTCTGCACCCTTGGTATTATTGAAATCTTCTGGTGCAAAAGTGACACAACTCGAAATCAACTGACTGGATAGCGCGGGTCCCGTTTTATTTGTTGCCCTGACTACGGCATTCTGTAAACTCCATAGTACGTCTGCACCCTTGGTATTATTGAAATCTTCTGGTGCAAAAGTGACACAACTCGAAATCAATTTGGGTAGTGCGGGCCCCGTTTTATTTGTTCCCCTGACTACGGCATTCGGTAAACTCCTTAGTACGTCTGCACCCTTGGTATTATTGAAATCTTCTGGTGCAAAAGTGACACAACTCGAAATCAATTTGGCCCCGTTTTATTTATCTCAGTTCGTAAAACTTTCTGTCACACAGCCCAAACCGCTAAAGATATAAACTTGAATTTTATGCAGTAGGTAATCATAGTTTAAAACGAAGGGACTAAAAAAGGATTTGCGAATCTAGGCACGAATTTTTAGAGCAGGCATTTTTAGCTTTTTCAAAACTTCACCAAATAGGGATTTACGAAGTATTGAAGTTTGTATGGAAGAATCATAATGCGCGGTCTGATTGATGAATTAGAAAATACATCATATAAAAAAAAAATGAAATTACATGATTTTGTAGTTTTAGAAATTTAACCCCTAACTGGGTGGTGAAAAGGGATAGATAATCCAGTGTAGTCCAGGAAGATTTTATTGCTTGCTTCAATTATCTCTAAAACTTCCCTGATTATGTCAAATAATGTTATAATAATCTGTAAGAAAAATGGTTGAGTTTTGAGTTTTTTGCACAAGTACTTATATAAGGGCTGATTTTTCCAACGCCAGATGATTTTATCCGAAGAATAATTTTGAATTTTTGACAGTTCTTCCATACAAATTCTGTTAGACGTCAATTTTATACCACGAATAAAAATTAGCTGTCGATTGAAAAATCAGCCCTAAGTAGATAAACAATAAAGACTGAAATAATATTTTTTTCAGAACTTTACTACTTATTTATTTTTAATGCAATGTTTTGAATGAGTAATGTTTTATGTATGTAATTTGTGTTGTATTTGTTGTGTTTGTTCTATGTAATTTGTAGTGCTTATTATGGAAATAACTTCCTGAAATAAATGATTAAGTATTTTTTTTTTTTTTATGTGGGTGCAGGAGTGGTGTTGAGTTCGTAGAGGTAGGTACGGCATACCGCGGACGAGAGCTGAAGTAGTACACTAGTACATAAACCTCGGAATTAGATGACGTCATTCATTATTAGATGACGTCATTCATTATTAGATGACGTCATTCATTATTTGTGTCGTCATTCTCTTGACCATATCCCAATTTATTTGGGGTCGGTGCAACAGTTTTTTTCCTAGTTTCTAGGTAATTATTTGTGAAAATACGTAAACAATAGCACAAAAATCTTCAACATTAGGTAGTACCTATTAGGTATTTGAATAAATTGATTTTAATTAATTATGTTACGAATAAACAGAACAACATTGGTTGAGTTTACCGTCCTCGTAATTTTATATATCTGTTAATAATACACACAGTGACGTTTCAATAGACTAACTTTATTTTAGAGTTTGACACATACATTACAACAGATGGCGCTACCAGTAACATAAATACAATTTATTTATTAATGTTTTGTTATAATATCAACAATACTGTTTATTTATTTCAGTAATTGCCCAATAGTTTTATCCTTCCTGAAATCTTAGCCTTCCTTTGCTTGGCCTACTTATGTCACGATTTAAATTTTTATAACAAAACATAACAACACGCTTGTCATCTCTGTGGGGTCAGACAGAGGTGTATCTACAGTTCACCCACATTTCGCCAATTATGTATGAGTCCCATGCAACAGGGGGCGAGCCTATTGCTATCAATCTGACACAAATCCTGACTCCAGGTTGTGCTACTGAGAAATCCCTGATGGGAAAAACTTTTCTGTCATAGTGTTTAAAGTTTATTTATTTCGTATTCAACAGGTTTTAACAAATATATTTTAGAGGCCTTCTTTTGAGCATTATACCTGTAACAGAAAACCTCCCTCCTCCATGTCTATGTGTACACAAACCAAGTTAAGTGTTGTGCGTGCGTGTCTACATGCGTGCGTAAACCAAAAACATAATTAATATTAGTGTGAAGGATGTTTAGAACATTGTATATTAATTAATTAGTCCGCGTCTTCATTAATTCCTTTGTAAGTTCATTATTATCATCATCATCAGCCTACAGCAGTCCACCGCTGGACATAGGCCTCTCCAATGCACGCTATTCAACTCGATTTTCGGCAACTCTCATCCAGCTGCTACCAGGCATCCAGCGAAGATCGTCGCTCCACCTAGCCTGAGGGCGTCCCACCTTTCGTTTTCCGATTCACGGTCTCCACCACAGACTGGGTCTCCACTCAAGAACACGTCTACCCCAACGGTCACCGGTTCTACGGCTAATGTGGCCGGCCCATTGCCACTTCAGCTTGCTTATTCTGTGAGCTATAATGTCGACAACTTTGGTTCTCTGTGTAAGTTACATTGGGTTTTTCCCAATAATAATTTTTATAAATTAATAATATAATATAAATTTTCCGAACCAGAAAAAGTTTCCAGTTTTGGAAAATCGAATGGCCTTAAGGTAGGTAGACCTATCTGATTATTTTGGATAGAGGTTCAATATATGGCTTAATTAAGTAATTTAAATAATCATTACAATCAAGAGTAAAAAATCTGGCTAATCCATTCAGCAACAGTAGCGTACATGTTCATACACAGCAAGGTGAGAAAACATTTGAATCAACAAAATCAAAATATTTTATTTCACATAAACCGTGCACCTAGCTTCTGACGTTTCATAAGTGCAAGGACACTTATGAAACGTCAGAAGCTAGGTGCACGGTTCCAAGTGGTCGTTTCCTATGGAGAAGAGCCGTCAAGAAACTCCACGGTTACTCTTATAATTAATTGGCTTTTACAATATTTTCAAATTACAGTGTTAATAGGTATGGGAGGACAGTGGAGGTCTGTCAACCAGGTACAGTCAGCGTTAAAAATATCGGGACGAACAGACTGTTCAAAATGATCTCAACAACTAAGAAAATTAAACTTTGTCTCAATTGGATAAAGTTCTTGTCAGAATGACAGTTGTCGTGTATGTCTTCATTCTGAAACATTCCTTGTGTCATTGAGTTAATATTTCATTTTCATAGTTGCTTAGATCATTTTGAACAGTCTGTTCGTCCCGATATTATTGACACTGACTGTACTTAATAATATAGAAAATAGTCTGCAAATCTACAAGGCCTACAACGTTCTCACATTCACAAAATATGAAATAATCTATCAAAAAGATAAATAATACAATATTAAAACCTATCAAAACCAAATGATATGATTGCAACATTACTAAAAGTCTTTAAAAATTATGCCCGAACATACATAAAAAAATATATACCTATAAACATCCAAATTGAGAACCGCCTCCTTTTTTGAAGTCGGTTAATGATTGAAATTATAAAACAATATTTTTGAATTCGTTTTGTTAGTGGATTTGTGGACGGTTGACGGCAACAGGCTCGCCTGTTACACGGGGAACATAACTGGCAAAAAGTGGGAGTACTAAAGTTGTCAAAAAATAAAAGGCCCGTTTTGACGTTTGAGAATGCCTTCTTGACACCTGTCAGTTTCATACAAACGAATACGTGTTTTGCGAATTTAATCTTTATTAACTGCTAGAAATGTCAATGTCAAAATGGGCCTTTTATTTTTTTACAAGTTTATAGTACTCTGCCTAATCCTTTGGGGGATGCAGGCGTGATGTTATGTTATGGTATCAGTCGTATGAGCCGGTTTCCTGCGTAAGCATAATCAGCCTATAATGTTCCCACTGCTGGGACAAAGGCCTCCTCTCTGAGAAAGTGGGCTATAATCCACCACGTGGGGCCCGCGTGGTGGATTATAGCCCACTCAGTGCGGATTGGTAGATGTCACACATCTTCGAATTTTTGGTTTTAGGACATGTCCGGTCTCCTCACGATGATTTCCTTCACCGTTTTGAGGGCAGTGGTGATGAAATTATTTACACTAAGTAAAGCGCCTGGCTGGGTTCTAACCCGACCTACAACTCATATGTCGAAGCCGTTGTCACAGGGCCACCACGTTACTGCTCTCTTTTCTGAAATTCAGAAAAAATCTTCTGTGTGAAAGTACCTACGTATCTCACCAAATACAACCCAGTTTAGACTATCTGATATTGTTATCAGTAAACAGCGGACATACGACTGCGGGACAGGGCAGAGGTCACGAATGTTTCAACCATAATATTTTATTTACATATTGCAACATTACATTTTGACATCAAGCGTGCTCCACAGGTCGTTAGCATTTTTCAAGTGTGTCAACCCAGAAACGTGGAATGTCTCCAAGATCAAGGTGGATATGAAACTAAGTAGTTTAACGGTTATTTATAGAGTAGGTGATTGGTTTAGATACTTTCACTTTTTTATAGGCAGCTTCTTAAATTATACGACTGCTGTTAGGAAATAACTATGAGTGAGTGATGAGTTTCTAAAAAGCATCTAAAAATAAATATTGAAATCAAATACACTAGTTTATACTTGCATAAATGCATAGATAATTTGTGTAGGTATGTACGCACGGCTACACATCAAGCTATACATAACCAGTATAAACTGACTTCTGATTGAACGAAAAACCTATACAATGCGAGGTCAGCTAAAACTGGAATGTATAGCTTGATGTGTAGCCGTGTGTACTCGTACATACCTATCGAGACGAGAGCTAGCCAGCTAGCCAATTGTCAATACAATAATTGGTCAGTAGGTCGCCTCAGAGACAGAGTTTATTGTTCAATAAAAATTGGGCCCTACAATGTTGAAATGAAATGAAATGGTTTATTCTGTACACAGGATATCGGAATCACTTTTACACGCCATATTAAAAAGAAAATAAAAAATAAGCTAGATGAGGGTTCTTAACTGACTACTAGAAGAAAGGCCGAAACAAACTCAGAGGTCACAGTCTCTTTTAAAGTCCAGACATAATCTAGGTCAGATCATGTGAAGGCCATGCATGTAGATCGATGTCTGAAATTGTCTTTTGAGGAAAGTACCACACAGATTTAAGTGAACCAGTCCAGCCAGAGCAGTTCTTCCTGTTTGTGTTAATAAACATACGACCAGTGGTCCACATTAGACCTGGATCGCAAGCACTGGTAGTCATGGGGATATGGCCTTGCCGAGCAGTGGAATGATACAGGCATAACAGTAACAATTACTTAAATCTACTTAATACAAATAGTAGGTACATACATACAGATAGGTGAGATTAAGAATAGCATTCAAGCTATATATTAAGTAGGTCCTGCCAGGGTAGCGGGATCGTCCGAAAGGGTTACCGCTGCCCTGGAACATAAAGGGCTAAGGAAGGAACACGGGTGGGTTTTAGTCAGTAAGAGTCTGACACTCCCTCCGCTCCACACAGAGCGGGAGGGGTCATTTGATGATTTCCCATCCTGAAAAAAAAAAAGCTATATAAGTAGATAGCGCCCCTACTCCTGATATCGTCCTGGGTTTAGCGAAGAAAAAGTGATGAAATATTAATTATCCATAGTTGCTTACAGCTTACCTACATGGATCTTTTATGTAATAAATCTGCCGCCGCATCATTGGTTTTTTTCCGACAAATTTCAACATACCCCCCTACTTACATACTTGCCTACATGTTAATTTCCCGTCAAACGACAATGGCTTAATAATATTTTAACGCCGTAATCTTGAGAATGCAATAAATCTCGGCAAAAATAAGCTGGAGACAGATTATAATTAATGTTAGTATTATAAGTTGTAATCACTTCATAGTCACAAGTATCTACAGCCAATCCGGTTTTATTAATTAGGATTTTTAAATTCCGAGGAAAGTCACGGCGCGGCCTAATAGCGGCGCCAAGACACTTCCAAGTTATATAAAAGGTCACTACACTACATTTAGACCATGTTCCGGCAATAACTGCTGCAATCTATTGCTGTTGACTCTGATTCTATTCTCGGGCACGCACGCGTCGCAGGCGCAGCTAACGATTGTTTATGAGATCAGTAGGTGCCATAACACGACAAACCACGGTCTACATCGGACGTGCTTAGATGACTATTTTAATTTTCAAATATCGAGTTCCTACATTTAAGACTTATTTTTTTGCAGGAATATTTATTCCTATTAGATTCAGTGAAACTAATTATGCTTAGTGTATTTTTTTTGGATTGACTTTTGAACTCTCGGTGAGTAAAGTATTTGTACGTTTTTATTTAAAAATTTCCGGAGTTTTTGTTATTTGAAATAGAAGGCCATGCCCGTGATCTCTGCCTACATAGGATAATATTAAAGGCGGCCAAATATTAAAGGATATAAATCTAACACTAACTTTAAGCAACCAGAAACTCTTCAAAATATTACCCGACGCCATTTTATGGTAAGATGACCACATTTACTTCAAAGTGAAAAATTGTCGCTTTGTCCACAATTAGCCTGATTCTCCCAAACTTTAGCCAACCACATCATAAAAATTATTTGGCCAAACAAATCCACAAATGAAAGGCAAATAGTATACTTACCTACCAGAAGCCATAGTTGTATATACCAAATTAAAAAAGTACACGAAGCATACCGTGACCGTCTAACGAAAAGAAAAAAAAATCCTGTTAAAATTATATAAGTAAGTATGAATGACTGGCAAAAGTAAGTTTATTTGGTTCATGATCGTTCAGTAGATAAGCAACGGATTTCACTTTCAAATATTATTACAATAGTAGCGTCACTAATTCTCACTATAGCGTCTGTAACATCACAGTTCATCATCTGCCTGACTTTTTCCCAACTATGCTGGGGTGCAGCTGAATACCAGTATTTTATATGGAGTGACTGCTTATCTGATCTCCACAACCCAGTTACTGGGTAATACGATACACCTTGGTAAGACGATACACCTTGGTAAGACTTTCCGGCTTCTAACGACCCACGGTAACGATTGTCAAAGGTCCACGAATGGTAGCCGAGACGTTTAACGTGCTTTCCGAGACACGGAGGGGTCTTGGTATGTGAAGATGGCCACCGGAAGCGTAGCTTAAGCTGATCGATTGACCCGTACGGCTGTTATTGCTAAGCCACAAGCCCCGTTACTAATGAACAGTAAGGTCTAAAAAAGTTCTTAACCAAGGTTTATTTTCAAACTTCAGGAGCATTTGAGCAGTACACGAGTCCCAAAAATATATCGGATAAATTTTCATGACAGATTTAATAAATTTTAAGACTAATGACAGGTATATCGATCGGTTCCCTGAGAACCAAGTATTTTATCAAATGATCAGAATTGTTTCTGCACCAACACCCTAGTCAGATATAATTAATTTTGGGACAAATGCCTGACCTGTTACCAGAGGGACAATTCTCGTAATTTTAAGAACGTTCTCAGTCTCACAATCTGTCAAAAAACCTATATAACCTTTATTACTTATAATAGGCGAGTATTCTTGTCAATTTTCAAGTTTATTAACCTAATGAATAAGATTTTTCATATCCCTACATTTTTGACAAATTTGATTGTCGCCGAAGTGAGATTGCGACTAGATTTTGATTACGAGAATGCCTTTAGATGTGATATAGTATTAAATGTAGGACACAACTCAATGGTAGCGCCTCAAGAGAGTCTCGCTCTATCCCCTGTGGCCACTAGACGTTCCCTTTGAGTTGTTGTGTACTTATCTACTGATAATTAGGTGGTTTTACTCTAAACCTAAAGCCATAACTCATTCTAGTGCAGCCGATCTATTCTGTAAAAGTCTCACCTTGAAAAACTTAGGTGAAGTGAGCATAAAGTGAGCTGCCAGTATAATTTCAGTCCACCGCAAACTTCACCTAAGTTTGCACGGTGAGATTTTTACAGAATAGACTGGCAGGTCGGTTCCCTGAGACCCAAGTATTTGATCAAATGGCTAAGATTGTTTCACCTCTATGCGCTAAAACACTACTACTTAGTAACGTAAACGGTGAATGAGAATTTCTAATGAAAGCTTATTCCTAACTAGTAGACTAGAAACATGTGCAGAACCAAGTTGGAAGCACCTCTTAGTCCGAATTACCAACAAACTTATAATAATAATAATATCCCTGGACATTTCACACAGCGCCATCTAGTCCCAAGCTAAGCAACCTAATGCTTGTAACAAGATGGCTGATAAACTACTTATATACTTTTTTTTTTTTTGTAAATACATACATATTATAGATAGAAAAACACCCAGACTCGGAACAAATACATGTAGGTCGTACAAATATTTGTTCCGTGCGGGAATCGAACCCGCGACACGCAGCGCAGCAGTATAGGTATCGGTAAACAGTTTTAAAACTTTAAAGCTTCATTCGGCTGAACTTTGTGGAATATCGACACAATTTACAAACAATTTAACCTTATAAGGAGTACTATGGACTCCACTACTACATAGTACTGGAGTAATATGCATTTGGTAAGTTCGGTAGCACTGTAACAAGCTGTGGTTCCGGGCTTAGATTGCTAACTAGCTATTTTATAGCGAGTTTAAGACCCATTTACTGTTAACAGTTTTAAGCTCGGACACGTTGTTATAAATCTTTAATATGAATTTCATGATTGCACGTTGGTCTAATGGTCGCTAAGGCTACCTACTGCTGAACATGAGGTCCTGGATACGATTCCCAGGTCGGGCAGTGTTGTTGGGGTTTTCCATCCGGAATTTTTCAGTAGCAGCTCGGAGTATGGAATTGTGCCTGGTTGATGGCAATAGGCTCGCCCCCTGTTGCATTGGGCTTAAACGTAACGTGTGAAATGTAGGTGTACTAGGTGTAAGTTCACTAAACACTTAACACTTCTGCCTACCCCTTCGGGAAATACAGGCGTGATGTTATGTTATGAATTTCATAACACAATAAGTATTATTTATTCTGTCCTTCGGTTTCCATTCAAGTCACCAGTACTACATAATTTAAAAAATAAACAACAAAAAGATAAATGATTATTAGTTGTGTTATTATAGTTATGCAGGCTATTGGACTACAAAGTCCCAATTATAGAGGGTTTTTTTTTATCGAACCCACGACACTCAGCGCAGCAGTCGATCGCTCAGCCACTGCGCAAACCGTGTCGTCGTGTTTGCCTATATTGTATCCAGCCAGGTAAAAGCCTCCCCTCATTCCTCCCAAACCTCCCTATCTTCTGCGATGCCTGGCCAAGTTGGCCGTGCAAACGTTACCAGATCGTTACACAACCTTCCACCTCGACGGCGATGTCCTCCCTCACTGAGACTGACGATCTTTACCCATCTCTCCGGGTGCATTAGTTCGACGTGTGCGGCTTTCGGCACACTCCCGAGTGCCCTCACTTCATTCTCAGTTATAAAAGTTTAATTATTCCCAGTAACCTCTGCTTCCTTTTGCTGTTGTCGTAATGAGGTCCCGTTACTTGGCATTAAAATACAGATACCTCTGTATTTTAATGCTAAAACGTCAGAACCTCATTGTAATTATCAGTAGTAGAGGTGTTTCACATACCCAGGGCCCACTTTATAGTGTAAAAACTTTTTTACAAAAAAAAAAAAAAAAACAACTGACTTCCAAAAAAACACTACAAATTGAAAGATAACTTTAATTTCGGAAGTCGGTGTCGTTGGTTGGCTTAAAAAAAAAACTCCTTATTTGAAGTCGGTTAAAAATGAAATATAATACAAAGGTATGCAGTTGTATTGAACCGAGAATGGCAAGCCAACCTTGGCTCGAGATGGGGCTTTGAATTTTCATGCACTAAGTAACAGGCATACCGACGCGTAATTATACCAAGACTAAGACTAGCTTGATAATCTTATTAATTACTTAGCTACAAAGTTGTTTCTTTGTAGGTACCTACGAGTACACAATACATAATTAAATGAAAGATAATTGTAGAATAAATGAAAGAAAACAATATTCAACAGTAAATATACTTTACTGCAATAAGCTGAGTTGATAATGATGTTTTCCTGTCGGGATCTTCATACTTCGGGTTGTTCAAAAAGGTGTGGTTTTCTAGATCCATAAGGTTATATTGGTACTAGCAGCGCTCCGCGGTTTCACCCGCATCAATATCGATCCCGTGGGAATATCGGGATTAAAAGTATTCTATGTGTTATTAAGATGCTATACCTAAATACTGTAAAGTTTCATCGAAATCCGTTCAGTAGTTTTTGCGTGAAAGAGTGACAAACATCCATCCATCCATCCATCCATAGAAACTTTCACGTTATTATTAAGGACTAGCTGCGCTGCGGTTTTACCCGCATAAGTTTCGATCCCGTGGGAATATCGGGATAAAAAGTATCCCATAATGTTAATCCTGGTTATAAACCATCTGATGTGTGCCAAATTTCATCCAAATCCGTTCAGTCGTTTTTGCGTGAGAGTAACAAACATCCATCCATACAAACTTTCGCGTTTATAATAGTAATATCATTAGTAGAATTAGTAGGAAGTTGGACTAGTTACAGCCCACGACTTCGTCTGCGTGACATTTTTGAAGTGAAAACTTCTTTAGCGGCGTTGTGCACTTTTGTTGTGTTGGGTTGAAAATGTTAAACTCGCGTCAGGACACGTGACCTGATCGAAAATTCGTAAGACGGAGCTCGCGTCAGGACATGTGACCTGATCGAAAATTCGTAAGACGGAGGGAGAGTAGACCGCATTCCAAAATGTCAAAAATGCACAACGTTAATATTCAAGTTTTCACTTCCCGATCCACCCTGTCGCATCACCTGCCCACGCGATTAGTTCGTTTTCACGGAGCGTTCTTTGTGACTTTTTTCGTTTTGCTCCGCTCTTCCGGTCCTAGCGATAGCCTTCCTCAAAAATCTATCAAATGCAAAAATATTTTTTTAATTCCGACTGGTCGATCCTGAGATTAGCACGTTCGAACAAACAAACTTTAGCTTTATTACTAGTATAGATGTGGATGACCTCTGCCACTTGTCTTATCATAAATAACCGGAGATTTTAACAAAATTCTAAACTAAATGATCACATCGACACCCAATCTACTTTCTTATATGTTACGACAGCAAGAGATGTGATGGCCACATCTCTTGGTGGTGGTCTCTAAGTGGAAAAAGCAGATAAGTAAGTACTCAAGCAATAAGTCGATTATCTTGTTAATTACCTACTAGGTACAGACGCTAGCACATCAAGGTACTCGAAACTGTCAAATTTTACCAATCAACATTAAACCTAATACTTTAGCGATAAAGTTGAAAATCTATTAAAGCAATTTGACAGATTGTAGTAGCTTGTTATGCTGGCATCTATACTAGATATTAATATTATGTTTCGTCATTTATACCGACAAGAGATCTTCTATTGAAAGGTTTTTGTTCTACCATATTATTTTACAATTTTACACATCGTTTTCAATTAAATGACGTGATTTTATCGTCCTCGTTAATGATAATAATGATTGTATTTCTAATTTTCTATAGGTACGTGGTCTTTGGAGAAATATCACGTTATTATTGCCTATCGACATTACGAAATAAGTAGTTTTGATGACTTATTTGATATTAAATAAAATATCTCGTTAGCTCACAGAGGGGCTCGAGGCTAAAACGTAACAGCCGCACGGGTCGATTTGAAGTTTAACTTTCAAACGACCGTGCAACTGCACGGTCGTTTGAAGTTGAAAGTCTGCACGGTCGTGGTCACCCATCCACGTACTCGTGGATGGGTGACCGCATGGTCACCGACTTCCGAGGCACGGAAGGATCTCGATATGTAATGGATATTACATATCGAGACCCCTCCGTGCCTCGGAAGTCGGAACGCACGTTAAGCCTTTGGTCCCGACTGTCATTTGTAGATCCAGTCTTACCAAGGGTATCGGGTTATCCATTAATCCATCCATCCTAGTTGTGGAGGTCAGGTAGGCAGTCGCCCCATGTAAAATACTGGTTCAGCTGCATCCGGTTAGACTGGAAGCCAACCCCAACATAGTTGCGAAATTAGCTCACAGGATTGTCTGTTAATAAGGTCATCACATCACAGAAAGGCAGGACAAAAACAAACACCATATTTTATTTTCTATAGTATAATACTGTAATACATACAATATTTTATATAGTAGGTAGAATGGAAAAATAAACTCACCACAGCTGCTCTTCGTGTATTTATTTCCTAATGTTAAGTCTCTACATGTTACGCAATATGCGAGGCCATAAATTAAATGCAACAAGGTACCAACTTATGTAAAAAAACATTGAAACTCATAAGCAGTCCGCGTCCGCGCTTACTTACTCGTCAAAAGCCGAATATTTTTTGGATCTCTGGATTAGTTCCCCCAGTCAAAAGGTTGAGTGACTTGTGTGTTAAAATTGCTACGAGTATACAAGGTGTCGTTTTGCATCCTCGTCAAATTTGAAAGGAGGTAACTTAACTATGCTACTGATTCTCAATACGAATCAATAATAAAATAAGTAGGTTTTTTTTTTCTAAATTTCCGAAATCGGCATGTGTGGGACACGCATTTTAAAACGCGGTCTGTGTGAGACCGCACTATAAGGCCGCGTTCACACCAAGCGTATAGTCGGCCGCCGACTGTGAACATGTACGAAAAACAAAGTCTTTCTTTCATACCTTTTGTAATGGACGCTTACCAAGGCTCACAGTCGGCGGCCGACTATACGCTTGGTGTGAACGCGGCCTTACTGCCCTTTTACACACACATAAAAACGCGGCCGCTTATACGTAACGCGATTCTGTTCTTTGAAAGTGGTGTATTCTGAAATACTGTCAAACGTAAACTTAAACTAAAAAAACAAGTATGTATTCATTATTTACCATGGATCATAATTTTATTTGATTATTTATGTCTTTCATAACAGCCTCCTGTTTGAGGAGGATGCAAAACAACAGTATGTATGGGTAAGTTAGACTCGGGTTACCTACGTAACTTTCCTACAAACTTACTTATTTAACTTCTTAACGTTCACTCTTGAATACCTACTTAATTTTTAACACTAAGAAGTACCTACTTAAACGTTTTCCGGCGACATCACCCGTGTATTACTGAAAAACTAACTGACCCGACAAACATTGTCTTTTCTTTTTGTTCTCTAGAATTAGTATGCCCTATTCTCCCGATTTTTTTTTTCTTGATAACTTATAAGTGACCGTAAACGTAATCGTTTCAATTGTGAGTTATGGTCTTGACTTCATACAAAAATCCCATGAAAAAAGAAACAGCTTTTCCCAATTTTTATTTCCATAAAAACCTAATTCGGAATATTATGAACATATTTTAAAAAACAAAAAGTACCTAGTCAAATCGGTCCAGCCGTTAAAATATAAAAAAAAAAAATTGTTTTAGTATGATTCAAATTATTATTAACTAGCTTCTGCCCGCGGCTTCGCCCGCGTGGATGTCGGAAATTATGCCACGGGAACGTGCTAACAGGCTAAAATGTATGTGCTTCCCCAGGATGCCATCCATCTCGCGGGCCCTTTGTGGCTAATTACAATAGAAAACCAATTGTGTCTCATTAGTGGTGATTAAGAGGGTACCTATATGATATCTTTACCTAAGTACCTACCTAATTTAAAAAAAATAACCTACCTAAATAAACCTATTTCTGATGATAACTAATCTAAACTCAATAAATAAGCAAAATCCTTAAAAACTAATATCTATACGGATGACTAATCCTACCTAACAGTATTATAAAATAACCTACGGTCACTACGTATGTACGTAGTGACCTACACGTCAAGCTATACAAAACCAGTTTGTCTTGGCCTCACTTTGTATGATATTTTCTCACAATAAACGGTCAGCCAATACTGGTTCTGCATAGCTTGATGTGTAGCCGTGTGTACACTAACAAATATACTACCTATACTATAAAATTAAAATCTATACCTACGACTTATAAAATTAAACCTAAATAACTCTAAAAACTAAAAGGAATAAAAAGGTCGCACAGATAATACTGCGGGTGACGTAACCTACGACAAACTTATTATTTGCGGTTGGTACAGTAATCGGTCTAGGGATCGAACCGCAAAATTAAGTTTGTTTTTTATTGTATATACTTTTCCGGGATAAAAAGTACCCAGTGTGGTGCCCAGGATATTAAAGAATTATTATACCAAGTTTCATCGTAATCGAACCGGTAGTTTTTGCGTGATGCCTGAACAAACAGACAGACAGACAGACAGACAAAAATTTTTTTAATCACATTTTTGGGTTCGGTGTCGGTCTAGTAACACCCCCTGCCATTTATTTTTTTGATATTTTCAATGTACAGAATTTTCACTTCTACAGATTTATTATAAGTATAGAAGATTAAACTATCAAAACTAGAGCGCACTGTATACAATCTATAAAACTGACTATAGCTAAACTGTATGTAACGACATCTTTTTCCCAAACTGCCTAAGCAAAAATGTATGAATCAAAAAATAATTTATTAGTCCTCTCATTTATGATGTCTTAGTACTAGGATGAAGGCAGATTGGGTGTTTCGTCGTTTCGCACCACGAGTGGTTCGAACCGTGGTGTGAAACGCCGAAGAGCTCTTAGGAATAGGCTGTTTCGGACCGCGGCGGTCCTTGGAGCGCCGAGCGGTGTGAATCGACCAATAATAAATAGCTCTTAGGAATGGGGCGAACCATGGTAAAAAGACGCATCTACCTACTATGTGATGGCCCGGGCGCGAACCCGACCTAGCTCGATTGTATCAACGAACTGCTACTTACGTACTTCACCTAATTTCTGATGCCTTGGTACTAGGAACGGGTCATATTGTAATTTTCCGTGCTAAAAAGACGCACTCCGCCCTACCGGCCGGCGGCCCCTGGACCACGTGGGCTAAAAAGTGACCTGTATAACTGAGCTCCTAAAAATTTCTATAGCCTTGGTACTTTTGAAGTTTACTTTGAAATTTTTGTGCAATAGTGACACATCTCTGAATCGGGACGTCATCGTGCCGAACATCCGTCCGACCGACCTACTGTCACAATAGTTCCCAAGAAAGCGATAGTCACACAAACAGATTTTATCTGACCAAGACTGTGCCTGGACCTCTGAGTTTGTTTCGGCCTTTCTTCTCAGACTAGTCTACGCCGACCTCATCTAGTTTTTAAGATATGATTGACGTATAAAAAGTGTTTGTGCAAACCTACTTACAAAAAATAAAATTAGAAAGATATAGATGCTACGATACGGCTGTCATTCGTGGATCTTTGACAGTCGTTACGGGTAGTCAGAAGCCCGAAAGTCTGACAACCAGTCTTACCAAGGGGTATCGTATTACCCAGTAACTGGGTTGTGGAGGTCAGATAGGCAGTCGCTCCATGTAAAATGCTGGTATTCAGCTGCATCCGGTTAGACTGGAAGCCGACCCCAACATAGTTGGGAAAAGGCTAGGCAGATGATGATGATGATAGATGCTACGATAATACTTGAAAGTTCGGTCTGTTTCTGTCCTCCAGGCAAAACATGGTGGGACAACAATAAATCAGCCCGGCCGGCCCTACTAAGTAACGTCTTGCGAAATATTTGTGAAAGGACACAAAATAAATAAGTATGCTGGCTATTTGCTACTGCAATCAAAATTGCTACTTATTTCTTAACGCGACAGTAATTAAGTACACGTAGTTACGGCGACGCCTAGTTAGTCAACAACCTGTGTCAACTTCAATTATAGAGGATCTAACGACATTTTTACTAAGGTTTATGATCAAGTGCAGCCGGTGGAAAAATGTACTTCGTAAGGTTATTGAACTGTAATTGCATTGCATTATACATATAGTACTCGTAAGTAGTATATGTTCTTCCTTTTCTTCAACAGTAGGCTGTTATGTTTTTTTTTCGTTTGCCAAAATCCCCAATAGTTTGGAGTAAAAGCCTGTTGCTATCATCAGTCATAGTAGTAGTAGAACGTTAGGAGTTGCTATGTGATGCTATGTAAGCTCAATTGCATTTGGAACGAAGTTCCTTATCGCGCGTTGCGAAAAGGGGCTAGACCAAAAGTTGGAACGACACTTTTTGCTATAGTTGTAAGCCGTGCGGCGTGCGCGTGTTTCTCTGTCTGTCTGTCTCTCTCTCTCTCTTATAGAAAGCAAGCCAGTTTTTTTTTTTGTCTGTGTTTTTTTATTTGTTAATAATAAAAAATAATAAAATTTTATTACAATTCCTTCACTAATTAATCGAATGGAACTTCGTTCCATCCGGGTGTCCCTTGACACCTCTCAAGTTTTAATGCTTACTTTTTTTTAGTCCAGATATACTTAGTGCTTAACGTGCTTTGCCCTCCGTGTCTCGGAAAGCACGTAAACCCGTTGATTCCGGCTGTCATTCGTAGATCTTTGACAGTCGTTACGGGTCGTCAGAAGCCCGAAAGTGTGTCAACTAGTCTTACCAAGAGGTATCCCCAGTAACTGGATTGTGCAGGTCAGATAGGCAGTCGCTCCATGTAAAATATCGGTATTCAGCTGCATCCAGTAATACTGGAAGCCGACCCAAACATAGGTGGGAAAAGGCTAGGCATATGATGACGAGGCAGATAGATAGTGCTTTACGGCAATCTTATACTGTTATTTTTAAGACGCTTGATTGACTATTTAATCAAACACACGATCATGTAGGTTACAACGTTACAACAAAAATGTAAACAACTCTGTTTTGATTGACTGATTCGGGTGGGTCACTTTCTTACGCCAAGTGTGCACCAATCACCATTCTTCTGTACAGTTATAGGTACCCCACTCACACCATGTAACAAGTATTTGATAGTACATTTAATAGATCGGTAGAAAGTTTTTGACCGAAATGACAGTCACTTTTAAAGGTTTGAGTCAGGTGCCATTTCTCGAGAAATTTATTTAAATTATGGCTGATTTGTTAATAATCAGATAGTTTTTATCTGGCGCATAAATAAATCATATTGTTTTTTCAATAGCCTTTTGTTTTTCTTTAGGTAAGTTGAGGTGACTATAAAAAATGGACTTATTTATTCATCAGCATTAATTTTGCTGATTTATTTCCTAAATATTTATATTAAACATGATCTCACGCTAAACTTCTTTATTTTTCAGGCTGAGCGAAGCATAATATTATGGGATTCATCGAGATTGCATTTCAAGCAGAAATTAGTCGATATGAAGATTCGGAATTCGAAGAATATGCAAAAAGGCATTGTAATGAAGATCCAGATACTAGGGGCAAAGCAATTGAGGAGCTGCGACGGTTGATACGTGGTAGGAAGTAAACAGAGACATCTCTTCTGAACTCATGTGATTCTAGTACTCGTAACATTTTAACCGCTGAGTCTGTAAAAAAAAAAAAACAAAACAAAGTAACTGCGGTTGATTTTCAACCCATGGTGAATGAAAAAGGTTGTTTACCTTTTTCTCACATCCTGCGTTTTACAAAACAATAAAAACTCATTAAAAAAAAAAAACTACTATTGTATTTTGTTGTTGTTGACAACGAAATTGAGTTTTTAGTTTTCAGGTAGGTAAGGCAAGGTAATCATATTTCGTGACTAAACTAAACTAACAAACGGCTAAAAGGTATATCGTGGGACTCTGGCTACTTACTACGTTGTTCAAAATGATTGTTCTCTACACATTTGCTACGATTATAATGTACCGGCTTACGACATCGACTAACAATGGCAATTTTCTTGGCATTGGTCAACAACGTGATGAACGGTTATTGTCAGCTGTTACATAATATAATGTACTCCATATTACACATTCCCTATATTTCGGAATATAACTCGGCCACTTAGCAAAATTACATCTAGTTTAAAAGTTTCAGTATATAAACCAAATTACGTAGAATTTGACCCAATCTTTCTAAGATGCGGCGAAAACATTACGTGATGTCATTATAATGATTATTAATGATGCATTCATGAGTTAAGATATTACTTGGTTGGTCTAGTGGTCGCAAACGCAGTAGCGCTCAAGCGCGTCCTGTGTTCGATTCCCAGGTCGGGCAAAGTGATATTGGGGTTTTCCATCTGGAAGTTCTCAGTAGCAGCATAAAGTCCTGAAGGAGTAACCCGGTTGATACCTCGGCCCCCATTACATGAAACTTAGACATAACTGGCGAAATGAATGTGTACACACGGCGACACATCAAGCTATACATAACCAGTATAAGCTGACTTCTCATTGTACGAAAATACTATACAATGCGAGGTCAGCTAAAACTGGTTTTTTATAGCTTGATGTGTAGCCGTGCGTACTATAGGTACACCTCTGCCTCACCCTTCGGGAAATAATGGCGTGATGTTATAATATATTACTAAATTCCGGTGTACCCGTTGGCTCCATGTTGCAAAATCCTTACTTAGTTAAAACGGTTTGTTTCAGAGCGAGGAGAATGTAATCCGCGGCGAACAGATGACGCCTATTTACTGCGGTTCCTGAGATGCCGGCGGTCCATACCTGCGTTAGCGCATAAATTGGTGAGCTATTAAGCTAACGATAATGACTCATAATCATCATCATCGTCCTCCTGCAACCGTCTTTTTTCTCAATTAATTTGCGGTCGGGCCCTTGTTCCAATAAACTGCGCTCACTTGGGGGGCTGATCCGTGCAGGGATTTTCACTATCAACACGTGTCAATGGTGAATATCCCTAGTATCAGGTGACATTTTATCAAAATCGGCAGTTTGATAACGAATCACATGACCGATTCTTTGAGTCTATTTTTTAGGGTACCGTAGCCAAATGGCAAAAAACGGAACCGTTATGGATTCGTCATGTCTGTCTGTCTGTCCGTCCGTATGTCACAGCCACTTTTTTTCCGAAACTATAAGAGCTATACTGTTGAAACTTGGTCAGTAGATGTATTCTGTGAACCGCATTAAGATTTTCACACAAAAATAGAAAAAAAAACAATAAATTTTGGGGGTTCCCCATACTTAGAACTGAAACTCAAAAATTTTGCTTCATCAAACCCATACGTGTGGGGTATCTATGGATAGGTCTTCAAAAATGATATTGAGGTTTCTAATATCGTTTTTTTATAAACTGAATAGTTTGCGCGAGAGACTCTTCCAAAGTGTCTACTCTTGTCTAACTTTCCATAGTACAGGCGCGGTCGCAGCCCACGATTTGGATCACCAAGTAGTAAGTTAGTAAGGCAAGTAAATCATGCAGACTCTCGACAGCTTCAATGATTCGCCCCCCGCCCTCGTACCACGCCTGGCATAGTAGACACTGTAGGCAGACATTATCTACATACTTGTTTGTACATTAATTACGCAAACATTACTCGTAAAAATAATTTGCTAATGAGGGTCTAAAATTAAGGTCAACACAGCTGCTTTGGAGGTTATTTCGCAAGTCGATGACTAGGTTTAAAATCCGATTAGTCATTTTTAGGGTTCCGTACCCAAAGGATAAAAACAGGACCCTATTACTAAGACTCCACTGTCCGTTTCTCTGTCTGTCTGTCACCAGGCTGTATCTCATGAACCGTGATAGCTAGACAGTTGAAATGTTCACACATGTTGTATTTCTGTTGCCGCTATAACAACAAATACTAAAAACAAAATAAAATAAATATTTAAGTGGGGCTCCCATACAACAAACGTGATTTTATTGCCGTTTTTTGCTCGATATTAATAACGGCAAGAGGTAGATGCTTGAAATATTCACAGAATATTTAGTTGTATTGTTTAATATTTGTTTACTTTAAAAATAAATAACTAAATTAAAATAAAATAAATACCTATTTAAGGGGGGCTCCCATATAATAACAGACGTGATTTTTATAGGTAATGGTACGGAACCCTTCATGCGCGATTCCGATTCGCACTCGGCCGGTTTTTATTTTTATTTTACCATTTATGTACATACACACAATTATAAACTAAATAGACAAGAAAACTATAGAACAGAAAAATAGGTACAAAGGTGATGCTTAATTCATAAGAAATCTCTTCGATGTAGACGCTGTCTACATCTCTCTCGCGCGTGAAAGAGTAAAGGAGACAAAAAAAAACATAGTATCATATTATTTTATGTGTCGATGCCACGTTTTTATCAGCTACATCTTCCCACTTTCCCAGTTTGGTACCTTTGATTATAAAAATATCTGACCGTTTATACTACGAACAAACTTACCACTCAGCAAACAATTTAGTTAAAATAATTTTATTTCACATACGGTTACAACGACGGTGTGGTTCCAATTGGTGGTTTCCTATGGAGAAGAGCCGGCAAGAAACTCCACAGTTACTCTTTTAAAAATAAATGGGTCAAACAATATTTGCTTTTACAACATCCACAAAACACACACCCTCTACAAAATGCTTGACACGAATGTCCTCATGAACCTATTCATAATCATTTTGATCATTTGCTCAACGACAAAGATGGAGTAGTCATATGTAGTTATAGTCTTTAGGTATATTATATTATGTACAGGTGCTAAAACCATCATCAATCATCAAATACTCTCGACTCCGGTAAGTTCCGTTCACCCCATCACGACAACATGCGTCAAGGACCACCATTATGCCTGAGTTAGGAAAGGCTCGGAATGTTTAAAACGTGAACACGACCGGTCACTGCATTACAGATTCCTTGACATGGAAACGTGTGTCGACTTTCAAAGAAGGTTTAATGGAACCTTTAATGTGTGTGAAACTTCAAAAAACTAAATTAACTATGACTAAAATAATGTTTTGGAACGATGTTCCTTATAATATGGCACGTTATACCTACACTGCACACTGCTCTCAAAACGGTGAAGGAAAACATCGTGAGGAAACTGGCATGTCCTAGAACCAAAAATTTGAATACATGTGACTTCTACCATCCCGTACTTTTCGGTGTACATACCACGTGTACAGAGTAGCACAAACAGCCTATAATGTTCCTACTGCTGGAACAGGCCTCTCAGTGAGAGGGAGTGGGACGTAATCCACGACACGCCCCAGTGTGAGTTGGAGTTGGATGTCTGCGAATATTCGGCTCTGGGACATGCCGGTTTCCGCACGATGTTTTTCTTCACTGTTTTGAGAGAAGTAGTGATGACATAATTTACAAAAGGTAAAGCGCCTGTTTGGGTTCGAACCTACGATCTGCAACTCATAAATTACTTACCCCCCCCCCCCCTCTTAATTAATTACATAATAATTAATTATACAGGTCTGTCACTAATAATGATAAGTGGGATATTTTAACTCTTCAGTATCAAAGGTATTACTTACTAAAATATTGTTTCTTTATGTTTGGCACGACAAGCATGAATTACTTAGAAGTCCTATTGATCCCGTATAGTTCCTTGAGATTCTGTAGGTACTGCTTTAGCACTAGTTCTAGAATGTCAACTTTTATTGATACTGACCCTTATCAATGTTCCTAGTCTTTTACAACTATGTCGGGATCGGCTTTCAGTCCAACCGGATGTAGCTGAATATCAGTATTTTACATGAAGCGACTGAATATCTGACTTCCATAACCTAGTTACTGCGTAACACGTTATACCCCTTTGTCAGACTTTATATCAGCATTATGTGTTTTGCATGTTAGTTTAGCATCTTTAAGTACAGACGCCAGCAGGTCAAGCTACCCGAAACTGTCAAATTTTCCCAATCAACCTTGAACCTAATACTTTAGCGATAAAGTAGAAAATCTATTAAAGAAATTTGACAGATTGTAGTAGCTTGATGTGCTGGCGTCTGTACCTTTCTAGAATGTTTTATTTCTTTCGTTTAAATTTAAGGTCGGCCGCGGAAGTCATTAGCCAGTAGCCACATATTCTTAATAGCTTGAACTGAAAGGGGGAAAGTAACACATTTTTCACACTTTCTCATAATTAATACGAAGACTTTTCTCAGCGACAATGTCAAGTGGGCCACTTCACCGAGATTCTGACACTGATTGAGATTAAATCTCGTGAGCTTTCATCATTAATTTGACTGGATAAATAAGCTCAGAAATAACTATTTGTAAAGGAACGAAAGTAACGGATTATTGAAATTAGCAACGCCAGTGCCTGCTTGACGTAAAAACTACGCTATCTCTTTTAAAATTCATAATATTTTGGACCTATTAACCTTAAAACACGTATGCTCTTCTCTCTACTTGGCTCCTAGTGCCAACAGCAGATTCATAAATGAGCGAATTAAATTAGTATTTTCCTGGTTTTTAGGGTTCCGTAGCCAAATGGCAACGGAAATGAAATGAAATAATTTATTTGCTATGAATGTAGATACAAAAGTTTGGTGTTAAGTAAGAGAAAGATCCAGTACATGCTACCGTGAGGCATGCAAAAAATTTTTATAGTAGAATTAATTCTGAAATAATCTTAAAAAATCAAATATTTAACGAGTATCAAATTATTAAAATAGTCAATTAAATATAAATCATTCATTGTAAGTTCATTGAGTGGTAAACAATGTCAATAATAAGTTAATAATTAGTCAATATTACAATGTAATAATAAGTTAATAATTAGTCAATATTACAATGTCATAATAAGTTAATAATTAGTCAAAATTACAATGTCAATAATACAATGTCAATAATAAGTTAATAATCAGTCAATATTACAATGTCAATAATAAGTTAATAATCAGTCAAAAATGCAATGAATTTGAAAATTAAAATCGCAAAGAAAATCATTGTATATAATTAATCATAATGTTTTGTCATTCAAAAATTCATCAATTGTATAGTAACATTTTTCAAGTAGCAATTTATTTAATTTCCTTTTAAATATTTGTATTGTGCAATTTTTTATATCATCAGGTATTTTATTGTATATCGCCGGTCCCATATACATAATATTCTTTTTCAGCAGTGCTGTTTTAAATTTGCCTGTATGTAAAAGATTTTTGTATTGAGATCTTATTAATGTTGGCCTAGTTGAGTGATCAATATTTGAACAAAATAAATTTTGATTACTTTTCACAAACAGTCCCATTTCCAAAATATAGAGCGATGGAAAGGTTAGTAAGTTAAGGGATTTAAACTTAGGAACGCAGCTGTCTGTTGAATATATTCCAGTACTCCGTATCTTAAAACAGAAGCAACGAGACCATGATAAGCTATAATAATCGTGTCAGTGCTAACTTTTTTTGTCAAATTATATAAAATGTAGGCAGATTTGCTTAATTTTTTGCAGATCTCCTCGGCCTGTGGTTTCCATGTTAGATGATTGTCAATTATTATACCTATAAATTTTGCAACATTTGTATTGTCTACTCTTTCTCCATTGTATACGATAGTCAAAGTGTCTGGGCGCAAACGCTGGTAAAAATGCATTACTTTTGTTTTTTTCAAATTGATAATTAAATTATTGATAAAAAGCCAATTTATTATATTTTTTAATGTCTCATTAATATCTTTTTCATAATCTGCTTTATCTGTGCATTTAACTATAGCCGTGCTGTCGTCAGCAAATAATACCATTGGCTGTTGAATTTGTCTAGGCAGGTCATTTATATAAAGCAAAAATATTAAGGGTCCGAGAACAGTACCTTGCGGTACTCCGAATTTGACTTCCCTACTATCTGATAAATATTTATATTGAATCTTACTTTTGGGACATATCCTAGTGATTTCTGTCTGTTGTTTACGTTTGCTTAGGTAAGATTTTGCTTAGGTAAGAACCCTTATGGATTCGTCATGTCTGTCTGTCTGTCTGTCTGTCCGTCCGTATGTCACAGCCGCTTTTTTCCGAAACTATAAGAGCTATACTGTTGAAACTTGGTAAGTAGATGTATTCTGTGAACCGCATTAAGATTTTCACACAAAAATAGAAAAAAAAACAATAAATTTTGGGGGTCCCCATACTTAGAACTGAAACTCAAAATTTTTTTTTTTCATCAAACCCATACGTGTGGGGTATCTATGGATAGGTCTTCAAAAATGATATTGAGGTTTCTAATATCATTTTTTTCTAAACTGAATAGTTTGCGCGAGAGACACTTCCAAATTGGTAAAATGTGTGTCCCCCCCCCCTGTAACTTCTAAAATAAGAGAATGATAAAACTAAAAAAAATATATGATGTACATTACCATATAAACTTCCACCCAAAATTGGTTTGAACGAGATCTAGTGAGTAGTTTTTTTTTAATACGTCATAAATCGTAACGTAACGGAACCCTTCATGGGCGAGTCCGACTCGCACTTGGCCGGTTTTTTATTTTTTGTTTTCTCAATAGAGAGGCGGACATGTTCGTACATGTAAGCTTGAATGTAAAAACTGTCCCAGCTGTTTTTTAGCTTGAAAAGTGAATCGATTCGCTTTGTTAGCGAAAAGTTCTAAATCATCTGACAAGGTATGACGATGATTTCTCGATCCCATATATAACCGTCTCTTGGTTTCCTCATCAGATGGTGCGCTACGAAGATTTCCAGCGGCAGAACGCGTACCTGTATGACTGCGACCCGTTCGAGCTGGTGCAGGTGAAAAATGTATACGCTGGCATTCTACCAGAGAGCCCTGACAATGGACGCGTCATACTCATGCGGTTTGGTAAGACACTACAGATGTTGCAGGAAAATATGCAATATACGACAGCAATACATCGTCTCACTTGTTTAACGATAGAATTTAAGTCATATTCAATGCCAAAGTACAAACGCCAGCACATCAAGCTACCCGAAACTGTCTAATTTTCCCAATCATCCGTCAACCTAATGCTTCTGCGATAAAGTTGAAAAACTATTAAAGAAATTTGGCAGATTGTAGTAGCTTGATGTGCTGGCGTCTGTACTAGGGCATGCTCCCGGGAAATCCCGGTCTCGAAAATACCACGAAATCCCGGGATTTTTTTAAGCAATCCGGTACCGGGTCTTCATCCCGTAGTCCCGGTTCTTTCGATACTTTCGGTACTTTATTATTTTCTTTCTTTTTTTCAATATAAAGTAATAAATCATATTCAATAAACTACTTTTTTATACAATAGTGTTAATAAAACATTTTTAATTGAAAATACTGATAATATTCGCGCCATACAATTTGCATGCTCAAATTTGGTTTAATTTTTTGTTATAAAAAATTATAAAATTAAAAAATGAACTTATTACAAACTAGCTTCTGCCCGCGGCTTCGCCCGCGTGGATGTCGGAAATTATCCCACGGGAACGTGCTAACAGGATAAAATGTATGTGCACCAGGATGCCATCTATCTCGCGGGCCCTTTGTGGCTAATTACAATAGAAAACCAATTGTGTCTTATTAATGGTGATTAAGAGGGTACCTATATGATATCTTTACCTAAGTACCTACCTAATTAAAAAAATAAATAAACTCAATAACAGAAAATAAAATACCTACTTACCTAAATAAACCTATTTATGACGATAACTAATCTAAACTCAATCATCATCTGCCTAGCCTTTTCCCAACTATGTTCAGGGCCGGCTTCCAGTCTAACCGGATGCAGCTGAATACCAGTATTTTACATGGAGCGACTGCCTATCTGACCTCCACAACCCAGTTATTGGGTAATACGATACCCTTGGTACGACTGGTTGTCAGACTTTCGGACTTCTGACTACCCGTAACGACTGTCAAAGATCCACGAATGACAGCCGGGACCAACGGCTTAACGTGCTTTCCGAGGCACGGAGGTGTCTCGGTATGTAAAGATGGTCACCCATCCACAGACCGACCGCGGCAAGCGTAGCTTAACCTGACCGATCGACCTGTGCGGCTGTTATTATTTAGCCACGGGCCCCTCAATTTAAACTCAATAAATACGCAAAATCTCTAAAAACTAATATCTATACGAATGACTATCCTACCTAACAGTATTATAAAATAACCTACGGTCACTACGTACACTATCAAATATACTACCTATACTTTAAAATTAAAATCTATACCTACGACTTATATAAAAATAAACTTATATAACTCTAAAAAGTAAAAGGAATAAAAATGAACTGAAATGACCCACATCTATACTTATAATAAATCTGTAGAAGTGAAAATTCTGTACATTGAAAATATCAAAAAAATAAATGGCAGGGGGTGTTACTAGATCGACACCGAACCCAAAAATGTGATTAAAAAAATTTTTGTCTGTCTGTCTGTCTGTCTGTCTGTCTGTTTGTTCAGGCATCACGCAAAAACTACCGGTTCGATTACGATGAAACTTGGTATAATTATTCTTTAATATCCTGGGCACCACACTGGGTACTTTTTATCCCGGAAAAGTATATACAATAAAAAACAAACTTAATTTTGCGGTTCGATCCCTAGATCCGGTTACTGTACCAACCGCAAATAATAAGTTTGTTGTAGGTTAGGTCACACGCAGTGGAGTTCATTTTTATTCCTTTTACTTTTTAGAGTTATTTAGGTTTATTTTTATATAAGTCGTAGGTATAGATTTTAATTTTAAAGTATAGGTAGTATATTTGATAGTGTACGTAGTGACCGTAGGTTATTTTATAATACTGTTAGGTAAGATAGTCATTCGTATAGATATCAGTTTTTAGAGATTTTGCTTATTTATTGAGTTTAGATTGAGGGGCCCGTGGCTAAATAATAACAGCCGCACAGGTCGATCGGTCAGGTTAAGCTACGCTTGCCGCGGTCGGTCTGTGGATGGGTGACCATCTTTACATACCGAGACACCTCCGTGCCTCGGAAAGCACGTTAAGCCGTTGGTCCCGGCTGTCATTCGTGGATCTTTGACAGTCGTTACGGGTATTCAGAAGCCCGAAAGTCTGACAACCAGTCGTACCAAGGGTATCGTATTACCCAATAACTGGGTTGTGGAGGTCAGATAGGCAATCGCTCCATGTAAAATACTGATATTCAGCTGCATCCGGTTAAACTGGAAGCCGGCCCTGAACATAGTTGGGAAAAGGCTAGGCAGATGATGATTGAGTTTAGATTAGTTATCGTCATAAATAGGTTTATTTAGGTAGGTAGGTATTTTATTTTCTGTTATTGAGTTTATTTATTTTTTTAATTAGGTAGGTACTTAGGTAAAGATATCATATAGGTACCCTCTTAATCACCATTAATGAGACACAATTGGTTTTCTATTGTAATAGCCACAAAGGGCCCGCGAGATAGATGGCATCCTGGTGCACATACATTTTATCCTGTTAGCACGTTCCCGTGGGATAATTTCCGACATCCACGCGGGCGAAGCCGCGGGCAGAAGCTAGTAACTAATAATTCTGCAGATACCTATAACATATCAGCTGCCGATTATTTCTATTTTGTGGTCGTTATTTAGATTTTCGGGTAACTGCGTAACACACTTACTACAGTAAGCTTTCATTTTGACAGTTCAACAACATTCAGATGAATTTTTCGAGCGTATTAAGAAGTTCATTATGTTCGAAAATTTTGTCTGCTCTACCTTGTCTTGCTATTGTTATATTCGAAACGATTCCGATTGTGGTTAAAAGTATGTCGGAGAAGGTATGCCTGTCTCTCGTTAGCATCAGGCATATTTTAATTACTGTGGGCGTACTTTGGTTAACACAATAGAAAAAACGGTTTGCACTTCAAATCAGATTGTAATTTACGAACCAGTCACACTAGCGGATCACACACACACACACACACACACAACTCAACGATATAGAACGCTGACAATTTCTGAGCACATGTTGTTCGTACGATGTCCAATGTTACGACGATCCCGAGAGCTTTGCTTACACCGTTCTCTCAGGCTAGACTCTGTCCAGCACCACGAGATGGCACTGACGTTCCGAATAGTCAAACGAATGACTCCGACAAGTATATTACGCAAATAAGGTGCCTTAACTTAGGCAACTTATTTACCACTAGCAGCGCCCCGCGGTTTCACCCGCATAAGTATCGATCCCGTGAGAATAACGGGAAAAGTATCCTATGTGTTATTCTGATGTAGGTATAAGCTAAAAATCAGTTCTAAATGTAATCATTTCTTTCGCATTCTTTTAGGTCGATGGGACGTAGACGTAGTTCCTATAGAAGACGTAGTCCGCCTCGCACTAGTGATGGATGAAATAGCAGTGATGCAGCCGAAGCTGCAGATACTAGGAGTCACCATCATAGTGGACTTGGATGGCCTGAATCTGAGGCAGGTGGCTCAGTTGACACCAACAGTGGCTGGACAGATAGTTAGCCTAATGGGGGTAGGTAATGTAATATGAACTCTCAACAGTCCGGCCGTCGAGAGAATGCGTTCCTGACATCTGTCAGTGCGACAATTCTAGTAGCTAATAAAGATCAAATTCGAAAAACACGTATTTGTTTGTATAAAACTGTCAGGTGTCAAGAACGCATTTTCTCGATGTCGCGGTCGGCCGCACTATAGGCCCGCTTACACCACAAATAACTGAACGCGTTTAGCGTTAAACGTATTTAAAACATCGTTCTATTTCTGTCAATTGTTTGAAAATGTCAGAATATTTTTAAAAAAAAATCATGTTTAGTGCTAGATTTATGGTGCAAGCGGACTTTCATTACTTAGATTAATGTAGAATGATGGCTTCTTTGACCCGTAGTCTAGAACAATTTCCAAGCATCTTGATATAAAACTAGAATTAAGTAAGTATATAGGTACTCTGAATATTTTTTCATAGATAACTATTATTTTAGTACAAGAAAAGACTACGCTTTCGTACACCATGTGGCATCTACAGATTTAGAAAGGAATCGTTTCAACTTCAACACGCGTTAGAGCTTGTACAATTTCACATCTTTACGTTAGATGTCGCTACTGTCCCTGCCATCGTTTAACATTTTGTGTTCTCACTAACAATCCCTATTAATCCTAACAATCCTTTTTGGTTCCAGGTATCGTTCCCACTTCCGAATCATAGCCTTCACATAATCAGGTACAACTGGATCCTTCACTCCATCTTCTACTTATTCAAACAGTTTATGCCGAAGGCCGTCTGGAGTCGTATCCATTTCCATGGCAACGATGTCAGCTCTCTCCACAAACACATTGACCCTGAATACTTGCCACCTGAGTTAGGTGGCCGATGTCGCCACGTTATATCCACTGAAAAATGGCTTTCTAAGATAAATGAGTACAAAGACGATTATCTGGTGCAAGAACTTAAAGATTTAGGATTTAATGTTAAAAGATGATGTAAATAGATAATAGCATTTATATTGAAACCGTGTGTTAATATCATTTTACCTGTTTCCATTTCCCTGGCCGATTTCATGGTATAACTATTTCATGCAGGCAGAAAGCGAGCTTCTATTTTAAATACCAATTCGAGTTTTTTTTTTTAGTTCAAGCTTCGGCGAAATTCACTCCTATCCTATTAATTAATATTTCATCGAATCGTTATTCAGTACGAGTATATGAACTGAGACGCTTGTTTTACTATGGTAGTCATATTAGTTATGCTCGTGCAAAATATGTACAACCTGGCACTGACCTGCAAATTGCAAAAAATAGAAGAAAATTTGAATTTCGCGGGCAACCTAGCGCATCCCTGCGCATAAAACAGAGTTGAATTGGTTGAATTAATGTGTGTAACAAATAAATAGTCAAGGAAAATTTCAGTATTTAAAAAAAAACATTGCAAGAATTAGCTAGACAAGAAATTTGAAAACTATTGAAAAATCATTACAAAAATAATCTTTTCCCGACATTCTGCGAACACAGATAGATTACTATCCTTTCAACAGGTATTTTTTTACCTAGAAACCCCTCCATTCCGCGAACTTTTAGACCTCCCCGTGCCAAGTACTAAGAGCACAGAAGTAACAACTAGTGTATGGTAAGATTTTGCAGAAGCAGTTGTCATATTTTTCGCAGTCTCGGTCATTTTGTATACCTATTGTTATTCAGTACGGACGACTTGCGAAACCTTATAGCTCAGGAGTTCCAGGGCTTAAGTAAACCGGCAAAATGGCACACGTTTAATGGCGCCGATTCCCTTGTTTGCAAACTGAACTAAATTTAAGTTCAGTGCATCTTATTCTTTCTATTTCATTAAGAAAAGGACAGAAGATACATAATAATTTATTCCTGTCAAATTTAGATACTCCACAGTTTAGACGCGATTAAAAACATGGCTACTAAAAATACATCAATTTACGTCAGGCGCTGAATAATTTGAAAGATAGATGTAGCTGCCACAGTCACACAAACAATAAAATTCTAAGTAGCTAATTGTAGCAAACATTGGGATGGTAGCAAAAATACAATTACACACATACTTACAACAGTTAATATAACATAACATTACCAGTGGCTTCCACTAAGTGGTTTCAGATGGAAAACAGATAACACTTTGCCCGAACCTGGAATCAAACCCAGTAAATACCTCATGCTTAGCAGTAGCGCTTGCGAGTCTTGCGACTACTACACCAACAGATTAGTAGAAGGAAAATAACACAACATTTTCATTTTGTATTATAGTTTTATATTGTAACTGTGAATATCATGGTCGTTATATTTTTATAGGTAAGTAATAAAATATAATTTTTAAATTCAATGAATAGTAGGTACACACTACCTACCTACGTTTACGTATGGTATGATATGAATACATGGTATTATACATTTTACATTATTTTACCGTAAAAGTAAGGTTAATGCGACAGTGGTTACTAAGCCAGTAGTAAATAAATGCAAAATAAAGTAGGTAATTCGGTATTTGGGTATGCAAATACGACTTTATACGAGATCAAATTACGTTAGGTTCTATAAAACCGTGATTAACACAATCAAAACTCACATGATATTATTTACATATGTAATAAAGCCGATAAAATAAATATTATTTTACAGTCCTACACCCATGTATATTCTTCTATGATGAATTCTTTGTAATTCCTTTTCCACTTCAGCTAATACTGTTGAATCAATGTCATGAATATCGTTAACCGCTTCACTTTTATGCTCGCCTGGTACCACGGCTACAGCTTCGTCGTCTGTAACGGTATTCGACGCGACATCAACGCCTTTGTCTACGTTATCGAAATATTCGAACGCCTCTTGGTAATTGTAATTATCATTGTAAATCCTTGGTCCATTTTTCATGTGTGCTGGCATTATTTTTGTACCGTGTATGGTTAAAGTTACAGGTCCAATTTCGCCCGTGTTTTTTTCGTAAGTCTGTAGAAAAACATAGCCCGAATTTATTTATGACGTAGTCGTAGACCCCGGTCGTAGCCACTATGAATGAACAATTTAGAAAACAAACAAGACAAACCTCGTCTGTGACCATGACCTTCCAAATGCCTCTAGGATTTTCACCCCACGTGGCAACAGACATTAGGGGCCAATTAACGAAACCAGTTGTTGATGTATCTTTAGGGCGTGCACTAAGAAGTTGTACTTTGGTGCCTAAAAATAAAAGAAAACTTCATAAACATAATAATTATTGTTTCGGTCGTCGCTGTCGTTCAAGAAAACAGAAAAGGTAATAAAACAAAAAAGATTTCATAGGTTTATCAAATCTTTTTTGTTTTATTTGTGAAAAATAATATTGCGTTTTGCATTTGCGTTACAAATAACAAACTAAATAGTACCGGCAACGACACGACTCGTTGTCAACGTACCGTTCGGCAATTGCAATCGTTTTTAACAGTATAATACCAACTGAAGTACTAGGCTACCATAAACATTAAACACCTCACCTTGCGGTGAAACCAAATAGATCTCCAGCGCTCCCCGGCGACTATATCGTAAATTAATATTTACTTCTACGTGTTCAATGTAATTAACATCACAATCGCCTTCTACTGATATAAAGATTTCAACGTTTTGCCTAGAAAACAAACGTGCCTCTTCTTCTCCAGATCTGTAATTAATGTAACGTTTTCTTTAGATTTCCTGAAAGTGAAACTTTACACACTTACCTTGTGAATTTGTGATAATAAAAAAATATTTTATTATGATCTGTAAGAAGTTATTATACAAAGTGGTTTTGTTGTTTCAACCAAAAAAAACTCGCAGTTGTGACTCATTCCCATGTTACATAGCAAGGCTCATAGCGCGCGTCCGGCGGATTCAACTATCAGCTGTTGTATGATGAAACTTTACGTATATTTTACTAGGGATTCATAAGTGCTAAGATTCATCATCTTTCTGCCCTTAACCCATGTTAGGCATCTCTACGCAACACCTTTATTTTCCATTCAAGGGTTCACAGGGGTGAACCGTCACTATAATAAAATTCTCTCTCTATCTTTCATCTTATTATTCCTATTTGAGGAATAATATGAAAGAAAAGAGAGAAAGCTCACACAAATCATTCATCTTTTCTTTGGCCTTCCTCTTCTTCCTTCATAAGGGTTGAGATTAATTTATGAACTATAAAATTTTCACTCATCTTTGCTGTAAGTACTGACAATTTCACTTGCCAATAAAAGTACCTAGTCGGACATACTTATTATTTATTTTTTTTTTTGTAAAAAGGAGAAATAGGTACCTATCTATAGAATATTTAAATAGGTTGTATAATTTTCTCTCTGTGAAGATATTATATCAATGGTATCAAACTTATTTTTATTTGGGAACTTTGTTTACTAACTGATGCTAAAGTTCTCAACTGTTTACGATGGTTGGTAGTTGGTACATTATGTAACTATGTACGAGGCAGGCAGGCAGAACAGAAGATCTCGAAAGAGCAATCAGTGTGCGTTCACATCGACCGATTCGAAGATCATCAGAATCATCCATTTCGTTTGTTCTCACTAGTTCGACTACATCCTGTCGGAAACCAATTGAGCCGCAGAGGCGCACTTCGCGTTGAGACAACTATTATACTAGGAAGACATACTTACGGTGCAGCATCCACATGGCAAACATAGTCACTTGGCACACTCGTCCAGTTCAGTGCCATTTTCACGAGAGCACCGGCGTTCAAAAGCCCAAAACCAAATCGGACATCAAAATAGAGACCTGCACTGAAAAATAAATAATGTTTTCTTGACCAACAAATTACCTACAAGAAATAAGATTGGTAATTAATCCACCTTGGTTCAGAAAGATTAAAAAATAATTATTTACATATTTACCCATTTATTTGCCATCCGGGATTGGCTGAGAGTGGAGCATATTCTGATGTCCATACGATTAAATGTTGCACATCACGCCATGTTAATTTTTTACTTAAACATTCAGAACAAGGAACACAGGTTAATTTATTACACGTTCAAGTTATGCATATAAAATAAAATAATATGGTGTGCTATTTATTCCAGTAAGTGGCGACATCTCTTATTCGTTAAAAGTGCCACCGGCCGGGGCAAGCGACATTATTTTCGACAAACGACACGGGACATTGTGACAAACAGACCATGCGAACACGGGTATTAGAATTGCATAAAACCTAGGCAATGCACATAAAAGGGTCAACTAACTTGGCATTCAAAGCGAGAGCGATGATGCCAGCAGCCAATGGGGCCGCAGCAGACGTGCCAGTGTGCCCGAGCGTACAGGAATCGTCAGTGTCTGTAGTAGCCTGAAAGAGATGCCAATATCTATCTATCTCTGTTTAACCTTGAATCAACAACTATTCATGAATGAATCTACTACGTCAACGTAAATAATGAATGGCAGTTGTGTTTATGTGACGTAGAGTGAAGTGAGTGAACTTACGATTTTCTGATCTTTGTAAGCACCAGAGGAGTATGCTGCAGCAAGTGTAGATGAACAAATCTCTCCGTACCAAGGAAACAGACCATGCTGAGAAGCGCTTCCGATTGATATAGTGTAAATACTAGACGAATATCTGTGAATAACAATACATTATTACGTTAATCATTTTACTAGGAGAAAAAGTTAATTTGTTATACCTAGTGTCATGTGTTTTCATACCCATCGCAGTTACAGTTGTCGTTGTGGCCTCCGCCGTTCCCGTTCGCCCAAACATAGATGGCGCCTTTGCCACCACGACCCTGGACAAATTAATCATCCAATATCAGATAAAACCAGTAATTGAATCGAATAAGTTATTGGACGATTAATGAAAACAATCCTTTCATTAGAGATCTTTGAAATGTTAAATACCGCATTACCTACCTCAGTGACGCCACGTCTAAACGCCTCGGTAGCGAGTCGCCCCGGTCCTTCGACAGTTCGTCCGTCGTCATTAGGGCCCCATGAAGCGCTGTATATATCCACTTTATCTAAAGCGTACCCTAGAAAACATGGTGTACTAACTATAATATGATTTGTCACCAAACAATAAACACACCTAGTAAGTATTAACTAAACAGCAACAAAGGGAAGAAGCACAACAGTTTAATATGAATAGGTACAGAATATTATTATTTGTATTATTAATTATAAACTAGCAGATTCTGAGCGCGCGCCCTCAAGCGGTTAGACTGGACATTAATAATTTATTTTCATAGATGTACCACTCATCGAACTTTGTTATCCTAGTAAAAGTCGACGATAGTCGATACGTAACCGAAATACGTGCCGACCACGAACAAACTTGCGCCCTATCGACGCAACGCATCGTACTCGTTACTCAGGGCGCCCTCTATGCGACGTAATTTTTCTTAACGAAAGTTCAGTAGGAAAATAAACAAGGCGCTGCTGCTTGTCGCGCGTACTATCTTTAAGTTTCTTTTATTCATAGCGCCCTGGTAATCGTGGTCACCACCAACATGTGGCCGCCGACCAAAACGTTGCTTGTTTGTTGGCAGACTTGTTTCTTTGATGTTGTCTCACAACGATGCATGGTCGTAGCCAGCAGGGGCACCACACCGCTTAGCTTAAATAGATTTTAAATAAAGGAATAAGGCTGAAGATTCATTTGTTTCATAATTATTAATATAGAATAATAAATAAAACTGCACTTTCAAGAACAGCACGCGGCTAAATAAAATATTACCAATAATCGCCGCGGAGTACATACGCCGAGTACGGGGTGGACATTATAAAACATCTTATAATGTCATGTTTTCCTAGTAAAATAAAATCGTGTTTCACTTGTGGATCGATGATGAAAGGATGAGCGAACGGTGCTGTTATTTTATAAACTAGGCCCACTGGCCACTTGCACCGCAAATCAATCACCCCACGTTTAGCGCTAAATGTTGTTTTGTCTCTCTCTCTGTCATCTTCCAAAGATTGACAGAAACAGATGTTCTATAACAACAGCCAACAACATTAATTAATTATTCTCTAATTGCCAACCAGTGAATGTGCTTAGTTAATATTCTTTTAATTTGTCGTTTGTCCAGAAAAATAGAAGAAGAAAAATAGAAGAAGAAAAATATAATGATGGATAACGAATATACATAGTATATTCGCTATAGATTTCGATAATGCTTGTACACACGGCTACACGTCAAGCTATACAAAACCAGTTTGTCTTGGCCTCACTTTGTATGATATTTTCTCACAATGAACGGTCAGCCAATACTGGTTTTGCATAGCTTGATGTGTAGCCGTGTGTACGATGAGTTTTACGCAGGCACAGCTAACCTTACCTATCGAAATCTTAGGCTCAATGAGTTGAAATGAATTTTAATTCTTTCTGTGACTGCTAGGGGTACAATACAATATTTCATCATTTACGGAGACGCTAGCGAGTTTTGGCTGTGTAAACTCATGGTAGAGCTAAAAGGGTACAGTTACGTTACATTTCACCCAACTTACTAAGATATCATAAAGTAAGAGGAGATATATGGAGCTCAAGGTTCATTGAAAGTAATTATTTCAGCTAACAGATGTCACTGTAAATAAAGCAGCCAAGCCCATGTAACAGAGTTTCTTCGTAATCTTTACTAGTCACGTCTCTAGTTTCTTAGTTTATGGTAACGCAGGTTTACAGTACCACACGGTCACGGTAATATTTTTAAAATTCATGTGAAACTATACTGTGCCGACATTTCAAAACAGCGACATTTCTACATAAACCTTTCGGAATTAATTCTCTACGTGCTGGTGAAAACTGTTACAAAATCCGTTGCGCAGTTTAGAAGAAAATAACGCGGTCACACAGACAGACTAGAAAAGCGACTTTTACAAAATGTGTAAATTGATGTAGGTATAGTATAGTGGCCCATTAAAATTGCAATTCCAAAAAAAAAAGCTTACAACGTTTTACCTCAACATGGCGACCGAATATACCAGGCGCTTATAAAAGGTAGCAGTAAACTTACCTATAGCTTCTCCTTCTATTCGATCCGTAATTCGTCCATCAAGCATTCTAACTCCACCCACTTTTGCCCCCCACGCCACGCCCACACCACATTTCAAGTTATTCGCTGTCATGGCTATCTGTAGTGTTAAACTTTATTATTAAAGCGAAATACTGTTATTAAATTAAATTACTTAGTTAAAATTAATTAGCTCATACTTAAATTGAAAAAATAAAAATAAATCTTACTTCTCCGGCACAACGAGTACCGTGCGAATTCAATTTGAGATCTTCATACCTAGGTGATGGATCAGAATCACCATCATTGCTATCCCAACTGATCTCTGGATCCTGAAATAAAAAAATAGGGTTATATTTTAGTTACAATTAGAATAATATTAAAAAGAGAATCCAATTACCGTTCATACAATAAACAACAAAGAGTCAGTCGGGAGGGAGGCAACTATTACGCGCCCGGCGCGTCATATCGGCCGCGAACTTACCAGGGCTAAATGAACTCTAAGAAGTGTTATTCGCCACGCAAACAATGACGTAAAGACTGTTCTTGATCCCTGGATCCCTGCGGCATTGGCACGACCATAGATTTAGTATGGGCACGACACACACGTTTTTGTAACTTAATGATGATTTTGAAATAGAAGTCAATTGAATTTCATTCAACATGACCTTTCATAGATTTTTTACTTTTTGATATCTCCTTACAATAAAAGCTGGTCCCTAGAAAATAATATGTCAAACCGTCTAAGTATTCTTCAGAAAAAAGTTATCTGATGAAGATGATTGAAAAATCAGCCGTTTATTGCCATTAAAAATGATGTCCACTAACTATTTCTGTTGCCTGAATTGGTTGGGTAAAAGAAAAATAAGAGCTAAATTCTAAAAATAACGAAATAATTATTAGGTACAATGGTATTGCGTGTGGCGTTAAATTACAAAATTTAATATAATTTGTATTACCATGAGTCCATGAGTACGTTTCACATGAATAAATGTTATGAAGTTATAAAAAAAATGCAGTCTTAAACTGAACAACATAAAAAAACAAATCATTCTTCCATACTGATTCAGAGAAATGTGGGATCTCTTTAATAAAAGAATGTGGCGTTAATAAATAATTTAGAGATGCAATTTTTTGCACGCATGCATGCTGTCTATCACCGATCACGTACATACGTACACGTTCGAGCTAGAAAACATCATAAGATTACTATGTGCTGAGGTAAAAATAAAATAAAATAAATAAAATTCTTCTGAAGAAGAACCATTCTAGTTTTTAGTGCACAGACATGTGTCACTTTAGCACGAAAATTTCAAAGTAAACTTTAATGATACTAAGGCTACATAACTTTTGTGGAGCTCAATATATGCACGGAATTCAGTCAGCCGACCGCATGGTCCGTCCGCCAGCCAAGCAGCGCCAGACCATCGCAGTTGTGCCAGTTTACTACGGAAAATTTCGATCTGCCTTACTCCCAGTACCAAGACACCAGAAACGTGCAGAGGAAAAGTAAGTAGTTCGCAGTTCTCAGTCGCGCGCGTCGCGTGGGTCGGCAACGCAGCGGCATGTATCGGCATCGGCCGCGGCACGAGCGAGCGAGAATCACCCCGTAGTCTTTTTACTTCGGAAAATGTCGATCTGCCTCCTTTCTAGTACCAAGGCATCAGAAATGACGAGAGCATCTGTTGTTAAAATAATTTCGCAGCAAGTATTCTCACCGCGAATAAAATTCGTAAATAATTTCGTGACGATACGTCATGTTCGCGACCGTTGCACTTAGCGTCTTTTTACGTTGGAAAATGAGTATTGGCCTTCTACTAAGTACCAAGACATCAGAAACGAACAGAAGAATCTTTTCGGTAATAATATGTTGAGGTACTAGACAGTCTGAAGTGATGACTGTTGCCCACACAATAAAGTCGCTTTTCGTGTGTTCACTACTGATATGAAAAGCGACTTCAATCTGGGCCCCAATTCTGTATGGTAATATTATAATATGTAGGTATTATTCCCCGCGAAATCTTACCACGTGCAAACCACGTCAATATCTTTATACTATGTCAATATCGTGTCTTGTTAACGGCAAGGAATCGAAATGTCAACCGTACGGACATGTATTATTTTGAGAGTTCAAACCACGCCAACTTCGCGTTCATTTCGCGAACTACGTTAATAGCAGATATCGCATGTACTTAAATAAACTAAGCAATTGACATGGTTTCAAAGTAAGGAATCATTAAAGTCATAGTGTCCTATCCTATCCTATAAGCCCTATCTAGTAAACAGAATAATTTATTTTAGGTAAAGAAGGGTAAATCTAGCAAAAAATGACCACATACAGGATAATTTTTTATTCAGTGCGTAAATTTTCACAGGGTGTTCTACCCATGAATATGAACAACTTTCACTATGGGACCATCTCTGAAATCACAAAAAAAAAATCAGCTGTTTCTTATAAAAGTTCAATACCTACTCGACCAAAATGTATGAATCTGCTGATTTTTTTTTCGTGATTTCAGAGATGGTCCCATAGTGAATGTTGTTCATATTCATGGGTAGAACACCCTGTAAAAATTTACGCACTGAATAAAAAATTATCCTGTATAAAGATAAACGATAGGCAATTTTCATGTGACAGTTTGTGCTTGGCATTTGGGACCCATTGTGATTTTATTTTATGCGATTTTAGTTTAAGTACATGTCATTGTTTAATGAACAAGGGTTATTTTATACAGAGAGAAATAATAATACACATACACATAGATACAAGTAACGCCATCTATCGTCAACGTTCTGCTAATGAACTTAATATTGTGCCATTGTTCAGAGATTTTCAACCACCCGCCTAAAAAGTACTAGGAAATCATAACACTCACGTAGTTGTCTCGTAAGTCTGTGTGGTTGTGCTCGATTCCGTCGTCGAGTACAGAAACACGCACACCGCTGCCGTTGTACCCCATTTCGTAGACTGGCAACACGTTCAGATCGAGCCGGGGCAGGTTATGCAACGTGCGTGTGTCTTGCTGAAAAGAAATATATTATTGTTGATTTTATTTACTGTTAATCTTGAGTTAAGATTTATCATTATCAAATAAATATTGCCTTGAAGTGGCTACGCACGTATTTTGTTTTTATATGGCTGAAAATGTCAAACCGCGTACGTCACGAGCAAAAGTATGTATACACTCGGCTTTATTCAAAAGCGATTTACTCCTTTATTTTTGAATGAAATTTTATGTTGTTACGAACATAGCATTTTCGAACCCATAGGTTTATGTAATGTGTCGTATTTCAACGTTGCGTTCGTTATTTCACGAAAAAATCTCAATTAAAAGTGGCCAAGTGTTGACATATTGGTGCTCGTGACTGTACTTTTGGTAGTATTTTCACAATTATTTAATTCCTCTTCCACTTTAATCCCCATTCTAAACCCCAGTGATCTTTATTTCTAATTCTAACTGGTTGCTGTTGCGTTGCTGCCATTAACAAGTGTGTCAAAATCATTGTGATCTTTATTCTCGTCATGATAAGGTTGCTGTTAGCTTGGTTAGGTGGCTGTTGTCAGAAGTAAAATAATTGTAAACGGACTGTAATAAGCATCAAAGTGTTTTTTGGCCAAAACAAGGAAGACAATGTGTACAAAAGAACTAAATAATGAAGCGAATTAATGTTTGTATTATGAAGCGGGTTTCTGTTCCCGTCTCTTGGCAACGGCGATATTTAGAAATAATTTAACCAGTCTATTTCTTTATGAATGTCATAGCACACGCACGTAAAGAAACTGACTGGTACCTAAGCATTTAGTGTATTTTGTATGCTAGCGTTTTATTTTCGGCACTGGGCCTGGGATTGGCTGTACACCACCCATATTTATGATCGGACGGATGTATTTTTTTTCTTCAACACTTGCTGAGCCAAAACTTCACCTGTCGCTTTTTTGAGTAAAGGATGAATGGAGTCAGCGTGAATAACCAAGCATTTGTTAAAAATAATGATAGCAAAATCTATCCAGACAACAACACGACCAGACTAACAAATCCAGACACCCTAATTGCGACCCGCCGCACACATCAATCACAATCTGAATCGTTTTGAAGGATATTGCTAATACATTGGTTCTTATGTCCGAAAAATTTGTCTGGTCAACAACGTAAATAGCGCAATGAATGTTGTTGAACTGTCAAAATGAAAGTCCCCATTGCTAATGTTATTGCCGCAATTACCACGCGAGCTGCTACTGAGAAATTTCTGATGGTAAAACCCAATAACACTGCATGACCTGGGAATCGAACCTAGGATCTCGTGCACAGCAGAAGCACTTGGTACCATTAGACCAACAATAATACAAATATGTGTTAGTGATGTTACGTACCAAGTACCACTCGTGGCTCCAGAGTTCGTCGTTGAACCAAGGTTCTCTAACTCGATAGATATTGATGTTATTAAATAACGTGTCATTATCTTCCACTCTTTTCACCCTTTGTAATGGCTGGTCCATATCCGGCATGGGGTAACGTTTCACCCTGGATTTTGAGAAAAGCTGCTCTGCCCATCTCACCTGGAGAAAGAAGATTTATCTATACATACTAATAATAAAGCTGAACAGTTTGTTTGAACGCGTTAATCTCTGGATCTAGCCGCCGGATTTGAATAATTATTTTTCTATTTGATAGCCCAATTCTTAAGGCTATATTAAGCTATAAAATATATTTAACATCACGCTAAGACCCTTAGGGGACGAGCAAAATGAAAAAAGTCAGAAACGGTAAGCGCCAACGAAGCGATAGCGAGTACAATCGATCGATTCTGTAAAAATCTCACCGTGAAAAGTTAGGTGAAGTGAGCTTAGAGTGAGCTGTCAATAGTGTCAATCCCTAGCATCATTATCATCTGCCCGCCTTTTCCCAACTATGTTGGGGTCGGCTTCTAGTCTAACCGGATGCAGCTGAGTACCAGTATTTTACATGGAGCGACTGCCTATCTGACCCCCACAACCCAGTTACTGGGTAATACGAAACCCCTTGGTAAGACTGGTTGTAAGACTTTCGGGCTTCTGACGACCCGTAACGACGGTCAAAGTTCCACTTATGTCAGCCGGGACCAACAGCTTAACACGTTAACTGCGGCCAACGCGCCTGCGCGTTTTTCAAGCTTTGACCATGTGCTAGCGGCGAGCATGCGCGTCCATACAATTTACTTAACTTTCTTCGAGTGCGGCGCAATGCACAATGGACGCACGGGTGCGTCCATTGTGCAAACTCGAAAATTTTCAAACGCACAGAAGCGTCAACTAATGCGGCCAGCCGCACTGGGTAAAACTTTCTTCAACCGCGCATGCGCGTTCATAGCACCACACGAAAATTATTTGAACGCGTATGAACGTTTGTCGCACAGGGGTTAGTGAGCTATATATTTAGCATTTGCGAAAAGTTCGCTAATAATTCAGCAGTTAATGCGTTAACGTGCTTTCCGAGGCACGGAGGGGTCTTGGTATGTAAAAATGGTCACCCATCCACGGACCAGCCGCGGCAAGCGTAGCTAACCTGATTGATCGAACCGTGCGGCTCATAGATATCCGTGGTGCGGCTGTTATAATTTAGTCACGGAACCCAAGTCCTTTGCATTAGTTGGAATGACAGCTCACTCCACGTTCAATTCACCTAAGTTTTCACGGTGAGATGGTTGCAGAATCGCACTGCAGGCGATGCGACGCGGACGGGGTGGGTCGGGGAACAAGGATTTTCACGCGGACGTGGTCGCGGTCTGAAGCTAGTATTACAATATTTTGATTTAAAGTAGTGTCCATGGAGTTTCTTGCCCATTCTTCTCCATAGGAACCTACTACGCTTTGGAATGGGAAACTAGCTTCATCTTTCTGACTGACCAACGCTGAGTTTGAAGAATTTTTGAGTAGTTTTTTTTTTATCACCATGATTTATCAATTCCTTAATAGTCAATTTTCCTACTAAAGATTATTAGTAAGTATTTTCCACCGTTTCAACAGCATTCAAAAGTTTAAAAGGAATGTTACGATTTAAATCTCTCATCTCAATTCCCACGATATTTCTGTCTCATTCAACAGGTTCTTCCCCCACAGTCACACACAGCCGAACATGCACTCAAAAACCTTGTGCCACTTGGTTATGCTACGTTTAAATATAGCGGCTTTTGAAACAGCCACGTGTAAGCAGAGTTCAAAGTTACCAGGCGCACAGATAATGCAAGAGATTTAATTCAACTCACCCTCCTGTCCTTGATGAGTGTCGAGGTATGGTGACTAGGGGTGCGTCGCTGCTTCCCATGTTCATACTTCAAAAATGTGTATGTGTCTGGGAATCCGTTGACCTGAGGAATTAATTATTGAAAATATGAAAAATACATCATTTTACTGAAATTTTGGACACTAATGTTTGTGGTATATTTATTTAATGCTAGTAAGATATTGGGAAGTGGTCTTATTTAAAACATGCCTTTGAAATTGCCAGTTTTATGGAAAACTCGAGTTTTATTAAAAAATAGTTGGAAGGAAGATGTTAAGTTTAATTAACTAACCTAACCTAACCAACTGGTGTGAATGTTTTTAAAATCAATGTGAATGCATTTTATTGGACGGACAGTCGACGCGAAATCCGTAGGCGGATAGAAGTCAGATCTCAGACGTATGTAGCATCAGTACTTCGATTTGATCTGCGAGGTAATTGCGAAACACACCAATAGTCTTTCATTTTGACAGTTCAATCATATTCATTGCGTTATTTACATTGCTGAGCAGGCGAATTTTTCGAACATATGAAGCAATGGATTTAAAAAAAACAAAATCATTCAGATTGTGATTGAGAGTGTGTTACGCAATTAGGGTGTTAAATATATTGTCAAGCCCAAACTTAGAATTATACAGAAAAAATTGCAATTTGTTCGTCTCTCAGACCGTGCTGCCTCTCCTCGATAAATAGGTACCTACTTTGTATTACCTATTCAATCATAATTGTTTTCCGTTTACTTCAAGGTTATTGTGTAATTTTGTACTAAGTATTTTATGTAGGTAAGTACCTACAAGCCTTGTACCGACGATTAAATTTGTTATGAAAGTTTATATGGAATTTTGTCATTTTTGTCGATGGGAAAAAAACTCAAAACAAACTGTGCAAGTGTGTCTTCAGTGACTTAGGTGCACTTATGTATGACATCGTATGAAGAAGCATCTTAGACTAATTTAACTTTAAATTGAAATAAACGGCAATGGCTTAACAAAGTTCGTAAAAGCACAGCGAAACCGCCGCACAAAACGATGCATCCATCACCTACTTGTGTGAATAGCAAAGTGAAACAGCCACGTGTAAGCGAGTTCAAAGTTACCAGGCGCTTAGAGAACACAAGGGGTTTACATATGGGAATATATTTTTCACATGTGGGGTCTTTCAATGTCAACCTCTGTCGCGTGACGTCATAATATGACAACAATGGCTGAACACCCCTGTGTCGTACGTAGCATCGTATGTTTAGCTTTGATGTCGGCTTAGGTAGGTACTACTTTGAGTATTATTAGGTAATATGAATGGGTGGTAATAAATTCATCCCCAAAGATACAAAGCCTGCTTAGTTTGGGGGAAAACGGTCAAACAAAAAAATTATGATGTAAGTACAAACTTTTAACTGTGTTTATGTAAAATTACTGACTGTCATCACATTTTCTTTTTGCCAATAAAACTTTTTGTATTGTATTTTTGTATATACTCTACTAAACGGAGTGGTTAAAAAATAAAAATTTGGGTATTAAAGACCTTTTATTTCTGAGATTATGTAAGATTGCAAGCATTTTTTTTTAAATAATAAAAAGTATCAATTACTTAAATGTTTGGAGTGGAGTAGTTTTTCTCATACTTAATTAATTGTTTTTGGTAACAAGTCAGAAAATTTCAAAAAAATCGAAGAACCGACATAGCTCGGTAACCATCCAGTTTTGAACCCTAGTTAACTGGACTAAATTTGTTGCTAATGACCTCTAGCAGAATACCTCTAGTATAACGCCTTTCAAGGAATACGTCGAGTTTCCCTGCGTGTAACGTGTAACGTTTCAATAGAAATTAGAAAATTTATTAAATCTTAAAATTGAATATACACACACACGGTTTGATACAGTATTAATAGCATTATGGAGTAAAAATTGTAGACAATCAAATGAATTCTCATGTCAATGTATAGGTTAAGTACCTACTTCTTATTCAGGCTGTCTGTACCTACACTTACAACACAGCATACATAATAATATATTTGTCAAAAAATATTTCCCAAGGGCCAAAAAAGAAAAATAAATCAAACCTTCAAAATAATCTCTAAAGTCTAAATTAATAAAAAGAAAATAGGAGTGATCGGAAGAAAACAGCCGGTCTATTCTGTAAACATCTCACCGTGAGCACTTAGGTGAAGTGAGCTGTCAATAGTATCAATCCCTAGCATCAGAGGGAACTCTAAGTTTTCACGGTGACATTTAAACAGAATAGATCGGCAGGACAGGAAATGGTTTTTCTTTTAACTCTCATTTCGTTGGGCCTTTGCTGTAAAGCGACTCAAGGTTTGTAACAGGATCTAGCATTATCCAACTCGTGTATTATTAAAAATAAGTTACCTACATAATTCATTAATTGGTTTGCTAAGCCAGGCAACATTGAAGCCAAGATAGCCGCTGGGTTCGATATCCAGCGGGGTAATTGCGTAACACACACAGTAGCGATGGCTTTCATTTTGACAGTTCAACAACATTCATTGCGTTATTTACGTTGTTGAGCAGACACATTTTTCGAACATACATAGGTACATAGCGACACCTTAGAGTGAAAACCTCGTAAGTGTAAAATAGGTAACTTTTCAGGAGGAAGAAAAAACTGCGTACTGTAAAATTTTTGTACGGCGTCATGTAAACATGAACAGTACTTACCTTCTTTCGAAAAACACTAAATTATACAGCTACAGCAGGATAAACTCAAGTAATCAATTTTCGAATGTTAAACGACACGTTCGTTGCAAGGTATTCACGCCAAACTGACAGATGCGAGTATTTACGAGGTTCTCATTTAGTGTCATAGATGGCGCTATGAGTATCGAATGAATAAATGAGTAGGATCAGGATGTGCGTTGCGAGGTTTTCTTCCTAGAAACGCAATAAAATAAATTTGAACAAAAATGCATTCCCGAGGTTTTCACTCTAAGGCGACGATAGGTCAGATAGGCAGTCGCTCCATGTAAAATACTGGTATTCAGCTGCATCCGGTTCGACTGGAAGCCGACCCCAACATAGTTGGGAAAAGGCTAGGCAGATGATGATGATGATGACATAGTTACATATGAAGCAATGGATTAGCAATATTCTTCGAAGTGATTCAGATTGGGATTGATAGTGTGTTACGCAATTAGGGTGCAGGGGCTGCAGTCTCGACATTCATAGCGATCGCTTTACGGCCGAATGCGGTCGCAAAGTCCCGAATTGACAAGTGTGTATGGAGTGACAGGACTTTGCGACCGAATTCGGCCGTAAAGCGATCGCTATGAATGTCGAGACTGTAGCCCCAGGTCGGGAAAATTGTAAGTCAGCAGCAGCCTCCGGTCTAGATTGTTAGGTAGATAATAGGGGGAACCTATGCCCTGTTACATAAGACTTAAAGATGACTGGCGTAACGTGGGCGTAAATATCTTTAGAAAGAAAGAAAGAAAAAGTATTTATTGCGACTCGCACAGGAAGATCATAAAACTAAACTATAAAAAAAAAAAAAAAAATTACATAAAAAAAAAGTAACAAAACCAAATTCTATTTTTTTTTAAAGTAACAAAATGAAAAATGAAACAAATTCTTGTAATACGACGCCAAAAGGCTCCTATCTCAGCATGATGCTACGATATTTAAAAAATAAATGTCGCAGCGCTGGTATTCTGATAGGGCCCGCTGTGATGTGCTCACCTCTGCCAGCCCTACCTACCTAACTAGGTCTTCTTAAATTATCGATAGCAATCTAAAAGAACTCGGCCCAGAATTCGGCTACTTGTTTGGCGACAACGCCAGCGTCCATCAGTTCCTGTAACGTGCAACTGACAGGACACGCAGGACACGATATTAAGTGTCCCACCGTTTGTGGAACAGCACCACATTTACACTCCTAGGCGGAGACGTCTATGAATCTCCACCTGAACAGGTTTTCCTTGCTTCGGCCAACCTGGGTCTGAAGTCGGTTTAAATACTTCCAGGTGACTTATGTCCAGGTGGGAGGTCTTTAGCGGGGGAACGAATGGTTTGGGTAAGAAAGCACTGTCTCGCCACAGCTTCAGTCTTTCTTGTGATGGTTCGCCAGTGGGTGGGACGACACACTTTAAAAAACTAAACTAAAACCTAACTATGTCTAAGTTGTAGGTAACTGTAACTCTGCTCGTATCTATTTATAGCGAGTGTGATGATGATTCCACCTAATGAATCGGCACCCTAATTGCGAAACACACAACCAATCTCAATCTGAATCATTTTGAAGGATAATGCTAATCCATTGCTCCATATGATCGAAACATGTGTCTGCTCAACAACGTAAATAACGCAATGAATGTTGTTGAACTGTCAAAATCAAAGCCATTGCTACTGATAGTGTGTTACGCAATTACCCCGCTGTTATTTTTATACGTTGAAAAGTGTGGTAGGCTCTGCCCTCTGCCTAACCCTTTAGGGAAACAGGCGTAATGTTATGTTATGTTGATTAAATTCCTACTTAATCGTGTGAAATATCTTTGTTGGCCGCGACTTCGTCTGCGTGCATTTTGTATTTTGTCATTTTAAACACATACATCCAGGATGAAAAAAGCAAGGCTATCCTTCTCCGGGTCCTAAGATTATATTAGTATTGATGTGTTGCAGCACCACCTCAGAACACCTTCGAGTATCAGAACCCTTGTTGCAACAAGTTGTTTAGGTTTCGTACTTCGAAAAAAACGATACAACAGCACCCACACGTGCCATTCGCTCTGTTCATTCCACCCTCACTATAATCTCACCACCCCAGTGCGATAATAATTACTGAGTTCTGAATAACTCCTGTGCACTCCTCTGTTCCTGGTATTTGCCGTCTGAAACAATGGGATGTAGGCGGCGCCCTAGCACGGATTTGAGAACGAGCTGGGCGGTTTCAACCCTCAAAGGAGGGTTCTATTGCCCTCTTAACAAACTGGGCACGATCGTTTTAAGATGGAGAAAAATATTTTTACTAAAACATAGAAGTTCAAGCGACGGGAAGACTATTTATTTGTATGTTTGTTAAATCTGAAAATAATAGTTGGCTTTATTTATAAACCATAGCGGGGAGAGGTGTGAGTCTCCTTTATTAGGTGACGTACCTATTTCGAACAGCGTTGTCTCCAAATAGATAATAAGTTTACTGATACGAGTATGAGTTATCTTTTTGTTTACTAACCCATATGGATGTTGCTTATCCGAAATAAAGATTATTTTATTTTATGTAGGTATTTATTTATTTACAAACAATTTGTAAGTAATTGAAAAAAAACTGTACCTAGGTATCTACCAGCCCATAATATTTTTTTGTTCTGTAGATCTACTGAAAATAATTATTATAAACAGCTGGCTGTAAGTTGTGAGTGAGAACAAAGCTCACAGAAAGTCTGAAAAAAAAGCAAAAAAAAGGCACATTTTTTTTTGAGCTGGATGTCTTTCTTCAATTCACTAAACATGAAACTGTAGTTATTATTAAACACGTATGTTGACTGATATAGCCTTTTATAAATTCTTGACACACAATGTTATCTAAGACACAATCTAAGCTATACATAGGTACCTACAGGCATAAGCATCTAAGTATCAAAGCGCTGTATGCAGCTGATGTAAAGCAAAATGTAATCAGTTAATTGCAAACAATTTATTTAACCTCCAATTAACGTTAATTTAATTACTTAACTCATTCATTAGCTTTCCACTAGCGTATGCGTTCGTGTAATTAGCATTTATGTATATTCATTTCATGCATTTCGAGTAGGATTTATTTATTGTTGTTTTGTTATAAAATAGGTCAAAATATTGGGCATAAGTACATGGTTTATTAAATAAATAAATATTATAACCAACTTCAAAGTTAACTTGAAACAAAAACTGAAGGAACAACAAAACGAATTTGCATGACAATGTCACCGGTGTGACATGTGTGTCACATGAAAATGGATGCCGTCATGTGATGCCACAAACACACGTATGTACTAGGGCACCATAAACGTGAAAGGATAACGCATTTCCACACATGTGGCTTATCAACATACGAGCAATGAGCATGTAACGCCCCGCCCACACGCGTCTGTGATAACGCGATATTTCGCGATACGATAGCGCACCACAGTTGCAAACGATATGGCAATACTTACGATAATGTTTCAATTGAAAGGATGTTTAATGTTATCGTTTTATCATGGATAAGTGAAAGCGAATAACATAACAATAGTAGGTACTTATTTAATTTCTTTTAATTATTAATTAGCTGCGTCATTTTTAGGGTACCGTAGCCTAATGGCAAAAAACGGAACCCTTATGAATTCGTCATGTCTGTCTGTCGGTCCGTTCGTATGTCACAGCCACTTTTTTCCGAAACTATAAGAACTATACTAATGTTGAAACTTAGTAAGTAGATGTATTCTATGAACCGCATTAATATTTTCACACCAAAATAGAAAAAAAAAACCAATAAATTTTGGGGGTTCCCCATACTGAAACTCAAAAATTTTTTTTCATTAAACTCATACGTGTAAGCCAAAATGTCGTGTAGCGACAAGGAAAGTTAAGCTAGGGGTAAAGGATAAAATAAAAAAGGGAGATAGAAAACAATTAGAGATATATTTACAAATAAAGATGGAGATGGTCTGAAGAGTGGTGTGTAGTATGTGGAGGTGGGGTGTAGCAGGGCCGGATCTACCTAAGGGCTGCTTGGGCTGCAGCCCAGGGCCCCGAGGTTACAAGGGGCCCCCAGATCCCGCTAAAAACAATAGGCGATAATTTGAATTTAAAAAATGGTTGTCCGTAAAGTCTGTTTACGGACCATATTTTTACGTGATAACGTCATAAGAAAACATTGATGAAAAATTGCATACTTCTATGAATTGAGTTAAGTGGGGAAATACGTGTAAAAGGATGTTTTCATGCTAATTTTCATTATTTTTTTATCTGAAATAAATTATTCTATTCTATAAAAAATGAATATTATTTACTGAAACTATTAGGTTATTTAATACATATATTCATGAGTTTTTTTTCATATTTTACAAAAATATAACTTAAAAGTAGCCCCTAAGTAGTTTCAGCCCAGGGCCCCACAAATTCACGATCCGCCCCTGGGTGTAGGATGACGATGTGTGATAGAGGCTGAGGTGAAGATACAGTTGGAGGTCCAGGAACAGGAGCAGAAACAGGAGGAGCAGGAACAGGTGAGGACTGGTGCTGGTGCGTAGCGACACGGAGGACACCCGTAGGAGGGTCCACGCAGCAGGCCAGGACGCAGCACAGCAGCAGGAGAGAGAGGCACGGCGGAGACGCTGTCACATCTACGGATGTGGGGTGTCTTCAAAAATTATATTGAGGTTTCTAATATAATTTCTTATACTGAACTTCTAAACTGAATTGTTTGCGCGAGAGACACTTCCAAAGTGGTAAAATGTGTCGTCGTCCCCCTGTAACTCCTAAAATAAGAGAATGATAAAACTAAATAAAATATGTGATGTTACATATTTACCATGTAAACTTTCACCGAAAATTGGTTTGAACGAGATCTAGTAAGTAGTTTTTTTTTAATCTTACTAATAAATCGTAAACCGCAATTTACCTTTCATTCCATCAACTCAATGGAACCCTTCATGGGCGAGTCCGACTCACACTTGGCCGCTTTTTAATTAATATATTCCTTCAATCCGTCGGTTTGCTTTTACTATGCCATCGCCGCCGCGCGCCGTCCAAGCCGTCTTTTTTTTTTAATCTTCATTCTCCTGCCCTATTTATTTAGCGTCGGCGCTACACGTCTTTTTTTATTTTATAAACCAATACTCTAGCTTCAAATAAAATTAATTACAATCCTATGCAATTTCTACTGCCTAGCTGCACAAAATAACAACGCACTACATTTTGTCATTGCAGGGCATGTTACATTGTCAGTAATATCACGATATCGTGGTAATATTGATCGTGTAATAGGCCGTATCGCGGTATCGTTATAATATCACAGATTATTCGAAAATTTTGAAATCCGCGTAATAAATAAAATTAACGTTTGACAGTTTTTGTATGAAATAAATGTCAAAATTTCAAAATTATTCCTCGAATAAAGTTATCTATGTTTGAAAAATCAGCCCTACATTTTTGTTCAAAGTACTTTTTAAAATTTTAAGGGTACAAATTGGATAAATCGTTAATAATCGTTGATAATCGTTTATCATCATCGTCGTAATGTTTTTTTCGATTCAAGAAGACAAACAGTCTCACAAGTCCTCCTCGATTCTTCACTACTAGAGCAGACCTATGGATACAACATACAGACATATTAACAGTCGCACACAACATAACATAAACACACGCATAGAACATGTATACGGTACACAACGATCTAATTCCCTGCATCTATACCACACAAACAAACATACATACATTTTACACATGGGAGGGGTCGTATGGAGACGTCACACGTGTGTAGCACGTGTCATTTCGTGGAGTCATGTGAGTTTTCGGAGTCACATGTGTACTAGGAGAGCAAAGAGCTATGGAGATGCTACACACATATGCACGGTACGTGTGAGGGTGTTGGTGTTGGGGCAGGTCGGGCTACGTAAAGGGTGTGTCGTGTGACGCGTAGGGCAATAGTTGCATAGAGCTTTCATACATTTAGGATGGTGTGACATCGATGTTGGCGGCATTGTTTAACAATATATGATGTTATGTTAACGGGGTAAGTAAAATTCGTTTCTCTATCCTTAAATTTGAACAAAGGATGAGTAGAAAAAAATAACCATCATACTTCGCTAATAGCCACTGCCGATCGAGAATAGTTCCAATTAAAGAAGTACAGGATGATTCTCGCGTCTGCCATTCATAACCAGTTATTTTTTTAATAGCTGAGCCGACCCGGAATGATTTTTCCTGAAATTTAAATGATATAAAGCAAATCTATCACTAAAACCAGAAAATGTGATGCAACAAGCTAAAACTTGTAGACAGAGCTTGTTGTAACTATGCATGCCCGAATGAGTGCTGGGATATTCAAATTAACTTTAGTTCCATGTAATATTTGACTTAGCATTCATGAAAAAATATACTACGAGTATACCCAAACAAAAAAAAACAACAATAAATAAATCACAAAATCATCGCAAGATGACTGATGCTCGCACGTGTTACACAAGGTTATTGACTCGTTTCGTAAAGTTGAACGACACAATTCGGTTTTGTAAGAAACTGCGTAAACTCGACAACGGGCTACAACAGCTGCGTTATGATACCCCGATACCTCACACATTTTTGTTACGTTTTAAGTAAAAATGAATATTTTTTGTTATCTGTGGGAGGTGTTGAGAAAGTTTTCTTTACATTGGACGCAGTTTAAAGAACGGTTTTTGTTTTGTACCTAGTAGTCTTGTGATTAATTCTTGCAATACAATGATTGCGTAGGGATGTTTTAATTATTTTAAAACTAAAAACTTGTTTATTTTTTTTTTCGTTTATCAATTCCAATTTTCTTATTTTATTAATACGACGATAAAATTAAATATAAAATTAATTTATATGAAGTTAAGTCAAAAAATACACTTAAATTAAATGTACGGTCATCTTATTGTATGAAACAATATACTCGTAATAAACTGTAAAATAATTCTTCAGGTATGTACATATTTTCAAGCTGAAATACGCACACAGCAACAGCATTTATGACGACATCAACCTTGACGCACATAACAACATGTGTTTAGGACACACATGTTGGCAAGTGCCCTACTAACAGAAGTCCCGCCCCCTGTAAACTACGGAAATAGATTGCCGCTGAAACTCGCTGAAAAACATTTCCTGCACGGTTCTGTGAGCCTGGTACGTTTGACGCTAATTCCACAGTTAGCGCCGCCTGAAAAACTGAACACTACCGTTTCAGCATGTTTGCGCTATTAGCCGCAAGAGGGTAGGAATTTTATTCTAATATATTACTACTACGAATCTCTTGTTTACAGCGCCATCTATCATGTTTAGGTAGAAGTTTTTCGCTACGAAAGTACGAATATCGAAAACGTAGCAAACTAGCTAACAGTCAGTGCTACGTCTGCTACGAGCTTGTGTTGGACGCGATACTTTTTCTCAAATGTTCAAAGATGACTCTTGCGATACTGTGGTAAAGGAATATCACATGGTTTTAAAATCATGAAATGATAATAATGATGATGTTCTCTATTATTCTCGTACTCTAAATGTCGAAATAATATTCAGTAGCTATATACAGTTTCTTATCTACCATACAGTAGTAGGTGTACCAAACAGAACCTATTCCAGTTGAGTCCAGTTCTTTTAAAATACAACAAAATTCAACCAATTTATTTTAATAAAAACTTTTTTGCAAAAAAAAAACAACCGACTTCCAAAAACGACACTACAAAGTGAAAAATAACTTTAATTTCGGAAGTCGGTGTCGTTGGATTCGCATTTTCGTTGTTTGCCACCGACTTCCGAAATTAAAGTTATTTTTTACTTTGTAGTGTCGTTTTTGGAAGTCGGTTGTTTTTTTTTTTTTTTGCAAAAAGTTTTTATTTTTCACTTTTAACGCGTTAACACGTTTACTGCTGCCAACGCGCCTGCGCGTTTTTCAAGCTTTGACCATGTGCTAGCGGCGCGCATGCGCGTCCATACAATTTACTTAACTTTCTTCGAGTGCGGCGCAATGCACAATGGACGCACGGGTGCGTCCATTGTGCAAACTCGAAAATTTTCAAACGCACAGAAGCGTCAACTAATGCGGCCAGCCGCACTGGGTAAAACTTTCTTCAACCGCACATGCGCGTTCATAGCACCACACGAAAATTATTTGAACGCGTATGAACGTTTGTCGCACAGGGGTTAGTGAGCTATATATTTAGCATTTGCGAAAAGTTCGCTAATAATTCAGCAGTTAAGTTGTAATTTTTACCAGTAATTTTGGTTTAAAAACCAAAATACTGAACCGTTTTTGATGAAATTTCTATGGGACCATTTCGGAAGTATACCCTTTCCAACAAAAAAAGAATTTTTCAAATCGGTTCAAATCGGCGCGAACAAACATAAAAAAAAAATAAAAACATCCGAATTGAGAACCTCCTCCTTTCTTAGAAGTCGGTTAAAAACAGTTTAGTAGGGATAATTATTTTGATAAATAAGTAATGAATTATAATGAATATAACCTAATAACTAAACAAGAGCTCTGAAGTCAATAAACTTTATTTGCGATAAAAACTAGTTTTAGAAGCGCTTTTCTAATGTCAGTTGTCTTGACATCTTGAGATTCACTCGAACTGACGTAAATCCAGTTAAGTTCTAGAAAAATAACGCACAGTTTATCCATTGTGTAGGCGTCACCTGCGTAGTACGCGGTCGGTTCTAATGAACGAATGTAATTTAAGTGCTTCGAATTAATTCAATTAAAATGCTGTGTTTAGAAAGAACATAAACTATTTTTAAAATTGGAATATAATAATATAGTGATGGCCGGTTCACACTGATAACATTAGGTACTAAGCAAGCATGAATCGAAAGAATAAGTTCAAAAATCAATCGAACACAATCTTAGCTTAGCACACTCATTTTCCTCTGCAATGATTTTAATTATCTATCGCTCGTATTGTCGGTATATGCATGAATGGGGTTGAATAGAAACTAAATAGCTGGTAATCAAGAAAGCAACAATGGGCTTCCAGAATATCATTGTAGTCCTCCTCATATGTCATAATGATCATTATTGCTAGGAACTGTCAATGAGACATCTCATTTACTTCTACTATTTAATTTCCTAAATTATCTTTTGACATAACTAATGTTACCAGCGTTCTAATAAATAAATAAATATTCCGTTTTATTATTTTAGAAGCGTAATTTTTGTTTAAAAACATAATTATAATTAGTTTTAGTACGTTGCGTTACACGGAGCACATAAAATAAAGAGAGTCGAACAAACAAATGATTACCGACACAAACTGAGACAAATGGACTGAACTAATTCCTTAACATTTGTCACGATTAGACGGAAGGCAACTGACGTGTTATATGAGACAGCTGATTGGCTAAACTTCAGCCTGCTGTTGCCAGATGCGTGAAATGTTTGACCTTACTTAGTTTTGAAGAAAACCAGTGTGAGATAGATAAAGATCAGTAGGCATCGGACAAAATATATGGATAATCTACTTCTACAAGCTACGTTTGTAGTTTTCGTTTACCTACTCATATAACCATAAATACTGAGATTTAAAACGGATTGGAAAGTTTATCAAGTGTCTAAAATTCTAAATGAAAGTTTTATAAGTTCAAGATAAGTAGGTGGGCAAGGTTGTGTTTAATATTCTTTACGAATTTAAAATATCTTTTTACATGAATTGCTGACATGGCGTCGAAGTAAATTATCTTTCTCAGATTTTCACTCGGCTTCTCATTGTCAAAGAGCTGTCCATCACTTAACTCCAGGACTTGTTTTATTCTAGGTCAATTAGGTCTTCTGAGGCTGTCTTAACCATCGATTTCAGCGTTTAGCTAAATAGACAAGCAAAATGTTTTGTATATTAACAGTAATAAGAACGACTATGAAAAATTGACTCAAAAATCTCAGTTTGTCGAGAAAATAAATTCAAGGTGTTTTGTAAGACAATGGGTGGAATTGAACGCATACATAAATACTGCCATGCATGACAAAACTCTGTGGATAGTTTCAGGATATTTTAATAAGTAGTAAACATTTTCCAAGGCTGCCAGGCTCAAATGGATGGATGCACGATGACCGCTACCTCTGGGCAAAAGTCTCCACATGGTGCCTGAAGATGGACGGCGCCGCCGAGGCCGGTCCAGAAAGATGGCGAGACGACCTGGACGCTTACCGTAAGGGCTGGTTCGAGGTGGCGCGGGAACAGAGTTCCTGGAAGGATTTAGGAGAGGCCTTTGCCCAGCTTTGGGACAGTATTATGTACCTATAGGCTAACAAAAAAAAAAAGAAACAAACTCGTAGGTAATTGAAAAGCGCAAAATTATATTGTGTCTATGTCTTACTGACTATACATTGCTTGTCATATTATGACAAAGTGGCCACTTTCAGGATATTTTAATATAATAGTAGGTAAAAAAAATTACCTACTCATCATCATGATGATGCTCTTTTTATAACGAATTGTTGGATTATATTTCAGTTTCAGCAAAACAAAGTTAGCAGTTATATTTATTAACTACTAAGATTAACATGAACGTCACAGATAGTGGAAAACAGTAATAATGCCAGAACGTGCGTGGGTCGTTATTTAGACTCTGTGTAAGTGGCGATGCAATTAAAATACGCCTTTATCTTTTTGATGAAAATTTATCAGTAGATGAGGTACTGAGAGTCAATAATATTTATGGGAGAATCAGTGAGAGAAAACGTAGCGGGGAAGACCTGAATGAGACAGGCACAGATCAGGGATCCATAGCACAAAAGTGAGGAGGGCTATAATCGTCAGTGGATGGAAGATGGCTGCCAATGATGATGATAATGAATGAGAGAAGGGTTTCGAATGACCGCATAGTGACAACGTCCAAGCTTGTAACATAAAAAACTAATTTTTCAAACTATAAATTGTATTTATAGAGAAATATTGAGTCGTCATTAATCTAAAATGACATGCCATGTTTTGTGGCGCGTTCTAAAGTAAACATGACCTTGTCGTCCCAGGGGTTGAGTGATACCGATATTAATTGCGATCGTTAGCTCATAGTCCAATGTCCAAAAATAGCAAGCGGAAAACCGAAAGCCAGTATTGAAGGCCCAGAGGAGAGGCTCTTACTAAAAAGACCCACGGAGTAATTGCGTATCACATTATCAGTAGGAATGGCTTTCATTTTGCCAGTTCAACAATATTCATTGCGTTATTTACGTTGTTGAGCAGACAAAGTTTTCGAACATATGAAGGATTAGCAATATCCTTTAAATGATTGATAGTGTGTAACGTAATTAAGGTGCAGGTAGTAGTAGGTGCCTCAAGCAGGTTCGATTCGAGTCTGTTGGATTAGTGATAGAAGACTCTATGTAACAGCGATCACAACATTATCATCAACATTTGTTATCAACTATTTAAAAGAAAATGATTAACCAAATATCAAAGGGTAAAATTTAACGCTCTATAAACAAGAACTATTCAAGTAAGTTCTTAAAGACTTCTTCACTATACTTTTGTCTGTACCTACAACTCCTTACTTTGGGTAATAAAAGCTAAAATAGTGTTCAGGATAAGGCATTAGTCCCGCGCCGTCGAGGAAGCGACTAGACATTACCAATTTTCTCGCTTTAGGAACGTACAAAATGTTGTAGGTCTCGTGTAAGTTAAAGAGCGACAAAAGCTATCAAAGGGGGTACTCGATCACCGACACTCGCTTAGCGGACAGAACACTCGCTGAGAGATTCGCTTGGTACTAATACACAAACCAGCAAGTAATCGCTTGTCGCAATCGTGCACTCGCAGCTCGTAGCTCACCAAACCGTTTTTAGTTGCTAACTCGGCCATGGGGCAGATGCCTAAGGCATAATACTCTTCCACCTCTATGCATATTTTAAAATAAATGTTAGATGTTTGAAAATATCCTTTGACCAATTCAAAACCCATTGAATCCGAACTGCCTTTTGAAATTAGGATATGCGAAGTATTGTGTTTGTGAATCTGTGGTACATATTGGCTTGTGCTAGCTGACATAATGGAAAATAATTTAATTTAATGTTTTTTGTTTCGTAATGTTAATTACTTTACATACTATTGTGTAGAATCAAGTTTTTCTAACTGAACAGACAGCTGTGATTGTGCTGCCGAGGTTGCTGCGCCACTTTTTCCCAGCTAAAACACTAAGAAGTGGTGAAGAGCGGGAGTTTTAGGGGACTGACTTATGTAACTTTGACGTTCGAAAAGTGCTGATTCTCAGCCTAGTTCGAATAAGTTAATTTTTGATTTTGTCCCATTTATTAATTATTTTTATCTCAGCCATTAATTAGGTTTAACAGTTGTTACATGAGCCATCAGCATCCATCTGTGCGCTAGTAACATTGTATCTAATGCAATCTCAAAACTGTCTGTCAACGTGTTGGTCACCGCATTTCTCCAGGGAATCGTTCGTCTTCAGAGCTGCTACGAAAGGCCCAAATACTTTAGGCTTTTACGAGTATTATGAAACTTCTCAGAAGGTTACGTAACGCGTTTGGTCTGTACGTTCTTCAGAAATAAGTAAGCTTTTACATCGTTACGTTCGCCAAGCGGATTGGTTATGTAATCGTAGATGCTATTTCAAACGCCCAGAAAGATGGCGTTACTAATTCTTTTGGCTCGAAGTTATTGATCAATTGGTCATTGAAGGAACGGGCTTCAACAGTAAAGGAAAAACATCGTGAGAAAACCGGCATGTCCTAGAACCAAAAATTAGAAGACATGTGACATCTACCAACCCGCACGGGGCCTGTGTGGTGGATAACGGCCCACTCCCTCTTACAGAGTGGAGGCCTGTGTCCCAGCAGTGGGAACATTATTGGCTGATTATGATTATGGTCATTTAATACATACAGAACATTAGTTCTTAACGCACGTCATTCTACATCGTTCTCACATGTATAATTTCAACATGAATGGTTTAACCAATATTTTGTAATTATTTTATGATCTAAAAGAGTGTCCGTGGAGATTCTTGTATAATGTACTCTGTGGTTTCTTGCCCGTTCTTCTCCATAGGTACCTGCTTTGGAATGGGCAACTAGCTTCATCTTTCTGACTGACCGACCCCTTGACAATTCAAAAGTGCCTGTAACTGGCTTATTTGAAATAAATACTTTGAGTTTGAGTTTAAACACATAGTCAATGTGGCAATCTCTATACTAGCATGGCAAATTGTTTCATATCTTTTGTTTGACGAATCTCTTTACGACTTCCAGGTCAAGCAAGAGCAAGAAAAGACTGTAGAAGGACCAAATAATAATCAGTCTTTAGTCATGTATCTTCTGCATTTTATGCAGCCCTAGTAACGCTGATTAATTACTGCCTTTCATGTCACATGATAATATATAGAGTGTAATCTATGCAATATACTGGGCTCTGCTATCGACGAGTGCCACTTCAGATATATGTACAGCGTCATAGCTTTGATTTCAGCCTTATCTCAAGCACGTATGTACTGCGAACTTTATTATAAAGGATTTTTGGAAGCAAATTCTTGAATGACGTTTGTATTTGTTTAATTGTGACTAGTAAAGCAGATACAGAATAATGGTGGCCCGTGGTATCGGCAGTAGGTCGTGAGTTCGAACCCAGACAGGCACTTAGTGTATTTAATTTCATCAATACTGCTCTCAAAACGGCGATGGATAAAATCGCGAGGAAACCGGCATGTCCTAGAACCAAAAATTTGAAGACATGCATGTGACATGTTTCAAACCGCACTGAGCCCGCATGGTGGATTACAGTGCACTCTCTCTCACAGAGACGAGGCCTGTATCCCAGCCCAGCAGTAGGAACGGTAAGTATAGGCTAATAATGCGGTTATGCTATGCTAAAGTACCTTAACGTACGTACGTACGTTACGTAGTAACTTTTATCCGGCAAATCGATACAGCACACTTCATGATTCAGTAATGTCAACGCTATTTCTATCAAAAGCTAGAATAGATAGTAATTATTAAGCTACCATAAACAACTGTGCTGCAAAACTTCTCCAATGAATCAGGTCTACCTCCAAAGATCGAAATCCGTGGTTTCGGCCGCAGGTACGGGCAATTTATACTCCATATCACCGACCGACATTAGATTAGTTCGGGGCCCGAATTAAGAATGAATGAGAACACGTTTTGACAGTTCTCCTTACTCGCGGTTGGCTTTTGCCCGTCCGAAATAATTTATTAAACGGGAGTACGATACACTCCGAAGTATAGAACTACTATCGGACAGGCCCATATCTTCGTTTACGGATTTAGAGAGTAGGCTCCCTGGTTCAAGACCCCCCCCCCCCCTGGTTTTGAAGTTTTGCATAGGAAAAACGACCACCAATTCTTTAATTTAAAAGAATCATGTAGTCTGTAACTGTTTTGTGGAAATCGAAGTCTGCAGGGACATCGACGCGCATAGTGTAACCGCATGAATTCAGTGTAAATTATTTGCATGAATTAGTGTCAACGCAAGAATCTAGCGTAAAAATTTTTAGTCGGTAAAAAAAAGCAACTGTTCCATACATTTTGACCGCGTAGATATTGTACTTTTCTATGAAACAGCAGATTTTTCATTGATAGCAAACGATAAAACTCTACGCGGGGGTCTAGAATTACTAGGGTCATGTGCTGAATTGTGAATTCATGGTAACAGTTTGCGCGCCAATGTCTGCCACCTACAGGGTGGTGGTATATAAAATAGTGGCGTCAAATAATCATTATCTAGAAGATTTTCAGGTGTTAAGAACACACATTTCATGTAGGCACCCAAAATAACCTGGCTCAATGGAATTGCGCCAGGTAGGCAATTTTTCTTTTTATCAAAAACACAAAGCTCTTTAATTAAAATTAACAAACAGGCCGCGACCGAGAGCTTACTTCTAAATTAAATTTATATTTGTTTAACAGACAAAACCTTTTTTTGATAAAATCATAATACAGAAGGATTTAAAATTGTTTTCAATTACATGTCTGGCTCAGCCGGCTCAGCAGTGGACAATGGGGCCCAGTATGGTGTCGGCCCCGACTTACAGGTCGTAAGTTCGAAGTCAGGTAGGCACTTAAATTTCATCACCACTACTCTCAAACGGTAAAGGAAAACATCGTGGGGAAACCGGCATGCCCTAGGACCAAAAAATTTGAAGACATGTGACATCCACCAACGAGCTCTGGACCCGTGTAGTGGATTACGGTCCACTTCCTCTCACAAAGAGGAGGCCTGTGTCTCAGCTGCAGCGGGAACATTAAAAGCTGATTACGCTTATGCCATTATTAGTACAGCCGAGTGCCTTTTTGTACATTTACACACAGTAAAAACCCGGCCAAGGAAATCGGCCTGGTAAATGGTAAGGAACGGAGAAGCTGGCAACAATCGATCTTCCAAAACATTCGAATCAGAATCACTCTTCAAAAACTGACGACGCGAAAGAAGTAGGTACTCTAATGTCAGTGACTAATGTAGCGTGTTAAATGTTGCCTTAAAAACTAAAGTGAACAGTTTTAAGGAGCTGCTTAAACGCAGGACACCGTAAAATGCTCATTTTTTGTCGCACAGATAGATAGACGTATTCGTGCATATTACCTACAAGCTAGACAAAAATTAGTGTGTTTTGAAATGTTCAAAGAAAAGACATTCAAAAATATTTCACAAAAAATAAAGTAGTGTCATGATAAATCAATCGTTAAACAGAGCTCAAAAAAAATTTTTCGTCGCATAATTCTCAAAATTTTGAGCGTTAACTTTATTACTATGTAAATTTTTCGTAATGATAATAAAGGGAATTCAATCAACTAAAGAAATACCTAAAAATTATTCCACTGCCCGTGCATTTATTTTTAATTTAATAAAAACTGTATAATTACTTTTGTTTTGGTTGTCATTCGATTTAACTAACATTAAACGTATCACTGTTTAGAACCTTATTCGTTGCCGCGCTGCGCTATTTTCAAATACCTAAAAATTTGCTTCTTATCGCGCCTTAAATAAGTTATTTAGAACTAAGTGTTCTCAGAAAATATGCAAATGAGAATCTAAGTTCTAACTTAAAATGGCATTACTCAGAAGTCTCGGTGCTGACGAAGACGTAAAGTATTTCTTATAATTATTTTTTTGGTCCTTCGATCTACAGTACATTTTGCTTGTACCTACCAGTGCTGTTCTATTTTAAGATTGTTTTGTAACTTATTTAAGTAAAGTCCTTTGCCATTTCATAAGCTCTAAAATTAACAATCATAACGATCCTGTGTCTCGTATTTCCCATAAATAACAAACCTTTGATAACACACAATTACTTGTATATTTCCGAACTCGGAATATTGAACTTGTCAATTTGGTATTTGAAAATAATAATATCTAATTATGAATGGATTAGGTTTTACTTAGCTGGCTATATTATAGTTTTGACAAAGAAATTTAAAATTAGATAATAATAATTGTATTTCAATCCTGAACTCGCCACTGAAAACACCAAGACATCATAAACTTACCTTCCCTCCAAAAACGTATCCCAGTTCCAGTGCAACTAACTGAGCTACTTCTTCACCACCTCCCACTTCCACGGTCCACTCGTTCACAAATTCTTTTGCATGCTCCAACCCGTTATGCACTCCTTGGTACCCATAGTGCCTTGGTACCCACAATTTGGGCTCATTAGGATACCATGACAAAACCGAAGTAAACAAACTGGCAATTAGAAGAGTAAAGAGCGTCATTTATGTGTTGTTATGGTGTATTTGCTTGTATTGGTATGTATTTGTGATGGCTGATGGAGAGTTCGAGCGAGGTCGGTGTCCAAACAAACACTAACGGCCGGCAGACATCACGAGAGGAAAAGTGTGATTTTTCCCAAGCGGCGCGGCGGTATACTCGACTGTTGTAGATAGATTACGCAGCGCGTCACCTCGAGCTTTTCACATTTTTTGTTTTGTTAGATAAAAAATAAAACTAAGGATAAAACCAAGTGCTTTAAAAAAGAAATAATATCTAAATATTATACGGTTTTCTATTCATTAAGATTTTTTTGGCATTTCGAAAGAATTTTTCACAGCGAATGTTAAAGGAGAGTTTAAAACGTGTAACAACTTTGATCCAGAAAACATAACAACCAAATCATAGTACTAAATATTACCTGCATAGAACCATTGTTCAATACGAAAAAAAACGAACATTTTCATCAGTCTAGTATACCCGTTTCAGTCATTACTACAGTGGCCGCTAAACACAGACAGATAACTGCAATCGCGATATATTTGAACTATCTCTAACTGACTCGGCTATTTATTTAATTACGTAGAGTATCGAGCTTCAAATCAATAGTATTTCATAACAGCACTAGATGCGCCCCGCGGTTCCACCCGCATAAGTTTCGATCCCGTGGGAATATCGGGATAAAAAGTATCCTATATGTTAATAAATCAAACTTATAACACCCCGTCGTTTTTGCGTCGGGGGTTAAAAACAGGTTTGTTTATTTATTTATAAAGGTACACCAACAGCTTCTGTATACAAGCAAATAAGTCTGAAGTTGGGGGAAAATATGCGTCGCATCCACGTAAAACGGCCATCGCTCAGCATAAATGCTAAGACCCTATTAGAGACAGAGCCCCCGCAATGGTTTTCAGCGACCGCCGACGTTGACATGAAGACGTCAACCGGTGCAGCATTGGATAAGATAAAAAACCAAATAAGAAATAAAATAAATATATAATACCTACTTAGTGCCTAGGTGCCTGGAAGGATTCGCTCAGCAGTGGATAATGGGGCCCAGTGGTAATGGCCGCGACTTACGAGTTGTAGGTCGTAGGTTCGAATCCAGACAGGCGCTTTACTTTGTGTAAATTATGTATTTCATCACCACTACTCTCAAAACGGTGAAGGCAAACACAGTGAAGAAACCGGAAAATCATAGAACCAAAAAATTCGAAGACATGTGACATCTACCAACCACTTCCTCTCACCGCGAGGAGGCCTGTGTCCCAAAAGTGGGAACATTATAGGCTGATTTTGATGATAATATTATGATGGACAATGAAGGCCATAAAAAAGATATAGATATCAATTGTGTTTTGAAAATGGATATGTTAGTAGGCAGGTTCAGTTTTCAAGACATTATAACAGAAATAGACGCATTAACCACCACGACATCGATTATGAATATAACGACGACGCTTGCAAATGAACTATTTTATGGGCAGAGTAGGCAGTTAAACACTAATTCCTGGTCATTAATCTTGGGGGCACGAGATCCATTTGCCCCACGCTCTGGGTTATATTAAGATGTCTTTATGTACTTATTGTGTTGACTCTAGAACGACCTAAGCAGCATTTTTTTCTTCCAGTGCAATATGTACTAATGGTATGTACTATTATCGTCTCATATACCTAGCCTTTTCCCAACTAAGTTGGGGTCGGCTTCCAGTCTAACCGGATACAGCTGAAAACCAGTATTTTACATGGAGCGACTGTCTATCTGACCTCCACAACCCTTTTACTGGGTAACACGATACTACTTGGTAAAGACTGGTTGTCAAACTTTTGGGCTTCTGAAGACTCGTAACCACTGTCAAAGATCCACAAATGTCAGCCGGAAACCACGGCTTAACGTGCTTTCTGAGGCACTGAGGGGTCTTTGTATGTTAAGATGATCACCCATCCATGGACCAACCGCGGAAACTGTAGCTTAACCTGATAGATTGACCCATGTGGTTGTTATTACTTAGCAACAAACCCATCACTCAGGGAGCACGAGATCCATTTACCCCACGCTCTGGGTTATATTAAGATGTCTTTATGTACTCGGTATTGCATTGATTCCAGAACGATTTAAGAAGCAAATTTTTCTTCCAGTGCAATATTATGTACTAATGGTAGTGGTAACTATCATCATCATCAAATTGCTTGTGAAGGCCATAGGAATCCCCTGGATGCGAGAAGCACAGTCGGTCGAAGTTGCGGTGCTTGGGGGAGGCCTATGTCCAGTCCCCCCCGGTGGGTTCCCGCATCCCCCCCGGTGGGTTCCTGCATCCCCCCCGGTGGGTTCCCGCATTGTCGAGGCTGGGGGCTCAGTAGCCGTGGTTGGCTGGGCCACGGTGAAGCTAAGAGGAACCCCAGCGGGGGCCGCTCGTCCGGGCTGTGCGGTTTAGCCCGACGTAGCGGCCCACGGGTAGGTTGCGGTGCCGCGACATCGCGACCTACCTGAGGCGGGCCGCGATGTCCCCCGTGAGGGAGACATTGCGGCTGAGGACAGAGGCCGCGGCGGGAGGGGTTCTCCCTTCCTTCCGCGGCCTTGACGGGGCCGCCACCGTGAGATGGCGGACGCGGCGGGGCCGCAGGGGAAGAGGAGTGTCGGTGTTTCGTTGCCGCTCTCCCTATCCTCTGCGGCCGTAGCTCCCCCAACGCGGGGGGCATGCGGGGCCTGCCTGTAAGGCGGGCGTGGAGGCCAGCAGGCAACGGGTGCGGGGGCTCCGTTGCCTGTTTTGCGTTTTGCACAGGCCTCCACCTTGTAGGACGGGAATGGCCAGGTGTTCTCGGCCATTCCCGTAGCCCCCCAAACTGGGGGGCATGTGGGGCCCGCCATACCATCTTGGCGGGCATGCGTCGGGAGGGCTGTGGATGTAAAGGCTATGCCGGATTCCCATGGCCCTCCCATCACGGCGACGCGGGAACACCGCTGAGTTTTAGTGGGTATACTGTCATTCCGACAGGGAGTCCCACATACCCCGTCTCGTCCCCCGGGAGGCGGGGATGCATAAAGAATTTCTCAGCGACAAAAAAAAAAAAAAAAAAGGCCTATGTCCAGTAGTGGACTTTCGGCTGACATGATGATGATTGGCACTGGCTCTATAGCGTGTTATGAGGCGACAAAATCACAACATATCTGTATTTAATAATTAAGGTAAATTACTGGTCAAATATAAAATTCTGGACCTTGGTTACCGGTTGTTTATACAGAACTTAACTTAAAATAAATACTTATTCTTTGACTTAAATTTTGTGCGACCAGGAATGTAGCCACCTAGACAGATCTATCATTGGCTTCGTTTATTAAGGGCGGGTTGTTTTTTATGTCCACTTGATACACGCGTGTACTTACGTCAAAAATGGCGCTAACTATCGTCAAACCAAAAAAAGGGTTGTTTCACAAAATTATAGCCTTGCCGTACGTCAAGTAATAACGAGTACGTAATCGTTATTAATTGACGTACGAATGTTATGTTAACCAACCGTTTGAAACAACCGGCTCTTAATCCTGCAAGGTACAGGTGCTTGTACATGATTGGCAGGAAAGGATATGAGGCACATCCCGTGAAGGGAAAAGGGGAAAGGGGGGGGGATCAAAGAATAAATGAATGAATATAGAAAGACTAAAAAGCGTACCCGGATAAACACGTGTGTTTATCCGGGTACGCTTATTCTGGATCGCTTTCAATTAAAACGTTCACGCCCTATCAATCAAAGTAAATAAAAAATTAACATCAAACGGAATCCAGATTGTGTACCAGGATATTATAAATAATGTTATGTGTATATTGCACAAGCGGCAGTGTGTCAGTAGATCGATTGATCGTGGCCGTGAGCCGTCGGCGCTCGCGCATGGTACCGTAAACAAACACTTTACAGACAGTTACAGATAAACCGATGTGGCCACGAATTGCGTAGAAAAGATCTTTGGTTTTTAAAATAAAATCGACTTAATTTTTCCATGAGATTGAACCCCTGATTTAAATAATAAGATTTTTCCAGTCTCTGAATACTGTTATAGGTAGTTCATCATCATTTCAGCCCGGAATCACCCACTGCAGGGTATATGCCTCCCCTTTCTTCTTCCATACTTCCCGGTTCCGTGCATCTCCCATCCAGGTGTTTCAAGCGACTTTGACGATATTGTCAACCCAGCACGCTTTTGGATGGCTCTGATTTTCTGGTCGGACCTTGGCCACCATTCGGTCACAGCTTTACTCCATTGGCCATCTCTTCATCTAGCTAGATGTCCTAGGGCTGCAGTCTCGACATTCATAGCGATCGCTTTACGACCGGATTTGGTCGCAAAGTCCCGGATTGGAATTCGGTCGTAAAATCGATCGCTATGAATGTCGAGACTGCCTGCAGCCCCTGCCCAACTCCACTTGAGGCGCATCGCTCTGTCCCGGACGTCGTACACTTACACTACTTGTTTTTACTCTATAGGTTAAAATTGCAATAATTTTCACAATGTTCAGGTAGGCCACGCTTTTTTTTTTTTTTTTTGAGGATGGTAAATCATCAAATGACTCCTCCCGCTCTGGGTGGAGCAGGAGGGAGTGTCAGACTCTTACTGACTAAAACCCACCCGTGTTCCTTCCTTAGCCCTTTATGTTCCAGGGCAGCGGTAACCCTTTCGGACAATCCCGCTACCCTAGGTAGGCCACGCTGGCCCAAGGTTCATATTTTGATTTTGTTTTTTGTTGGCTATTGAAACTTTCTATTAAAACTCCGCATTATGCTAGCATAATGCGAAGTTTCAATAGAATAAGAGGCAGCTTATACTGGTTATGTTACATCTACATACATGAATTTATGCGAAGGCGCTTCTTTATGTGACAAAGATATTTGTCTGTTATGAAAATCCGTTTTTCCTAATAATTTCACGTTTGGTGGCTATACTAACGATAACTCACGGAATCGTCCGTGACGGCCAAAATACTCGAACGTCTTATATCCGTCTTATATCTACCCTACACGTACTGGAGGCTATTTCGGGACTATTACTAACTACTAGATACATCGGTACTCAAACTTTTGTGTTTCCACTTTTTGTGAATGTAACTTTAGTAATTTTCCATTTTTTATTATTCGTCTATCTATGAAAAAAAAATGACTTATTATAGTTTGATAGGTTTACAATTCATAACCACCCAGACAGGCGCTTTACTTTGTATAAATTATTTAATCACCACTGCTCTGCTCTTAAAACGGTGAAGGAAACCGGCATGTCCTACCATCTAACAACCCGCACTGGGCCCGCGTGGTGGATTACAGCCCACTCCCTCTCAAAGAGAGGAGGCCTGTGTCCCAACAGTGGGAACATTATATGCTGATTATGTATGTATGTTATGTATAATTCATAATAGCTGAAAGTCAAGCAATAGGTAAAAAGTTTTTTTTTTTTCATATTTGCCTAATGTGGACAAAAGAACCAACCAATCGTTCTATAAAAATCTCCCTGTTAACACTTAGGTCAAGTGAGCTGTCAATAGTGTTGATCCCTAGGGACCTCACACTGACACTTCATAAAAGTTTTTACAGTGAGATTTTTACAGAATAGATCGGCAGAAAAGTAAATATGTCGAGTGTCGCTATCTACATATCAAAGCAACAAAGAAAACAGAAAATAATAGGAAGCATGAAGAAGCATAAGGCATATTGCAGTTACCTGCAATATGCTTCAAAGAATATTAAATCCATAGTGAGTTAATACTCTTTTACAACTGCTACTCTATGTTCATATTACGTTTTTTATTGCGAAATGGGCCAGCTCTTGACCTCGATCTCACCTGGTAGAAACCGATGGATGAGGTCTATGATGGGACGAGCAAGCCCAGAACATACTTATCCACTCTTGCTTTGAAGGCTGACGGATTATACGTGGAAGGGAACACAGACGCTGGCAGAGAGTTCCACACTTTAGCCGTGTGTATAATAAATGTGAACGAGAAGCGCTGAGTATGACTAATACCCTGTCCATTATTTTAACCGTTTTTTTGACAGCTGTCTTATAAGGTACATATTCCAGATTACGTAAAAGTTAACTTTAAAATACGTAATAAAATAAATTTATAAACTACCTTATGTTATTTAATTTAGTCGTAATTATCTTATTTATGGCTTCTTACATAATTATATTATAATACCGTACGTGTATCAATCAATGTATTGTGTGTTGCTGCAATCACTAGTTCCATCTTTCAAAAAACGGTTTACCTAATGGACAGAGTACAGTCGGTATATCGACTTTAACATTACTTCTGAACTACGTCATACCGAATTTAACACTTCGGCAGTATCTTATTTTTGGCATAATTCTTCTTCCATCATGTAATCTGAAATATATTTTGTTGAAAACAAACGAAAGTTACTAAAACTTCATTGGCTTCTTCATAAACAAAATATCAAACTTTGTTTGTTTATTAAATCTTGGTATTCTTTGCATACTTCTTCAGGTTTCAGGCGTGGGTTTCAATAATAATTTAGCATGTTCTTGCTTTACTTTACCTTTCATATTTTTGGTCTAAAATTATCTGTATCTAATTTTAAGCTTTATTTAATAGAAGGCATTCGGTAGAATTACCGAATGGCTTCTATTAAATAAAGCTTATTATTCAAATTTTTCACGAGAAGTGACATGACCACGACAGAAGATATATAGGGCCCAGAAATGGCCTCGATTCACCGCTGTTGTCGGTATTCCAATGAATGCTACCGTTTGCTAAATTATGGGTATGTAAAGTGCACAAATATGGCGTATTATTTATGCAACGAGGAAAATTATATCACATTATTTCGTGATAGCCCAACTTATAGGAAGAAGAACTTATAGGAACATATGTACGTACAACTATAACTTTGGCTATCACTGCTCAAACGCATATCCGCGGCGCGCGCGCAGCCACAGTCGCGATGCGCGCGCCGCTCGCACCCGCGGCCTGTGCCGCCTTACTTCTGCTCTGGCCTGCCTCCCTGGTACTCTGCTATCAGGACGAGAGAGGATACCAAGCAGAGGACGCATATCACGACGATGTGCTAGACGTGTGAGTGATTCATGTGCTGCTAGTAATTCTGTGAAGCTGCTCATCTCCAGTGATCTTCAGTGATTTTTTATTTTAATTATTTCTGTCATACGTATCGGTTGGTTGGCGGAAGTGATGCTCGTAAAATGGTTGCTCCAAATAAATTTATTTCTGTGGATGATGCATTATTATATTAATTCAGCCCTGTATCATGTTTCGAAAGTTAATTCTGAAAACATTTGAAACAAGGAATAATTAATTAGAATTCAAGGCGCGAGTTTATAATAAAATTAATTATGTTACGGCTACAAGGGAAAAATTTGGGTTCGAATTAGCACAATCCCAAACCCATAGGTAAAATGTTTCTTTCAGTCCACAGTTTTCTAGAGTGACAGCTTCACTTACAAAACAACTGAACGAATCAATAAAGGAATCGTGACCCAGAGTCCACATTTCCTTTGATTACTTCAATTAATTTATGAATCAGTTGCATTGTCCCGTTTAAAAACCAAAGTGCGTGGGTTCAACGACTGCCAGTGAATGGAGTACGTTGCACACTTGCACCATCATAATATATGAAGTATTACACCAGCGTTATTGCACATGGTATTAATAGTCCAGTGTAAGAACCCATTGGAGTGTTCTTGGAAAGCTTAGGGCGTAAGATTGGGTACTTAGGTACTTACTGGTGATGTGACCGAGGCTAAACCACTAGAATTGACTAAGGTTCTACGTATTGAGCTTGTTTATATTCTAATTGATATTGGAAAGGATGCATAATTATATCGTTTACAAGCTGTACAGAAAGTTTACAAGCTGTTTAAGGACCAAAAGGGGTCCTGACCAGGTAAAGAGGCTATTCACCAAGCTGTGTAAAACTTTAGTTATTGAGCATTTCATCAAATAGTGGACTTTTTTGCAATGATGTTGAACACTGTAATCAGACTATGAATGTATACGCATGGTTAAAAATTCCAACCACTCTATAGTTGCATTAGGTTAAAAGCTTTAAGTATATAATGCTGCTATGCGATGTGCATCATGAACATACCTAATAGCTTATTAATTGATCAAGGTTCACGCCAATTTATGGGGGCAATGCATATAGCTCTCGTATATTATGTTAGCCTGGTCACACATTCACATTCTAATTACTCTAATTAAGGTCATAACTAGACTAGTTGCTCTGCTAATCTAGATATTTAATTTTGACTCCTTTAACGCCAGAGCTAAGACATTCGTAACACTGATGACAAGATTTTTTTTTTATCTCAAACTTTACTTTTCTAAAGGAGAACGTAAGGGAAGATAGAATTTATTTATCAAAGAAATATGATTGTTGACTTTATCGCTAAAGCATTAGGTTCAAAGTTGATTGTGAGTATTGGCGTCTGTACCTACTCGTACTATCATCATCAAGCTCTTAGATATCAATAAGGCTTTCAAAAAGAAGACCTAAGCAATATTCATGGTCATTTAAGACGATGAACTACGAGTATGTTCAGGTATAGGTTATGACAAAAAAAATGACAAAATTAATTAGACAATGGCCATGACCACTTTGCTTGCATAGCCTGAAACTGGATCAATATGTCAAGTGTTTTAGATTATAATTTGAATGATTCCTTTAGAGAAGGAGCAGACAGACTGAACCCGCGGTAGACAAACCGTAGTCTGGCATTTTTTGTCACCTTTTTGTCTTTACTAAATTATTATGCTGAAGGTGATCAAATTAAAAACGCAAGCAAGCAAGAAGTTCCAAAGGACCATTACAATCTTATACTATCACTAGGTATCTTAAATTCTTAACCCATATCACTTAGCGCGGAGTGTTTCATGTCCACTTGACGCACGCTTATACGTCAAAAATCGCGCTAACTATAGTCAAACCAAAAAAAGCGTAGTCTCAAATTACAATTAAAAAATTATGGCCTTGCTGTACGTCAAATAATAACGAGTACGTAATCGTTATTATTTGACGTACGTATGTTACGTTAACCAACCGTTTAAAACAACCGCGCCTTAGTGGATGACCATTAACGGGAGGGCGCTTTGGATTGGAGTTATAGTAAAAATAAATAAATGAAATATAAAAAATTGAATATTTTATATCCTATCCTACTCCTACATACGAGTATAAAATTATCCTACTACATATATTATTTAAACGTGAAAGTTTGTAGGGATGGATGTTTGTTACTTTTTCGCGCAAAAACTACTGAACATTTGGGTGGAATTTGGTACACAGAGATATTTTATAACCAGGATTAACACATAGGATACTTTTTATCCCGATATTCCCACGGGATCAAAACTTATGCGGGTGAAACCGCGGGGCAAGTTTTTTCTATGTAACAGATACTCCTGATTGAACCAAAATAATTTAATTTGGAAAGGAACGAAAAGGTCGTTACGTTTCTAGGTCAAATAGCTCCAATTTCAATAATAAAATTGAAATCGTCTTCTACGAAAATATGCTCAAAAAATAATAATTCAGAAACAATAAAAAGTTAAACAAGAGAGACAACCTTGGTAGGTACATACATCGATACATAAACTCAACTCTTAGGCAGGCAGATGCAGAAGGTCACCTTAGTTATAGTCCTTGGTTACCTATTTAGGCCATGAAGTCGTGGAACAAAGTACAAGAAGTTCAAGACTACCGGTAACATTAATTTACCTAATTAATTGAACTGTCGCGTCTCGTGCTCCCAGAAGCAGTCAACCTTCTCAATTACGATGTAGATTCCTAATCTCCTAGTCACACGCATGTAAACAATAATTAGGTCATTATTATTCATTAATGAGCTAATCAGCATCCCAAACGACTTTGTAGAACATAAAAGCGATAAGATAAAGTTTCTTTGTTGTTCTTCCGAAGTTTAATATCTGTGTCAAAGATGATTTATATGAAAAAACTAGCTGTTGCCTGCGACAGTACTATTAGTTATTCAGTGCGTGCCGCGACTTCGTCTGCGATCCAAGATGAAAAGTAGCCTATGTTCTTCTCCAGCACCCTTTGCGTAACAAACTATCAATCTCAATCTTAATCTGAATCATTTTGAAGGATATTGCTAATCCATTGCTTCATATGTTCGAAAAATGTGTCTGCGCAACAACGTACATAACGCAATGAATGTTGTTGAACTGTCAAAATTAAACCCATTGCTACTGATAGTGTGTAACGCAACTACCCCGCAGTTCATGGTCTACCCACGTGCCAAATTTCATCCAAATCCGTTCAGCCTTTTTATCGTGAAAGCGTAACAAACAAACAAACTTACTTTTATTGCATTTATAATATTAGTTAGGATGACATGTGACTATTTTAATATTTTTAAATGGTACGTTTTTAACATAAACCACAGATGTGGAATGCCTATTTATAGGCTTGAGTTATGATTTCATGTTGTTTTAATAAATATGATGTTAGCTTTGTAAGTATTTACCTACTCATGTCATGTCTGTAAACCCAAGGTTTAAATAAGTACTAGAGTCATATTCTGAAGAAGAAATGTTTATTTATTTATTTATTTTACAATTTATGTACACACATATATAAACAGAACAGAAAAAATAGGTACAGAGGTGATGCTTATTTCATAAGAAATCTCTTCCAGCATACCTGAGATAGGACAATAGATACAGAGAGATGTAGACAGCGTGTGATAGAGCAAAGGAGACAAAAATTAATACATAGAATCAAAAAAAAAAAAACAAAATGAAAAACAAAAAAATCAAAAAGAAATCAAAATGTTGTAGTAGAGTAAAAACATTAAAGTTATTCCTAAAATAATATTGTGATAATAAGGATTGTTATAGGTACTGACTGAAATTAAAGATTTATCTAAGTATACTAAACTCTGGATGTTCCTGTCGGATTTGAAAAAATCTCTTTGCTTTAGATAATCCGATTCTTGAAGAAAGCTATATATAGGGCTATTTAACATCACGCTAGAAACTTTAGGAGACGAGCAAAAAATATAAAATAAATGACAAGGAACGGTAAGCGAAGACGGAGTAATGGCGAGGGCAGGCAATGCGTTGCGACGGGTATCGGAGAACAAGAAATTTCACGCGGACGAAGTCGCGTGCAAAAGCTGATAATAATCGTCATTGTGGGTAGAACCTTTATTAATTAGGTACCGGACAAATTCAAAGCTCGACTTTGCTAAGATTTAATTAAAGCAAGTATAAATCTTAGCAGAAGTCGAGAGTTCCCCATGTACAGACGCCAGCACATCAAGCTACTACAATCTGTCAAATTTCTTTAATAGATTTTCAACTTTATCGCTAAAGCATATTAGGTTCAAAGTTGATTGGGAAAATTTGACAGTTACGGGTAGCTTGATGTGCTGGCGTCTGTACCTAATGCAAAAACATAATCAAAGTACAGCACCCTAATTGCGTAACACACTATTAATCTGAGAATAATTTTGAAGTATATTGCTAATCCATTGCTTCACATGTTCGAAATATTAAATTGCCTTCTCAACAACGTAAATAACGCAATGAATGTTGTTGAACTGTCAAAATGAAAGCCATTGCTACTGAGTGTTTTACGCAACTACCCCGCGGTTCCATTTGCGAAACATCTAAATTAAATGATGCATCATAAAAACACACAGAGAGACGTTAAAGAACTTTGGTACAATTTTCTTACGATGCTTGTAGCACTTATCAGCAAGCGTGTTCTTAGAATATTCATTGCAAACTTTTTATCAAACCTTCAATGATGTCATCAGACGATGGCACATCATCATGTTTTGATCCCGCATACTCAATATTCGGCAGAAAAGTGTGAGGCTGTGAGATACTGAGCTGCGGTAACACACTAACAATGGCAACACTTTTGATTTTAACAATTAAACAAAATTCATTGCGTTATTTACTTTTTCGAACAGCCGAATTTTTCAAACCAATGAAGCCTTTCGCACCCTAATTGCGTAACATACTATCAATAACAATCTGAATCATTTTGAAGGATATTGCTAATCCATTGCTTCATATGTTCGAAAAATTTGTCTGCTCAACAACGTACAGACGCCAGCACATCAAGCTACTACAATCTGTCAAATTTCTTTAATCGATTTTCAACTTTATCGCTAAATATTAAGGTTCAAAGTTGATTGGGAAAATTTGACAGTTTCGGGTAGCTTGACCTGCTGGCGTCTGTACATAACGCAATGAATGCTGTTGAACTGTCAGAATGAAAGCCATTGCTACTAATAGTGTGTTACGCAACTACCCCGCAGGTTAGCAATAGCAATATCCTTCGAATTGTGAGTGGGACACAATTGAGGTGTAGGAAGTCTTCCTAACCTATCTTTTACTTTCAGATTAGACGGCAGTTCGCCATGCCCCACCGACAGTCTCCTGCGCACGCGCGAGATGTGCCGCGTGCACGGCGCCGACATACAGTGCATGAAGTTGAGGTGCTGTGACACTCATGTCTTGATAGCTGGAAGGTAAGAGATTAGTGCTAGTCTGATACTTACTTAACGTTGGAGGGTGGATACAAATAAATCACAGCAAGACTACGAAGGTATGGTAGAAGAAGGTAGGTAAAGTCATTTTAATTTTCATACTTCTTAAATTGCAGTGCCCTTATAAGGTTCATGTCAGGTTCTAGAACCCTTGAATGTAACATCTATTGACCACATGAGTGCAATAAATATTTAAGTTTGTGTTTGTCCGTATTAAATCCTCCTTCTATCAATGAACACAGCATATCACAGCACCGTCGAGAGCAGTGGTGGGCAAGTGGTACTGGCGCCGACTTACAAGTCGTAGGTTCGACCCAGGCAGGCGCTTTACTTTGTGTAGATAATTTCATCATCACTGTTCTCAAAACGGTGAAGGAAAACATCGTGAGGAAACCAGGATATGCTAGGCCCGCGAGGTAGATTACAGCCCATTCTCTCTCGAAAATAGGAGGCCACTGTCCCAGCAGGGGTAACATTATAGGTTGATTATGCAAGCACACGTCAGCGCCGTCCACTGCTAGAAATGGACTAGTCCCAAATTGCGCCGCAGCCTTTTAAAAGTGTACAAAGATTCGAGTCGGTATTAATATCAAACATGTCGCCTTACAAATTTCAATTCGAATTCGAGTCCTTTATTCAACATCCTTACTTGTTACGACACCCAATAAGAATATAACCTTTTGCAAATCCCATTTAGAGTTAAATCGAAGACGATAGCCCGATTCCAATTAGAAACATGAGTTGTATGCGGCTCAAAGGACCAGGGATTTAGTAACAAAGAAAGGTGTGACCTTTTCCATCTCCGGCGCTGACGAGATTAGATTTATATTCCAGCCGCGTATTTGCGAAGGGCGACGTGTCTTGTTGTCATGTGAAGCATAGGAATGAGGAACTATGTAGCTAGCATAATAAATCACTAATTCACTATGGTAATTGATTAGCACTGCTTGCTAAGCAGAATATTAATTATTGTGACTTGTTGTTTATTCTACTGGCAGGTTAAAAAGACCGAGAAATAAGGTAGATTGTGCACACTGTCAGTAGCAATAAGTTTAATTTTGACAGTTCCACAACATTCATTGCGTTATTTACGTTGTTGCGCAGACACATTTTTCAAACATATGGAGCAATGGATTAGCAATATCCTTCAAAATGATTCAGATTGAGATTAATAGTGTGTAAGTAAAGCAATTAGAGTGCTGGTTGCCTTGGTGTGGGCATATGATGAGGAGGAATGAGGAAAATGTCGTAAGGAAAGTTTAAAACGTTATGTATGAATATGGTTATGAGTAGGGGAATACCAAAAAAAAAAAAACGATAGATGTATTGTGTGACACATGATATGGCTAGAAAAGGGGGTGACTACCGAGAGTATGGAAGAAAAATGCATGTTGCGCCGCGCCAAACAAACTGGGATAATGGCAAAAGAATGAAAAGGATGATGAGGCGTGGAGATGTGCTGATAATTAAAGGTGGTCTGCGATACTAACATGTGCAATGTTTGATTTTCGAAACATTTTGGCATCAAGCGCAGGATTGCTAATACCGCTACATTGTTTGCTTTGCCAAAGAATACGAACTTGCATAGACTAGTAACTGTGAACTCGTTTGTTGAAAATGCTTGCCAATATGGGCTGGAAGTTGGAAGTCGCGACCACGTTATCGCGATCTGTGGGGAGGGAAACTAGTATGAAGACCCAGTAATTTGACGTTATCTCATCAATGGCGCCGATTCCCTTGTTCACATCCTAAACTAAATTTAAGTTCAGTGCATCTTTTTCTTTTTATTTCATTAAGAAAAGGGCAGAAGATAAATTTATATTAGTTTAGTCCTGTCAAATTAAGATACTCCTTAGACAGTTTAGACGTGATTAAAAACATGGCTACTATAAATTAAAAATTTAAAAAACCCCCGACTACGTGAAACCCTATAAAAAGAAAAAAATAACCTTGAAATTATGACCCTACGTAAGTACGTATGAAATTTGTTGATTAAATGTTGTCCCGTCGGGGGACCGCTCTAATTATTAGCCTAACGTTCTGTTAAAGTTTAAAATAGTAGCGGTCCCCCGACAGGACAATATTTAATCAACAAATTTCATACGTACTTACGTAGGGTCATAATTTCAAGGTTATTTTTTTCTTTTTATAGGGTTTCACGTAGTCGGGGGTTTTTTAAATTTTTAATTTAATTTTTTATTTCATGCTTTTTGTAGGGATTCCTTATTATTTCTTTTCTTTTATTTTCTTGCGTTTTAAGATTCAGGTAATTTGGTTTTTTGTAATTCACCATTTTGTGGTGGTGGCCATCTTGGATTTGAAATTTGTCATAGTGTATAGTATTCTACTAGTCAAGCCCTTTCATTTGATACCCATATTGAGGGAGTTGTGAAAAAAGAAATGTAATTTGCCATTTTGTGGTGGCGGCCATCTTGGATTTGAAATTTATCATAGTGTATAGTATTTTACTAGTCAAGCCCTTTCATTTGATACCCATATTGAGGGAGTTCTGAAAAAATATGTAATCCGCCATTTTGTAGCGGCGGCCATCTTGGACCGATTTTCATCAAACATAGCTAAGAACACTCTCGACAAATTCACCTTTCAAACAAAAAAAACAAAATTAAAATCGGTTCATCCGTTCGGGAGCTACGATGCCACAGACAGACATACACACACACACACACCCCCACACACACACACACACACACACACAGACACGTCAAACTTATAACACCCCGTCGTTTTTGCGTCGGGGGTTAAAAAATACGCCAATTTACGTCACGCGCTGAATAATTTGACAGGTCTAAACTAATATTTATCTTCTGTCCTTTTCTTAGTGAAATAGTAAGAAAAAGATAGTTTAGTTTGTGAACAAGGGAATCGGCACCATTGTCTGTTTGGAAGAACCACGATGATTTTGAAGCTTATAATGCTATAAGCCTTAGACATTACATGACATGAAAAAGATATTTTGGAACAACCTCAATTAAATTGGGTTTAGGGCAAGAGAATGATGTGATGGTAATGCATGATAGCCTTAATATTCCCATTTTCCAGATGTGTACCAAGGTCGACGGACCCGTGCAGTCTGCAGCTATGTGAACAAGCGTGCGAGGTGCGTGGTGACCACGTGTGGTGCACGTGCCACAGCGGCTTCCAGTTCCATGAAGACCACTACAGGAGAAAGACACAGCCTTACTGCGTTGGTAAACACAATTACTTACTCTTAACTAATAACAAACGGGATTGTTACTTCAAACCACCTGTAAATACTCCTTCAACAACGCTAAAGACAAATTTGCAAAAAGATTACATCCACCTGTAAGTAATATCATCGGTCCCTTTAAACGGAATTCGGCTGTAAAACTGCCCTGCATAAAACCTTGTACAACATACCTACTCTCAGGCACTTTTCGTAGTTCTGTAAAGACATATGAAGAAAATCGAAACATTGGCGCCGATTCCCTTGTTCACAAACTAAATTAAATTTAAGTTCAGTGCATCTTTTTCTTTCTATTTCATTAAGAAAAGGACAGAAGATAAATATTAATTTAGGCCTTGTTAAATTAGTCAGCGCCTGACGTAAATTGACGTATTTTTAGTAGCCATGTTTTTAATCACGTCTAAACTTGTCTATGTTATATGTATATGAGGACTAAACTAATATTTATCTTCAGTCCTTGTCTTAATGAAAAAGAAAGAAAAAGATGCACTGAACTTAAATTTAGTTTAGTTTGTGAACAAGGGAATCGGCGCCAGTTTAGTTGTTTCTCTGTCTAATATCAAAACACCTATTAAATTCTGATCTCCTGGTACTCAGACGTGGACGAATGCTCTTCTAACAATGGCGGCTGCGAGCATCGGTGTATCAACGACCCCGGTGGATACCACTGCGAGTGTTCGCCTCCGCTGGTCCTCGCCAGCGATGGCAAGAAGTGTGAACGAACAGTTGCTGTCCGAGTAAGTTGAAGTCTTTTAAATTCTTCACAGAAAAACTGAAGTCTGAACATCCGGCGTGAATTTATGTATGTATCAATGTATTTATTTAGGCTCGCCTGGGACTGAAATCCTGTTGCATAGGTCATCGTCGCCAATTGTGTCTGGACTTCATAGCTTCATAGTCTCTGGTTTGCTGCAAACATCAGAGCCTTGTCATCTGCGGCACCAACAGAAGTTTACTTTTAATGAACCTCATATTTTTTCCCTACCTCATCTTTCATCTTAATGTCCACTGACAAAGATTAGCAGCAGTTCATTATTGTTCCCTCCCACTGAATCATAAACAAAAGATGTCACATAAATCAGCCCAGGTAACTGCATTGCTTCAGGAGCCGCTGCCGCTGGTGCGAGCTTCTTCTAGGTGTTACGCACCCTGTGACACTGTCACCTGGCTGTCTCGGAAGATCAAGCAGTTGAGTGATCAGCTGCACACGACACAGGCGGCGCTGAAGAAGCTGATGGACAGTCCTGCAGTGAGAGATGGTAAGTGATTGTCATAATTTTTTTTTATAATTGGTTAAAATACTAAACGATGCTGCCTTTTACCATGACCAAACCCATTAAAAGTGAATAATAATATATATCTAAGCATTTTTCATTGGAACGGTGCACCTTACTTGCGTAACACACAATCAATCTCAATCTGAATCATTTTGAAGGATATTGCTAATCCATTGCTTCACATGTTCGAAAAATGTGTCTGTTCAAGAAGGTAAATAACGCAATGAATGTTACTGTGTTATGTAATTAGGTGATTACCTCGCTGGTGTGCAATAGGTACTGAGCGAATTAAGCGTATTTATTATCCGAAGTGTATATAATAAGTCTTTGCCGATACTTCTTGGTTCACCTAAGATTGCCGAGTCTCAAAAGGAAATGAATATTATCATCGCCGCCCTACCATGCACAACATAGTAGTATTTAATAAAATTGTTATCCTTTCGTTCAAGGTGGTGATAGATTCGCAGAGGGAACCTACGCTTACAGAGTATTAGATTCAACGGCACCTTTAGAAGGCGGATATTGCCGTTGTGAAAGAGGACCAAGAGTAAGTAAAGAAAATCCGTGTGAATAATACATAGATCGAGACGCTGAAGTGGCAGGAATAGAGTAAGGCATCTGCCAAGGTGTACTCCAGTTCAGCCGATCGATTCTGTAAAAATCTCACCGTGAAAAGTTAGGTGAAGTGAGCGAGTGAGCTGTCAATAGTATCAATCCCTAGCATTAGTTCGAATGACAGCTCACTCCACGCTCACTTCACCTAAGTTTTCACGGTGAGATGATTGCAGAATTGCACTGCAGCACACTAATTGCGTAACACACCATCAATCTCAATTTGAATCATTTTCAAGGATATTGCTAATCCATTGCTTCATATGTTCGAAAAATGTGTCTGCTCAACAACGCAATGAATGTTGTTGAACTGTCAAAATGAAAGCCATTGCTACTGTTGGTGTGTTACGCCATTACCCCACAGGTTACTAAAAAACATACAAAACGCTTTTCATGGCTTTTATTTCAGCAGAAAGAAACGGGCCCAATATATAACTTCCGAACTCCATGTTACAGGGTCCGGCTGGCTCACCAGGTATGGAAGGACCGAAAGGTGACAGCGGACCAAGGGGTCCTCGCGGCCCTAGGGGTCCAAAAGGCTCCTTAGACCTCATGCTACTCATGATAGCAGACCTGAGACATGACATCCAGAACATTGAAGCCCGCGTGTACAAAGATGAGGAAAAGTAAGTTCCCAGTTACGATATAATACAAGATAAATTTTTAACCTGAGCGCAAACTGTAACTATGATTTCAGCACATGATTCTAGATCCCCTAGCGTAGAAATACTTAGTCGGTTTTTAGAAAAAAAAAAAAAAAATCAACTGTTTCATATAAAAGTGCAATACCGACGCGGTCAAAATGTATAGCAGAGCAATTTTTTTTTTCTAATATCTGACCAAAACTTGTGTGGGTTCAGAATCATGTACTGAATTCATGGTTTCAGTTTGCGCACTGGTTGAAAATTTATCCTGTATAAAATGCAATTACAATGGGTATTGGGCAGAAGTGTATGTGGCTTGGTCCAAATGCCCACCGCTAACGAGACATTTGTCACTTTGTCACAGTCAGGAGTAACTTTCCATGACACCCATAAAAAGCCAGGATTTCTACTATTTTACTTCAGTACTCTTCTTAATATCTTATAATTAATTATCTTGTAATTTGTTTTATATTTAACTGTGTTTAGTTTAGTTTATGATCCTGTACGAGTCTTTTCTTTCTTTACCATTTTAGGTAAAGAATGGATAAAAAAATCCTTTTTTAGGCTTCTTGCTGGCACATTCTGAACCATAAGTTGTAAGTTTACCAACTGATGGATAGTAAACATTATGTTTATTTCACAAATAGATAAGACATGGTGATATCACTGTTTGTTTGTTTGTTCCGGACGGTGCTAGAGATTAACGAACCTCTATACGGGCTTAGGTTTCTATGTGAGATAAGGTTCATCCAAAAATCTGTCCTTGGTACAAGAAAAAAATATTTGGGGCAATATCACGTTTTTGTAAATACGACCTATGGGGATGGCGATGGCGTATATAATAATAATAATAATATAATATATATATGCTTATCATGGTCACAGAAAGTGCCATTACACAGACTAGAATCACGTTTCTTGATTTGACAAAGATTCTACACTGATTGATACTTACCTAATCATTTTTTGGTTACCTATCCGAATTATTAGTGTACTAGGTTTTGCCCGCGACTTTGTCCGCGTGAAATTCCTTGTTCCCCCGACCCCATCCCATCGCATCGCATCGCATCGCCTGCCCACGCTATTACTTCGTTTTCGCTTAGCGTTCTTTCTCACTTTTTATTTTTATTTTTGTTCTGCTTCTAAAGGTTCTATCGTGGTGTTAAATAGCCTATAGCCTTCTTCAACAATCGGATTATCTAAAGGAAAAAGAATTTTTCAAATCCGACTGGAACCACTAGACAAACATACTCTTCTTTATTATTAGTATAGATTTGAGCCCACCTTCTTCTGGTAAATACTGGTATTCAACTGCAATCCGGTTTGACTGGAAGCCGACCGTACATAGCTGGGAAAAGACTAAGCAGATCAATTGATTTTCTTAACTTTCTTTTTTTATTTACTTGTTTATGTAAGTAACCAATTCGTAGACACACTCTATATTTCCTTCCTTGTGACTAAAGGCATGAATTGACGTTTTCAGGCCTGAAACGTTTCAACCTACAGAAGGCATGGCGACGCCAGCGCAAAACAAGAGAAGCTGAGCAAGACAGAGCAGGAGCTAGAGGCGTACACCGCACCACCCATCGAAGGAACTGTCGATATATTGCCTAATGGTAAGTATTACTAGTCAATACTAGTCTTTTTTTGTTTTTGGAATGGTATACAACCTGGTTCGGAAAATGGACATCATCAACATAATAATTCCTATCCCGGCACGGATTTTAAAATACTTAGGTCTGACTTCCTATCAACAAAACCAAAACTATACACATATTTCCCACATTCAAATATAATCTATCAGTTTTTATATTTTTTACACATATTCAAATGTTTAAAAATGTAATTCAGATGTATTAAATGAATAACTCCTCCGTGCCACTCCCGGCTGTCATTCGTGGATCTTTCAGTCGTTACGGGTCGTCGGAAGCCAGTCTTACAAAGGGGTCTCATGCTACCCAGTAATTGGTTTGTGGAGGTCAGATAGACAGTCCCTCCATATAAAATACTGGTATTCAGCTGCATCCGGTTAGACTGGAAGCCGACCCGAACAGTTGGGAGAAGGGTATTTGAAAATATTCATCATCAGCAGCTGCCTGCTGCTGATGATGAATATTTTCAAATAGTCTATTACCGCTGTTCGTTGGCTGCCGTTTTGATAACAATGATAATACCCAATACCTATTAGCGAATGATTGTTTGGTTGTAGGTAATATGTTAATAGTGACAACAGTGCAGTCGTGGCCAGTGGTAACGGCCCCGACCGACATACAAGTTGTAGGTCGAAGGTTTGAACCCAGACAGACTGTGTAATTTATTTCCTCACCATTGCTCTCAAAAAGTTGAGGAAACCGGTACGTCTTAGGACCAAAAATTCGAAGACGTGTGACATCTACCAACCCGCGCTGGGCCCACGAGGTGGATTACGGCCCATTCCCTCTCACAGACGAAAAAAGGAAGAGGTTCTTAAGTCGACGCTTACATTTTATCTGTATGCCGCTTATCCTTTTTACATTACAGGTTTGAACGGCGAGATCCTCCATGAATCTACAACGGACTGGACCATGATCAAGGGCGACCCTGACCCAACAGACCTGCCCCTAGGTCTAATGGATGACATGGCAGCCCTGGAGAAACTCCGCCAGTACCACATACTGGCAAACCTGACCAATTCCGATGAGGACGAGGAACCAGACAACGATTATGATTACAGCTTCTACTAGGATTACATGACGATAAAGGAGTTTTGTATAATGTGGAGTTTGTTTTGATACCTATAGTCCATTTACAATAGCATTAGAAAGAAGTTAAAAAAGGTTATTTTTAATGCACACTTTGTAACAAAAATACAATAAACATTGTTACATTATGATAGACGCCGAATTTATTATGATCTATTTTTACAGCAGCTGTCACACTTAATTGTAACCATTTTAACTATTTATCTTATGAAATTATGTGGCTTTAATTTATTTATATTATATAACTCCAATTTAAAATTACAGTGTCAATGCTAAAAACCTAAAAGAAGCAGGGATGAACAATACTTGGAACGTTATTCGTTTCACTATAATTCTACCGAATTTTATTTTAATTAAGGTGGATGCGCTGCAGTAGCCCGCGAAATCAGACGAATTCGGAGCAATTCTAATTTAAAGGGATGTATTGATGATTTTTAAGGTTAAAATTGTATTATTGCCTACATATTTCTTATTGTTGCGCGTCATATTATTTTTATTAAGATACAACCTTACACTGACCTGCAAATTGCAAAAAACGCAAGAAAATTAGAATTTAAGCATCTCCCTTAAAATTGTTTTATCATAACTTTGAAATAAAATGTTTTGCATTCCTGCTTCTACGAGCCTCTTTTTTCTAATGCTATTATAAATGGACTATAGGTACCTATTTTTTTATATTTTGTTTAGTTTGTATTAACTACTAGGTGTTGCGGCGCGACTTGAGAGAGGCTGGATCATAGGATAAGCTGACTTGATGGATTAATGACTGCTTGACTGCCTCTGTGCTAGACCAAAGTTAAGCATGTATAAACATGCTTTTCTACCAGACATGTGCGAGGATGCGTATCGAAGAATGTGCGTAAAACTAGCCAATGGCGCCGATTCCCTTGTTCACAAACTAAACTAAATTTAACTTCAATGTATCTTTTTCTTTCTATTTAATTTCGAAAAGGACCTAAGATAAATATTAGTTTAGTCCTGTCAAACTAGTCAGCGCCTGGCGTATTTTTAGCAGCCATGTTTTTAATCACGTCTAATCTGTCTATGGAGTATCTTAATTTGACAGGAGTAAACTAATATTTTATCTTCTGTCCTTTTCTTAATGAAATAGAAAGAAAAAGATGCACAGAACTTAAATTTAGTTTAGTTTGTGAACAAGGGAATCAGGGCCAATAATAACACTCGCTTAGCTCAAGTTACAAAAATGAAGCGATGTAATTCCTTAGTTTTACACATAGCCCCGCTATGCATCCTCATTGCTGGTTGCAACCCAACCTAGAACTGTTTATTTGCATCAATGTCGCTACTAAGTACGAGTATTAACCGTAAACGTACATTCAGCAAACAATTTGCTGCATTCACAAACTAACCCAAGAAACTTGACTGAATGAGACAACTTGAACTAATGTTACTTCATATACTACACTCGAAAGTATAAAAAAATCAAGCAAAAATGAGTCTAAACTACACTACAAAAACTACAACCAAAGTACATACACACAAGAATACTAAAATAAAACTCCAAAATAGTATAATAATATAGGCTCTTTAGTTTACACAAACATACATAGAATCATAAGTGATATTGAACTCTATCGCTAAGGGCGTAAGGTTTAACTTGTGACGGAGGGCTGGTACTGCGCGGCGAGGCGCTTGAACTCGTTGGTCTTAGCGTGATGTTCCTTCGTGTAGGGGTGGTCTGGGTGGCTGTCCAGGAGTTGGGCTATGTACCGGTTGAATATCTGGAAATAGAAATAAGTTATTAGTGTCCGACCGGGACTCGATTTTCAGCCGAAACCGTAACCAAAAAATATTCGGCTCTTCATTTTGAAACTTATGAAATTAAGTAAAAGTTCATTAAATTGACATTATTTTCAGACACACCGTTTAAAAGAAAAAAATGAGTTTGGCAGATTTTGAGTTATTGTAAAAGAATACATAAACATGCTGATGCATTGCATTTCATCAAATCAAAATCTTCGAAAAACGAAAACGACTAAACGAAAGCAAACATTACTTGAAGATAAATAACGATTAATGTCTGCTTAATCATACATTATTTGGCGTTAAAACGTCTCGGTTATCTTTAACTTTTATAAATAAACCCTTATCTGTAAAACATACGCGGAAATCAAGAGTTATGACGTTATCAACAGATCACTACAATAGTATTCCAATGAGTGCGTGTCCGGCCACGCACAGTGTAGGGTTCCGTAGTAGCCCGTTATCACAATATAGTACGATTCTGTTGTTCTTTATTCTGAATATGAGTAATGGTAAAGACATTAGGAGTTAATGGTTACAATATTCAATCCAAGTTTTTACCCGTTATAAACAAGCAACTATTTCATCTTAGTCATTTTAAGGAATGAATGCTAAGGATTTTGTATTTGGTACAAAATTATCCAACACCCAATTTCGACGACTATTACTGTTAAACTAATAAAGTTATCTTAACCGCTATAATTTTCCTTTAAAGTTCATGAAATGCACTATCAACGATACCCTACACGAGGGGGTAGACGACTTATTCATCCCCAGTTCACATGTAGGGAAGCTACCCTAAAAAAATATTTTCCAAAATTTTATTTTATCACTTTGTCGGCGTAATTGATCACTCCTACAAAATTACAGCTTTCTAGTACTAACGGTCTCTTAGCAAAACCTCGGACAGGCAGACAGACGGACATGACGAAACTATAAGGGTTCCTTGTCAGAACTACGGAACCCTAAAAAAGGACATTATACCCAAAAATTAAAATAAAAAAGTACTGTTTTCTTATGGAAAATGACATACGGTACGAAATGAATAATGTCCTTTGTCAAGGAGACTATCGGCATTGTTTTCTTTTAGTTCTGCAGGGGAGGGTTTTTTTTTTATATAAGCCGTATTCCTAGTGGGATTTCCAATCAAATAAAGAAATTCCATACAAACTTTCATCCCTACTGAACCCCTTTAGGAAGATGAATTATCAAAAATCCTTTCTTAGTGCTCTTTTTCGTTGTATTAGTGCCAAATGCTGTGCGTTGTCTGTCAGTGAATGAATGAATGAATTTGAAATTTTTAAGCAGATGATATTATTACGATGATAATAAATATGTACAGACCTCAGGCGCCTTCCCACTGTGCGCTGCAGTGACAGCCAGTCCCAGCATCAGGTCAGGTTGTTGAGGAGCGCGCGCCTGTGCCTCCGTCAGCATCTGTTCGGATTCCTCCCACATGCCTGTAAAGAACAACAAAAATAAACATATGTAAGAGTCAGTGTCGTAAAACATTGCGAAGCAAGTTATTACAGTCTCCTCCACAAGCCAACAGATGGCGTTGTACTAAATTATAGTAAAATCAATATTATTCAACCGTCAGTTACCTCGGGAGGCAGCGGCGGCGGCTCCGACGGCGGCCGGGCCGGCTCCCAGAGCGCCGAGCCTCTCTGACAGCTCCATAATACTGTAGTGTGCGTCCTGCACTCCTGGTCCACCCTGCAAATAAATGAGTTACCGATTAATACCAAAACCAACAAAACTTGTACGATCAGTGGGCAAATCGCGTACAATCACGAGCCTATTATGAGACTATTATGTCAACATTTGGAAACTTTCAATACCGATTTTTTCGTGAAATAACGAAAACAACAATAAAATACGACAGCATAAACTTATGGGTTTAAAAATACTATGTTCTCTTATAAATCTCTTTTGAATAAAGCCAAGTGTATACATACTTATGCTCGTGACTGTACACTCATACAATGCAATTGATCGCAATGCTTTCATTGTGACAGTTAGCCACGTTCATTGCGTTATTTACATTGCTGAGCAGACAAATTGTTCAAACCGATGAAGTAGGCAACACCCTAGAAAGATCAGTAGTTTTGCTGACCTGTGACAAATTCAGCCAGGCTTGAGCCAGCTGTGTCAGTGTGCTGTCATCCTCAATGTCTTGCAGAGCCTTCAGCTGCTTGCGGGCCAGGTCGTATCGGTTCATAGCCAGGAGACACTGCAGGGTGAATGCACGGAGCTCCAGTGATTCGGCATTGTGGAGGATTCTAAAAATGAAAGGCGGAAGTAGAAATAAGATAAGACCATTTATTTCTCCAAAACATGGCACACCAGACAATTTAAATTAACAGGCGAATCTTGCCTTAATGGCATACTAATAAAAAAGGTATACACATATTATGACAAGAAAATTAAAATCCTAATAACAGCCTGTTTCAATAACTTAGGCAATTAGTAATAAGTCAATTGATATTATAATTTTTTATTGACTGCCAGATGATTTCAATTGAATAATTTATATAGTAGATAGTAACTGTGCAGACAGTATGAAACAAGCTCTATATATGCATTTAATTATTGTTCCATCAATGAAGCAATGTTGAAAACAATTGAGTCTAATGATCCTATGTCCAGTTGTGGAAGTCTTACAAATTACAGGTTATTCTGTCATAATAAAATAAGGCCTCTATATCTACACTATTATTATAAATAGGTAGAAATTGTTTGTTTGTATGTAGGGGGGCCTAGGGGGTAATTTCTGGAACAACCAGTCCGATTTGAAAAATTTGTTTGTTTATATGTAGGGGGCCTAGGGGGTAATCTATGGAACAACCAATCCGCTTTGAAAAAATTGTTTGTTTGTATGTAGGGGGCCTAGGGGGTAATCTCTGGAACAACCAGTATGATTTGAAAAAATTGTTTGTTTGTATGTAGGGGGCCTAGGGGGTAATCTCTGGAATAACCAGTACGATTTGAAAAAAATGTTTGTTTGTATGTAGGGGGCCTAGGGGGTAATCTCTGGAACAACCAGTCCGATTTGAAAAATTTGTTTGTTTGTATGTAGGGGGCCTAGGGGGTAATCTCTGGAACAACCAATCCGATTTGAAAAATTTGTTTGTTTGTGTGTAGGGGGCCTAGGGGGTAATCTCTGGAAAAACCAGTCCGATTTGAAAAATTTGTTTGTTTGTGTGTAGGGGGCCTAGGGGGTAATCTCTGGAACAACCAGTCCGCTTTGAAAAAATTGTATGTTTGTATGGGCCTAGGCGGTAATGTCTGGAACAAACGGTCCGATTTGAAAAATTTGTTTGTTTGTATGTAGGGGGCCTAGGGGGTAATCTTTGGACCATCCCCCATTTATTTTTAGTCAATTCTCTGATTGTGATGTTAAGAAGAGCATAGTTTCAATCACGTCTAATGCAGTCGGTAGTGATTGTGTAAGTCGAAAAATGATACTCCCTGTCCTCGACGAGATCCTTCCTATCCTATGCTATATCCTGAACTACTCTATATCCTATGGTGCCTTTCCAGCGATGTGGAAAGAGGCCAAAGTCATTCCTTTACCTAAAAAATCCAATCCTACTTCCTTTTCAGAATACCGACCCATCTCCATCTTGCCTTTCCTCTCCAAAGTCCTAGAACGCCTTGTCCATAATCCTTTCCAATCCGGTTTTCGTCCTGGTCATAGTACCACTACAGCATTAGTTAACGTCACTGATGATATACGGTTAGGCATGGAGGAAGGAAATCTCACAGTTCTTTGCTTACTAGATTTCAGCAATGCATTCAATACTGTCGATTTCGATATCCTGCTTGGTATGCTTCGCTCGCTTAACATATCTCCAACGGCGATTGACTGGTTTCGTAGTTACCTGTATGGCCGCCGGCAACGTATATGCATAGAAGAGTCTTGCTCTTCGTGGTGTTATACTTCTGCCGGTGTACCTCAGGGTGGCGTTTTATCTCCTTTACTTTTCGCAATATTTATAAACTCCATTACCAAAAAACTTCTTTCATCCTACCACCTTTATGCAGACGATTTGCAAATTTATAAACAAGCTGGACACTTGAATTTGGCTGATGCTGTTCAAATTATCAACAAGGATTTGGTTTCAATCTGTGAGTGGAGTGAGGCGCATGGGTTGCAGGTTAACCCATTGAACACTCAGCTCATTGTTGTTGGCAGCTCAAGGATGATCTCCAAGATAAACTGGTCGCAGCTTCCCCAGGTTCAATTTAACGGAACTGCTATTCCATTCAGCGAAAAGGTTAAGAACCTTGGGGTTTGGATCGACAAGCATCTTTCCTGGGGTCCTCAGCTACAGGAGGTAAGTCGTAAAGTGTTTGCATCTGGTAAGTCACTGAGACGGTTGCGGAACTTTCTTCCAACTGCCACTAAAACTGCGCTTGCACAATCTCTTTTACTTCCCATCCTTGACTATGCTGATGTCAGTTATCCAGATCTTACCGAGGCACAACTAGATAAACTTGAGCGACTTCAAAACTTTTGCATAAGATTTATATTTGGCCTGCGCAAATATGATCACATTTCTGAATTTCGTACAAAGCTCAAGTGGCTTCCTATACGTCTTCGCCGGAATTCTCATATCTTATTTCAGCTCTACAGTATTTTGTTTAATCCTAAAACCCCCTCTTATCTTAAAGAACGTTTCAAGTTCCTTCATGACACACATAATAGATATCTGAGGTCATCGGAAAACCTGAGACTAGAGATGCCGATGCATTCCACCAGTTTCTTTGACAAATCTTTTAGTGTTCAAGCAGTACGGTTATGGAATGACTTGCCCGTGTCGGTAAGGCGTGCTCAATCTTTGTCCGCTTTCAAAATCATGATAAAAAAGCACTTCCTCTCTCCTTAAACATCATCATTATTATATTATTATTTATTATTATTATTTTCTTTGCTCTTGTTTCGTGTTTATTATTATATGTATATATTTATTTAGGTAAGTAATAAAAAAAATACTTTATGTATTATATTAATAGTATAATGTAAATGGTACACCACAGACTACCTACTATATTTGTCTCTCCTTAATTTTTAATCCATCCAAAGGTTGTCTTTAAAAGATCGCTCTTAGCGATAAGAACGCCCATTGTGTCACCATTTATAAAATTTTATATATTTATGTTCTGTAATTTGTATGGTGTACAATAAAGAGTATTCTATTCTATTTGGAACAACCAGTCCGATTTGAAAATTTTGTTTGTTTGTATATAGGAGGCCTAGGGTGTAATCTCTGGAACAACCAGTACGATTTGAAAAAATATTTTTGCTTTTGATAGCTCAAGTCTTGAGGAAGGCTATAGGCTATTTAACATCATGCTATGAACCTTAGGAGCCGAGCAAAACGAAAGGACGGAAAGTACACTAAGCAACAAGTAAGTTATAGTGCGGGCAGGTTATTCTATGTGACGGGGAGGTCTGGGGAACAAGAAATTTCACATGGACGTAGTCATGTGCAAAGACTAGTCTATAATAATACCAATACCAGCCTAATATTGTCCCACTGCTGGGCAAAGGACTCTTCTCATACAGAGAAAGCACAAGCATTTACACTGCAACCTCAATGTACAATAAATTGGCAGGGAACAAGTAAATATTCGTTATATCAAGTAATTCGTTAAACTGAGATTTGTTACATTGAGGTTAGGTTGGTCTAAAATTTGTTATAAAGAGGTAAAAACGTGTCAAAACCTGTCGCGACTGAATCACAAACTAGAGAGATCATTATATAAATGTTTTGGGTTGATAAAATTCGTTAATTAGAGGGTTACATTTTTTTTTTGATGGTTGAAAATTCGTTATTGAGAGGTTGTTTGCAAAAGATCTTCGCAATGTAAAGGTATATTTTGCACTGACTCTTATGGACAATTCAAGGGGATAACAAAGAATTTGTTAAATCGAGGAAGTCGTTATATTGAGGTATGTTATATTGCGGTTGCAGTGTATCATGATTATAAATAAAAGTTTCTTATTGTATCTATCAGTGTGACCGTGTTGTTCGACTAAACTACACAACAGATTTTCATTCTGGAAGGTTTATTATTATTTGATTAGACACACTGGCAGCTAATTACCTGATGCGCATATATCAAATACCTTGGAGATATTTCATCTGTCCAGTCGATTCTTGAAGCAGTTCACTGTTCATATGATACATTAATATTAAACTAGCATTTAACGTAATAATGAAATCTCAATGTTTTGTCAAGTTATAAAAACCGTGTGAAGCAGGAGCAGGTCGCTAGGAATCTGAATAAAATAAACTAAACATACTTGAGTGCCGCTTCATAGTTGTCCTCGTGGTAGTAGATAGTGGCCGCCACAATCAGGAAGATTTCATTGGACAGCTCCGTGCCCTTAGCCACCTGGAACATTACACAATATGATCAGTTTTGTGAATATATTGCATCATTTCTTTCCAATCTTTATGTAAAAATTGTGTGTTTTAAACTTGTAATGATTATCATATTATGGTCAAACTCAAAACATTCATTTCATTAGACTATTACTGTTACAGCTGCATTGAATTATTGTCAAGGACTTTGTCAGTTGCTCAGAAAGTGGCAGCTAGTTGCCTGTTTGTTCACCGGAGGAGAAACTATGGTAACATATCACCATGTTTTAAATAATTAATCAATAATAATGATGACTTACCACTAGAGATTGCTTACACAAGCTTTATTTAGTGGAGTCATATTAACACTGTTTTATTAGTCATAGGCTTATAACATAAAGACAAGGTACTCACGCGCGCATCAATATCAGCTACGATCGCTGGTTTATTGGCGTTTGGTGTCAAGTACTCCACTAATGTTTTCAGCGGCTGCAGCATAGGGTCCGCGGTTTTAAGCTCTTGCAACACAATCCTGTGGTTGCCTTGAGCGATGTACGATCGATACAGGAATGCATCTCGTTGAAGTGCTATGAGAGGTGTTGAGGGCTGAAAAAGTGATTAATAATGTTTAAATGTAGTCGATGCGAGAATATAAAATATAAATTACAATCGAAACATAGGTTTTAACAGGAATTTCGAGGAAAACAGGAGCGGCACAACGTCACCACCTAAAACGAGTTGAAATACGCCCCGAAACGGCGAATTAGAGACAGTTTTGTTTGCACAAATATTACTCACGGATACGCTCTGTGCCTCGTTGATTGCTTGTTGATAATTTCCAACATAAAATGCATTTTTAACATCGAAAAGCTCATCAACATCTTGCTGCTGACGTGCCATTTTGACAACTGATTGACGTTTAATCAGTGTTGTCAGGTTATTAATCCATTTATAAATGTACAGTGTTGCCCCAATCAAGCGATTGTAATAAGTTTTATTGTAACCGTAGAAGTTTGGTTAAAAGTCGCTAGAGGGCATTACCAAACTAAACCCATAACATCACGCCATCTCGCTATTTCTAAAGGGATTAAGCAAAATGCCAAATGCTAAGAAATATTAAGAAGTCCGATACAAACATGTGCCAAAGATGCAAATAATTTATTTAAAAGCCGGCAGAGGGCATTACTATTATCGAAATAAACGGAGTCTATCACGCAAGTCTCTCGTGAGGACTAGCAGCCATTACAAAATTACTCGTTTTACAACGTTACCAATGCATAAACAGATAATTATTATAATCTCACTATGGTTTGCTTATTTATTTATTATTAAAATCCGTCTTTACAAGATGCCAATGAGATAAATAGTACCACACATCACTTAGTACACAGCGAATCGAGTATTTTTTTACAACCCTCATAATAAGTAGGTAGGTGCCAAAGCTAATAAGATTTTAAGAAGTTCCCTAGATTAATTAATATCACTCCACGTCAGCATTTCTCAAAAACACCTAAGTTCTATTTAACTATTTCATGGACTATTGTAGTATATTATATTTAACTATTTCATGAAATAGTTAAATATAATACTACAATAGTGTCATATTTATAGAACATACTAGCTGCGCCCCGCGGTTTCCCCCGCATAAATTTCGATCCAGTGAGAATATCGGGATAAAAAGTATCCTATATATTAATCCTTGTTATAAACTATATGTATGCCAAATTTTATCCAAATACGTTGAGTAGTTTTTGCGTGAAAGAGTAACAAACATCCATCCATCCATACAAACTTTTGCGTTTATATCACATATGTAGTAGGAAGGATATAGTCCTTATCGATTTCGAAAACCGCGGCCTTTGAAATGATTATTTCATAGCGTGTAAATGCCCGGTCACAACTAATGCAGTGTTAGCGGGCAGAGTTGAAAGTATAGGAGGGCTTAGGTCTCTCTAGTAGCGGCATATAGTTTGAACGACAAGAGCGTGACAAGCATAATTTTAATTTATGTCTATTTTGTAAACTTGTTAGTCAGTGGGCGCAGGCGCTACTGCTGAGCGTGTTAGAGAGTGTTGCTAGAAAGAGCTAATGATGGCGTCGTTAGTCAGTGGTCGCAGGCGCTGCTGCTGAGCGTGTTAGAGAGTGTTTGCTAGAGAGAGTTATTGATGGCGTCGTTAGTCAGTGGTCGCAGGTGCTACTGCTGAGCGTGTTAGAGAGTGTTGCTAGAGAGAGTTATTGATGGCGTCGTTAGTCAGTGGTCGCAGGTGCTACTGCTGAGCGTGTTAGAGAGTGTTGCTAGAGAGAGTTATTGATGGCGTCGTTAGTCAGTGGTCGCAGGCGCTACTGCTGAGCGTGTTAGAGAGTGTTGCTAGAGAGAGTTATTGATGGCGTCGTTAGTTAGTGGTCGCAGGCGCTACTGCTGAGCGTGTTAGAGAGTGTTGCTAGAAAGAGTTATTGATGGCGTCGTTAGTCAGTGGTCGCAGGCGCTACTGCTGAGCGTGTTAGAGAGTGTTGCTAGAGAGAGTTATTGATGGCGTCGTTAGTCAGTGGTCGCAGGCGCTACTGCTGAGCGTGTTAGAGAGTGTTATTGGGTTTTTCCATCTAGAATGTCCAGTAGCAGCCCGGAGTTTGGATTTGTGCCCGCTTGATAGCAATAAGCTCGCCCCCAAGCCGTATTATATGGGATTTAAACATAACAACTGATAAGTACTCTCTGCCCAACCCTTCGGGGAAACAAAGCGTCATGTTGTGTTTATGCGTATATCGAAAACAAATTGTAGTACATACTTATCAAGTAGAGGGATTCTGCCTAGAATGCTTCGTGACAACAAAGTCCGTTAGTACAGTAGGTTTTCAGAAAAAGCATTTCTCCCGCCATAGATTCCGCCAGGTGCCGCAGGGTCAGAAGCAGGTGCTCCTGTACTCGCACCCAAGAGGACCTACAATATCGCGTGATCAAGCTGCAAGTATTTGAAGAAGTAAAAGACGTTAATGGCGAAGTAGATAAAACGATCAGAGAAACGTCGATAATTGATCAAAAGTTTCATTAAAAAACTGTTCCTTGCCGAAAAATAAAACACTTTAAAAAACCGGGATCATGACCGGGAATTGGCCCGTCACAATTTCGGGCCGAGTTCTAGCGGCCGTGCCGACCTACTCAAACCTTCGGTGGCCGGGATGACGGCACTCGAGTGGAGGCAGTGTGAGTGGACGCGCAGCCACAGTAATTGTACCTATTGTATCGCTTCTTCGGCGCGCTCATCTCGTTTTCGGTCTCTTCGATAACGGCTGCGATAGAGAAATGCACCTAGACTGACCCTCACAGTCACCTGATGATGCTAACCTTATTAAAAGTTTGAGCGTTGGTGAAGCTTAGAATGTGTGTAAAAAATACACATAGGTACTGACCGACCTTACACGTAAAATAAAATGGATGTCATTTAACCGCGACATCCGCGTCATCTAAAAGCAAAAACATAGATGAGTTGTCAAACAATGCTTCAAACAGCAAATGGCGATTACAGAAAATGGATGGGTCTGGAACTCAGGACACCATATTGATATTAAAGCATGGATGATCGAAGTATTAATCCTGAACAACTATTATTGTCATTTTCAAACGGCTAGGTCAATTTTTTAAATTAATTTTGCCGAACACGCTCTTCTCGTCCAAAGTGTAGATCTTCTATACGACCATGTACGTACATTGTTGTACATGATCCTCCCTGTACTTGCACACAATAAATACATTGTTATCTTACGCTTAACAGTTGTTGAAAGGAAATAATCTTCGTCTATTATTTGCCGCACTTTTTCTGATAATTCCAAAGACTCAGGTAGACAGAGTACCACCTGGCTTCCGTGGACACGTGAGACCATTTATCGTGAAGCTGATCGTAGTTGTTATAATAGATTATTGTTAGTTGAATTTTTTTATTTGAATTGGGCATTTTTAGAGTGAAAATCATATGTTCTAAAAACATGCATACTTATTTCAGGATAATGAAAGGCGCATTTGATTTTCGAATTAAAGGACAACATATTATATTAAATTGATTAGAATGGAGCGTTGAAACTTGTAAGACATTATAAAAAAAAAAATGCATTATAATGAACTTATAGGGAAAAAATCTCTCAAAATGCGCATAAATACTTGTTATCATGTTACCATTACATAGAGCATTTTTTGCGTTTTTACGCAGAAAGGACATTGTCGAAATTTCAATGGGACTAGGACTAGAGGAACATGAATGGACAAGAGAGGACGACAATGCCTGTAATAAACTATAGCTTGTAACAATAACACATTATTTTCGCACTTTTCTTTTGTAAAAGAGATAAGAAAATATTATTTAATTGTTCCAAGTACCAGGTAATAAATAAGGAACAGGTAAAGCTTTAAAGGCTTAGATACTTTTAGTTGTAAATGCGTTGTTATTAAGAAGTTAACGAAGATAAGAAGTGACGAAGTTTTAAAACTTCAAACAAATAAACAAAATACTGCGATGACTAATTTGTCTGCCTAGCATTCAATGTTGTCGATTACATTGTACTTGTTAGGGTACAGGTTCCTAGAAGAGCGGTGGCCGTATTATAAATAACGGCCGTTATTAAAATCCGTCAATGGCGCCGATTCCCTTGTTCACAAACTAAACTAAACTTAAGTTCAGTGCATCTTTTTCTTTCTATTTCATTAAGAAAAGGACAGAAAGTAAACATTAGTTTAGTCTTGTCAAATTAAGATACTCCATAGACATTTTAAACGTGATTAAAAACATATGCGAGTCCGCGTACCACTGGTCAGTTTCCCTCAGTCGTCAGTTTATTTAATTCGCCAGTTTCGTTGATTATTCAGTTTCACTGATTCGTCAATTTTACCGATTAGACAATTGTGTTAACTTGATAGTTTCCAGTATTTGCTAGTTTTCGTCGATTCGTCAGTTTTATTCAATTCGTCAGATAATATCAGCTTTTCTGTTAACTGTACTTTAACTACTTTTGTTTTGTGGTCCCAAAATACCAATCAAAACTAATTATTGCATGAAAAGGTGGCATCCGGGACCGCGGTCCCGGTCCCAAAATCCCCACGACCCCAAAGTACAGTCAGTAGAAACACAGCACATCAAGCGACTACAATCTGTCAAATTTCTTTAATGGATTTTCAACTCTATCGCTAAAGCATAAGTTCAAGGTTGATTGGGAAAATTTGACAGTTTCGGGTAGCTTGATCTGCTGGCGTCTGTACAACGGTAAGCCATATCAGTTGGGTACTACTGTAACATGAACTCAGAGGGTTGTAATGATGATTTAATCTAATGATTGTATAAGTCTGTACATACATAATTGTTGCGGTCGGGAATTGTATTTTGTTCAACATACAAGCGGAAACTGACCTGCAAAATGCAAAAAACGTAAGGTTCCTCGTTGGATGGCAATGCTGATTCTTTGGGCTAAAAATAGGCCAGCCCTCTGGTCACGTGAAGATTCAACCAACCGCTTGGCGATGTCCCGAAATATTCGATAAGCACTCGGACCCCAAGGCCCTAGTGTTTCAACCCCAAACGGCTCAAACATTTAACTCCTAATAAGGTTGTTATATTAGCGCCGTTTGAGGTTTTCTGCTCCTGCAGCAGCCGCCTCAGCACAGCCTACCGTGCTAGGAAGATGGGATGGCGCGAGGGTGTCGACACGGGTTGGATCCCACACCAAAGGTCTACCCATCTTCCAAAGCGTTATGATCAGACAGAGTTACTTTCGACTTTATAATATTAAGTATAGATAACGTATTGAACTAAAAAGTTACTTACCATAGAAATATCTTATATCTATGTACATATGTTACATACTTTTTATAACATTCTTATAAGAACAACATTTTAAAATATTTTCTTAGATGCTTGAGGTGCTTGATTTTTTTTTTATTTGTTTCACGCCTCACCGTTACGAGAAAATTGGGGCTTATAATATTATTGTAATGACTACTTAATACTTATTATGTACATTATTACTCGTATACTTATTTAATACTACTTTTACGTTATTTCCCCTCTAACGGAACCAACTAGCATGTTAAATGAGAGCTACTAGTTTGTTCCGTTAAAGGCTCCAAGTTATGACTAAATAATGTAATGAAATAACTAACTAATTATTATTAATGTGTTGGTTTCAGGGATCTACAGAAGAGACTTGATTGACTTAGCTGTTTCCTAGGGCTTTTTTCCATCCACGTATGTACACTAATTACGTATGTCCTTTCGTAGATTTGTCTATTTCGTATTCGTACAAAGTCAGTTTGATAGTTTAGCCGTTATTACTACGTCCCAAACAAACATTGTCATGCTCACTTTCGTGTGCAGTATAGATTTTTGCACAAGTAAGTAAGTACCTATGTTATGTATCCGTCTGCATTCAAGTTTCCAGCATTTAAAGCTCTCGCACTTGCTAGCTAGTCTAGCCAAATCCGTTTATTCATCCGCTTATGTATAATTTTAAATTTTTGAAGTTCTATATCAATAGTAATGCCTTGGTTGGTACTATTTTTTTTATTGGTGGTACTTAATATTACCAAAACAAAACTCTGCTACCAGGTTACCATAAATCAATGCATCAACCGTCTTGTTCCCGTTTCAAATTCGACCGTTGAAATAACCGAAATAAAGCGTCTTGCATTGTATGCAACTGCAGGCAGGGCCGGCGGCCGGTGCAACGACAGATGTGAGCCAAGGGCCTGAGAAAAGGGCTCTTACAATACTCACCTTGGGACTGGGGTCGGCAGAAGGCAATGTGAAAGAAATTTCGCAAGGCAAAAACTTATAGAGCTCGAGAAATTAGGGCGACGTATGAGTCGGTGGGAAAAGCTTCGCATTGAGCACTCGTGGGGCGATCTTTTCAATATAATTCTGCAGCTAAATGCGATTAATGTGCTTGGACTGCCATATTATTAGTAGCTTATACGAAAATAAATTCTTAATATTTTTACGCATTATACATAGACGCACTGTAATTTGCGAGTTTTTATCCCTACGAGGAAAAAACATAAAAGAAAATTTAGGTTGCTTACAAGGAACAGTGATTTATAAGAAAATATTGTCTCCGTGTGCTTATGTGTGCCTGTTTCATTAATTACTGTAGTACTTAGTACAGGTATTTAGCAAAAATAGCTGCTTAGGCTAACGGGAGCAGTTGTGGCCCAGTGGTAACGACCCCCACTAACGAGTTGTAGGTCGTGGGCTCGAACCCTGCCTGGGTTCGAGCGGTGCTACACTTCGTGTAAATAATTCCATCACCACTAATATCAAAACGGCGAAGGAAAACGTCGTGAGGAAACCGGCATGTCCTAGAAACAAAAATTTAAAGACTTGTGACAACTACCAAACCGTACCGGGCCCTCATGGTGGATTAGGGTCCACTCTCTTTAACAGAGAGGAGGCTTGAATCGCAGCATTGGGAAAATTATAGGCTGATCATGCTACTAAAGCAGAGGAAGCTGTTGACTCTGCACACCTCATTGCACAGCATAGTTGCCTAGCGTATGTTTTTCCTTCCTAAGCAGTTACGGACTGGTGATATATATATAACCTTCACTACTTTTTAGGGCTACTAAAAGTTGGCTCAGTATTGGCCATTGTGTAAAACCAAGCCATACTTAGAAGGGTTACCGATTTTTTTGTAAGGGCGTTAGAACTGGTTAGAAATGATCCGTTAGAAACTTTAACCCTTCAATCTCTACTGGCTTGGGAATTAGAGCACCCTTCAAATGATAGCCAGTTTTTCTTTAATTACGACTAATCCTAAAATGGAGTCCATAAATAAAAATAATGAGTATTGATATGGATTCTTATTTTAACACAAGACGTAACGTTTCTTAGAAATGATAACGTATGTATGACGTATCCGGAGATTATTATTTGTAATTATTGAAGTTAATTCATGTTCTTCAATTAGCTACTTTTTCGTAGGCACAGATGCTCCTCAAACTTCTGTTCCCCTGGTCAATCAAAGTTGGCGAACAAGTAATTTGCCCATTTTTCCGTCCGGCCGGCATTAGTAGGTCGTTGCCCGCGGCCAGCTGCTGCAGGCTTGATCGAGGGTCGCGACCCTTCGCCGAGAAACCAGCCCTTAACTGTACTACACCCAAGATGTGATTTTTTAACCTAAACGGCATGATTTGGATTTTATATGTTTCACTTCGATGTGGTGATTTGAATTTTGTTGTATGAATTGCTTACCAAGACTCATTTCGAATTTAGCTGTCTGACTAGCAAAATAAAACTTTTATAAGAACGTTACATACCTGAACTGGGATAGATAGAGACACCGATTAGGTACTGAACATGATAATGATAAACGTTTATAGACATACAGTTTACACGTCAATCATATTTTTAAGACCTGATGAGGTCGGCGTTTTCTTTTTGGCTACTCTGAGAAGAAAAGCCGAAAAAAATTCAGAAGTGTGTCTTTTAAAATCCAGACATAATCTTGATCAGATCATGTGAAGAGCATGTAGATTGGTGTCAGAAATGGTCTTTTGAGGAAAGAACCACACAGGTTGAGTGGACCTGTCCAGTCAGTGCACGCGTTTGTCAGTAATCGTGCAGTTTATTTAAATCAGAACTTAAGGAGCGGCAAAGAATACCAAAGAAAAGATATTTGCGTAAGTCGCAGTAATTACTCAAACTGCGAAATCATGACTATTGGCACTGACATTGATGATAAGTACACTTCTTTGTACAAGTCCTGCCCTTCATGGCATAATCATCATCAATATTTCAGGACAAGCAAGGGACATCTTATCATAACGTCCCTTCGGGTAGTAAAGAGACGATTGGTCGACAACGACATCCCCAATATCAAATGGGTTTATCAGTTCCTTTGCCAAAAAATTACATTAATTGGTCTTCCAACAGGGCAATGCTGCCAGGCTTTTGGACACTACCAAAGTTACCGTAAACTACAATAATGTGTTTGAAAGACTACTAAAACTTTTAAATCCTACTTCCTACTAATATTATAAACTTATAAACGCGAAAGTTTGTATGGATAGATGGATGGATGTTTCTTACTCTTTCACGCCAAAACTACTGAACGGATTTAGATGAAATTTGGCACACAGATAACCAGGATTAACACATAGGATACTTTTTATCTCGATATTCCCACGGGATCGAAACTTATGCGTGTGAAACCGCGGGGCGCAGCTAGTAATATTATAAACGCGAAAGTTTGAATTGGATGGGTGGATGTTTGTTACTCTTTCACGCAAAAACTACTGAACGGATTTGGTACACAGATAGTTTATAACCAGGGTTAACACATAACTAGGATACTTTTTATCCCGTTATTCCTACGGGATAGAAACTTATGCGGGTGAAACCGCGGTGCGCAGCTAGTCTCGTATAAAATTAAGCTCACCAAAGAAACATCACAACAAAGACTGTATTATTCTGTACATACATGGTACCGTACCATTCGAAAAAATCAAGTAAATACATGAAATAATCCTACAATAACATGAAAGTAACCGCTCACTTCAGGCAGGTAAGTTTTGAAGATTGCATCTTGCATCTTAAACCATCGTCTACGTATTGTGTGAACAACTAAAGGATTAAAACTGTACACCCGGCTGATATTCTAAAGATTTCAAGACTATCTTTTTCCTGCAAAAAGAAAACATTGTTCTTTTCATTGTTGGCTGTAAAGAGAATGTAATGAGTCACTTACTTATATCTTTGTTTATTTTATGGCAGTACTTGAATTTGAGTTATGGAAGCTTCATCATCATCAGTCTACAGCAATCCACTGCTGGACATAGGTCTCTCCTATTGCACGCCATTCAACTCGATTTTCGGCAGCTCACATCCAGCCGCTACCAGCCATCCTGCGAAGATCGTCGCTCCACGTAGTCTGAGGGCGTCCCACCTTACGTTTATGATCGGCAAAACTGACGAAGTTGAATACAAACTGTCATCCCTTATTAAAAAAAAATCCTTGCTTTGTGCTTACTTTCGTCTTGTGCAAAATCTTATGCAACTGGACCAGCGGACACGCTGACCGACAACGCACAGCACAAATGCGTTGTCTATCAGTAAATTCATAAATTCAAGATGTTAATAAGATAGATGTCTGCTTTCCGAAGGTTTTTGATCCACGTAATAAACTAGTTTTATGACGGGGATTTCCTCGTTTTAAGTAGCTGTAATTTTATTAATATGCTCGTTGCATTTCTCATGTATTTTGCATGTGTTTTTATCCGAAATTCAAGATGTGAAAGCTAATATGCTTCCGCCCTTCATAGCTACAATTTACCGACAAGAATACCTGGCAGAGATACACTTAAACTATTGAATAACAAGATCCGCTGTTAAGTCGACGCCAAACAATAGTCACGCAACATTTCAAAAATGAACAGGAAACCAGGACCGGATACTATTTGCAATATTCAAAAATCGATTCTTCATACGTCTCTCGGAGCATCCGTTTTTATCTTAAACATCGAGCGACATCCAAAGAAGTGCGTAGAAGGCGAAAAAAAAAACAGTACACTCACGGACAAAAGACCCGTCTCACATCTGCTATCCGGCGTATTATGAGCAGATGGTCTGAAAGGGCCTTACGCTAAAAAAATCACTACCTGCTTATATTCATTGTTGTCTCGCAGTGTACTTATTCTTGAACTTGAGACGTACAGACTGAGGGTGACTAAGTTAACGATAGTAACAAGGATAGTTCTCACGGTTCAAGTGGGAGAGAATTGTACAACGTACTTTATTTATTTTGGATCTCCAACAAAAGATATATTTTTCTTTTTTTATAATACACACACAATACATGATACTTAAAATAACGGAATATCAGGTAATAATTAGGTGTGCACTCCTTCACTTATAGAAGACCATCACAGCATGAACAATAAAATTTACAATTATGATAACAAAGTTGTCACATTTGGAGAAGTTACTAAATCGTTATCGTAAATTGTAAGTACTACAAGCCGTTTTACCGAACAACCTTTCATCTCCTATTTCACCCCTTTATGGGGTAAATTTTTTAAATGGTTCCTTGTTGCTTCCGTTGTATAAGGAACTCTTGTACTAAATCCATGCTTCTGGACCCTGCGGTTTACGCAATGCATTGTCTGTCACCTAAATAACGATTTTTTTTAAAAAGAGATACTTTATGTTTTTTTCAAATGTCGTGCCTAACTGTTAACGGAAAGAATTTAAGAGGCTCAACTGTTGTGTCACATCAGCCGCATGCAGGATGACCGCTGGGCAAAAGTTTCCACACAATGGGTGCCTGAAGATGGACGGCGCGGCCGAGGTCGGCCCAGAAAGCGGTGGCGAGATGACCTGGACGCGTACCGCGAGGGCTGGTTCGAGGTGGCGCGGGAAAGGAGTTCATGGAAAGACTTGGGGGAGGACTTTGTCCAGCAGTGGGACAATATAGGCTAAACAAAAAAAATACTGTTTTTCGTCAATGTAAAAAATTAACTACATATCAGCAGTTACATAATTTCTTCAAAACTTCGACTTCGACGACTTTATGAATAAAATTGCAAGCAAGGCCACCCGATACTCAACTGTCTGCATTTCTGCAACCATAACAGCAGAAATGACTTTCCATACCTTAACTTATGTAGTTTATTTTAGAAAAAAATAATGCTTCAGAATGCAGTTTTCCCAATTACTCAGATTTTATCTGTGATGAATAAGTTAGGTATAATTAACTGTAACTTTCGGTTTAAAGAAGTTTTATTTCTCAAAAAAGAACATACATAGTTCACTTAAATATGAGAAACTTAACTAAAATAAAAATATTATCATAGTAACTTTACCCAGATAAATCTAAATGAATCAAAGGCCAGCATCAGACAGCATCTGCCTTAATGCATTAATTCTGCAATGAACCTTTTTGGCATCGCCCTGAGGCTAGCACATTAACTTTAGGAACACTATTGTTGTTACTGTTATCCTGCATCATCAGCTCTTTCGATCCAGGGCTGAAGTGGTGGTGGGTGTTTTACGAACTGTGTCTAAATAAAAGTTATTTTTTATATCTTTCTAAAAGATTCTAAATTATCCTTATACCTCCAGAACGATATAGCTTGGTCACCCGAACGCCGCCACCGTTTAAGTGAATGCATGTATTGAAGAGAAATCAACGGCTTCATACAGCTTGCGCTCGCTTTATAATATAAATATACACAAAAAGAATAGATCAATATGTACAAAAACACATCAGCTTTATAGGCAAAACCTCCATGAGAAAATATTAACGTGTGAATATTTTGATGCAAATAATTACACTCTTAAAACTTTTGGCAAAGTAGTTCATGATTTTTCGGCTAGACAAATCGCGAAGGCCAATGCGTCTGTAGTGAGCAGTCAACAGAATTAATTATATCGAAGAAGAAAGAATAATACATTTATTAATTTTCGGTAAACATGAGGCAGAATACACACACACAACAAAAAAAAATTGGGGGAAACCATGCGTCACATCCACGCAAAACGGCCATCGCTCAGCATAATGCTAAGACGCTATGCGAGACAGACCCCAGCGCTGATTTTCAGCGACAGCCGGCGTTAACGTGACAATAATGACAACGGTGTTTGAAGAAATTGAATTGTTCTAGCCAGAAAACAGCAATAGCTAACCTACATAACTATTTGTTTTAGCCTTTCACCCACCCTTATAATATCACCTGGTTACGTATCGTGATACTATTATACCCTGTTTTCATTTGAAGGAAAAAATGGGGGAAAAGTTTTGCCCGGGATATCTGTGTCCTTTTTACCGTATTGGCGCGGTTATTCAACAAAATCGGTCATATTCTTTTCGTGACAGCGAAATTTCCTTTTAAACGTCTTTAACCGTTATGAAAATAACAAAGAAAAAAGCCGGTACCTCAACAATCAAGGAAATTACAGAAAAATAACACGGAAGGCTTATTATAGAATGAACTTTTGGATATCGACAAGCACCCTTTATTTCGAGCCCCGGGCAATAACCCCGGTCGACCTACTTTCAGTACTATGTCTTCGAAGCTATGATCGCACCTATTACAACGCCATAGGGATCAATTTCACATGTCACGCGAGGGAGGTATTAGGAGGTCATAGCATTTAGAGGGTAGGTAGTCAGCTATTTTCTGGTTCAAAATGAACGAATACATTTAAAACCGGAATTCATGTGGTGCTTCTATTACAAAATCCGATTCCTGTAAAATGTTACATGGAATTTTATATTTTTGGTTTTATCCAACCATTTATTATGTTACACTATATAAGCTAACATTTAAAATAATAATATGTACATATATTTTTGGTTATATTCGATTTAAATATATTTTGGTTTTATTAAATAAATGATCAGTCAAATATATATATACTCGTATTGTAAGTTCAAATCGCATAAAATTTTAGACTTCTGGTATTATCCGACACATCTTTATAATGATGCATCTACGCTTGGTTGGGTTAAAGCGGGTGGTACCCCTGTCACGAATACACAAATACATGAGACAAAACGGTCACATACTAATGTAGAAGTAAATAAGTATGCTTGTATGTAGGTAAGCTAGTTTGAAAATATGTTCTTGTTAGTAACAAGACCATATTTTCAAAGTCGCTTAAAAATCTCTCAAAGGAGGCTGGAACAGACAGGATAGAAAGGAAGAAAGTAAGTCAGAATAAGATTAGATACAGAGAAGACACAGAAGAAGAAGAAGGGAAGAGATGAAGAAGGCAGCGAACTGAGTATTTTGGCACAACTTGGGACAGTAGCAATAGCTTTCATTTTGACAGTCCAACAACATTCATTGCGTTGTTTACGTTGTTGAAAAGACAAATTTTTCGAACATATCAAGCAATGGATTATCAATATCCTTCAAAATGATTCAGATTGTGATTAACCCGCCTACACTACACCACTAAGGCGGAGGACATCGTGAAATACGTGCGCCAGAAGACGAGGTACACGCCGAGGGTGTAGTTACTGGAGTCGCACCGCAACGTCAACTTCAAGGCGTTCGTGGTGCGCGTACCGAATCGTTATCTACCCATCGTCACGGAAGAAGACTTCTGGCCGCAGGACGAGGTGTTTCGTCGCTTCCGCGGACAAGTACCACAGACCAGTACCCGAACAAGCTAGTGTAGGAAGCTATAATAAATAAGAATATTTTAAAATAAAAATATGTATGTTATTGTTTATCTATGGGCCTGTGTCGCCTGAAATAAATAAACAAATAAAATCTTTTAATATAATTAAATTACCAATCAAAAATATTCCTAAAGGCATATTACTTACTCTCAAGTAAGAGCACGTATGAAATCAGTGGACCATGGTACAGACGCCAGCAGGTCAAGCTACCCGAAACTGTCAAATTTTCCCAATCCACCTTGAACCTTAATGCTTTAGTGATAAAGTTGAAAACTATTAAAGAAATTTGACAAATTGTAGTAACTTGATGTGCTAGCGTCTGTACTAGACGGAGCGCGCTAAAAATAGTTGTCGGGCAGACGGTTCGTCTAGCTACCGCTATGTGCTTGGTGGCGTTGTGTCCGTGTATCTACCTTGTTGCTAACTTGATCAGTTGCTGGCTGGGATGTTATTGATTGGTCAGGCGGAGAGTACGTTGCGAATTTATGATACATATATACTTGTATGAGTGCTTGTATGAGTACTTGTATTGCTGACTGGAAAATATCTCTTCTTTAGATCTCATTTTGGTCACTTTTTCATGTGTTTTATAAGAATAACATGAAGTTCCTTTAGTTAGGGTGTAAAATAGAACAAAATAAATCAGAACGAAGAATTTAAGAAAGGACTGGTTGGCAGTAATTGTCACTTATTTCATTAGATTATAATATTCTTTATTATGTTCCAGTCATTTAAAAATCAAGTTCAATAACTTGGATATTTGTTACAAAAAATCAACACATAACATAACATCACGCTTGTAATCCCCGAGGGGTTAGCCAGAGGTGCATCTATAGTAGGTACTACCACATTTCGTCAGTTATGTTTTCAGTTTTATCTAATAGGGGACGAGCCTATTGCCTATTGCATAAAGACTACGGGTTGTTACTGAGAAATTCCAGATGGACAAACTCACAAAAAAACACTTTTTCATTCATTGGGGTTGATTGAGGGTTGATTTTTCAATCCTCTGACAACATTATTCGAGGAATAATTTTGAAATTCTTACAGTTAGGTATTTCATACAAAAACTGTCAAACGTCAATTTTATTCCTAGAATAGAAGTAGTCTGGCGATGGAAAAATCAGCCCTAGGATGAATACAAATATCTGTAACGATACCTTTCCAGAAGCACTACTCGCCTACCAAAACTACGATTCCATTCCAGCACATGCTACGTTTATACAAGGTTCTACGCAAACCGCGCGTCGTAGCACAGCCATAGACTCGTAGCCCATCGCACTCATAGTGGAACCTGACGTCATCCAATAACCGTTACTTTGGTAAATCCTTTCCGGAGTAATGGACACCGCGGACTTTATCCATTGTCTGCACGGATGGATTTTGTGGACACACATGGACAGAATAATCTACTTATCTTATTAGGCCTATTTTTATTGTACTTAAACCATATTTTTTTACTTCAAGGTGCAATTATTTTTTTGTAATGGACAGCATTGTCATGGGTGTCAGCAATTGTATTTACATACAGTGACGAGCTTATACTTATAGCTTACAATTACTTACCCAAGATTAAAAAGCGATTAGCTAATTTAATAAGATTCTTTCCGAAACCATACTATTATGAAATAGGTCTTTTCTCAAAATCATATGTCTGCGTGGCTAGGACAGGGTTTCTTCTCTGAAATTTAACTTATCGTGGTAATCTAAGTTCGCATAAGAATAGACATGTCTAATCTGCGTTCGCGATTAGTTTCAAAAATGTAATCAAATATGAGTTATTGGAAAAATAACTTTAATGCCTACAAAATAAAGTTCAGTGTACGCTACAACTTCAAACATTTTTATAACTTTTCTTCAATAGTACTAGTCACTCTGAAATCTTAACTTAATTTTCACTACAATAAAGATGTTTTTTTTTATTAGTATAACGACAAAAAAACCAATTACCATGGTTTTTTTGTCGTTATACTAATACTGACATTTGATACAATAAATTGTTCGTTTGTGTTGTTAGAAACCATCCCTTCCCTTGTTTAGTCTTGTCTAGATTATTTATAAAGGCGCGATGTTCAAACTTATTCGTATTTCAATAGTTAAGTATTCCATAATATTTTATTTTACATACTGTGTTTTAATGCTAAGCAGATAAACTGTCTCCAATACGAACGCCACTTCCCGCAATCAAAATCTAGTCCCAATCACATCTCATCGACAAAAACTTGTCAAAAATGTAGGTAAATTATAAGAAGTATCATTAAAGTATTTTTGACAGATTGAGACTAAGATTAAAATGTGACCGTTCTTAAAAATACGGGAATTTCCCCTCCTGTCAGTTTGAATAAAAAACCCCGCAATTTACTCATAACATACCAAGTCCTCAAATAATAAGACCAAATATAATATACCAAATAACAATATCAAATATCAAAATAATTGACAAAGACACACACACAAAAACCGCATGGTTGCCCATCTTTGAACCTCCCCTCCACTCCCTCGCTCTAGGTCATAGAACCGGAAATAACTAAAAAACGTCAAACTTTTTTCGCAACTGCCGCAAGTAGTGAGACTTTGTTATATAACAACAACTAACTTCTGACTAGGCCTGATTCCTTGGTATCGAGAATTAAAAATCAAGTTCAATAACTTGGATATTTGTTACAAAAAATCAACACATAACATAACATCACGCTTGTAATCCCCGAGGGGTTAGCCAGAGGTGCATCTATAGTAGGTACTACCACATTTCGTCAGTTATGTTTTCAGTTTTATCTAATAGGGGACGAGCCTATTGCCTATTGCATAAAGACTACGGGTTGTTACTGAGAAATTCCAGATGGACAAACTCACAAAAAAACACTTTTTCATTCATTGGGGTTGATTGAGGGTTGATTTTTCAATCCTCTGACAACATTATTCGAGGAATAATTTTGAAATTCTTACAGTTAGGTATTTCATACAAAAACTGTCAAACGTCAATTTTATTCCTAGAATAGAAGTAGTCTGGCGATGGAAAAATCAGCCCTAGGATGAATACAAATATCTGTAACGATACCTTTCCAGAAGCACTACTCGCCTACCAAAACTACGATTCCATTCCAGCACATGCTACGTTTATACAAGGTTCTACGCAAACCGCGCGTCGTAGCACAGCCATAGACTCGTAGCCCATCGCACTCATAGTGGAACCTGACGTCATCCAATAACCGTTACTTTGGTAAATCCTTTCCGGAGTAATGGACACCGCGGACTTTATCCATTGTCTGCACGGATGGATTTTGTGGACACACATGGACAGAATAATCTACTTATCTTATTAGGCCTATTTTTATTGTACTTAAACCATATTTTTTTACTTCAAGGTGCAATTATTTTTTTGTAATGGACAGCATTGTCATGGGTGTCAGCAATTGTATTTACATACAGTGACGAGCTTATACTTATAGCTTACAATTACTTACCCAAGATTAAAAAGCGATTAGCTAATTTAATAAGATTCTTTCCGAAACCATACTATTATGAAATAGGTCTTTTCTCAAAATCATATGTCTGCGTGGCTAGGACAGGGTTTCTTCTCTGAAATTTAACTTATCGTGGTAATCTAAGTTCGCATAAGAATAGACATGTCTAATCTGCGTTCGCGATTAGTTTCAAAAATGTAATCAAATATGAGTTATTGGAAAAATAACTTTAATGCCTACAAAATAAAGTTCAGTGTACGCTACAACTTCAAACATTTTTATAACTTTTCTTCAATAGTACTAGTCACTCTGAAATCTTAACTTAATTTTCACTACAATAAAGATGTTTTTTTTTTATTAGTATAACGACAAAAAAACCAATTACCATGGTTTTTTTGTCGTTATACTAATACTGACATTTGATACAATAAATTGTTCGTTTGTGTTGTTAGAAACCATCCCTTCCCTTGTTTAGTCTTGTCTAGATTATTTATAAAGGCGCGATGTTCAAACTTATTCGTATTTCAATAGTTAAGTATTCCATAATATTTTATTTTACATACTGTGTTTTAATGCTAAGTAGATAAACTGTCTCCAATACGAACGCCACTTCCCGCAATCAAAATCTAGTCCCAATCACATCTCATCGACAAAAACTTGTCAAAAATGTAGGTAAATTATAAGAAGTATCATTAAAGTATTTTTGACAGATTGAGACTAAGATTAAAATGTGACCGTTCTTAAAAATACGGGAATTTCCCCTCCTGTCAGTTTGAATAAAAAACCCCGCAATTTACTCATAACATACCAAGTCCTCAAATAATAAGACCAAATATAATATACCAAATAACAATATCAAAATAATTGACAAAGACACACACACAAAAACCGCATGGTTGCCCCTCTTTGAACCTCCCCTCCACTCCCTCGCTCTAGGTCATAGAACCGGAAATAACTAAAAAACGTCAAACTTTTTTCGCAACTGCCGCAAGTAGTGAGACTTTGTTATGTAACAACAACTAACTTCTGACTAGGCCTGATTCCTTGGTATCGAGAATTGAAAACAGAGGCGAAGGGTGAAAGTTTTCGTAAGGAAAGTGGGTACATAGGTTTAAACACGTGTGCTAAGTTCAAAGACTTGCAAAGTCTATTTTGCCCATTCCGTTGTATGTATGATAAATAGACCCAACGCTGATTGTATAATCAGCGTTGGGTCTATTATCCTAGTTAGTATCCTAGCTATGTCTTTCTGCCTCCGTAGATTCAGGCAGAGGTTTACCCCACCATCAATTTGGCAGTTATATGTAACTAGCTGTGCCCCGCGGTTTCACCCGCATAACTTTCGATCCCGTGGGAATATCGGGAAAAAAGTATCCTATGTGTTAATCCTGGTTAGAAACTATCTGTGTGCCAAATTTCATCCAAATCCGTTCAGTAGTTTTTGCGTGAAAGAGTAAGAAACATCCATCCATCCATACAAACTTTCGCATTTATAATATTAGTAGGATAGGATCTAATAGGATGTCTCTTAGTGCCATCGACCGTTCACAAATACAGACTCCAGGCTGCTCCTGAGAAATTCCTGATGGGAAGACCCAATAACACTATGCCCGACCCGGGACTCGAACCCAGGACGTCATGCTCGGCAGAAGCGCACGCGACCACTAGATCAACGAGATCAACGAGGTAGCAGAAAGGTCGTGATTTAATTATTCTTATCGGAAAGTATCAAGGAATGACCCAAAATGATATCATCTTTGCATGATGAATAATGGAGTCGGAACTTGCTTTTAATTCAAAAACGCATTTTTATCGGATTGCGTCAGCGTCACTATGTATTGCATGAATTGCGAGACGAACCGCGGAAAGCATGAGAGCACGCGCATTCATTCAAATTTACACCCTAATATAATTTCTTAAGAGTTGTATTGACTTTAATTTTTGCGTGATTGGACCATAATTGTCACAGGCGACCATAAAACAGAAGATTCAAATACTAATTCGAAATTATTACGATAGTTCACGATGACGTAAAGTTACCGGACGCGGACTTGAGGTGAGTCGGTAGGTCAGATGGCGAATGACCAATGTTCTTCGAATTTCACTGATAAACATTTCTCACTGACTGATAAGGGAACATTACTTTGATGTCGTTGAATGCCGATTACTGATTATAGGTACTCGGTATAATCGGCAAACAAAGGATGTTGCATATTAATTATTTCAAAAGCTTTGTTTTCTTATTAAACATTATACGCGGCGAATGAGTTACGTGTTCAGACTTATAAGAATTCAGATAGATTACGTATTACTCGGGAGAAATCATTTTTTTATTCTAATATTGTCCTAGTGCTGGAGAAAAGTCATATCATATTGTTTACCACTTTGTGAACATTTACATAATCAATTAATCATACGTAATCAGCCTATACTGTTCCCACTTCTGGGACACAGGCCTCTCTTCGAGAGTGATCTCTTGAGTGGGCTGCAATCTACCACGTGGGGCCAGTGCGGGTTAGTAGATGTCACATGTCTTCAAAGTTTTGGTTCTAGGACATGCCGATTTCTTCACGATGTTTACTTTCACCGTTTTAGGAGCAGTGATTATCAAAAAATTTACACAAAGTAAAGCGCCTGCCAGGGTTCAAACTCACGACTTATGTACAACTCGCAGGTCGTGGCCTTTACCACTGGGCACCCACTGCTCTCTGAACATTTACTTATTCAAAATGAATAAACAAGTAAAATAGAGCATACTCGTACGCGCGCGAACGGTTTGGAAGTTATAATCTAATAAGAAATTGTTGCAGTTTTTAAAAGAAAACTATCTTTCCACTTCATCATAGTTGTATATATTGATTACGTTATAATTATTTTCATTCTAGTGATATTTATTTTAGTAGTATACTATGTGTGTGTATGTTTATTTGTATGTATATTCAAATTTTATTTATGTTTCAAATTGACGTTACTGATGACGTTGATCTTGTAACAACAGATGCAACAAATGTAAAATAAGAATATTATCAACTAGCTTCTGCCCGCGGCTTCGCCCGCGTGGATGTCGGAAATTATCCCACGGGAACGTGCTAACAGGATAAAATGTATGTGTTTCCCCAGAATGCCATCTATCTCGCGGGCCCTTTGTGGCTAATTACAATAGAAAACCAATTGTGTCTCATTAGTGGTGATTAAGAGGGTACCTATATGATATCTTTACCTAAGTACCTCATCATCTCATCTGCCTGGCCTTTTCCCAACTATGTTGGGGTCGGCTTCCAGTCTAACCGGATGTAGCTGAATACCAGTATTTTACATGGAGCGACTGCTTATCTGACCTCCACAACCCAGTGACTGGGTAATATGTGATAAGATCCGGATACCGGATACCGTACCTAAGTTCCTACATAATTAAAAAATAAATAAACTCATTAACAGAAAATTATATACCTACCTACCTAAATAAACATATTTCTGATGATAACTAATCTAAACTCAATAAATAAGCAAAATCCCTAAAAACTAATATCTATACGAATGACTAATCCTACCTCATCATCATCATCTGCCTAGCCTTTTCCCAACTATGTTGGGGTCGGCTTCCAGTCTAACCGGATGCAGCTGAATACCAGTATTTTACATGGAGCGACTGCCTATCTGACCTCCACAACCCAGTTACTGGGTAATACGATACCCCTTGGTAAGATTGGTTGTCAGACTTTCGGGCTTCTGACTACCCGTAACGACTGTCTAAGATCCACGAATGACAGCCGGGACCAACGGCTTAACGTGCTTTCCGACACACGGAGGGGTCTCGGTATGTAAAGATGGCCACCCATCCACAGACCAACCGCGGCAAGCGTAGCTTAACCTGACCGATCGACCTGTGCGGCTGATAATATTTAGCCACGGGCCCCTCACTAATCCTACCTAACAGTATTTTAAAATAACCTACGGTCACTACGTACACTATCAAATATACTACCTATACTTTAAAATTAAAATCTATACCTACGACTTATATAAAATAAACCTAAATAACTCTAAAAACTAAAAGGAATAAAAATGAACTCCACTGCGGGTGACCTAACCTACGACAAACTTATTATTTGCGGTTGGTACAGTAATCGGGTCTATGATTCGAACCGCAAAATTAAGTTTGTTTTTTATTGTATATACTTTTCCGGGATAAAAAGTACCCAGTGTGGTGCCCAGGATATTAAAGAATTATACCAAGTTTCATCGTAATCGAACCGGTAGTTTTTGCGTGATGCCTGAACAAACAGACAGACAGACAGACAGACCGACAGACAGACAGACAAAAATTTTTTTAATCACATTTTTGGGTTCGGTGTCGGTCTAGTAACAACCCCTGCCATTTATTTTTTTGATATTTTCAATGTACAGAATTTTCACTTCGACAGATTTATTATAAGTATAGATGATAATTCCTGATCCGTCTTATCTATCTGTCAGTCATCTAGTAATATAAGTAATATAAGGTACCCATGTCTTGAGGTACCTCGTGGTCGTTTTCGAAATACATGGATACATCATCAGTATGAAACTCGATGTATCCATGAATTTCGAACTCGATATTGAATACTCTTTATTACGAGTATGTATGTAGTACACTATATAAGTTACAGATATAGTTGTAGAAATTTTACAGAGGGCGTTCTTATCGCTAAGAGCGATCTTTTAAGGATAACCTTTGGATGGATTAAAAAGGGTATTAATGCAGAAAATACAAAAAAATGCATCACACTCCGCATTACCTCGTCCTAATTCAGTTTACCAGAGTGTTATTGATTCGTCTATTTATTGGCCCATGTGGAGATGCGATAAAATAAATAGCCAGTCAGTGTCGCCTGCCGAACGAGCTGCCGCCATTATCGCGCGGTGAAGATCGAAGCAGCTCGGGTTCTAAGTAGTGACTCGTGATTCCGGTATCGACACCGTATTCAACTTATTTGATATCAGAGAAGATTTGTTTAGAGAAGTGATTATATTTTATTATTCATATAAAATATTGTGCCTTAATATTTTACATACGCACGCTATGGTAGTGTACGTTACTAAATTTTATAAAAACCTTACTACTTCCCATAAATCAAAGTAATTTTTTTATGTCCGTTATCAGCGGCGTCCACCTAAAACATAAAACGTGATCTCGAAATAATTAGCTGAGAACGCGGGGCAAGGTGTTAAAGCACGGACAGGCGTAATGTAGGTACCGCCAGGGCGGGCGGAAGCTGCGACGCATCCCGCCCTGGCTGCAGTGGGCCCGCCGGGCGGCCCCCACTCTGCGCCCCGGGCCCGGCTCCCCTGGCCCCGCGCCCCGCGCCCCCACCCCGCGCCGGCGCGCTGGGCGCGTGCGCTCGCCGGCCGGCACATCAGTTCAGGACCGCGCGGCGTGTTAAGTAGACGTGTATCTCTCATGACAAAACGCGGCGTTTAAAACGATCGAACGCACCCCAATTTTTATCATACCAGTGACAGAGAGGGCAACCTCTCAGTTTAAATCGTAAAAAAATAGCTTCTCAAGTGGAAATGCCATCAAGCTTGTTCGGGGATCTTGGAGGCGGCGGGGGGCTGGTGGAGGACCAGCGCGCGTTCCAGCTGGCGCTGGAGCTGAGCATGCTGAGTCTGGGCGAGTCGCTGCCGACACCGGGGTCGCTGGCCAGCCCGCTTGGCTTCGCGCCGCCGCCCGAAGACCGCGCCAAGAAATCACAGAACATGACGGAGTGCGTGCCGGTGCCGTCTTCGGAGCACGTCGCGGAGATCGTCGGTCGCCAAGGTACTGCTGCACGTTCACCACCTGCTTCTTGTCACGTCGCCTGCTTGTTGTCACGCCGCGCCGCGACCACGCCGAACAGCTGTAGAGGTTATTCGGTGTCAGACGTCGGGGTTGGACCGCGCCACCCTTATGTAAGGGCGCACGTGCCGCCGGCCGCTTTTAGGTTATGTTCGATCACAACCAACACCCAGTGACAGGATTCCGTGCGAATTGGACGACCGGCGAAAAAATTGCAATGTTTTTGTTTGTTTACCCTCGTAATTTGTTGTTACGCTTATCCGATACCCGCCGTCAGCCGTAGTGTTGTTGTGTAGATAGATGCGTAAATACGTCGTTCTGTAGCCGTAGTACATAGGTAGGTACGTACTCGTTGCAGACGGATCTCTGCAGACACTGAAAGCTCCGACAGTAAGCTGGTCCCTTCGCTCGACGCCGTCATCTGTTTCGTGATGATGGAGTGCTATGTAGATTGCGTGCTCGCTGTAAATTATAACATGCGTAGATATTTTTGTAGATTACTGAAAGCTTTCATTTTCTATTTCAAAGTAGTTGCTATGTAAATGTTTTGCCTGTGTAGGTACTTACGTATGGTACTCAAAAAGTAAAAATGTAACGAAACTGTCAACGTTAACCAACTCGTATTTGTTACTGCATCAGTAGCTTCCCGTCAAAAAAAAAAAAATTAATAGCATCACCGTAATAGTTAAGCTACCCACAAATTGTCATTATCGTGCATCCATCTAAATTCGGTCTAATTTCTCGGTATCAGTCAAACCAAATGGGGTTTCAAAGTTGAAAAAACATTTCGTTGGTTCTAATTAAAAGGTACAATTCGGAAAAAAAACGTTACCCAAGGGTTGGTTTTCTTTTTTGTAAGGGATAGGCAAAAAGTACCGACAAAGGAGGTAGGCTGTCCTTATCTGGCACTATTTTTTCAAATCTACGCGGTCTCTGCGTAAGAAATCAATTATCTATTCCATACCAGATCGAGTTGTAATGATACAGGTAGGTTAGTGGTCAAAAAAATGTTAGGAAAGTAAAACTGTTGGAATTCGCTTCACTGTATTTTTTTGTTGTTCTTTGCACCGAACTACCCTCTTCGTAGGTAGAATCAATGTGTACTTTAGCGGAGTCCGTAGTTTGTTCACAGGTAAAATAAAAAAGTATTTTTGTTATCTATTTTAGCATGACCTTATTGTATTTAGAGCTTAATGAACTCGGTGTATTTCGTATTTTATTATGAACATTAATTTTATACTTAATAAATTAAAATTCACACTGTCCGCTAAAATACTATCGGTAACAGTCGTTAATTAATATTTATGTCGAAATAAGAAGCCCGGGTCGACTTCCGTTAATCACGGTAGGTACATAACCTACGACAAGCTGGTAATAATAGCCCGCAGCCGATAGCAACGTCATCCGCGTCGTCTAGCGAAACTTTCCTTTATGTTTATTAAATTAAAGATATACAATGACTTTAGGACTTAAAACAATCAATAACACTCGATTTAGTATCTGTCTCTCAGGAGATTAACTTTACATAAAATCACGCTTTGTTTCGTCGACGGGTTTGGCAGATGTGTACCTATAATACACCGACATTTCGCCAATTATGTACAGACGCCAGCAGGTCAAGCTACCCGAAACTGTCAAATTTTCCCAATCAACCTTGAGCCTTAATGCTTTAGCGTTAAAGTTGAAAATCTACTAAAGAAATTTGACAGATTGTAGTAGCTTGATGTGCTGGCGTCTGTACAAGTCCCATGCAATAGGGGACGAGACTATTGTCATCAACCGAGCACAAATCCTGACCCCGGGCTGAGAAAACGAATAACACTTTGTCTGACCTGGGAATCGAACCCAGGATCTCATGGTCATTAGTAGTGCTTACGACCACTACACCAACGAGGCAATAAACTATGGCTCCACACTCAAATTAATTAATATTTGATCCTATATCATTATTAATGACTACGTATTCTCCAACATCAAAAGGCCAAGAAAATAAAACAACGCTCCAAAGTTCTATAGAATCTGTCACATGCATACGTAGGTATACAAACGACTCAATTAGCCACCACGAAACTCTTTAAAATAATTAAAACAATATTTATAACACTTTCCGAAATTGAGTTGTCATAATTAATAAATATAAACATTTTCTTTGAGACACTCATTAACATGTTTATTATACGAATTCACCTTTTGCAACGGACAGGTCGCTAATTGTAGCTCGATCACTACACATAATAATTATTATACCTGCTCTTTTTAAGACAAACATATGATCCTGTTCGCGGTTATGTGGTCCTGGTACCTCTGGGCTTTTAATTGTTATTTATTTTCACGCTGTGACGGCAGGTACACAGCGACACTTAATTTCGCATTCTTGAAAAGCGTTTCGCTTGATCGTTTATTTAACTTTCGCATTTTCGAACTGATCGAGGTATTAAGGAGACGAGGGTCGGTGGCTTTTCCCGCGTTTTTTTTTTAGTTACCTTTATATTCATTATACTTTTATCTTTGTCATAATTGCTTACAAGTTCAATTTCACTAAGAATAATGACAATCATAATAGGGAAATTGAACCGCCCCTTGTTCGTGGCATACAATTTAATATTATTAAGAGCTACTCCATTAGTCAAGTCAGTAAAGTCTGAATGAATATTAAAAACTCCGTTCAGTTTCTATTGTTCAAGTGTACTGCAAACACTAGATCAATTTATAGCTCGAAAGAAAATCTAAAAAAGATGTTAATCTATTTAAGTAGGTCTGTTACTAATGTGTATTCAATATCTTGATCTTTAAAGTTAATTTTAACATTCACTAAATGTTGAAAACGAATCTTAAATCATGCCCTGCAGCGTACACCAAAAGATAAACACAAGAGTTAAAAAAAAAACTAAACAATAATAATATTATACAAAAACTGGTACCTATTTCGATCCGACCCGTTTAATAGTGGCCGTTTCGCTCGGAAACCTTTCCCATAGCTGTAGAACGAAACAATAATACTCGTACTATAGGTAGGCAGTATGTATAGAGGTCCCTTGCATTTCCAGACTAAGGAACTTGTAAAACGAGAGCAAAAAACGCAGCTGCTTCACTTACAACTCTGTCTAACTACGCGCGTCCTTTATTATAGTACAAGGTACAAGTTGGAGAATTTCGCACGGTTCATATTCACCTTGCTGATGGTGCCAGCCTCCCTTTTGTTGTATGTAGCCTTGGTATTCGGGTTGACATTATTAGGTGCGAAACTTTTTTGATAGCCGAATGATAACAAGTTGAAGCTAACATGTCCTTTTGTAAATGACAAAATTGAAGAGAATTAACATACTAACTTTTATTATAGTATCTTTAACACTCTGAACACAATGATTGTCCCATATTTAAATCGAAAGACATAATTAGGGAGACCGTAAACTTTAATGCGATAAGGTGGGTCGTGGGTTTCAAAACAGTTGTTATATTTAGGGCGTTACGTTCTGTTTCCTCTGGTATATTCTGATCGGTTGGCGATAAAAAGTAAATAAAAGCGTCCTTAGTCTTTGCAGTAGCTTTTGAAACACGTTTAGGATTCAATTTAAAGTTTATAATAATATGTCAAAAGTCTTAATGTTTATTATAAAAAGGTTTTTATTTGTCTCTGATCTTAACGAGGTTGTTTTTCACCTGCAAATAATAATGTAAGACGGTGTCGGCTGATGTTTTTAGAATAATTTTACTTAGATATCAATAAAATAATGACTTCTGGTAATCTTAATTTCAAACGCAGCTTGTTTTAGACAACTAGGCTCTAATTCCTGAAAATGATAGCCTTCGCGGAAAAACTTATTCTACTCTAATAAATCCTGATCAAATATACGAACAAAATCGTAAAAAGTTCTTAGAAGATGCTTATATTTTCGAATACCTGATAGCACAATAGTCAGTAATTCAATACTGACTGACGCATTCGACTCGCAAAACCATTCCGCGTGGAAGGATTTTATGAAGAGGATCTTTATAAAGCACACAACTTTAAGAAACTTTTTTTTAAACTTACCTGTACTTTGTGTCTCGTGATTTTTTTTCTTCGTTTATTTCTGAACTAGGCTCTTGGGTTTGCTTCCTTTTCAAAGTACATATATTGCTCTTGTATGTATACATTAAATGTCTATAGCGTTTTGTTTTTTTGTCTAGATTAAATTTTAAATGGGTAAATTCTCGCAATCGCTATCGGTCCTTCCTTTGTAGCCAAGATTCAGACTGATCAACATATTATTAATTCGTGCTTAGCCTTCATATGAGGCATCACAGGGCAAATGTAGTAGAACAAAAGAAGGTAAAAATAGAATTCCATGGATCCCCTGGCTATATGTATACTATTGTCTATTGTACATTCGTGTCAAAACCTAATACGACCTTTTAACAACGCACTTTTCATACGGTTTGAATATTAAATAAGTCTATCCTTTGATCGAAAACTTTTTATAATAAATTGAACCTTAAACACATGGTAATAAAATGTCAAAGCATGAGACATCTTTGTTTGTACCAATGACATCTGTTCAAGACAACGCAATATACCAAAAGGAGGTTGTTTAAAATTCTCGCGTTTACGCACGGACGGCGTGACGTCACGTCCGGTTGTCGACTCGTGTCGGACCCGCGTCGACTATCGATACGATTGCCGATGATTGTCTCGATGTCGATGTCGATCGGACCTCCTGTCGGCGCGTTTGTTGTTTTGATTTGTAGAGGCGCGCCGAACAATGTTTTTGCATCTGTGAATCCGATGTATTGTAAGGTGAACTGTCCAACTGTCACAGCGGTATTTACATGAGCGATACTTTATGATAGTGCATTGTATTTTTAAGCGTTTTATGTTAATCATTTTCCGTCTGGTATTTTTACAAGACGCTATCTTCTTTGTTATGGTAAAACTCAGCCCATCTCTGAATTGACCTCGTAGTATGTATTTGGTATTCGTTGGCTTGGCATGCGAGCTATGCTCGTAACATTTAGTTCCAATGTTCCCAAACGTTTCGGTGAGTAATTCATCCCTGTCCGTCACAAGCCGGTTCTAGATGACGAGTCTCTACAACCGGTTCTACATCAATGACTGCTTACCCCTCTCCCGGTCTGTTTACTCCTCGAGATACTTATGACTTTTTTCTCAACAATAACTCTCGATTTTGATGTTACTAGGCCGTTTCGTCTTGCTTAGTAACCGCGTTTTGATTACATCAAGTTCAAGTGTAGTGTAGCTCTATGTTGTTCGAAAAGTATGGGAATCGTTAGTAACGATACCGAAAGTATGTCCTAAAGCAGTGTTTAACACAGTTTAGAACTCGCAAAAACAAGTACCCTATTGAAAATAGATGCAAGTTGTATTTAACTTAATCGATGTAATTTTCGAACATAAACGAAAGAGAAAACAATCTCGTAAAGCACACGTGCGAGCGGAATGTACTAAGATCGCAACACCGGCTAGGCAGTGAACGCCAATCGGCAAGATTCGCAATGTGGCTCGGCGTGCGTTCCGGTCGACGCCACCGCAGTCAGGGTCAAGGCTTCGGCTCCTGCACACTGCTGCCCGCCTGGTGGACGCGAGTCACACCGCTGTCTTGTACTATCGCTACGCCAAGCGGAAATGGGACGCTAAAAGCGAAACTGATAGGTACCACTTAAATTATGCGATTCCCACGACGTTATATTGAACGAATTACGCTCATAATGTTAGAAATTATGTCGTCCACCGCAACAGCATTCTGCCTCAAGAAAATTAATTTGAATTGATTTTTAAATAATCTCGCGCAATAATAGAAAAATACAAAATTAATTATTTTATGTGTATTCGAAAGCAATAAAAGTCAGCTTCGACTTTAAATAAATTTTGTTGAATGGTCGCTAAATTGGTTGTTAACGAGCTGACTGATATAACTCTAACAAGATTACACAAATCCTCTATCCGTTGACAATTTTTGAATGAAGCTACTCTGCCGGTAAAAAAATAAACAAGCATGTGTCCCTTCGTTGCCATCCCGAAATTCCAGGGCCCCATTTTTTGTGTGACTTGACAGATGCATTCTGGGCCGCCACTAACCGCATCTTGCATCCTTCTCGTGCATTCGGAAATGAAATCTACGGTTGTATGAGTTCTGTATCTACTACGTCGAATTTGAGAGTTATTTTAAGGTGCATTTCTCCGTCCTTGTCGCTCGAAGTGGCGCCACGGCCGGCCGCGGGAAGAAAGAGCCGAGCCCGAACTAACTCGCTCCTGTTTGTATTGCGCACGTCGCACCAACAGCATTCTTAAACATGGTTACTTTTTGTTTTCGAAGCGGACCACTAACTAGCGGCGAGGCGCAGTGAACTAGAAATCATTTGGAATCATAGCGCGTTGCGAAAGAACAGCGTGACGTCACGGTGCGACGGCACCCCCACGTCTGCGAAACTTAGGGACCCTAATGAATGACTTCCTAATTGCCGCGGCAGCACGAATAAGCCCGTAATCCGGCGCGAAAACCGCTCCTGCGTTTAATTGTAGACCTTGAGCCGTTTTGTTTCTGAGCTTGAAATCGAATGTCAGACGTCTCGCGACATGTACTCCTGGACGAGAGTGGCTGTGATCGGATCGTAAAGCCGCAATGACGTGACGTTGCGGAGTGAAATGGACTCTTATTTTATGAGCTATTGGTTCTAATTTAGATTGATCGCGCTCTAAATTATGTCATCACGGGTTAGTGGTCGGCGGGGGCAATGTTATAGAGCGACAAGTCGATATGCTCCCGCACTAATGTTGACAACAATCCATCTCGGGCTGTCAGCCGGCGCCGCGAATTAGACTCACTCCCATTTCGATTTACTCTTCATCCAGGGCTAGTAATAAGCGGCCATCCCGCGGACGACTTTCATTATTCCGCCTTACACGTTCGCGGTTATTTTCCAAGAGAACTATGCGATGGCAATTTCTGTCCAAGATTAATTTATTTGTCGCGGACTACATTATTGTTGGGAAAAAAATGGAGCGTATGTTTTTCTCGTGAAGGTTTAATGACAGGATATGATGTTAATGTCTTCGAGTCAAAGTCCGAAGAGCGCAGATGTGCAAAATGTTGTCGCCATGAAGGATTGTTCCGTTCTACCTAGCAACACCACATGTGTGCTATTACGAACATGTACTTACTACACGATTAGTGTACTAGCTTTATTCATATTTAAAGCTCTCGTACATCGAATTCATAATTTAATGTAATTAGTTTCGAGTGTAACCTTGGTACCAGTACCTATATTATTCTGTGCCATAAGGACAAATTGGCCAATGGGTGATTCCAAGTATGTGAATAGCATTTTTTATTCAGTACCAGAACAGTAATCAAAGAAAGTTATTGTTTTTGGCAAAAACTCAATCTAATATGGTATAAGTAAACGCTTACAACCTTAACATGGCTTTCCAAGGTCCTTGTTCGAGGACATGGGTCCTCTGACGTTATTTCCTAACATGAGTCCTAAAGAATAAAATTCAAGGCGAATTAAGTTACATTAATATAAATTACCATTAAGCTGAAGGTACTCTCGTTAATGCTGTCAAAAAACATTAAAACCTCCATCAGTAGTATCGGTTAGGGACGTTATAATAAATTGGCCGTTTACAAATTCTTCCAAGTTATCGCTGGCGCTGCCATCTGCCAACCGCCTTGCGACCGGCGCGCGCGCCACCTGCCCTCGACCCTCAACCGTCTTCACATTCACATGATTATTGATAGCTTAACAATTGTTAACTTATCAACTGCAAGTTAACAAGGAAACACTATTAAGTGGTGTGTGAAGTAAATTCGAAATAATGAAAAGTTCAAAAAAGATCATTTAACTGCACTTCATTCTATTTGAACTGAAAAACTACTTCCGATATACAATAGCAGCATTCCTGAGACTACATCTCGATTTATTGTCAACTTTTCACTTTACCGAATTAACGCTGAATACCATTCGCATTCGCAGTACTGGTTTACCGAAACTATTTATCTGATTCCCGCTCAATACCGATCGTTTTAACGGGTGGCTATTGTACGACCGCTTTAAAATAACAAAAATAAAAACCGAGGCAGGTGCTGCATGTGGCAAATACCTATGTACTCGACTGACTTACAGAATGTCGCCTATTTATACTAAAAACTGGGTTCCAAGTTCCAATATGAATGCCATTATACTACTTTAAAATACTAGCTTCGACTACTTATGAAAGTAATTAACTTTTTTTAGTTTCAAAACTTCGATTGTTATTTTCGATTTGAACATTAGACAGTCGTTACGCTTCTTGTTTATGGCTGCTAGAACACATGTTACTATTTTAAACAGTTGTGAAATCTGTTCTAAATTATGTACCAATATTGCTCTCACAAGTTCACACAGAACAAATTAATTACGAAACAAAAAACGTATTTTGATTCCCATTTGTATCGTAGAAAAACTAAAAAAAAATATTGTTCTATCTTTAAGCAGGCAACACCAGTTGCACCTAAACCGTCTCCCGTCAGTTATTCAATGAAATTTTATTAAAAAGGGCAACGACAAAGCTCCATTCTGCCTTCAACCGACAAACATTGGCAGCTGCGCTTTCCGTTCCGAAACGGTGTGCGTGTGCGCTGCGGCCGGCTCAACGGTCGCGCCACCGTTGACACCTAACAGTTACCACACTTGGAACAACTAATAACTACTCCATAGCTTAACTAGTCCGTAAAACTGTTTACCTTGTTAATCTTATAATTACCGAGGTAGTGGAATAATGGCGTACAAAGTGCGTAGAAGAAGATTGTACCTTTATTTTTTATTATTATTTGTTCGTTATTATTATTTAGTTTTTTTTTCGCAGTTTCTTTTCATAGTACTATTTTCGTCATCTCATAAATATTAAGTCTCGAAACTTTCATGGCTGAAGTTATTCTGAAATGTAAAGTTTTATTTGACTGCACGTGTTTTTGCCGCAGCAATTTGCAAGTACAACGTTATTAGCCAAGAATAGCCAGAACGTGGTGTTTAAAATAAATCAACCTGGTTGATCAGGGGCGGTAGCAAACATGACTTCTAGACTAGGGCATCATAAACGTAGACAGGTTTAACCGATTTTAACTGTAGCGTCCTTCGAGCTCCCGAGCCCTTTTGTGAAGCGCCCCACGTGAACTGGGACAAACAAAAGTTAAACAATTGGCCGCGTCTGGGCTACATGTTTTTTATACTCTTGAGTTGTAGGACTTCCTATGAATCATTTTATTAGTGACTTATTGCGTATTTGTTACCCGCTGCGGACGCAGGGGTTATCGGTCGTCTTTCACAATAAGCGGAAATTTATAACTTAATGTGAATACACACGGACGAGACGGATGAAAGGAGTCAGGAGCGACACAAACAAACACGCCGAACTCAAGGACCGATGGCAGACCGCGCATTGTGAATGAGCTGACAATTTTAACGCTCAGTAAACTGGTGTCATTTAAACTTTTGTCTCGAGACAGCAAAAAGAGCAAAAGGACTTCTTATCTAAAGCTTTGTCGATTTGTTCGAAATTGTAAAATTGTTAACACTTGCAACAAAAGCGCCCGATGTTTTGTCAGAAACCTAACTGTATCTTAAAATGACCACCGAAAAAAAAAGAGGTCCTTGTGAGAGCTCGGGGCTGCTATTAAATCACGGGTTCTTTAAATTCCCGTGAAAGAGTCTACCTGCTCCTTTGGGTCTACCTGCGCACTAATCAGACTTATACCATAAATTAAAAGCACGTTTAAACGTTTGGAGAGGGATTTATGGCGACGCCGGAGTTCATTATTGTCGCATTTGCGTATGTTTCTTATGTCATGTGTGGGGTAGCGCGCGTTCCATGTAATTGAGCTGTGACCGCGGTGAGCCGGTCACCCATAGGGACGGAATAATAGTTTTCTTTTTTTACATTATTTGAATAGCTTCTATCAAAACTGAGGATAATAATTTGACAGATGGAGCTATAAAGTAACGGGACTGGGATAACCGGATCATCGTTTACAGTCCACCCTGTTGACACCGCGAACCTGTTTACCAGGGTCGCAGACGTTGACTGGAGGTCTAGCTGTGAAAGACTATAGTGTGCGTAGTGGGTGGCGAACTCTCAGCGTGTAAGCCGATATTTCCCTCGTGAAAATGTGTTCAATGGCCGGTGTCGTATTGCTCCCGCGTCCGATGCGTGGTGTCGAGCCTTTAGATTTTCGTCTCGCATGCCGGTACATTATTTCGCGTCGTTAATTATTGTGTACAGCATTTTTTTGTACTCCAAAGGCTCACATAAGCCACCTGTCGGTATCGGAGGTTGTTGTAATTAAAGATTGCGCGCAGGTTCGCTCGATAAAAGAAGTTCCTCCGGTCGCTCCGGGCCGCACACGTTCACCTTCAACAGTTGCGTATTTAAATAAAATGACAGTATTTTATAGACGACGATGGTCTGAGAGAAATGTTAGGTTTTGTCCGGGCTTTCGGTCCGCGGTGGTCGTGTCTCGGTCGCGGTCGAGAGGCGGCATTAACTTGGAGTCGGTTTGTTCCCGGGAGGCGGTGCAGCTGGCGGAAAGGCGCCATCTGCCGAGCGGTGCCCCGGAAACGCAATTTTGTTTTGTTTTCGAATTCGAAATCGGTTCGATTCTTGGTACCACACGGTACTTGACGTACTTACATTGTAGTGCAGGAGTCGGCGTACTCGGCGTCATTATTCGTGACATCAGCGGTCACAGTCGCGTGCCCGTCTCGCTCGTAATTCTGATATTAATAAAATATTTTGAATTAAAAACCTTAAACTCACATAAAAAGGAACTATTAATTTATTCATGCTAATAAAATAAAGGGGTTAAAACACCGCCAGTTGTTCGGCGCACAGGAAAACAACTCAAGCGTCGAAAATGAATTACTGATGGCTGTAGGAAATAACGAATGATATTGACACGTGGTACTGTTATAAAAAATTAAATACGTAACTTTTACTTACCTGTCCACCGAGTGTGGTGGAACGGATAATGATAACACGAAGTTACATAGTATAATGGTGCCGAAATACATTAACAAAAACGTATAGTTATTTTAAAATTTGGTATTTCCGTACCAAAAGCCGTCGATCAGTGGTGGCAACATCTGCCGGGTGCACCTGCTCAAGTTTTTGCTGCCGCCACACAACTCGCCAAGTGTTCGAGATGAGGCCCTCAGATAAGCTCGCTAGCTCCTAAAACTTTTGATCCTTTCTCGGAACTAAGACTTTCCCGTTCCTTTCTCTTTAACAAAAGAAAGAATTTTGAAAATACTTATACATGCAACAACAATTTTGTTCATAGCCCAGAGCTGGACATAGGCATCTCCGAAGTACCGCCACATGCAGAATATTTAACTTAATTTTCTTTTACGAACACAAAGACTGCTCACGACTCTTTACAGCAGCTTGACTCGAGGCAAACGAAATAACACATTAAAGTCTGGTTTCAATAACATAATTTAAAACTGGCCAATTGCGTCAATCAGAGGCTGTTTTACAGACATTTACATAGCAATTGACACCTGAGGCACGATCCATGCAGCTCGCCTTTACATAAAAAAATCGCACGGATCGTCTGCGCACGCACCGGCCTGTAATTTCGACTTCTGCGGGTAATTGAAAAATGTCTCCCGTAAAACATTGCGTATAATGCGAGCCGTCAGCCATGTCTCACAACAATAGCAACTGGCTTTAAAACGACAGCCGCGATTACCTGCCAGTGTTACATTCGATTTCCGAACATCGTTCGTTTTCGAGTATCGATAAGCACAAGTATCGATAATGACCGTATTAAATAAACTATAAAACGATTATATCACGCGCTCGCTGCGCTCGGAAAGCGAGAGCCGCGGGGTGGCATTCCTCAGTAATAGTCCTTAGAATCGAGACGATGCACCGACATACATCCTTTCGCGACAATCGATTTCGGAGCCGGACCCTATTCGTTCACTTTTTACAAGATGGCACACGATAGCTGCTCACGCGACTGCTGCATCCTGACAACAAAATTGCTGGCATTTTAAAACAATCTGCGAGAAGTAGCATTGTTGAACCAGCGATTAATATGGAATTTCTGGGCGGGTTTACTCATTTGCGATGATTGTTGTTCGTCTGGTTGACATCCTTTAATTAAAGTGCCTATTGTACATTTTAATGAGCGCGAGCGCAGAAGACGAGATGTTGCATCGGAGGAGCTTTATCAGCCAATAGTGTCGCATGTGGTGGAACCGCCACTCCTGCAGCCCTCGCCAGCCATAACAAACGTGTGCTAACTTGCTAACCTTTCCGCTGGTGGTATTGAACAACAATTTTATTATAATTGGCAACGCGGTCAACGATTCTTGGAAATTGGCTTTTTTCGTCCCTTTACTTCCAACATTTAACCGATCTTGTTTTTGCGCCGGAATCGCTCGAATGGACCTTTGTTCTCCGCCATATTGTTTTTAATGCCGAACAGTTGGCAAAGAAACGACGAAAGTAAATGAAAGTCTGCGGTGTGATCTATTGTGCGACGATTAGCTAACGAAATGTTAGGGATCGCTTTTCGCGCTAATGTCCGATCTAAATAGACAGTAGAACGATCAGATTACAACCAGAAATATAAAAAAAATCCAGCTAGAATTCAGAAGGCCGATTCCTTTTTCTTATTCCGATTAATTAAAAATGTTCAAAATCTAGTCGCAATCTCTCAGCGACAATCAATGTCAAAAATGTAGGAAAATTTGAGGTATTTTTTGACAGATTGAGACAGATCAGACTGTGAACGTTCTCAAAATTACGAGAATTGCCCCTCTGAATATTTCAAACGTGGAACTTCCTATTAGAACGAGGCGACGTCACTGTCATGTGTGTACTTTTTTAATTCGTGTGTTGACACAGAAACACAGTCCCCGTAATTAGGGGTAACAGGGCGAGGTAGCTTGGGAGCCCGAGGGAACGACCAGCTGACGCCAGACCAACCGTGAACCGAGACCATTCACACGGAAAATACATGCGCGGTAATCGCCAACCTACGCTATTAAACTATTTTTCAAATAAAACAATATCACAATATTAAAAGTCAACTACTTATTTTACCTAAAGAATCATTTAAATAGACCTGGTCTTCAATAAATCAAGTTTTTAATTATTTTTGAGAACAACGTTTGCAATCGTGAATATTTTGTCCTAAATACAATACAAAGGCAATAAATTATCAATTCGATATTTCAGGTATGTCCGAACAGTCATTAAAATGCCGACGACATTTTTAACGAAAAACAGCATCTGTTTGGTTTCGGCTAATTCTATATTCTATGAGTATCTCACGGTTTTGGTCAAATCTGAGTGTTTAGCGTCTAGTTTTATGCGACCTTCCTCGTGTCTCTTGTATGTTAATCATACCGTCTAGGAATCAGTCTGTGGGGTACTTTGGAAGGTTAATAATAAGTGGTGGTCTGATCGGAGGAGCGTTTGATGTGGCCGGCGTTTGGTCGGACGATTTATTTCACATAAAGATCGACCTCGGACATAATGAATCACAATTCATTCAGATGTTTATCACTTTAAGACGAAAAACTAATAACGTCACGGCTCTTATGTGTAATAAATAATGAACGAAGCTTAGCGAGACAGTTGGAAGCTTGTTAAACGACAAACTATGCCATTGTGTGATCTAAATAATGAACAAAGTTGGTTTTTTAAATATGTTAATGGTAATGTGTGGCGCCCCTGATATATCTTTAATGACTAGTGTGATGGATACCTAAAGCTTTCGACAAGAACTCCGAAAACACGTTAAAATCCGATTAACTCTACAGCTTCTTAGCTCGCGTGTACTTTAACCCATATGTTCGCAACCTGATTTCGCCCCCCGCCCACTATGAGAATTTTTTTTCTAGAGCCCCCGATCTTTTTTATGCTTACCATCTGTCGCGAATCTGAAACAGCTATTGCCACGATTATATTTAAATGTGTAAATATTATGTAGTCGTAAGACAGGACATATAATTTTCTCTGGGTCTTCTACTGACCCCCTGAAAGTCTCAAACCCCACGTTGAGAACCTATGACCTAGAACTTTCAACAAGAACTCCGAATACACGTTCAAATCCAATTAATTCGACAACTTCTTAGCTCACATATACTTTAAGCTAAGAAAACAATCGATTCCTTCTCTCAATGTAATCAATTTAAAGTGTTAGTGAAAGTCCCGGTTTCCACTTCCCGTATATCCAGGTCAATAAGGACGCCACACGCCTCCTTGTGGCCACATTTCCATCTCATTTCGTCTCTCAAGTGCCTCTGTGAACGCTACAGTCCCATTCGGCCATCTTTGAAAATTCGTCTTTAGATACCAGGAAAACAGACGAAAAGCTGTATACGTAATTAACACGTCAAATAAGTCTACAGTATAAAGATGTAATAGACAATTGACCTTTTTGCAATGATATGGCTTTTTATGTGAAAATCTAATTGAAATACGAACAATAAACATCAAATTAGAATCTCATTAGAGCCACCCATCACTAATTTGGCACATAAGTAATCTAACTCGATTCGAGTGGCGAAAAATCGTGACTCGGATTTTTTACCGATTTTCGTCATCGACTCGGCGCGGATCAGACCCCAGCTCGTAGATCAAAGTGTTGGCCGCCGGTTGACAGATGTTTTGATATTTCGCAGATTATTTTAATATATGCATGGATGACTTACCGTGCGCTGGTGGCATGTTTTTTTGTCAACAAAGTTACTTGTATGTGACTTTGTATCGGTCGCGTTCGATAGCACGGTGGTCCCGAGCACCTGGCGAACGAACCCGGAAAGTAAAATGTCAATTTTATATTCTCTGCACCAATAATATCGCGGGGGGTGGGGTCTTATTTTACTTAAAGTGGTATCTAACTCTTTATCGTAATGTGACGGTCAGTTGAAGACCTAATAAACGCAAGACCCTTATTTAATTAACGAACTAATCGTCCAAGACGCGTTCCAAATTTAAATTCAAACGCCGCAAAATGACGGTCACGTGGCACATTCGAAATTCGAATAATAATCGTTTACGGTTGGATTGGACGCATATTAGTTGCGCCCTCCGCTGGGTTGCCAACCTAACGCGGTCAGTTCCCAGTGCGTTGCACTCTGTTACAAAATAACTTAATGTCTTCGTCATTCGAGACAACTTTTTGTGATGTTTTTCCACAATTAAATATGCATTTTTGTCCGGACCCAAACTTATTATCATAAGTAGTTAATGAATTTTTAAATCGGATCCTTTTAGCGACAACGTTTTGTTTTTGTTGTAATGTTCCAAATGTGTAACAGTGGTCGGGTAATTTATTGTGTTTGCGAAACAAATTGTGAGCGAATAACAAATAGCTAGGTAGATAGGTATCACGCTATGAGCAGTATGGAGGACAACACAAGATTCTTTGTGTTGCTTTACGACATCGTCCGTTCCGGCTGCGGGTGACTCCTGTGACCTAAAGACGACCTATTGCTAACAAAAAATAAAGCCACCCATTCACGAGCACGACATCTTAAACAACCTTGAACTAGTTAAACCGGGCGGGAATGAATCTGCGAGACAGACATGGCCACACCGGGGCGGCGGGAAAAAAGCGCGCCGTTTCGCTGTACCGCTTAGAGCAGACGTGTTATTATCTTATTATTATAATATCCTATTATCTTTGCTCGCTGGTTATGCTATCTACCTAATATCAGCTCGAGATAAAGCAGCTAACACCGCCGCGGGAGAGGACGTCCCTCCTCAGGGACGTCTGTAACGTCTTAATGGAGGACGAATCCGTTACGCTGGTTACGCATTACGAGAACTCTTATAAACATATCCCACCTGCTTAAATTTATGAGCACTTATTTATTTCTGCATCGTATAAGTTTTATGGCATAAAATTATTAAGTAAGTACCCCAATATTAATATTGCACAAAAAATTCGTGTTACAAATAAAGCCAAGGTAAATAACACATTTTTTGTTGATAGCGTCTCTAATCTAACAGTTGTTTTTTTTTTCTTTTGCGATACATTGCGTCAGCGCTGCAGTATGCACGGGCAGCCTGGGTCACACGCGAACCGTTTGATGTAGGTCTAATAGCCACAAATCATAATCGTCGAAATTAGCGGAATAACACCCAAAAAAAATAAGGATATTAATCTTAATTCTAAGTTACCATAAATAACATCAAGTTTTTTGTTAACAGTAAACTACGAGAAACGGGCCGATGAAATATAGCGATATAATAAAGAAACCTCTTTTTTATTTAGACATCAATTGGCCAATCGATAAATAAATACCTAAATGAGACTACGACTAGGATAACATGGCCGTTACACAGGTATCGAATTAACTCGCCCCACTCGGAATGTATAAGTAAGTAGTTATTTGTACAGTATAATGACAGGTTCGGTGATTGCCTCTCCACCGTATTGTAATTATGAATCATAAACAAAGAGCATCGGGTTTTTAGTGGTCCAAAAAAACTGCTAAAAACTAATCTGTTCACAGCAATTAACCTATCAGGCTTATTTAGTGTTGAAGGTCGCCGGTAATAAATGGGTGCTACAGTTCCTATACCCGCTGTCAATCCAGTTTTAAATATCGGTAATTATTATTGAACAATAAGAATGAGAAATATTGTATGCTGCTGTTTCAGAGCAGGAATGCGTGCGTTTCCGAACAAAAGAGTTAGCTCATGTTATGGAAGTCTTTTGAAAAATATACGATTATTTATAATTTGGCCCTACATTATTATGTATAATCGCTTCAGTTACAAAAGAACTCGGGAGTCGTTCAAAATTCGTGATGTAATTTAAGGAATAATGAACTTTTTAAAAGTTTTGACTTCGATGCTTCTATTGTTGTCCGCTGAAAATAAAAAACACAACGTAACTTTCGAATAAGTTCATTGCGTATTCAGCTGTTTATTTTCCTTTTATATTTCACCACCGCTTGTTTTCATGGACTAGGACAACAAAAACAAGAAGAGGTATCGGACGTCTCGGTACACATAGACAAACCTGTTCTGCACTATGCAACTCCCACACATGCAAGGCTTCCCTATAAACGAGCCCTGCGGTAACAACCCGTATGATGATAGATCGCTTCATTTGATACTTCTGATGAGCACTTTCGTTATTATATTATGTAGCCCTTGTCAGTTACCACATAATACTGGCAATGTACAGTACACGTACCAAGTGAAGTGATTATTTTCCCCATTGTGTTTTTATAGTGATACATAAAAATAAACTTTACGGGGGATATTAAATAATTACGAGACCTTGGCGTTGAACCCACTTCCTTGCGGTTTCCATCTGAACGTTGCGAAAGTTCACAATGGTATAAATATCGATTAAATACACAGTTCATTGTCAAATTGTGCTTTTAAACGTTTCAGTTTTTTGAACTTTATGTTAAAAGCCAAGGACTTTATTAGCAGCTTTCAATCATCTTTAAAATAAATGTATCTTTCAACGAAAGCTGGAAAATGCGAGCGATTTTACAATTTTTTTGCACAATTTTATTTCACTCAAGCCTCTAGAATAAAGTACTCAGTTATCAACGCCAATCTCGCGTTTCGTGTTCTTAAACTACTCGTATCCTTACAAGTAAAGCATTATTCAATAAATGTGTACATGCACACCAATATCTGAACATTACATACATCCGGCGCGCTGGGCTTTCGTCTGCCGCGCCGGGCGCATGCGCCATTGTCCGCCGGATGTCTTGCGGTCACACGCAATTTCACAACCTCTGCACTCCCTCTGCACTCGTGATGCCCTGGTAAGTACCAGTTATTGGCGTGAGCTAACGAGGGATAATACGTCTTTTCAATATAAATAAAATAGGCTATCATCATTGAGCTGTTGAAAATACAAAAAAAAATATGACTTCTGAGGTCTTCGAGTTTTGATCTAAAAGGACGATTCAAAACACACCTACCTATTACATACCCGGTGATTTAAACATAAAAACTATGTAACTATTAATATGATTAGCTGTAAACCTGTAATTACAGTCAGGTAGGTATTACAAGCATAAAGCGTGTTTCTTTAGACGATAATGAAACAATTTTAATTTGTTTCGATAATGATTAGGTTACTTCTCATTTAAAAACATCACGTTTAGCAAATTAATTGGCTCACAATGGAGGCACTAGGCACTTATGACCTAGTAGGCGGTCGAATGGGAAACGAAAACACTAATCGAGTTAGCAAGGTTATGCTGAAGTTGATGTCATTACTCTTATCTGCATCAATCACCCACTGAACTTTTAATAAGTGAATGGGGTAACGTTGTCACTATAATGTATTCTGTGTATTTTTCAGTATTTGTTTTTATCCCGACCTACCTCGATGTTGTTTGCGTGGGATGCTTCGGCCTTCTATCTGATTTATGCACTTATAAATAGCTTTTATCAAACGCGTATGCGTATAACACCAATTAACTATTAATAGAATAATATCTTACAATTTCTGCAACGATACATAGAATAATAAATAAAAACTGTTCCGCATTAAATCATTTATGTAACGTTTAATAAATAACGTTATATTATAATAACGTCTTTTTACACTGACGTGTGTGACATCGATCAACAGAGGATTTCTTTCATTTCACTGAAGTCGTTGACTTATTGCTTTCTCTGATAGGTCAATATGTGACTAGATAACAATGTTATTGTAATTTAATGTCGCAAGATTCCCGTTCGACGCGATTAATTAATAATTATACAATGATTATACGTTTATCTTTGCGTCCTACATTCAAAATGTTTTTGTTGCCGTGAGGCATTGTTTCTGAGCGCAGTCGAATTTAAATCGATAAAAATAAAAGTGCAGCGAGCAGGCCGGGCGACCCTATCGCCCTTAGTTTTTTAGTGGTCTAGGTTTTGTAACGGTATAGCGGGCGTCACATTCGGCACTGGTCGCCTCCTCCGCTGTCATTTCGACAACTAATAACCCCCGGTGGGGTTCATAATTTATAAGGCGGTACATGTGACCGCTTTTTACCTCAGCCGCCGTCCACCGCCGCCGTCTGGGAATCCGCAACAAAGAGCGAGCGAGATTCCGTTTTGCATTCCGTAAGTATTCGTGTGCGACGAACGACTGCGAATTTTATGTTTTGAAATGCGAATTTGCACTGCATCGATCACTAAGAAAGTCGCATCAGTTGATCGAAATCATTATCCGTTTCACGATTCCCACGCTAATTTGAGAGTTGTAAACCTGGTGGTTGGCTGGCTGCTGCCTGGCCCTGGCGGAGGTACTTATTGTTCCGAGGCGATGTTTCATCTCACCTTCGGCGTCATTTTTATTGCGCGCGTCATTTGAAGTGGAAATTCGTGGCCGTGCCTTTGTACGCAAGTGACCCACTTTCGAGCCGTAAACCGCCCCATCAAATTTCGTCCCGGCAGTTTCGGGTTAAAAGTTATCGAGATTCGGTTAACTTTTGGTTTTTTAGCAACACGGCCCCGTTGCATTCCCGTTTTTACGATCATCTCCCCTGACCGACGCCTGACAGAGCGCTCGTAAAAGATCAGATTTTATTTCTTATTGTTCGCCTTTCGCGAAATCTAATTGAAGTTGGTAGGGTACCGCGAGCCCACCGCGCCATTTACGCGTTTTTAATTTTACTGCCCGGAGAACGCTGAATTATGTCCCTGCCAACGATAATGACGACCGGCGTGAGTTCCTTCATTGCTTTTTATAACACATTAAAGGTTTAAATGGTTCTGGTGAAAATTAGCGTCAGTGTTGTTGATACTGTTTGTCGCGCATCTCGCCCGCGGCAGCGCCTGCGACGCGCGCTCACTCGCTTCGACAATTATTTCCATCTCCGAGTGCACTCACTGTAATCTCCAATAAGCACGACCTTTATGTGTTGGTAATAAGAGCTGCGACTGCGCAAATAATCATCGCATGTCCTCAACTCTATTTGTTTCGATTATCCGCTCCCTGCAGGACTCGTTTTGGAGGCTGCCCAGTGTCCAGTGCCCACTCTTCCTATTCCACCGAGGAGTTCGTCGACATTGTTGGCTTGCTGCCTCTCGATTTTATCAACTTATTAAAGGTTGATAATTGACTTAATATCACTTTATTCGAATCCTTTTAATCGACATGGTCCGTTTCTTTTGTCGAAGTCACCTGTGCGACATCGAGTCATTTTAGGTCGATAGAAATTAGGACAGTAGTCAAACAATAGTGAAAGTTTACCGTTATGGTTATTGTAAGTTTAAGGTAGTGATGCGAATAAACTATTTCTGACACTTCAGTTTATTAATTGGCGTCTGGGAGTAAGAATGTGGTACGTCAGCGGAACAATTAGTGGAATATTATTAGTTGATTGAGTGTTGGGGTCCTCCACTACATAGTAGCGTATGTGCGGGGCTCATTGCTCTTGTGCCCGCTCTATTAGTCACTTTAAATTCTCTGTTCGTACCTCTGCGTCACGCGCCTATCGGAAACGCTAACGGCCGGGACGCGTATTTAAATACACTCTGACCAGGGTTATATGACCTCTTAGTCCACATTGATTCTTTCGATTAAAACCAACTGTTATCACTGGAAGGTGAGACGGAGGGTCTTGCTGAACTGGTGGCACAATAATGCCTTGTGACTCGCGTCTCACTCGCGATATGCTATGTTAAGCAAAATATTTTTATAAGGAAAGGCGCGTTGCGTACATACTATGTAAATTATTTTTGGGCGAGTGAGCTTCACGGACGTTTGAGGGTTACAAAAATGGTTTGAGTAGGTCATGAAGTGAAAATAATGAATTAATGCATAGTAAGGAGTTGTAGCAAGATTGTAGAGAACGTAGTAACTGTGTTGGTTTATGAAATATTGACAATATTGATGTGTTTGTAAACACCCTGGTGTACCGCGCGTCATTATACCGATTTACGCAAAAATGTGAGGTGTTTGCGTTGTTTGTCAAATATTTAACATTTCTCCTTAACACAGATGAAGTTCGGATGAATTCTAAATATGACAATATTTTTAAGAACAGTTTTTTTTTATTTGCTGGTACTGACTGGGCAAGAAAAATTAGTTTTCCCAACTTGAAAGAAACAAAGTGGCTTCAGTTGCAGAAGTTTTATGAAAGTAGTTGCACTCGACAATGTTTCTTTTTTATTATTGGATATTTTAAACCTAGTTTTATGAAAATGAATAATTGCAGAATTTCAGACTGAATTATTTTTAACATATTCTTGAACCCATATAAGTATTATTAGATTGCCATCTTCTCATTTAGGTACATAATTTGTCTCTATGTGTACTTAATTTAATAAATAAATTAACAAGTCTTCTTTTTTTTCCCAGGTAAGCATCGTATTCGCAGTATTACACTCAACAAGTACTTTATATTTTATATTGCACAATATAAAATCATCTGTAACACGTGAAAAAGCTCATCATGACGTAAGTGGAACACACCCATTATGACACAAAAGTACGTAATTACTGTAAATTCTTAAAAAATCTGTTGCTCCGTAATAAGTTCGTAAGTGTACAAGCGATTTTATTTTTAGTATTTCTGTGTCTGCATGCTAAATAAAACGGCGTCCATTGTCGTCCCGCGGACAATTAATTTGTTTATCAGCCGCCTATCAGCTGAGGTCGACCGCTTTCTTGTACATCTGCCGTTTTCGGAACAAAACCTACGGCTTTTGTTGTCGCTTTTGCTTTACGACCTACCTACTTACAACGCATTAACTTATTGTTTATTTTATTTTGAAAACAAGTCTATTAATATCTTCGGCCGGGTTCGCCAAACGAGTTACAAACTCAGTGATGTAACGAATGATCGAAGTGCATCGCACTGACCTAGCGCACGCGGCGTCAGAGCACTTTCTTCTAAACTCAAAATGTAACCGTAACTATGAGCGGACAATCGTTTCCGGCGCCCGTGACGTCACAGCCGTCTCGCCGGTCGCCGGTCGCCGCCCCTACGACGTAACCTTGGCGGAGCGAGCGGTGAGATGCGCCGCTTCGCCCGCGAGCCGCGAGCCGTGCCGAGCGCCTGCCGCGCCGAGCGCCTGCCGCGCCGAGCGCCTGCCGCGCCGAGCGCCTGCCGCGCCCGTCGCGCCGTCGGTCGACAACGCTTTCGTTTTCATTGTTCTTTTTGAAATTATTTATAATGCTAACTACAAACGACAATGGCCCTAACGATAAAGAGTCCATCGATCTTCAAATCCGATCGAGGACTCAACACCGGCCTGCAAGCTGCTTTATATTCGGCCGGATGCAGAAATTATACATATCGAATGCCACTTATAATGCGAAATAAGAGCAAAATCTCGGGTAATTTTTCACACGATCCACGAGAGCATAGTTGCCCTAAGCGCGGCGTGCCGGGGTGAGCGAACTCGCAACCTGTAATTTCGGACCGCAAAAGGAACAAAACGCATCGAGATCGGTGATTAAAAACCTTTGTCGGTTCTACTAATATTTATATTATTTTCGCAATGCGCCCGACATCTAATTGGGCGCTCGTATATTTTGATGTAGGTACGGTGCTCGGCGCCGACCACCGACGCTTCATTAGTTTTCCTGGTAGAGAAATCATAAACTACTAAATTTTTTATGTTCAGTCGTTTATGTCAAAACGTGACCCCGACCGAATCGTCCAAACATTGCCGACAAAGCGATGAAAAAATCCATTTCCTTCGAAGCCTCACGACACCGTCGACAATGGTTACTATACTATTATATTAATATTATAAAAGGATAATTTCCGAGCAAGGATGTTAAAAATACTGGCTAAATTACATTGATAGCAGGTGGTAGTTGGTAGGTATGAGTAACTAGTTTCAACTGGCCCTCGGTACTCGCGATCGGCCCAAGGTCTGGGATATTGAACCTGCCGGAGCAACAGCACGGCGAGGTCCGCTGCGAGAGAGACGGATGCACTATCACTCATTGTTATGGGGCAAATGTCGCGGCCACACGCACTGCTACTCGATTGATTTTCTTCAATGACTAAACCTTCGGCTCCTAATCCGCTCGGTATGCGATGCAAAGCAGCTGCCGGCCGGAGCGATCCCGTAAGCATGAGGCGCACTTCCTCAAACAAAGTGATGAGGCGCGAGCGAGACGCAACGCATGACGCGGCTGCACTGACGGCTGCGCGACAGGGACGAACATACTGTGACAAGTGCACTCGCGCCGACAGGGACGGCAGAAGTGCATTGCGCTGACGCATCACGATCGTCTGCACGCTTTCTTGTCTTTTTATGAACGCTACCCCCGCAGCTTTCAATTTCGTTGTGTTAACGACGAAGAGGAACAGTTTGCCGAATGTCGTTTATGCCAATATTAATCAGCGGTGTCGTAATTAAATCTGCCGGTCCGACCGGTCGTTTGCTTGGCATTTATATGTTCCCACGCGGTTGATGTCATTTTTATTATGAATGGCGGCCTTCAGTCGGGATTCCTGTGGGGGCACGGGCTCCCGGGGTCCACTGACCCACTGGCACTGGCCGGGTTCCGACCGGCGAATGGTTTTCGCTTCGTCAGCGTCTGAGCCCGTTCCGCGCCGGCGACGCTCTCCACTTGAATGAATATCGTTCACAAATAATCTCAACACAAATAAGGCTCGAGCAGGAAGCGCTTCGATAAAGGAGTAGATGCAAATCGAAGGTAAACGTGCTAAGCGTTCATTGGCATTATTAAAAATAAATAATATCGGTTTTGGAATGTTAGCGGCGCGTCATCTCGCCCTCCCGCGGAGATCGCGTGAACTCTTTATCGGTCGGATACCTCTGTGAACTCGCACTGTAATAAATTAAAAAATATTTAATCTGACTAACGAGAAGCTCGCACGTCGCACCCACAAAGCATCAGCATTTGGTTCCGATAAACATATTTTGGAATAGTCGCTAAGCTTCGATTACCACGTGTCGCGTTATCGCGTATCATCGCTCCTAATATGTGCTAGTGTAGTTCTCACGACGCCATAGCCGAGTGCGTTCACACCCATAAACATGGTACGCCGTATCGACGAGTATTTCGATCGTACTGTGTTGAGGCGCTGCTTATTTATGCTTGGCAAACATTCGACTAGATAAGCCGTGAACGACGAGCCTGTGCTTCCCACATCTGCCGCGACCTTGGCTCCTTCAGCCCGTTGTGTAACCTCCTTATCAGTCACGCTTCCCTGGTACCTCCAGCGCTCGACTCACCGGCAAATCTCACCGCGTTTTCCGGTCCCGATACACTATCAGAGTTATCGAGCAGATGTGGGGCCTATCGCGAAGACACGTGCGTTACCAATCTATAAAAGTAGCTCAAAGTTATGAAAGCATCTTTCACTATCGTTGAGTTTACGATCGCACTAATAAACTAAGCGGCGAGCACGTGGGTCTCTGGCGTCTCGTTAACATAATTACAGAGTTTTCGGCTGCTCCGGACGATGCTTCAACCGGTCTCAATGTCCCGACTCTTTTACTTTTTATCGTTATGCTCTAAATCAATGTTAACGTTTGTGCGAAACCGAAAGTTATGTCGGCGCGTTTAGCTAATAAGATCGAATGCGGCGAATTAGCATCTCTATATCAAGCCGGACTTCTTTGTGAAAAAATCTTTTGTAGAAGAATGCTGAGAGCTGAGAGCAGTATGTTTTGTTGACACTTGAGTTATGAGTTGGGAGCGATATGGGTTAGCCAGGGCTGGCGCGCTGCGCGGTGCGAGGCGGTCCTTCCGTGAGCTTTTATTATTCCGGTTATAAATTAAACTGTGCTCGTTAATCGGCCCTTTAATACGTCTGGGCGTTGACTCCGCGCGGGCTGGCAGGCTCGCGGGCTCGCGCGATGAATGGTTCACTTTATCTTTGAAACAAGACGACGTCGAAAGTAGTAAAATCTAAGTAATGAACGTCTTCCATATGTTGTTTACGTGTGAAAAGCTCGCGACGGTGGTCCGGCGGGGGCGAGTCATCGGCAAGGAATGTGGCTGCATCTCGCACTGCCCCGCGCTGGGCAGGCTCCCGCAGCACGCGGCAGGAGCGAGCACACCGCCTGTGTACACACCAATAGATATCGACGTGAGATAATTCGATCCGAAGGCTTTTTATACGTTATTGTTAGCCTCGAATGATACACTGTTTGAATATTTAGCTATATCCGCTGACTTCACTGCTTATAAAAAATGGCGAATAATTAGTCAATAAAAATTCCGTCGATTATATACGTAGTCGTAGTTGTTACACGGGTGTTACGTAATTGGAGTAAATGACCTAAGAGTTGGTGGTCCGGACGAAGGTCTCGCGCCACGTGGTGCGCCTGCGCCGGTCACGTTGTGGACAAGCCGCCAGCAGTGCCAGCTGTTGCCTAGCTCACCCCACTGCTACTCATAACTGCCTTCTGAAAAAACATAGGCACCTGCTTACAAAACACCCGACTCCCAGAGAATTTTCGTTGAATCCCCTCAGGAACTCAAGATATTCAAGTTTCATCATCACATCATACAGTACATGTAGGTACTCGCACGAAACTTCGGCATGTGTAAACAATAACAAAACTAGATAGAGTATCGCATAAGCCGTGGTTATAGAATGCTACTGCGAACATCGCGGCTCCAGTAGGTGTTGTAATAATTGGGGCGAGTGCGTGGCGGGCGATGGACGCCGCCCTTGACCGCGGCGTCGCGGCGGCATGCGATGACTCCGAGTAAACAAATTGAATGAATCGCGTACGCTCACGTACATGCCGTATGTACCATTCATGTGTGCGCGCCGTTAACGCACGATAATTCAAGTGCTCGTATGTATGTTTGACTAACAAGATTACGTCCCGCCGCGCCGGGTCTGCCGCCCTAGTACAACCAACATTCACTAGTGCCTAGTTTCGCGAAAAGTTCCGGTAGTTCGTGATAAAACTAGATAAAGATTTGTATAAATATTACTGCGGAAATCAATTTACTTATTGTGATCGACTAGCTATTAAAATCGATTCTGGTAGGTACTTGATTTGGGTAAAAAAATTTGACCAACGAACCATTTGCGTCCTTGAGATATAGTTTTAATATGAAGCGCGTTTTTACCTTATTACAATTACAATAGTGTTCTTGGCATCGTGTATGTTGTTCATTTGGCGTGTCCGTGAGTCCCGTGGCCAGCGGAAGCGAGGCACTGTGCTGTCATGGCTGGCGAGGCGCCCCTCAAGACGAGCACACTTCAGCTTTACCTACGTGTTACTGACACTAATACACACACTGTTCCATCTCATTTGAAACCATTTCCTCCTATTTGCAAATTACAGAACCTCGATTTATTTGCAGACAGGCTGAATGGAAAACTACTAAAGCCGCAAACAAATAAAAAAGGCAGAAGAGTTAAAGGTTTCGTTCGATTTATAAAACTGTTGTGTGGTTGGTATCACGTGATTGGGTGAGCCCATACATACATAATTTGCGGAAGACAACGCATAGTGCAGAGGTGCATCGTACGCGTCCAGAGGCACCGCTCCTTACGATCCATGCTTAGGGACGAGAACACCATCATTTCTATCGATTAATTACAAATGATAACATATTTTTAAATCTTGGGCAATCATAAAAATATCCCAGAGACGTGAACTGACAAATTGATTTATCTCCGTAAACAATAAACTGTTGAAATATTCAAAGCAAGCAAGACACAGTGTCTGGCCACCAGTTGCCGCTAAATAAACCTCACTGTTCTTGTTTTACAATAACGACATTAATTTATTCATTGATAGTAGCGTTATATCGAGATTATTAAGTGATTACATAATCAATCAGCCACACGTTGGGTCTGACTCGGCGACTCGCCATTATTTAGGGTACTCGAGCGGACTGTGCTACTTATGCTTCGGAACTATTCGATACATCGATACTCATTCCGGAGTAATACAATAAGTAGTAGTGCATCTCTAGCGGCGGCTGGAGGCGCGGCGGGGCGGCGCGGGTCGACGCTCGGCCGCGCGACCGATCGCAGCCGAAGGTCAAGGCTGGCCGCGACCGATCGAGATCCTACTCGCACCGCACCGCACTACCGGCGCAACGAAACAAAAAGTGACAGCCCAAACCTGAATAGAATGCGAGGACGAATAAAAATGAAAGCACTGTTTATCTTTCACGTCTACGCCACTTTCAATTTGACCAATTAAAAAACAAATGCCTATTTTTGGCAAAGAAATGTCGATTAGACGATTGTTAGTCATTGCAATGACTTGCTCATTTGTTATTTCGTCGAGTGCGTGCGAAAAGATCTCGATCGCGCAGATACCTATCGGCGGTCACCGAACTCCAATTGCAATCGAAATATCCATTAACCTATTTGGTTGCGAATCTGATACTTGAAGAAGTCTTAAATCGTTAAGAAAAGTCGAGTTAATTGAGCGACGCGACGGAGTGTTAAGATGTTTGTGTAAAAACTTGGTGTTTCTGCGAAGCTCGCGATATAGTCGGTCGCTGATCGTCTGGTCGTTGGTCGCCGGACGCTGGTCGATTCATTTTATACTTGTTACTCTCGCTTTGTCTCGAACTGTATCGACGGCGGCGCACCTTAATTAAAATGTTCGGAATTGGATCTGTCGCACACACATGTGTTTACGATTCCTATCATTTTTGTTTAATGAGTTATTTCGCGAAGCTAACACTAATAATGATGTTATCTGCAATCTGGTCATACGACAGTAGCCTAATAAAAAAAATAAAGCTTTTCATATCGTATAGCTAATCTATGGTAATGTGCAGAATCAAAACAAACAGTTTCATTTGAGAATGATATTAGCGTGTTTTTCCTGACAGAAGTTCATTTAAAAGTGTCTGTTTCTCACAATAAATTAACTTATCAAATGGTGCGCGTCTTCCTCGAATCACATCATCAATCATGTGTGTTGCAGCTCAGACTGTGAATCACTTCTGTGCTACGATCCCTCTTTTATTGCAGTCTTGCCAAATTAACGGTTCAAATTGTTCATTTGGCGATGATTGATAAAAAAGCCTGTAAAAGTGTTACCTTTACTGTTTATTTCCATTGCTGCATAATTTACACAACATCAGACCTGTATTTCCCGGCAGGGTTAGGCAGACGTACACCACCACATACACCCACATTTCCCCGGTAAGTCCTATGTAATACCCCGCCTTTTGCCATTAACCGGGCACAAATCCTAAGATATTCCGTATAGAAAAACCTAATAAAACACTTTGTCCGACCTGGGAATGGAACCAAAGACTACAAGCTCAGCAGTGCTAGTGCTGCATAATTTATTTGCCTAAATCTTATCTATGCTCTCAAGGAGCAATGATAAGGAAAAGCGACCCCACCTTCTACTTTGTTTATGTCATCTCTATTTCGTTTTTTATTATAATGTATTTCATACTAAATTATGTCTAAATGGTCTCTTAAATCAGGCAACCATATTTGGACAAAAACGTTTGTTCTTCCGTGTTCTAAATAAAGTAGGTACGTATATTACATTTTTAACCGACTGCAAAAAAAGAGGTTAGTTATTGTAATATAATATTTTTGGGTAACACACTATAAAAGTGATAAATATGTAGAGGACGATTGTCAAAATTTTCAGCAGGTAAGGGAAAATTCCAACCATGCATTTTGTAACCCAACTTGTATTATAAAAAAATACAAGTCAGCTCGCCATAAATTTTTTTGCTGACAAAACTCGTTTGAAACGTTTAAATATGTACAAAGCTCGTAAATCCGTGCGTGCACGTTATGTACGCGCTATGGGGCACATGATCACACTAATATTTTCACAGTTTAATCAGATTGGGCACGCGTCGGCTCGCAGCGAAGCTTCGTTACAAGAGGAATGTCCGCACGATCGTTACTTAAACATCCTTCAACGCATTCTAATACGAAAAGGCCTTTAAAACAGGTTACGAGTCATAAACAGACAATATAGGAAATATACAAAGCGTGGAACGGCCATTCATAAAAATAAAAACTTGATCTCTAACAGATTAATATCTGTTCGGTGGCCAAAAAAACCCTGAGTTTATGCGAACAGCGCAAATCCGTATGTAATCAACTAATCAGCGTTACTTTATCGTTTTACAGAATGTTGTAAACTATTCGTTTTCCACATGCAAACTTAATTACCCATTCCATGAAGATCGTAAACTGTTTACATCTTATCTGAAAAAATATCTGTCTCTGACTCTCAGACTAGACGTCGCCGTTTCAATCTTGAATCTTTAAAACGTCCAAAAGCTCTAGTTATAGTAAAACTATTCATAGTACCAGTACAGTTATCTATAGTATCTGATAGTACCGAGTCGGATGCACCTAGCTCGACTAAATGTCACTCGGTGAGCCGCCGCCGCTTTTAGTCGCTCCGAAATAGATCGCGTTCGCGTTCATCAACCCCTTACATTCGTCATCAGCACTCGCCGACCACCGCTGACCTTTTACATCGACGGCCGCACTAGACAAACACGTCAACTAACCGAACAAACTTCGCAATGTACACCACACAAAGCGACTCGCACAACCACGCTAAAACTTTTTTCGGTTTTCGACATTTGACGCATCGAGGTTGCACATATTCCTTTCGCTAAATAAATTACACCCCGATTATTTGTTTGTAATTTGATGCTGTCAAATATTCTAAATTAATTAAGCGTTAATATTAGTATGGTACCCGACCGCAACGATAGCACTGCAATTTTCGACCCGTCATAATGACGGTGCAGCAAAAACTTGACACCTCCGAGACGAAAAAAAATAACAATCGATTATTTCATATCTTTTCAAACCGCATCGGTCTCGGTAAATAACTTCACAAGCTCGAGTTGAAAGCTCCACAACGGCTATGTTATCCTGGTACAAGGATCGCATAATCGTCCAAGAACAAAGTCAAAGGTCCCATAATTGTGGTAAAGACGCTGAACTCGAATCGCCACGTTCGTGAAACTTACAACTGAATGTTAGTAAACAACGCGGTACATTTACACTTTTTTCCGTGGCGCCACTCCAAGCAGCTGACTTTTATTACACAATCAGAGCTTTATTACCGCCGCGCCATCTATTTAGAATTTAGGAAGCGTAGATTCGCGGGCGTCACGGAGCATGAAGCGGTTTAAAATTAACTAACCTGTGCTACAGATATATTGCAAGTTATTGCGCATAAAACACGCGGATTAAAACTTCTCAAACATTGCTTTGAACGTTGAGCATAGCTTGCATTTACTGATAATGGATGCTCGAGCCTCGTTTCATAATTCAAGACTGCATCCGTCGCGCTGCTCTTGATCTCATTTAAAGTTTTATAATTCTACGTTAGCGTGATGTACTTACTGGTCCACGTGGTGGGATAACCCGCCAGTGCGTCACTCATAGTATTTGGACATCGACATTTCTACAGAGCTCTGTTATTTCTAGCGTCGGCAGGCGCCAACTTTAGATTAGCTACAGGGCTCATCTGCATTCAGGACCGTTATTTGTGGAGCTTAATAATGTTATCCTCCATTCATATCCTCGGGGACGGAATAGTGATGAGACTACACTAAACGGACAGTTGGAACGACTAAATAACTGCGAGTACTCGATTCATCGTTGAATTATTGTAAGTATTCGCATGGGAGTTGTGACAGGAGAGTTAATGAGGTTTTTATTAAATTTGAGATTGTTTATGTGTTTGTAGGGCATAACGTATTGTTGATGGTTGCGATAATGAAGATTTTTAAGCTCGGGTTTCGCCGGCACGTCGTAAACGCGCAGCGTGTGGCGCGCACCGCCGCACCGCGTCTGCACCGCCGCGCCGCGCCGAGCACGACACACGGCCAGCTCGCCCTGCCAGCTTATTTTTCATACAATGGAAGCTTTATTAGTCTTTTTGCTGTAACATTATCCTGCTAGTGTTGACCTTTGGCGTTATGTTTTACGATGTTCGCAAAAAACACAATGGAATGAATTACTTTATTCGATAAATCAAAGGCGAGGCGTCGACGATATAGATGTCAAGAGTTCTTGCACTTGACTACCTTATAATAAATAACGTCATCGACGTTGCAGGCGAATTTAAATTAACAATGCATTATTAATTGCCATAAAAAACGCCATGTTCTTCAATCAAATTAAAACAAGCTCGAAGATTTTTTGGTACTTCGGTTCTGACATGCAATGATAGAAGAAAAACGAAGCCCAAAACGGTGGTCGGATTAAATATCCAAGCAACTGAAGATACCTATCAGCCCCACTCCACCCGGCCACTGATCGCAGAAAGACCGTTGAAACGGAGTCAGTTCGGAGTCGATTCTCAGCAGTGAGAGAGCAGTGGTGGCCCAGTGGTAACGGCCGCGACTTACGAGTTGTAGGTCGTAGGTTCGAACCCAAACGACGCTTTACTTTGTGTAAATTATCTCATCACCACTGCTCTCAAAATGGTTAAGGGAAACATCGTGAGGAAAGCGGCATGTCCTAGAACCAAAAATTGGAAGACATGTGACATCCACCATGGGCCTGTGTCCCACCAGTGGGAACGTTATAGACTGATTATGCTATGCTATGAGGGCGATTGAAAAAAGAAGCAGTTGTACCTTTAATGTATCGGTCATACATTAGTCAGTAATCGTCACCTCATTCCTTGTGAACTTTCTTCCAAATGCCCACAATATCCTCAACTGTACCACATGTGGGCGTCTGCGCGTCTTTTGTTCGCATTTAATAATATTTGCAAATTAACCACAAGCGCTTGCGGCTTTCCGCACAACAAAGCTATTCATATTGACAGTATGACACTTCATTGTGCTTACATTTAGTTCGGTGAGCCGACTTGGAGGATTTCCTGACTAAAATTGTTGTATTTAAGCTATACCAAGTTAAAGATTGGTACTGTTTTTCTAACATGTCTTCAATTTAATTTGATGATCTTGTAGACTCACTCTCCTTGCCTACGAAAGCGGCTCGGGTGTCATTTGTAGATTATTGACGGTTGTTACAGGTAGTCAGAAGCCCAAGTCTGACAACAAGTCTTACCAAGGGATATCGTGTTGACCAATAACTGGGTTGTGGAGGTCAGATAGGTAGTCGCTCAATGTAAAATACTGGTATTCAGTTGCATCCGGTTAGACTGGAAGCCTACCCCAAACAAAAGGCAAGGCAGATTGAATGATCTTGTGGACCTACTTTGACGTCCATGTTTTAACTTTATTTTATACTAGCTGCGCCCCGCGGTTTCACCCGCATAAGTTTTGATCCCGTGGGAATGTCGGGATAAAAAGTATCCTATATGTTAATCCTGGTTATAAACCATCTGTGTGGCTAATTTCATGCAAATCAGTTCAGTAGTTTGTGCGTGAAAGAGTAGCAAACATCCATCCATCCATACAAACATTCACGTTTATATTATTAGTAGGATACATCCTCATCGTGGACATTCACTTCAAACACAAGGAAAATCGAAAAAACCTAACTTTTGAAAGCCACAGAAAATGACCCACTAAAAACTTTTTTGCAAAAAAATACAACCGACTTCCAAAAACGACACTACAAAGTGAAAAAAATAACTTTAATTTCGGAAGTCGGTGTCGTTGGGTTCGCATTTTTGTTGTTTGCCACCGACTTCCGAAATTAAAGTTATTTTTTTCACTTTGTAGTGTCGTTTTTGGAAGTCGGTTGTATTTTTTTGCAAAAAAGTTTTTATTTTTCACTTTTTAGTTGTAATTTTTACCAGTAATTTTGGTTTAAAAACCAAACTACTGAACCGTTTTTGATGAAATTTCTATGGGACCATTTGGGAAGTATGCCCTTTCCAACAAAAAAAGAATTTTTCAAATCGGTCGGCAAGCGACGAATTTATGCGCGAACAAACATAAAAAAAAAAAAAAAAAAAAATACAAACATCCGAATTGAGAACCTCCTCCTTTTTTAGAAGTCGGTTAAAAATCCAAAAGGGATAGTATGAGCAAGCCTTTATGACACGTAAGTGTCATTCGTAAATAATTACACAACATCCGCCGTGCAGGGATAGGGCAGTAAGGATGCGTAAATTCATTTTTAAGTCGTTATAATTTTCTGGATTTTTGACTTATTGGGGTTTCAACACCACAAGTCACAACAAAACGCTTCAGCTACGTAAATTATAGGAGATGAGCTCCGCTGCTCTCGGTTCTCATACAAACAAGATCAATAATATGTATTATACAATTTGTATCAGATTCTATTCGCCGTCTTTATAAAATAAACATAATTTAATGCTGGTGGCACACTGTTAGATAACGCAATGACAAAGCTGCGCCACGATGCTCAACTACGAAGTACTTTTAAGCTTAGCTTTGCATCAAATTTCTTTGGACGAATTTAACGTTTCTGTACAACAGAAATGATGTTAAAGTTACAAGTGAAACTTACAACTGTAGTAGAACAGCTGTTTTAGGTTCATAATGTTACGCAAATATATCTTTGTTAATCGCTTCGCTTAGCCTTCCAGCTGTGGCTCGGGTCTAACACGTAATCGCAACTACGACGACGACGGTTAGCGTCGCTTGCGCAGGGTCATTACCGAATAGCTAAACTCAAGGCCGAGATACTATCGGCTTTTATGTTTTGTAATATTTGAACACACTCCACTCACCACCTGGGGCCTTAGTACCTGAGCCAATTGTATCGAAACATGATTCCGCTATAGATTCTTTACAAATTCGCTTTATTTTGAATCAGCGTGTGTTCTCCTTTTCTTGTCGAGTCCTTTTGCTTGTTAGTCGTACTTAGAAGATCCTCTATGGTATTTAACGTTCTTTTGTTAACGGTTTTTTATTGAAGTGTTTGAGGGTGGCCTGTTTCCAACCGTGGACGTTCTCCAATAGATTCGTCACGGACGAATGTTAGCGCAAGCTCCTGGATATTTGATTCGGTTGTAACGTTTCATTCAGCCGCGTGTAACGTGTCTGGCACATCACGGCGCGGCACATCTGTCACCTCGTGCGAGCATCCAAGAGCATCAACATTCACGAGCTATTTGATCATTCGCAAATGTATGCGATGACATATAAACAAAAGTTGTATCAAATGCTACGTTCCTCGAGCTAGGCACTGGCAGCCTTTGAGTGACCTCAGTTGCGAATATGTGGCTGCTAGCCGGAAACGGGCTCTAACGTTCGGCAATGAAGGAGGTCATAGCCACGAAGTTATCAACATCTAAACATGACTCGCGTGTCATGGTGAGCTGGTATATACAGCTCTATACCTAAAACAACTTTTGATATTTCGCCGGCAGACCAATAAAACATACGTGCTTTTGGCCAATCTTTTTTTGGGGCCCAGTCGCAAAGTGAAACAAATCCGCAGATTGATCGCTTTGTCTTAAACCGAAAATTACTATACGTGCGTTACTCATGTTGCTAAATGCTTACAAAATTGATATAACAATTAAATTGGGCAAAGGTGTTATTAGAATGTTTGGCTAAAAGTTCATGGCCCACCCAAGACTTTTTCGAAAAATAAATATTTGTGAATACATTTCAATGTTCACCTCGTTAATCAGCTGATTCTAATAAAGTTAAATAAATTAAAATTAAATGTCGAAAGAAATCCTTAGCGGTTGCATTTGTTTTCACACTTGACTGAATTTTTGGAGCGGTACGTGAGGTGCGGTAAGGTCTATGTCACTGCACCGCGAGATACCACCCGGGTTGATTAACCGATAACGCTTATCGCCAGAATGTAAATCTTCCTGCAATACCCAATGTTGGTGGAGTTGCACAATTTAACGATCGTCTGACTTATACAAACTTGTGCTGTTCAAAAAGTATTTTAAATCTTTCACAGAAGTGTTATGAATCTAAATAAACATAGCAGAGTTTATTTGTTTCGCAATTGGTCATTAGTAGGCGACACGTGACTAATTACGTCACACACGTAATACAGTTTAATGAACTTTATAATTATCGTCCAGGAAAACTGACCAGTGACATAGCTCGACCCATGACTGCTAGGTGCATCGGCTTAGCAAGTACCAGGCGTTTATAAGCTATCAGGAGCATACTAACTCGCTAAGAGTTCAGTGATTAGAAGCGTTTACCGTGAGAGCTGGCGACGGGCCAACCAGGCCACGCCGGTGCGTTCACCCACAGGCACACACGCCGTAAAGATAATTACTTACCATTGTTTTTATTTCTACTACGTCTATCCCAAATATTTAGAATTCTTGTTGCAAACGATTCCATCGATGTTATGATCGATTTTCGCGAGAACACTAATTGTTGGAAGATCGTTTGACGTAGGTACGTGATTCGCGACGCGTGTGGCTCGGTGGTTCGTCACTCGCCCGACGTTTTGTAACTGACCGATGTGTCGTTATCTCGTGGAGAGGCAAATAAAATCTGCTTTTATAGCTCACGAAAGATAGCGATCAGCTGTTTGTTTCAGACAAAAAATACTCGCAGGAATTTGAGCTGTTACGTGTTTGAATGCCCACGAAATATACTAACAATATGTACTAGTTATTACCAATCGGGAGATAGATGTCTATTCTAAGATATAGGTTACATAACGCTCCACAATGCGTTACTTTTCACGTTGGTGACGTCACTGCGCGCCTGCAACGTTGCATGGTTCAGCTGGGAACACACATACGGGAGTCCATTTATTTTCTCTTGCCACTTTTATCTGGCGTCGTATTAAACAATCTTTAACATAAATAACGCCTCTGTCCATACGTTGACGTAGGTACAACTTAAACCTGTTCTCGTTTATTTTATGACAAATGCAAAAGTTTATCTTGAAGATCTGTGGTGGTACCTACTGGCTAGTGCGTCGACTTGTCAAAATTAGGTTCGATGCACTGTGTTAGTCATATCTAGTTCGTAAATGCGCAGTTTTAAGGTTGACTCATTTTATAGGTGCGAAGGGATATTTGAACAGTCTAGAAAATATTGATACCTACTTGTCAAACTTTTTTCCTTTGTTTCCAAAAATGAACGTTTGCGTTCACAACATTCTCATGATATAGTTACACGTGTTTCGTTTCGGACTGTCATCACTGCGTTATAAGTCAATAACTAATTGCGAGGTAGTAAGTGTGCCACCGAAATATTGTAGATATATTAATATCTAACAGATTTAAATAACAAATGTCCAGCTGGTAATTTTTTATCGAAAGATTTGTTCGTCGTAGGTACTCAGTCATGAACTTGTATGTATCTTAGTTAATCTCTTACTTAAAAAAGAACTCTTCTATAAAATGTGAGAACCCATCGATCAACTTGTGAATCCTATTTTCGGATAGATAAACTGTTAAAGAGGTTATACAGGAGAAACCTATGCTCCAACTTCTTATATATTTCCGCTCGTACTTACTAGATAAACATAATACTAAATGAAAGTCGCTAGATTTTTACTTTTTCTATAAACACCACTATGATGTAGTTCACCCTTAACCTTATAACTTTATTGAAAAGATAAATTCATATTCAATGTTATTCAGTCATAACGCAGTGTTTACACAGACAGCCTGCGCATTAATAATTCATTCACTCTTACATTCAATAAAATGCGTGTTTGAAGGCTTCCGCTCGTGGGACTTCGGCTTAATGTCACGAAAATATTTCTGATTTGTTATTCGATAAAAAATATGAATGCAAATATGGGCGCTTAATTTTTTAATATTCGATAGGCGGTGCCATCAATTATTTTGGTATTAATTAATAATAATAATAATAACCCTAACCACCGGTAGCTTGGACCCTGCTCCCGACACCGGTGGATCACTATTTTTTTATATTTTTAAATGTTTTTTTTTATAATAATATTTAAAAATGTAATAAAATAAGAAAATTAAATAAATAAACGACATAATAATAATAATACAGTTTATTTCTCTCATAAAGGTACATTGTTATAGAAGTGTGTATATAAGTACCTATACAATTTTGCCTTATGTTAGAATATTTAACGGCATCTAGATTCAGTATAAACATATCACTATTAGCTAACCGTTTCGATTAGAGAGGTAAGTCTATAAGAAAAAACAAAGGTGGTTATATTTGTGAAGTGTTATGTAAGGTGGTGTTATTGTAGGATTGTGTGTGTAGTGTGTGAATGTGTGAGGGTGTTATGTGTATGTGCATGTAAGGTAATTACATGTTTAAAAACTTAATATATTTTTCTTGTTTATTATGTCTTAATTAAACAAATGATCGTCGCCTCTTGTTTAGAGTATTAATTAGTTTTCGGGTCTGGGGATCAATAAAGTGTTATGTTTATGTGTTTGTAGTATATCACCCCTCGTGTTGTGATAGTTCCCTGGTACTTTATCAGGTAACGATTGCCTTTTTGCATTAATTAATGCTTACAATAATAATGATATGCACTTTTTCCGGATAACGGTTTAGCAATAAAAAAAAAAAAATACCAGCATTTCCTGGAAATAACAATAATTGTTGATATTTGTTTCTTATATTCCCTGTGAAAACATTTATTTTATAAGGTTAGCCATGAACGCAGTCACAAGTAACAAACAAAAAAAGACGCTCACTTTCACATTTTTAATTAAAGTAGATCTTCATATTACCTTGACTTGGAGTATAATTCAAGTCTATCAAATGTCAGTAAATATAGTATTTATTAAATAAAGTTAAATTGTAAGGTATAAAGTAGCATATATACCTAATGGTGCTCATCGCCACCTTGATCTATACTAATTCTAATGGTAGCGTTTGCTCCTCTATTGTTCAGCACAACTACACAATACGTTATTTAATTCGCGTTCTATATTTGAAAGCTGCGCACGCGCAGCCTTGACTCTGATACCTTATCAAAAAAGTATAAATTAACATTTTTAAATTGGCTTCAAAAGAAAAATTCAGTATTTAGGATGTAAGTTGTGTTTCTATTTTACTATTGAGACAAACTCATTATGGAAGAAAACATACCTATTTTTACGTCAAAAACACGGTGTGAAACGTACTGTGTAATATACAGCACGTTTTTTTCAAATACAAATTAAACGAATAATCTTTATTTTAATATAATTTAAAGAATTAAAATTTTAAGCAAGTAACGATTTACCAATAAACCTTGATATTTCCACTGGACTTATTTTCTTGAAAAGTTCACCGATTTTGATAGTCGTCAATGTGGAATTTAAGTCAAAGGTTTTGCTTTTATTGTGGAACTAAATATTCTTAACATTTATAAATAAGTTGTAATCTGCGAACAGTAATGCTATATGACAGGCCTGCCAACTGTGTCAGACATAATCCGACCTGCTGCACAGCACCGAATACACAGTAACACAACTCTGAGCAAACGGCGCGAATCAACATCCGCCCAGAGATACTTTACAAACATACTATCACACGACTTCTTCAATTATTTCACTGTACTTCACAGCCAAAAGGTTAGGTATATCAAAGCGTAAATCGTTTCTATCAAATGTCAGAAATAATTGTTTTACTGCTTACACATTGACTGTGGCCGAGGGTTTGGGTGGCAAGTTTTTGTGTTTCTGCCCAGTCTGACCTTGCCACGACTTTTACCTACCTACATCGAAGTTCTGATAATATAAAAATACCCGTATTATTTGCTTGAGTGGACTATTAATCACAATTAATTCAGTCATAACAAGAAGTATCGAGTTCGATTTGATTACTGGACTAATCGTCTGACTAAACATGTTATTTCGTTAATGAAGTATCCTGGCCTTAATTATAATTGACTAGTTTCTGCCCGCGACTTTGTTCGCGTGGAACTCGAACACCATTTTTATAAAACTGTTTCGCCACATTTTTATAAAACTCCCTCGATCTACGAGTACAGTGTTGCATCGCATCGTTCGCTCGCGCTATTATTTCATTTTGGCTTAGCGTTCTCTCTGACATTTTCCTTTTTATTCGGCTCCTTAGGGTAGTAGCGTGATGTTAAATAACCTAACCTAACCTACCTAGTTACCTAACCTTCCTCAAAAATTGGGCTATCAATGCACAAAGATTTTTTCCAGAGATAAACCGTTTCAAACAAACAAACTTCAGCTTTACTATATTTCTATATAGATAAATATTCTGTAACCTTTTGGTTATAATTGAATAGACAGCATAAAGTTACCTGAGCAATTTACTATCGACTTAAGTAGATCGTAAAGTTTTCAACTATCTGTTAAGAACTAATGAATGTCTACTTATATCCGTATTTGTCTATTTGATGGGAACTTTACACACTTGATTATACCTACATTTCCATATTGTAATTAAAATAATTATGACCTGATTTTTTAGTTCACTGGGTTAGCATTTTACGTAAGGTGTTGTATGCCTATAGGGTACTAAATAAGTAACATAACATTACGCCTGCATTCTCCAAAGGGTTAGGCAGTTGTGTACCTTCCTATAGTACACACACATTTCACCAGTTATGTTGAAGTCCCATGTAATGGGGGCGAGCCTATTGCCCTATTGACGGCACGGTTGGCGCAGTGGTTAAGCGATTGACTGCTGCGCTGCGTGTCGCGGGTTCGATTCCCGCACGGAACAAATATTTGTATGACCTACATGTATTTGTTCCGAGTCTGGGTGTTTTTCTATCTATAATATGTATGTATTTACAAAACAAAAAAAAAGTATATAAGTAGTTTATCAGCCATCTTGTTACCATAACACAAGCATTAGGTTGCTTAGCTTGGGACTAGATGGCGCTGTGTGAAATGTCCAAGGATATTATTATTATTATTATTGCATCAACCTGGCACAAATCCAGACTCCAGGCTAAGAAATTCCAGATGAAACTTCACCCGACCCGGGAATCGAGCCCAGAACCTCGTGCTTAGCAGTAACACTTGTGACCAACAAGGCAATCCGTTACATATAAAAATCACTTACATATTTCCCCCATTCCTTTCATAATTCTATGATAAATACTTTCTGTAAGTAGGTTTCAAACACTTTTACATGTCAATCATATTTTTTTCTATGACAACACTAACCTGTGCTCTTTTTTTCAGGTAAGCCATCAACTCCTGCACAACTGAAGACGGTCCTAAGTATCCTAGTAATAAGATCAAGACAACCACGCGTTAGGTAACCATTTCATGGCGGTCATAAGTGGCAACTCATTAGCATACGAGTTACGACAATGTGTGACAGTTTGGGTACAGTCGGTATTTCGGTAACTGAAGGAATATGTACGGGAAACTTTCCTGAAATTAATTGTTTTGCTGAAAAACAACATAACATCATCACTCCTGTAGCCTGTAGTACCCGAAGGTGGTCCCAGAGGTGTACCTATAGTAATAGCCATATTTCGCCCGTTATGTAATAAGTGCCATGTAACAAGGGGCGAGCCTGTTGCCATCAATCGGGTACAAAAAAACCGCGGAACCAGGGAAGAATAACTTTCCTTACGATATTTCCGAAGTCCAAGTATCAAAACCACTTTCGTTAACTATAATAACGACATTAAGTTCGCAACAAACCTGAAAATACCAAAATAATAACCCTCACAACAAATCGTCTATTCTTGCCGCAATCTCGAACAATATTTAGATTGAAAAAACTAACCATCACGAAAATAACATGGTCTCGTCCCGCCGTTTCCCTTTCGTCGGAAGATGTCTATCTCGGGCAATCAGAGCGAAATGGCGAACACCTCTCTCCCTCGCGCCCACGCGACATTCCCTAGACGCCACGTGTCAACCCACTCCTGCAATGTATCAACTCGATGCCAAAACATTGAACGAGATTAACATTTATTGCTCAAGGAACAAGGTCCCTAATTGCTTAAGTAAACACTCAAAGATGCTCCTCAGCGCTGGGCGAAGAAAGGCGCATGTCTACTACTCCCATTCAACAACTAACCTAATTTCAACTTGTTAAGATCCACATTGCTTTGCCTAAGGCCGCGTCTTCAAAACATCCACTGCTCCATTTTCGAATGCTCCTAAATTTGAAGCAACGAATACTAAATTATATTAGTGTAAACAATTTTGATACTTTTGATTTATTCAATGGTATTAAACATAAATTAATATCGGTTAAAATATTTTAAAATCTTTGTTAATTGATGGCCTATCAGGGACCACAGAAGAGTGATAAATTATTTGTGAACCATTATACCATGACAAATTACTGAATAAAACAAATGTCGGCCGGACGTTGAACGCTGCCAATTTCAGTTCGATCAACCCCAACCTCCCCCCACCGCACCGTACCCCCCGGTGTCACCCGCACGCGCTAAGACGCATCATTAATCATTCCTGTACACACATCTCCTGACCGTGAGCCAGTTAAATTTAGATTTTACCCTCTAGAACTTAAAGGCGGTTCTTATTTGCTGCGAAGCCGCCAAATACGTCTGTTTGTGCCTGAACTTTGAAGTGTCTGCTTACCTCCTGTTACCTCTGTACCCCTGGTGTTATATAAGCCGAGTGCAATGGCCGCTCCAAAACTCGAGGAAAACTGCCATTTTCTCCCCTTATGAAAATTTCTTTAAGTTACCTCAATTTTAGTGAAAAATGGTCATGATTCGCGTTTATAATGTGGCTGGCATATTTCTTTAACAAAGGTTGCGATAAGTAGGCCGGGGATGTTTTGTTTAAACTGAGGAATTCGTCGAATCGTTTGTTGTTTCTAACAACAAACTTTGTGTTATTACAAAGTATTTTTAGATAGCAGTTCTAGTTTCTTGGCGGAAAATTGAAAATGTTATTAATCGTGGAAAAAACACCTTATACACTACATTTCTGAAGTATTCAAAAGTATATCTGATTAGGGATGTGCGACAGAAAACGTAATTTAAATTCCATGCTTTGCTACGGACCCCAAATTTTTTTATTTAATAAAAACAACAAGGACTTGAGGATAAATTTATTCAGGCTTAAAAATGGCACTCACTCGTAGAATCAAACCATACGTCCCCTTGACGTGACCCAAATACAAACAATGCATATTTCAGCGTAATCTGCGTGTAGTAATTAGCGGGCGGGCTGCGTCGACTCGACGTGAATGTGGGTTAGATTCGCGGGGCCGGCAATGCACCGGTCGCAGACCGCTGCCGGGGTCGTTGACCGGTATCGATCGCGGGGTGGCGAGGGTGCGACGCGGCACGCGCCCCTGCGGCGCCGCACCCCGCGCCCCGCGCACACTCCCCCACACATGCTCTTCGGCTCGTCCCGCTAGTACCGCATGCGTCACCCTGGTCAACTTGACGATACTTTCCAAGAAAGTTCGCTTCTTATCACGAGTTCAAGTGTGATGAGTTGAGTCTGGATAAAAGTTTGATAGTAGTTGACACATTTGGGCGCTAAGCCCTTTGATTCAGGTTTAATCATTTTATTTTTGCTTATCCGCGATGTTCTTATATTTAACTATCTCCATTTGTCCAATTCAGTAACTCGCTATAGTAAGGAATGTAAATATTTCTTGAAGAATAATTTAATGCTGATTTCCCATAAATATTTAAACCAAACTTCTTGTGCTCATAAATTGTTTGTATATCGTACACATCTCGTACAATTGTTTGTCCAACTCGTTAAGTGTTGACAGTTTTTTGACGTCGTAGTCTGAGTTCACTGCAGTTCAGTACTGGATGTTGATCTGATGAGCCCCCGTGTCCCTGGCGTGCCGCCAAACACTATGACGAAACCGTGTCTCTGGTTAAACAGCATTGGCCAACGTTTCCCTATTGCGCGCGCTTTTATTTACAAAAGCGACGATTTATCTGACGATTTTTCATTCAGAAATTAACATTGTTACCGTACTATTTCTGTTCAGTCCGTTTTTTATTGTAATCAGCTTGAAAGGTAACGTAACAGTAACCAAACGACTTGGCCTTAATAATGCAAACAATCGATCTGTTTATTTTCGTTCACAAATATCTTGCTGAATATACGTAATGGTAGCAAACCATTCGATCAAAACGAAACCACCATTATCCTCGTAAAGATATATTATGGACAAGAAAAATATTCTGAATCAGAACAGAGAAAAGGCAGTATAAATGGAAACTCATTCCCGACTTCCCGGGCATCCATTATAGACAGGAAGAGTGTCTATAGCATTGTATAGGGAAACAGCTGTAGTAAGGCGGGCGCGGGAAAACAGCTTGCCTTAGAGCGGGGGGTAACCCGAGGTTGCCCACCCCTGCTCGGCCTACCGCCGTTGTTATGGAGACGTCCTATGATTTATGTTTGCCTGGTGACTAGTCAATGCTCTACCGTCTTGTTATTAGAAAGATTTCTTTATCCATTCTGGGTACTCTGTATACGCGACACGTAACCAAACCGCTATAAAATTTTATGCCGTAGTTAGATCATAACTAACGTTATGAACTCGGTTATCTGAACAACGCAGCGCTCGTAAAGTGAAAAAGTATATAAATAACGGTAACGGACATATTTTGTCAAATAAAAGATGACAGGTACAAAATTGTTTTAGTAAATTGGGCTCCATTTGCATATTTGAATTTAACGTTGTTTGTATACAAAACAAAGTCGTTTGTGATGAGCCTCGGGTTAACGTCTTGAGGACTGGGTGATACTGAAGCCGTCAGGTATCGATTATCTCCTTTCTTTCATAGGGTCCTGGTATTTGGATCCGGGATAAATAATATTTCTACGCAATAAGTGCCGATACACAACGAACTCGATCCTCCCCTACGGAAAGAAAAATAACAATTCCGGGAGGATAAAACAGGATTTACTTTGTTAAATAACCTTTGTGATACATCTGCTATCGTAGGAAGTTACTATCTCCCTTGGTAATCGACAAAACAATTGCGAACTGAAACAGATATTCTGTTACAAACCAAAACTATGTATAAAGTATCAATATCAGTAAATCGTCGTACAATATCAAGAAATGTAGATAGAGTGAGAAGCTATGTGGGAATGAGACAAGACACAGGCTTTTGTCTTCTTCATTATTCAGTGTGACTACGCTTTTCGGTGCTTGCCTTGCTTATGTATTTATGTACTGCCATACCTACATTTGACCTACATGTTTACGTTTGGAATTCTAAATTACTGCACTTGTAACTGTCGTGGCGGGTGATGTTTTATTCTGGTTTTGATAAGAGGGCGAAATAATTAAAGGAAATTGTAGCTTTAGAATGTTTCGTAAAAAGATCTAACGAGTTAAAAATAAACTAATTTGGCATCTCAATTAAAATTTTCCAGTAACAATTAATTACCTTTCTTACTTAAAAAATGCAGACGTTAAAGGAGAGGAGGGGGGGGGGGGAAGGTTCAGTTCATAAACATATCATTTGGACCTTTTATAGACCATTTTTATCCCCTAAAAGAGGGAGGAAAAACTACTGTTTCTTGATTACGTAGCAGGAAATTATCATTTGGATGCATGATAAGGAAAATGTGTGCAGGAAAATTATACGATTTTCCTTATACGTTTTGTTTTTATGTTTTGTTTATTAAAAAGTTATATACACAGAAAGCACATATTTAAATGTTTCTATGAAAATTAAACTAAAACATTTTGATGATTTCTTACATCTACACCCACAAGATACCATAAAATCTACTAGGGAACCACGAATCTACAGAGTTATATGACCGCATAAACGTTTCATAGTAAACTGTAGTTCTGCGATACATATGTGTGTCAGTAATTAACAAATGTGTTTCCTTAACACACAAACATATTTAATCAATACGGAACCCATTAGGTGTCTGCAAATCTGTCAGTGTCTTAACAGAGTCAAATCTTATCATTGCATAATGATCCTCAGCGCTATGAAAATAAAGTCTATATCAGCTTGTAGGCTATGTTATTTGTTGACATGTTAATAAATCACGCCATGGCGGAAAGCTTCGGAAGTTAAGGTATTCGCCAAGTTCTCAACTTTTAGCTTATTTCCCAACTTGAAGGTTACATGACACATTTTTGTGAGTCATTGAAGGTTCAATAACGAAATTAGTGGCAGAAAAACATTCACAATAAACTGTCAATTTCGTCTAAAGCCAGAAAAAAACATCAGCTATAAAGTAGCTTACTTAAAATAATATTCTCCTAAAAAAACATACCCTTCTACCTGTCACTGAAACAGACCAAAACCGTAGTAAAGTAAAGTAAAAAGCCTACAATAAAACAGCGAGTCAGTCATGCGCGACTTGGAACATAATCGTAGCGGCCGCCGTAGCGATCTCGTAGCCGCGTAGCAGCGACCGTAGCGATAATTTTATACAGGGGAGTACTCATTTCTTTTGGCTTTCTCTCTTTTTAAACGGTGTCTGTTAAATGTGGTATTTTTATAACCATCGATTCATTATTTCTGATAAACGGGTAATCAATGTGATCTTTAGATAAACAAAGACTTTTTCCAAAAAAAAGAGGAAAAAATTGTACGTATTTAACAGCCCATTGCTGTCCCAATCATTGCAAATAATACTAAGACCAATAGGATTCAGTGCACTCACAAAAAAAAAAAAAAAAACAAATACATATAACATGTCTAGGTGAAAAAACTGTAATCAAATGAGTTTGTTTTTCTCTCAATATCCTAAGTTAATAAAATAACGTGTCGAAAGAAAAACTTGTTATCTCAAAATAATACAAACATTTATCTCGTTTACTTTGGGACCTTTTTACTGTGACAAATCTGAGGTCGTTACCCTCGCAGAGCCTTCAGGCTTTTGTGCTTATTCCTGGCTACGGAGCTTTCAGGAAATTCTCTTCATTATTTTATTACCATTCCAACATTTAATAGTTTTTTTTTTGTAAACAATTGTTAATGTCATTGAGAAGGTTAAGTCTGAGATCAACTACCAAATAAAATTGATTTATATGCAAATAAATTGTCAATTTACGATTTAAGTATGACCCTAAAATAAAAAAAAAACCGCATAAAAAGACAGTAATAATAATTTGCTTGTTAATGCTCAATATTTACATCTCAAACATAAAATAACGTGAGTATTCACGTCAAATACGCATTTATATTACTCATGAAAAGGCTACAGGGGGGAGCGGGACGGGGGCGGTGACCCGGTTCGCTACGCCGTAGCCGCGTAGCCGCGTCGAGTGCAGTGCCCGCGTAGCACTCCGTAGACACGTAGCACCATTATGAATGGTATGTATGGCGCGTACGGAAGGAGGTTTTCAACTTTGTCGTGCGTTTGCAACGGACGGTATTTATTGCAGGCTGGGTTGGTTCTTGAGTTTTATGTTTAGGCTTTATAATTAGGTACGTTAATTCTTTTATTTAATTAAAGCGAACAGGTAAAATAAATGTAAGAAGACATTGTAGATGAATTAAAGTAATAACTTATCTCAGAGTCTTGAAAAGGCGTCATAATACCCAGAGTTTCTTAAACCAATTGAAACACTTGAACACAACATTACCTTCAACTGAAAAGTTTTGTTAGAACTGCAATATTGTAAATAAATAATTCAACAATAATATAAAAATAACTCCTTCCTCTCAAGGTACTAAACAATTTACCAACGAAAATATTTTCATAGACAACCTTCAGCAATCGGTTTCGTAAACTATGCGTCGAATTCTTTAGTAATAGGGCAGCATAAATACGAGGGAGTGTTTTATTGCCGTATATGGGTCACGGTAGTTTCAACCATGTTGTGTATTCACGCGATTTTCAATTCATTCAAGTTTTCTGTAGTATCGTAAAATGATCTTTTATCATTTTTCCTATATGTATCATTCATAACATGAAACAAAATGGCTGTCAGTCCGTTAGTGCACTTAGTTACTACACTTAGGGCTGATTTTTCCAACGCCAGATAATTTTACAGAGCATGGAATATATGAATAATAATAATAATAATTATGGAATATGAATATTATTGAAAATTGCTTCTATACTGTTAATGAATTTTTGAATATGAATAGGAATATTGCACAGACATGAATAGTGTAATTTAATTAATTTTAACATTATTGTAATTTAATTAATTTTGACATTTCTGTAATTCAATTAATTTTGACATTCTGTAATTTAATCATTTTTGACATTCCTCTATTTTTATTAATTTTGACTTGCCTGTATTCTTATTTTGACATTTCTTTTTTTTTATTGACATTTTCTAACATAATTTTTAATGAATATATTCAATAGCTATGAACCATGGCACATCCAAAATTTGCATGCTGAATTTAGTAGGCGGAATATGAAGTACTATGAATTGTATTATGACATCTGTAAGCACAATATTTCAGGCAAATAAACGATTATTATTATTTATCCGAGGAATAATTTTGAATTTTTAACAGTTCTTACATACAAAATCTGTCAGACGTCAATTTTGTTCCACGAATAAATATTACCTATCTGTTGATTGAGAAATCAGCCCTTAGTTATTTTAATGGATTTTCCCTTTAATTCATAGATATTTTCTGGTTACGTTAAGAAACTTAAATAATACATTTGGTATAGCTGTTTTGTGTACGATAGGAAAACCTGTAGGCATGTCGTGAGTACTATTACTAGGGACACATAACGTGGAGGTAGTTTTAGTTTCCCCATAAAAAACCCCTCCATTAACAGTATACTTTCAGTATAAGCTCGCAAGTAACTCTAGCTAAGAGTGACCCACATTTATTACAAGTATATCTTTCATCTCTTTGAGAGCAAAACATGAGGGTTCCATACTTGTGTCGCTATTTTTAACCTTGCTGAAATAATGGCTTGAACCTAGGTATTACAATTCGTATATTGTATTTATTTAAATGACTAGCTGCGCCCCGCGGCTTCACCCGCATAAGTTTAGATCCCGTGGGAATATCGGGATAAATAGTATCCTATATGTAAATACTGGTTATAAACCATCTGTGTGCCAAATTTCATCCAAATCCGTTTAGTAGTTTTTGCTGTGAAAGAGTAACAAACATCCAACCATCCATACAAACTTTTGCGTTTATAATATTAGTAGGAAGTAGGATTACTCGCTTAAAAAAAAATTGTGACTTCGGAGTTTTGTACCATGCAATAAAGTGAAAAATAAATAAAAAGTTAAATTTTCAACCGTTACGAAGAATGGCTTGCATTTTGACATCTTTGAGTCTGTACTGAATTTTACACAAGAAAAAAAAGGTACAAGTAAAAACCTGATGATTAAAATCCAAGTCTTAATCAAACTTGGTGTTTTTCTATCTATAATATGCATGTATTTACAAAAAAAAAAAAAATGTATATAAGTAGTTTATCAGCCATCTTGTTACCATAACACAAGCATTAGGTTGCTTAGCTTGGGACTAGATGGCGCTGTGTGACATGTCCAGGGATATTATTATATTATTATTATTATAAACTATGATCTCCGCTACGTTTCTCTATTATTGTCTGGCTGACTAGTCTATACAGATGCTCGATACCCGCTAGCCCCGGCGCAGGCCGGGGCCTGGTCAGCAACACGCTGTGATGTTGATAACGGACATAATTACCACATCGCAATAGTCTGGGATCTCAGGGACTTGTCACTAACACTTGTCTATTGTCGTGGTCACAAGTGGACATCAGCTTTTGTGAAGATGGATTTATAGTTCTCCGGCAATATGATTTCCTAGTAGTTCATACATTCTACTCTCCTATTACTCCACTGTAGTAGTTAATAAATACATTCTACTTAATTTGACATGATACTAATATTTGAGTCTCAGCTTAGAACTTGGCAATTAGGTAGTTATTCTTTTTTTCGGTTGGAAGATAATTTGATTTGACTTCATCATATTGTTTGATCCAATTCGGTGACGCGGTGATTGCGGCAGTAAAATTCGTTAGGTCATCAAAGGTGCAAGTGAATGGGCACTTAGGGCACTCCAGCAAATAAGACATGATCTGATCAGAAGCACCAAATAGGTACTAACTACATACATAGTTAGTTTCTATGAACTTCCCACTCGTCTTTGAACCAGATTTCCTTTCAGATCTCTTGATGCCTATAAATTCAAACAACTGCGCTGAAAAATCTAAAACAAAGTTATGTTAATCCCTCCACACCAAACATTACAGGAGCGGGCAGTGCCGCTAGCTAACAGTGTGCATGTTAATTTGTCCAGATAGGAGCTTGGCAGAGAGCCAGCTAATTGTGCACATTTACTAAGGCGCGGTACTTAACGTTCGTTGGAGGGACGTTTTGTTAAGACTTACTTACTTCATTGTCATTTGAAAATACGAGAACCTTTGCTGGTGTTCGAACTTTTACAAAGAATATAATAATAAGCCCGTAATAGCCCATCGGAGGGGTAAAGGCTTCTTATTATGTAGGGAAGGAAATTCGCTAAGCTACTCAACTTGTGTTTACAGAAATGATTGCTTTAAAAATTGGTTTCCTTATTTGTTTTATTTTCAAAGCATTGAATCCTGTTTTCTTAATTATCTTTATATCTTTGCTTTGTTTTGATAATGTATTAGAGGTTTTTTGAACGTGATACTCAAATTAATATTTTAGCGACTAGACTATCCTACTAATATTATAAACAGTAACAGTAAGAGAGTATAGAGTAAGCAAACATCCATCCATCCATATGGATGGATGGATGCTTGTTACTCTTTCACGCAAAAACTACTGAACTCATTTGGATGACATTTGGAACACAGATGGTTTATAACTAGGATTAATATATAGGATACTTTTATCCCGATATTCCCACGGGATCGAAACTTATGCGGGTGAAACCGCGGGGCGCAGCTAGTCTTTATATAAACATACTGCAACAAAACATAAATAAAACACAATCTCTGCAGTAGACCGAAAGTTAGTCTATTTTCATTCTAGTTTATTTAGCAGCCAACTCTGCTACGAAGCTACGAAATTCGTAGCACGGCCTACGAGCTACGAGGCTACGTCACCGCACACAACTTGACTGACATAACTACAAGTTTGTGTCTAGCTAGTCCATAAAACAGGCAAACGATATTGTGGGAAATAAAAAAAAAGAAGCATAATTGGCCGATTATTTAAAGATTATTCGAGTTATTTATACTTTTTATCAAATAGAAGTTGATTGCCATCAATTAAGTTTGTTAGTTGCAAAATTAATTGTGCAAAAAACCGACGTGTCAAATCAATTATGGTAATAAATTAAGAGTAGAAATAATTGTCGGCAAATTAATGACACGCCGCCGATCCGCTGTAATCAATCGACACAAACGGAATAATCTGAATCATAATCGAAAAGCGAGCCTTCCAACTTACCGATATTTCCACAAATATCGAACTGAAAAAGCAAACAATACATTTAAAACCGTAAATTCACAGCCGTAAAGCTCAAAGTACCATAGTTGAAATCGGAAAGGAATTCATGTTGTATAAATAAACCAATTATCTTTATTTCATAGGCCGTAGGGTTCATTTTGGTTCGAGACGGCCCGGCGAGGTCACCGCTCGGGTCGTCAACCTGTGATTCATAAAACTACCCTACATATAGGCCTTTCCCATTTGTAACCGCCGGGGATTATACCTGTTTTTTCACGCGAACTGAATTTCAAGTCGGCCATTATGTATTGTTTCATTAATTTGTTGCTTAACTATTTGTATGATGAATATAATGATTTATATTGAGCACTAGGAACTTGCAGTGCTCGGCTTTATGTGCTCTTAACATTTAACTATGATATTTTTGGGAACTACAGATACACTTGCACATTGAAGTTCTTTATTAATCTTGTTCAGTCTTGTTTTAAGTAGAATCAATATTCAATTTTCCAATTTTGGAAATGTCCCCCTCTTCGGAATTCTTCGCAGTGTTGTTTTAAGTAGTCAGGTCATGTCTTAACGAAGGATGCTGCGAGCAACATTGCCATGTTTTTGCCGCAATGGAGTAAGATGTGCGAGCGGGACGGAGCTGTGCCCGCGACACGTGTTGATGCGGGACGCAAATATTACTCAGTACGTTACAACGTGCACGTGTTGCGACCCTATTGTAGAATGCCTGAAATTAAACTTTTCAACTTTAGGGTGTTACGTGTCTTTAAAAAAAATTGACTCATGTTTAAGTCATCAACTCCTACATTTATGTTCACATCGGCACCATCAGTCATCACGTAGTCTGAGGGTATGGAGAGCGTCCGCTCCGCGCGCCGTCTTGACGCCGACTGACGAATTACGTTACGTATTCGGTTAACTACCCGTCTGGTGGCTCTGGACGGGGGCCTGTCTCCAGGGCCGTATCGACGCCGAGAACATGCCCGCAGCTACTTCGTCATACCCAAAACGTACAATGTCTAAACGGCCTTCAGTACTGTACAATGCCAAGACCGCTATGAATGTCGATTATTTAAACAACCTTGGATGTCAACAGTCACAAGCCACTAAGAATGTTTAACGGAGCCCTTTGTAACATTCTTTTTGTTTGTTATAGGTTGCAAGATCAAGGCACTTCGCGCAAAGACCAACACATACATCAAGACACCGGTCCGCGGTGAGGAGCCGGTGTTCGTGGTCACCGGCCGCAAGGAGGACGTCGCGCGCGCCAAGCGTGAGATCCTCTCGGCGGCCGAGCACTTCTCTCAGATCCGCGCGTCGCGCAAGTGCGGCGCCGCGCCGCCGCCACCCGCCGGCGCGCCCGGGCACGTCACCGCGCAAGTGCGCGTGCCGTATCGCGTGGTCGGGCTCGTCGTGGGGCCCAAGGGCGCCACCATCAAGCGCATCCAGCACACTACACACACGTACATCGTGACACCATCGCGTGAGCGCGAGCCCGTGTTCGAGGTGACGGGGCTGCCAGAGAGCGTGGAGGCAGCGCGCAAGGAGATCGAGGCGCACATTGCACTACGCACGGGCGCTGCGGGCTCGGCCGGCAACGGCGTGCCTGCACAGACCGACAGCGAGCCGTTGGCCACGCTGTACCGTGCTGGGCTGGCCTCGCTGCTGCGGCCTGAGCAGGAGGCTGCGTTCTCATCAGCTGGCTCGTGCTCATCGGGTGGTTCTTCAGCGCGGCTCGGCGATTTGCTGGGTATCTGGTCGTCGACGGAGCGCGACGAGGGGTTGGGCGAGTCGCCATCGTTCGAGTCGCCCAGCGGCGGTGCAGCCGGCGTGTGGGCGTGGGGGCCCACGCGGCCCTCGCCCGCGGCGTCGCCGGCGCGCGCCTGCGCCGTGTGCGCCGAGCGCGGCGTGGCGGCGGCGCTGGTGCCGTGCGGACACAACCTGTTCTGCTACGAGTGCGCGCAGCGGCTGGCGGCGGGCGGCGCGCCGTGCCCCGCGTGCTCGGCGCCGGCGCACCAGGCTATCCGCATCATCTCGTAAGGCGCCGGCGCACGCCGCTTGCGGCCGCCGCAACCACGAGTCGCACGTTCTCGTAGTAGGGATCTTTTTTACTCGAATCGTTATAAAAAATATTAAAAGAAGTAAAAATCGCGTAATCGAAATCCTGGTGCCAAAAGTCGGCGCCTCGCCGGCACGGCCCGTCCGCCGCGCCGTACCTATCTTAAGTCGGCAGAGTTGTTCACGATATATTTTCTTATTATGAACGTTTTTTATTAGGTCGACGAGCGCGAACCGCGCCGCGGCGCGCTCGACGCCGCAGAGAGAGTCGAAAGTACGTTATGATAGAAATTTCGAAAAAAACATAAAATTTAAAAAAAGTTGTATAATTATTATTGATAGCGTAATGAGAAATCGAAAAATTTATAAAGCTTACTAACGTAATAGCGTAAAGTATTAAGATATTATAATAATAATATAATAGGCGAGGGACGGGCGGCGCGGGGAGCGGGCCGCGGCCTGTCTGTTCAGAGTCTAGTGTAATGTAATGTAGTATGTGGGGCCCGAGGGCGCCTTAGCTAATGTGTTGTTAGGTAATGAGTCGGTTGTGGCCCGGCCCGGGCCGGACTGACGCTGGCGGCCCGGGCGCGTCTAGTGCGCATCGGATGCCCCGCCCCGCTCCCCCGCGCGCCATGCTCACATTATTTTTGACTATACGAATATTCGCTTAAATGATATTATACATACGTACACACTATGATTATGATAATATTAATATAATGTTTGTTTTAAGTGTGTTTTAATGTTTAGATTTTTATTGTAATGTTTTTATGAATGATTTTTATCTGTATGATTATTATTATTGATTATTATTTTATGTGTTGACGATGTTTTTTTGTGATTACGTGCGCCCGCGCTGCGGGCCGAGGCTGCTGTATGTTCGTTTAGTGGTTATGATATCGAATAATAAATTTAAAGTAATAAATGATAAAGAATAATACGACTCATTCATTATTATATAAACTATAGTAGTCTGTAGCACGACATTGACTAACCATTACCTATGGATACTTATTAAGTATTATTATATTATTGAATAAATTTAAAAAATGCATAATTATATTTCATAGGATCATTATTCTGTATAACTCTAGTTAAATATAACAATAACAAATATTATTGTATATGTATGAGAGCGACGTTGTATTGTTGAGTTCACCGGGGGCTCATTTTATGGATTGATATTTTTTTATTTTTTTACCGTTATTAGTTTTTGACTTACTCATGTAAAAATACGCGAGAATAAAATATCAGCCTATTAGATTATATTTTGAAAAATAATGGTTACGTAAAATGAACCCCCGCCGTACGTAGATCCAGTGATTTCGATAATTTTATTTTCATAATAAAATGGGTAGACGCTTTAGGTTCAAATAACGTTGTGAAAATTTGTGAAATTTTGTAGACTACATATCTTATTATAAATCTAATATAAACTATAACTTTCGACTTTATATCTTTTATTTTACCTCTACACACAAGACGAAGGAGGTTAGTGAGGGCATGAGAAATAACTCTATAAGGTTGCACTTTGATGTTCGTAGCACTGCCTACGCCGCTACGCCGTAGCACATGACAGAGCCTGTGTGGCGTAGACTAGACGCTAACACAATTGAATTAGAACATAATTGACTGAAACAAAGTTAAAGATGGCTACCTCATAGGTCTAGTTGTCAGCAGGAGAGCTACTGCCGACCTCGATGTCCTAGATTCGACCCCTAAGTTGGAAAATGGAATGGTTATTTGGTTTTGGATTTTATTTTGGCAAAGAATATGTAATTCCTAAACAAATGTGGCCTGACTCTGTTGCTACCTACAGCGGCAACACTACATTTCAACCATTATCTGTAAAACCTAAAGCTTTGGATATTTGCATAATTACTGCTATTACACCAGCCGATACATAACTTTGAAGATAATATATCTAGTACGACAGAAACTCTAACCTTGAAAAGGAACAATCTGTTACAGATACATTTGGAATATTTCATTCACCTCAACGATTCTCATGACTGAATAGGTTTTGTCGAAGTTGAATTAGCAGGTAAAAGATTCGTGTTATTTTAGGAATATAAAAAGGTTATACTAGCCACCCACTGTGGTACAGTATCGGGGGTATTCTGACTGTTATTGGCGGCCTTATATATTGTAATGTCAACAGTACACTTGAGATAATAAATTGTGCACATATTCTAACTAGTGTCATAAATGACCATGACCTAGGGGTCATGGTCTATCTCTGTGCCAAGTTTCATCTAAATCTGTCCGGCCCTTTTTACGCGATTGTATAATAAACAAACAAGTTTACTTTCGCATTTATGGTACTAGTTAGAATATGTGCACAATTATTTAGTCTATGGCCTTACCTATAAGGCCCGATCTGCACACACCATACCCTGCCGTAAATAAAAAATCTGCCGATGGACATAAATAACAATAGCGTGATAACTATAATCTCTAGCTATCGTAAGCACATAGAGCTGGTCAAAATGGCCATCTAGCAACTCGCACGATCAACTCTAACCAACTAAACTGTACTCAAGTGCTCATAAACACGAGCGACACGCTTTAACGACACAGACAACTGCAATCGTCGACGATTGTTGACGGCTGCCGTAAACGCCTGTCGGTAGCAGCCGTCGACGGTTACAGTTACCTCTGTCGTTGACTTGTTTTGCTCGTGACTAGCACACTAAGGTTTCAAAAAATCACCATGTTCTCCAATTCCGTATCCAATCTACTGAAACAGTTCTTCGGGTCCAACGAGCTATTGGGCGTCTCGTCAGCAGTTCGTGGTCTTCATTCAAGAATTCATTTAATAATAATAATAAGCTTTATTTATATAAAAAGCACAGATTGTAGTACATGTAATAGTTTTAACAAAGTGGGTAGTATTAAATATCTGACAATCAAGTGGGTGACGTGCTGCTCTCCTTGCTAGGCTATGACATAGCCTGTATTAAGGAGTAACAGTGCCGATTTGAGCAAATGATAAATACAGCACAGTATTTAGGCACTAGTTTATGGCATCAAAGGTCAATTATCATAATTAAAAACGTTCAAGATCAATTCGCAATCTCATCTCAGCGACAATCAATGTCAAAACCTTGTCAAAATTGTGAGGAAATTAGAGTTATTTTTGGAAGATTGAGACTGTAATTCAGACTGTGAACGTTCTTAAAATTACGAGAATTGCCCCCCTGTAGGTTGCAACTCAAAACATGTAAGTAATTACTAATTTATTTACTAACTAGCTTCTGCCCGCGGCTTCGCCCGCGTGGATGTCGGAAATTATCCCACGGGAACGTGCTAACAGGCTAAAATGTATGTGCTTCCCCAGGATGCCATCTATCTCGCGGGCCCTTTGTGGCTAATTACAATAGAAAACCAATTGTGTCTCATTAGTGGTGATTAAGAGGGTACCTATATGATATCCTTACCTAAGTACCTACATAATAAAAAAATAAAAAAACTCAATAACAGAAAATAAAATACCTACCTACCTAAATAAACCTATTTCTGATGATAACTAAACTCAATAAATAAGCAAAATCCCTAAAAACTAATATCTATACGAATGACTAATCTTACCTAACAGTATTATAAAATAACCTACGGTCACTACGTACACTATCAAATATACTACCTATACTTTAAAATTAAAATCTATACCTACGACCTATAAAAATAAACCTAAATAACTCTAAAAACTAATAGAAATAAAAAAGGTCGCACTGAAAAACACGGTTTAGAATTGCAAGTAGCAATTAAAATAAGAACGAACGCTCGCCACTCAACACGTCGGTTCAAATCAAAGTTCAAAAAATATACTTATATACGGTAGCGATCCGTGGCGGCCGCGCGCCACGCGTGTGCTGCGAACGGTGCAAGCCAAATTCAACCTTCAGCACTACATTTAGAGCATAACTTTAGTGAACTCCACTGTGGTTAACGTAACCTACGACAAACTTATTATTTGCGGTTGGTACAGTAATCGGGTCTAGGGATCGAACCGCAAAATTAAGTTTGTTTTTTATTGTATATACTTTTCCGGGATAAAAAGTACCCAGTGTGGTGCCCAGGATATTAAAGAATAATTATACCAAGTTTCATCGTAATCGAACCGGTAGTTTTTGCGTGATGCCTGAACAAACAGACAGACAGACAGACAAAAATTTTTTTAATCACATTTTTGGGTTCGGTGTCGGTCTAGTAACACCCCCTGCCATTTATTTTTTTGATATTTTCAATGTACAGAATTTTCACTTCTACAGATTTATTATAAGTATAGATAGACTTAGCCTAGGTAACATCAGTGTTGTTTCAATAAGGGATGGTTATGGCTATTACAGATGAGTATGACTCCTGCCCTTCAAACTAGGAAAATCCTGTACACAATCGATAGTCGATCGATGAACTGCTGCCATACAATGCCAAACTGGTTAAACGGTCGAGGTCAACAATCGAACCATCTGCTCCCCTTTTTTTTTTTGGTTGGGAACAGACTTTTACTGACTAAAACCCACCCGTGTTCCTTCAGTTGCCTGTGCCAAGGGCCACGGTATCTCTTTCGAACAACCCGCGGCCCTGGCGGACCATCTGCACCCCTTTCACTCTGACAGCAGCAAGAACCTTATTGTAACGAAATTAAAGATCACTATGGTTTTGACAGTGAAGCAAGACTTGCACCCTAATTGCGTAACACACTATCAACCACAAACTGAATCATTTCATCGGATATTGCTAATTCATTGCTTCAAATGTTCGAAAAATTAAAATATCCACCAACCCGCACTGGGCCCGCGCGGTAGATTACGGCCCACTCCCTGTCACGGAGAGGAGGCCTCTGTTCCAGCAGTGGGAACGTTATAGGTTGATTAATAATAATAATATCCCTGGACATTTCACACAGCGCCATCTAGTCCCAAGCTAAGCAATCTAATGCTTGTGTTATGGTAACAAGATGGCTGATAAACTACTTATATACATTTTTTTTGTAAATACATACATGTTATAGATAGAAAAACACCCAGACTCGGAACAAATACATGTAGGACTTACAAATATTTGTTCTGTGCGGGAATCGTACCCGCGACACATGTTCGAAAAATTAGTCTGCTCAACAACTTAAATAACGCAATGAATGTTGTTGAACTTTTTCAAAGACGCCATTGCTACTGTTAGTATGTTACGCAACTACCCCAGAGGCAAATTAACTATGAAAGGACTGATATTGCACCTTATGGAAATAGAAAGTTAATATCGACGCAGTTCCTTGTATCGTTAACAAGTCTCTAGGGATCGCAATCAGTAAATGAACCCTGGCTAATGAGGCAGATCCTCACTATTGCAATACGTTATTAATTACGGAAGAAAAACTAATTATTCTCCATGGAGTGGCGACTCACAGGGCTGATGATTGCAGCATTGCAAAATAGACTAGAATACAGAGAACTTTGTAACTTTCAAAAAGGAATGGTTAGGCAGATATGTAATCACCATTCGCGATTTATTTACCAAACATGTAAACAAATATGAGTTATTGGAATTACAACTTTAATCATTACACAATAAAGTTTAGTTTATGATACAACTTCAAACATTTTTAAGACTTTTTATATAATGCTAGTCAGTCTGAAATCAACTTAATTACTACTAAAAAAAAAATCATATTTGTTTAACTTCAAATAACATCAATTTAAAACATAAATAAAATTTGAATATAGGTAGGTATTGCAAGTATAGTATAGATTACAATAACAATGTATTTCTATTATTGTTTTCATATCGTCCTTCCAACTTTCCGTGGCCACTAAAACAGTATCATAAATTCACCAATATCGAACACAAATCATAAGACGTCTCATTGAAATCGTTCAAGAGATCTCAACGAAAGTGTTTGTGAGAGTCCGTTGAAGATCTGCTTCAGTACACTTGAGTTATGGATGGCTGAGCTGGATATCAATAAATTAAGATCTCATTACGACTGGAACTACAAATGTTAGACGCCGATAAAACTTGAATATGATGCGGGAGTATGGAGACTAGCGTGCTATACACATATTCGGGTAGTCGATGATTCGGCGCAACCTTATTATGTAGATACATCATCGAGAAGAAGCCGCTCAGCTTACCTCGAATTGTGCAGAGCTGACCCGAGCAAAATTAAGCCAGGGTAGTAACTGATCGGAACGAGCCGAATGAAAGCTGTATAATATGTGTAGTAATTGATTCGGGTCGGCTTTGTTATTCAATAATACTGCCGAATCGAATGTGCCGAACCGAAAACAACCGCTACACTGCTGCTACTGCTGCAACCCCTAAACGTTAGCAGCGCGACAATACATTCACCTGCCAAACTACCAGGCAATAATAAACACACAGGCACTAAAATAAATCATTAGTCATTACCCAGTACTTCAAAATAGTACGCTACGCTATCATATTGTAGGCGTGCTACGAGATTCGTAGCACGTAGCGCCGTGAACTACGCAACACACGTAGCGGTGGTTACATATTGCTTGTATTTATAGCCCACTCCACACGATTTCAATACGGAATTACCAATAAGCATGGTTTCGTATGTACTTTAATACTTTTTCATACTTTTCATATCATATCATGCAACAAAAAGTGCTGAAATTTTGGTTGGGATGTTACCGTGTTAAACCAATGACTAAGTGGTTGACTTTTTGCTGTAAAGTTTTCAAGCCTCGGAGTTTCCGGGCTCATTCATTTACAACTTTAGTAAGACACTAGAAAGGTCTAGTTCTAACGGGGTTCAATGACACGTAAGTATTATGAGCAGATATTAATATAGTTCCATCCATTAGGTTCATTAATGTTTTGAGATATACCAGAGGGGCAATTCTCGTAATTTTAAGAACGTTCACAGTCTGATCTCAGTCTCAATCTGTCAAAAATACCTCTAATTTCCCTACATTTTGACAAGTTTTTGACATTTGTTTGTTGCCGAGATGAGACTGCGACTAGATTTTGAAAGTTTTAAATTACGAGAATTATTGGCCTTCTGATAAATACAATTATGTTCAAATTAAAATTACTGTTTGACGGCATCATGGGCTTGTGCGTGAGGAGTCACGGGTTCGATTCCCGCACAGAATAAATATTTACATGGCCTAATCGCTGAATGAGAGAGAACATGCACACAACGAAACACAAGACATTCTAAAAGTAAAAAAATATGACCTTCCTTTTGGTCTTCGCCGCAGTCGGGTAAAAAGTAAGACTTGTTTTATCAATGACCGATATAAATAGAACACTAAATCAATGTCCGACGCTCGAAGATACTAGAACAGTAATCGCTAAGTACAGACGTACACACATCAAGCTACCCGAATTTTCCCAATCAACCTTGAACCTTAATCCATTAGCGATAAAGTTGAAAATCTATTAAAGAAATTTGACAGATTGTAGTAGCTTGATGTGCTGGCATCTGTACAATGACCCGTAAAGAGGTGAGTGTCACAGCTCCTGGGAATATGGCCACCTGACGAGTGGGGGTAATTAGCTGCACGATATGAACTAATTATTGACTGACTTGTACTTTTTATTGGGGTCTTTCCTACGCACTTTGGAAAGATGACTAATAAGTCAAGAGTTCAAATCGACATCATAATTTTAACAACGAGGGGCTTGTGTGGCTAAAGTAATAACAGCCACACGAATGGATCAGGTTAAGCTACGCTTGCTGCGGTTGGTCCGTGGATACCAAGACCCTCCGTGCTTCGGAAAGCACGCTAAGCCGTTGGTCCCGGCTGTCAATTGTAGATCTTTTACAGTCGTTACGGATCGTCAGAAGTCTGAAAGTCTGACAACCAGTCTTACCAAGGGTCTTTGTATTACCCAGTAACTGGGTTCTAGAGTCAGATACGCAGTTGCTCCATGTAGAATAGTGGTATTCAGCTGCATCCGGTTAGACTGGAAGCTGACTCCAACGTAGTTGGAAAAGGCTATGCAGATTGATTTTTGAATGTAAAATTCAAAAATGTTGAACCGAAGGCTTCGGCAGAGGTGTATTGTTTGCTGTAATTTTACCAGTCTATTTATTTCTTTATTTATTATTTATATATTTAGTGCAGAAAATAAGTCATTAATACCTTCTTCCTACATTTGGAATGAAATAAACTTTAATTTTGTTATTATTTTAAAAGACAACTAAAACCTATCAATAATAAAAAATAACAAAATGATATCCTAACTTAACTAAAACTGATTGACAGCTGTCAACTGAAACAACACAATATTTATTAATAGAAATTATTACAAACAAATTATTATTTGACCAGCTTTCAATAATGGCCAACTGCAAAAATACATTATTAATAATATCACTCGGACCCTAAAACCAAACCAGGTCATTATCACTTTATGCAGGAGAGCCCAAGTCATACAAGTTTTAATTGACGTTTTAAGAAATTTATGGACCTTTGCTTCAAGTTTATATCTACAATTTTTAACTCATTTCCCTCGACGAAGACGCGACGCCTGCAGCCAAGGCAACGGGTGTGAAGGCTGCGCCTTGCATGCGCAGCGGCCCAGGCTCCGTGCGCGACTGCGCCCCAGTCGTCAACTGTCGTGACAATTTCATAGTGACAATTTCATTTTGTAAATAATAGAAATAGTGTTTTTAGTTTATTTTTTTGAGTGCGTGTATTATAGTTTATTAATTATTATTTTTTAGGTAAGTTTTATTGTAAGTTTGTGTTTTTTTATACATGTCCAATGCCGGCTGTAGCGACGCCGGAAACTGTGCTAGTCAACCTGCCACATCGCTTGATGTTCAGCTGGTGAGATGTCCACATTGCTCACAGGCACGCTTTTTTAAAGGCGAACGGGGGCTGAAGATACACTATGGCAAGATCCACAAATCGCATAGTGTGCCATTGTGTCCCCCAGCCGCATCCCCAACATCAACACCACCAGTACAAAGTTTTTGGAAAATACTAGCAAAATTAAAAAATTCTACACCTGTATTAAAGAGAGTTCCCCGGGGCGCGAGACGATCTGTTGCAGCGAGTTTGGCGCAATGTATCCGTCTTGCGACCCAGGAGAACTCACAAAGTGCCTGGGAGCAATTACTTACCTTCCCTTATAGGATTTTGCATGTCCAAAAAAATTTGGCATCTAAAAAAACATTAACGAACCAAATTAAAGACAATTGTAACAATTCGGCCCTAATTTTAGATCCAAAATTATCTGCTTTTCATAAACTTTCTCAAAAAGGATTATGTTCACATGTGGAATCTAAATTAAGTGAAGGTGACATCAGGGGTGCGGCCAGGATACTTTTCAGCAGCGATGTGGTGGCGCCTTACTCTCCCGAAACACTAACAGCTCTAGAGAGTAAACATCCAGCGCCTGCGGATGGTCTCACCTTCCCCGATCCCCCCAACCCTCCCGACCTAAATTCAACTTTCCTCAACGTTTCGGCTCCCCAGTTGTTTGCAGCCGTGAGCTCCTTCCGAAGTGGTTCCGCCGGCGGCCTCGACGGCCTGACTCCACAACACCTAAAGGATCTATTGAGTTCGGGCGCCGGGGAAGCTGGTGAGTCGCTTTTGAAGGAGCTTGCGGCCATGATTAACCTCATGCTCACCGGCGGTGTGAACGAGGCCGTCGTCGATGTCTTGTACGGGGCCAACCTGTGTGCCCTGCGTAAGAAGGATGGCGGTATTCGTCCCATCGCCGTTGGGTGCACCTACAGGCGTACGGCAGCCAAAATATGCTGTAAGCTGTACAGTGAATCACTTACAGCTAAGTTTCAGCCCCTGCAGCTTGGTTTTGGCTCGAAAGGGGGCTGTGAGGCTGCCGTGCATGCCCTTTCTACCTTTTTAAAGTCCAACAAAGGTGAGGTCATCCTCAAGGTTGACGTTAAGAACGCCTTTAACTCTGTGAACAGGGACACTTTGTTGGCTGAAGTCAAAAAGGAACTACCCGAAATTTATGGTTTCATGTGGCAGTGCTACAGGCACCCCTCCAAATTATTATACAAGGACAATGTTTTAGAATCTGCAGTTGGATGCCAACAAGGTGACCCCCTCGGGCCAGTCATTTTCAGTTTAGCTATTCATCCAATTTTACAGAAACTAAATTCAAAATTTAATGTGTGGTATTTGGACGATGGAACGCTAGGAGGTGATGTAGACACTGTTTTGGAAGATTTACAACTCCTCAAACAGGAATTTCAATGTATTGGTTTGGACCTTAACCCCTCAAAATGTGAACTTTACCTTTCTGACATTACCGACAGACAATTGACTCTAGATAAATTTAATGCAATAGCCCCACAAATCAAAATTTTAGACAAAAGTTCACTACACCTCCTAGGTTCCCCAATTTTAGAAGACAGTTTTTCACCTTTCATCGATGAAAAAATCAAAAATTTCAACGACTTTTCGGACAGACTGTCCAAAATTAATTTACATTCGGCATTCACCCTAATTAGATACTGTTGTTTTGGTCCAAATTTTATATATTTTCTACGTTCTTCCCCTTTATGGAAGCAACCACATCTGTTGGACAAAATTGACCATATTATCCGCAGCACATTAACAACCATTTTAAATGTGGCCTTGGACGACCGAGCGTGGCTTCAAGCCACACTACCCATCCGTTTTGGTGGCCTCGGCGTCCGCAAAATTACCAGTATTAGCTTACCGGCGTTCCTGTCCTCTGTCCACAGCACCGAAAAGTTGACCGGGAAAATTTTAGCCCCCTGCCTGGTTGACTCTGAAGTGCCTTGCTTGACTGACACGGTGAACGCCTGGAAAGCGGCTTGCCCGGATAAAGATCGGCCCGTAAACCCATCTTCCCAGAGACAGTGGGATGAGCCGCTCTGCAGGTTGGTACGGAATAAACTTATCAATACGTCCACCAATACTGCTGAGCGTGCCCGCCTGCTGGCTGTGGGTGAGTGGGAGTCGGGGCTGTGGCTCCAAGCACTCCCTTCACCCAACATAGGCACTATGCTGGGTGACACCACCTTCCGGCTCGCTACCTGTCTGCGTTTGGGTGCTCCTTGCGGGGCTCCGCATCGCTGTCAGTGCGGTGAAGCTGTCGACTGCCTCGGACACCATGGCCTATCCTGCAGTAAGAGCGCAGGTCGGATAGCACGGCACGCCAGCATTAACGACATCATCCGTCGTGCTCTTGTCACCGCCGGGGTGCCAGCTGTTTTAGAACCCAACGGCCTGGCACGCGACGATGGGAAGAGACCAGACGGAATGACCATAATGCCCTGGAAGTTAGGCAGACCTTTGGTGTGGGATGCAACATGTGTCGACACCCTTGCGCCATCCCATCTTCCTAGCACGGTGGGCTGTGCTGGAGCGGCTGCTGCTGGTGCAGAAAACCTCAAACGGCGAAAATATTCCAGCTTGATTGGGAGTTATATCTTCGAGCCGTTTGGGGTTGAAACACTAGGGCCATGGGGTCCGAGTGCCCACTTGGTGTTTCGAGATATCGCCAAGCGGTTAGTCGACTCTTCACGTGACCAGAGGGCTGGCCTGTTTCTTGGCCAAAGAATTAGCATCGCCATACAACGTGGCAATGCTGCCAGCCTTTTGGGCACTGTTCCTGTTGACAGCGATACGGACGAATTTTTTGATGCCCTATGATTCTTTTTTTTTTTCACTTGTACATATGTATTATTATTTTAGACTTAATTTGATTCTATTTAACTGTAATTTTATTTTAATAAAGTTCAATTTACTAAAACTATACACAAACTAAAATATAGCGTCGAAAAATTCATCTGCATCGCTGTCGACTGGTAATGTACCCAAGACACTGGCGGCATTACCACGTTGTATGGCAATGCTTAGCCTCTGGCCCAGGTAAAAGCCAGCCAGGTCACGGGAAGTGTAAACCAGCCGTTTCGAAATTTCCTTAAAAATACCATGAGCACTCGCACCCCACGGCCCGAGGGTTTCTTAATACTTAATTGATCCCATCGCTTTGTCTTTTCACGCTGCCGCCGTAGGTACCCCACAAGAATTCTAACATTATCCATAATTAACGAATAATTGGATACGAGCTTAGCCATTAGCCGGGCATAAATACACATTCCTGTTACTGTGAGTGTTGTACTGGAAAGACCCAGTAACCTTGCCTGACACGGGGATCGAACCCAAGAATCCACGTGCTGCAGTCCATTTTCAACCTCCCTAGCTAGACCAACGACGTCGTATAGCACTCCGTCGTGTAAGGCTCATCGTCCACGACGTTACTCAAACCACCAATGAGTAGCCAGGATTGCACAGCTCATACTTTTTTGACAGATGGAACTAGTGATTACAGCAACACACAATATATTAATTTATAAGATTCAATAAGGCAGTTTATATATTTATTTTATTGCGCATTTTAAAGTTAACTGTTACGTAATCTGGAATATGTACAGACGCCAGCACATCAAGCTACTACAATCTGTCAAATTTCTTTAATAGATTTTCAACTTTATCGCAATTTTCCCAATTAACTTTGAACCTTAATGCTTTACATTAAGGTTCAAAGTTAATTGGGAAAATTTGACAGTTTCGGGTAGCTTGACCTGCTGGCGTCTGTACGTTCTAAGACAGCTGTCAAAAAACGATTAATTTAATGGACAGGCTATAGTATTTTAATTGCGATCCGTATACGACGCGACTTACTATCGCTAGATTGTAAATGGTTGCTTGTTGGTTGTTGTTTGGTTTTTTACAGATGTTTTTTACAAGTATTATTTCACTCTGCAATTGGTATTTTTGTTTTGATTGTTGTTGTTTTGTTGTCATCTGCTAGTGTCGCGGGCGCATCACGGAATAATTTGTATTGTCAATGCCAATTAATATCTGTTATCTTTGGTCCCTGGCCCTGACATCAAACAATAGACAAAATTGACTACTTTTTATATGCTTGAGTTGGCTTTTGACTACGTTGTATGTGTATATTTTATATCTTTTTTATTTGTAATGTGCGTTTTGTTTGTGCAGGAGAAACAAAAAAGAAGAAAAGAAAGAAATTTTTTCTTTCTTTTCTTCTTCTTTTGGTGTACGGACCTCTATTGAAATACTAATGAGAAAGAAAATACATTTATTTAGCACAGACTAAAAGACACAACATTTTCTGCAAAAAATAAATAAAACAAAGTGCATTCTAGGGCTGCAACGTTCTGGCGGCTTTCTCATTGGTGATTTGAGTATGTAATAAGTATCTTTTGAGTAGCGTCGTGGACGATGGGCCTTAGCCGATGCAAGCCACAGTGACTAAATCACAAATCACTCTATAGGGGCGCTTGTAATCTGCCAGGGCTGCGGTTGTTCGAAAGAGATACCGTGGCCCCTGGCACAGGCAACTGAAGGAACACGGGTGGGTTTTAGTCAGTAAAAGTCTGACACGCCCTTCCGCCCAACCCAGACGGGAGAGGTCATTTGATGATATCCCAGCCAAAAAAAAGGGCGCTTGCAATCTCGATACGTCATGTTTGCCATAATCTAGGTGAGTGCCACAGCATCTCTGCAGTCTTTAGCCTCTAACAAGATGCATCCTTACGCCTGCACAGTCAAAGTGATAGGTCGTATACTGCTGTACTTATGCCACCGTAGCGTAATGTCGGGCACATTTATGGACTCCTGGTTACGGTAAAGGAGGATGGACATCTGAGTCTTTCGGCAGCCATTAGGGAAATTAGTGTTTATCTAGCGAGCTGTAGGTAAAGTTGTGTATACAATTCGAATTTTATGATATTCAGATTTTATTTGTCTTTTAAACTTGGCAATTGAAACAAATAAATAAGAACATCGTCTTATTAACCGATTTTATATAAATTGTTCTCTTCCTTCCTTATTTATGTAAGGATGGAAGAGAAAAATCCTCCATGGTACGAAGGGGTGGTGAGTTTATGTTTATATGTATCAACTCTAGCTAAGATCTTTGTATCAAGTAAGTAATTACAAAGTAACATAAGCTTATCACAACTTCCTTCCAAACTCAAAAGAGACAATCACTTCAAAAATCAATTCTTCTCTCTTTTGTTGAGCGACAAACATCCCTGATTGGTCGGCACCTGCGCACTTAAAATAGAACACATCCGGTACGAAATTATGAGAAAAACGTGTGATCGTGCTCAAAAACCAACCGGGTTCCAACTACACTTACCTACGACATCTGCCTGTGCTTATAAAGTAGCTATTAAACATTACCACACTCAACCACCACTTCATAAACATCCCCCCACTTTGAAACTCATCCTTATGTCTTAACTCTTAAGGGTTGTGAATGTCGGTGTGTTGGGTTATTGGACGGCAAAGTAAAGTTGGTAGCAACAGGGTGTCAAGTTGCAGGGGACATCCTGTTAATAGATGCTGCGTTTATTCAATAGTAACAAGTAATTGATTTGTTGTTGCATTTATTATGGTAATGTTGCTGTTTCGATTTATTGAGATGTTTTAGCATTGCTAAATAGATTCCTGCAATTTTTTATTTTTTTATCCATTTTTGTTTTGAAAAGCAAATAAATATAGGCAGCAAGCTGTAGTACTAAGCAGTAAGGGTGGTCACTCGCGCATCCTGGACAGTCAGACCCTCTACTGTAGCAGAATGCCTGCTTTTTATTATGAGTGTAGATATTGAAATGAAATTGTTTGTTATGCAAATAGGATATCGGATTTGCTTTTACACGTGAAATAAAAAAAAAACAATAAGCTAGATGGTGTCGACATTTCCTATTGGACTATCCCATAAGTCTAGGTCAGATCATGTCAGGACATAGATCAGTGTCTGAAATATTCTTTTTAGGAAAGAACAATACAGATCTGAGAGGACTAGTCCAGCATTTGGCAGTTATAGAGTAGCTCAATTCAGAACTTGAAGACCTCAATTACCTTATAGTACACCGAAAGAAGAAAAAGCTTTTAATTGATGCCTTTCATGAACTCAACGCAACTCAAAGCATTTATTTAAAATAAACCAATTACAGGGTTTTTTGAATTGTCAAAGGGTCGGTCAGTCAGAAAGATGAAGCTAGTTGCCCATTCCAAAGCGTAGGTACCTATGGAGAAGAAAGGGCAAGAATATCCACGGACACTCTTTTAAATCATATCATCGTCAAGAATGGTCATCATAATCATGAAAATTACCACCCACATGCCATAAACTAACGCGCCGATAATAGCCATGTTGTCACTATCTAAACTCAAGCCAATTACGTTCAACCCTTGCATCGGCGCGCTAAACGGCGGGAGATTATCCGCTACCGGCGGATTAGGGGGTTAACTCATTCACACGGGTCAGTTATAGGCTAATAAATTATTTTATAACTGTTGTTTTGTGGTGCTACCTTGCTTAGAACAGTTTCATATAAAAAAGTGATTCCTTTAAACTTTTGTTCTCGTTTTAAAATCATGAGATTTTTTACTTTTTAGAGAACAGAGGGGTAATTCTCGTAATTTTTGGAACGTTTACAGTCTGATCTCAGTCTCGATCTGTCAAAAATACCTCTAAATCTCTACATTGTTGACAAGTCTTTTTTTTTTGGCCTAGTGTGGGGAAACGTTTTCTTAGTCTTTGACATTGATTGTCGCTGAGATGAGATTGCGACTAGATTTTTAACGTTTTTAATTACGGGAATATTGGCCTCTGCTCGCAGTTTTTACGAACTTCTTGGGGACCCAGAGAACCTATTTTTTGGAACAAGCACAGCAAGATAGCTCTTAGCTAAACATTTTTTACAAGAAAAACCTGCTAGCTATACTGTTACGACATTACCCCGCTGAAGAGTGTTCTGTATGTGGAAAGCGAAAGCACTAACCACGAAAGGCGTTGGAGCTTCAGATACTTCAAACTAGTGTATTGTTGAAAGTTGCTCTTTTAACCCGTATACGATAGATGTAGGAGTTTCAGCAACAGCTTACAGACGGTCACGGGTGGCGGTCATTACCCCATATTCGTTCTAGACCACGAGTACCAGATTTTGTACGTATGATATCTATACTAAAGAAAAACTGGGTCTGTCCCACTAGACCCATTGACCCAGTCCCATGATGGGACAAGTAAGATTATGTGTCCCACTAGTCCCATGGGACAACTGATGCTAACATATTTTTTAAATTATGTCCCACTAATCCCATGGGACAACTGATACTAATATATTTTTTAAATTATGTCCCACTAGTCCCATGGGACAGCGAGTACTGATTATAATGATTGTAACAGTGAACCAGCCAGCAGGGTAGGTACAACAGGTGCATACTAACTTACAGGACTAAAGAATCGAACTCAGGATCTGTCGTCAATCCCATATAGAACTTTTAATACATCTATACGTAAAGTAGTTTGAGAAACAAAAAAATGTATAAGTATTGTGTTTGTGCGCAGAATTCTATTTAAATAACCATCTTCGGCCACGATTGTAAAAAAAATGCTTAATTTTTATGTGTACGCGCAAATGCCCGTGAACCTATTTAGGTTTATCGATTCTAAGAATTACAATTAAGCTCAAGGTAGTATGGATATCATTTCCGGTATGGTGCGGTTAACTAATATCGTACCGTGACCCTGGCAACATCGAAATTAGGTAATGACCGGTAGATGAAGAATATCTTAGTTCTGACGCATTTATCTATTTAGGATCACCAACAAAAGATATATACATGACACATACACAATGGACAACATCAGGAATTACGTAAGTGTACTGCTTTACTTACAGGAGACCACAGCGTGCACAATAAAGTTGTGCACAAAGCTAACAAATTTTAATGGGCAGCTATAATAAAAACATCATGCAATACCTTACCTTATAATTCTAATAATAAGGTCATTTTCGGCTTTTGCCCAAGAGTGGTACTTAATATTTACCTTCCTTAATTAGATAGCTAATTTAAGAAAATTATTCCTAATTATGTCATGTAGAAAATCACGGTTACGCTTACGAGCACATGAGTTTTAATAGTTACTGTCACGGTTCAATCGTCATCATTTCATCCGAAAGACGTCCACTGCTGGGCATAAGCCTCAAGAACCGCCACTTCGACCAGTTCTGTGCTTCTTGCATCCAGCGGATTCCCGCGACCACCAGGTGAAGGTGAATTTTTCCTTATAGGAATGTTACTCTGGAACGCAGCAGATAACTCACCATCATCCACAGCCCGACTTCACACACTACTGAGCATATACCTCTCTGTTCATGTACCAATCCTGGATGAGGCTGGCAAAGGAGTACATAACTTCATTTACGTACGTAACGACATTTGTCAATTCAAAAGTCTTTAATCATTCAGTTTGAAATGCCCTTCAACATGTGGTCAGCGGCGGTCCTCCTGCAAGTCGTTGTATGTAATCAAATTGTGAAACTATAGCACAGACAGACGACATGACATGTTTTCGATACTAGCAAGATTCGGATGTCGCGGCCTTGGAGTACACGTGTCGCGCTCACGGTTGTTTAGCAACGCACCAGACGTCATCTACGGCCTGTTTGTACCTTAAGACTAAGCTTTATATTTAGCACTTTTAAATGATTAATGAATAGAACAAACCTTTCAAAGTTCTATGACTACTTGCAAGCTACTTGGTATCCAGGCCAAGACATTCATCTTTCCGCTACACTGCCCTCTTTTAATCTTGATGATGATGCTTTCTAGCCGATTTTGGCCACTGCGACTGCATTCAATGGGAGACCAGTCAAGTGGTCACATGAATGTTTCATTTGAAAATTCGAAGACATGTGTCATCTACCAACCCGCACTGGGCCCGCGTGGTGGATTACAGCTCACTCTCTCCCGAAGAGAGGAGGCCTGTGTCCCAGCAGTGGGAACAATATAGGCTGATTATGATGATGATATTAATGTATCCTTTGAGATCTTCTTCACGAGAGATATTTATCATATTTGCGGAGTTTCGCTAACTAATTTAATTTGACCCTGTAAAATTATTTTAATGTTTATGAAATAAAGTTCCTAAAAAGTTGTTAATTGTTATTAATTTGAGTTATCAGGTTATCACATCCAAAATACTTGGCATTGTCCTGTGGTTCAAGGTGTTCTGCCATTTTCGAGTCAAGTGTGTTTTTTTATTCAGCCGACACTGTCCCACTCCTGGAATAAGGCCTCCCTTGATTTCTCCTAGTGTTTTAAGAACTAAAAAAATTGTCAGCTCAAACTGACACTTTGTGTGATAAACACAAAAACAGTAGAACATTTTAATAGTTACGACGTATCAAAAATACTTTCAATTTATATTCTCTGAAAACAACCGCGTACCTCGTTCCTCATAGCTCGTACCGTCCTAAAAAACCATTAAATAATAAAAGTAATAATTGATTTTTATGATTTTCTACAGAAGATCGCGGGGACGACCTGCACCCTAATTGACACACTATCAATCTGATATTGATATCGGATATTGCTAATCCATTGCTTCGTATGTTCGAAAATTTGTCTGCTCAACAACGAAAACAACGCAATGAATGTTGTTGAACTGTCAAAATGGTAGCAAGATAGTGTGTTACGCAATTACCCTGCAGTACGAGACTCGCACAGACCAGGGAAGCATGGCAAAAAAAAGTAGGCCTATATTCAGCAGTGGATATAATAAGGCTGCCAATAATGATGATGAGGAATTATTTATATCCCAGATCATACTGTTACGAGCTTCGAAGGGTTCGTGACAGTTAAAACTGCCGATATAAATTACCAAAAATTACACTTTAATTGAAAAACACTAATAACAAACACACTAATTATAAAACACAATTGCACTTAAGTCGCACTTGAAGATCGCTTTCGATGTATTCGCTTGTATCGCTTATTCAACTCTGACCCGGTCGTGACTCATCCCGGCCTGATACAGTGCCGCAGATGGTTCTAGAACCTTTTATTGTAGAAACATCTAAAAGGTTCGAGTACATACCGGCCCCCACTGACCAGATGTCGATAGTTCTAGAAAGTTCTATCATCGAAATTTCTAGAAGGATCTTGACTCTATTAGTTCTGCTACTCGATACTAGATGGCGCTAGTGGTAACTAATGTCACCATGTACCAGGCATTAACAATACAATCAAATTTTTAACCGACGAAAAATAACGGAGAAGGTTCTCAAGTCGACGCGTACATCTTTTTTATTTTTTTTATAGTAAACAATTCGTCATTCTTCTATAGGTACAATACCTACGTCTCAATTTATTTGCGGTCGGCGCAGTATGTCTATTTCTTCCATACTTAATCTCTATTAGTCTTCATCTCGGTAGTCACCCCCTTTCTAGCCTTCTTGTAATTAGAAATTACACAAACAACTTAAACAGATACCCTTTATTCATAAACGTAGTGACTAGTGACTGTTTAGCCATACAACAACTAACACACATACTTCTTTATTCATAAACGTTGCTTAACGTTAAGTAGTGATTAGCGACTGTTTAACCACTCAACTTTAATCATCGTTTATAAATAAACCCCTTAATGTATTAACAACTTACACACTTCATTAACAAAACCCATTACAACTTCAAAACATGCCTACCTGTAAAGTAGCACAAGTTGCGCCATACCTGTAGGTACCTGTAGGTACCTGTGCATCACATGGTCAGTTCATCTGCCGGTGACGGGAGGCTGCGGTGCTGCATCCGGCGCGCTTCCGCTCGCTCACGTTACAGACATACCCTCGCTTCCTGTTCCCATGACCCAATGGATGCGGTTTTAAACTGATCGCTTTTTGTTACAATATTTTTAGTATCGATATTGAGATGAGGTGTTGTTTTTTTGGATTTTGATGGAGTCGTGTGGGAATATGTGAAAAAACATGGTCTTGTTGAGAGTGGAAGATGATTATTAAGATGTGATAGTGTCGTGTGATTCATAACCATATGTATTTAATACAGGGTTATTTTAAATTGGCTAGCTAAACTCCGATGATGCGATAGGGTTCGATATCTAAACACAATAAAATAAATTTTGATTGTTTGATGTTTGTTTTGGAAGGTCAACGACCGCTGTTAACTGTTGAAATTGTTGATGTTTTATCGGTCGGATCGGTTTTTAGGTGGTTGTACTTTGTACTTAACAATTATTCCTAATCAAGAGAACCTATACATGTGCCGGACGGCGCGTACGTGTTCCACGCGTGCCTCAAAGACATGTCAGCACGAATGACGGGGCCCGATAGGGCCGAAGCCTGCCAGGGTTACCGCTGCCCTGGAACATAACAGCCTAAGGAAGGAACACGGGTGGGTTTTAGTCAGTAAGAGTCTGACACTCCCAAAAAAAAAATTACAACCTATATATTTAAGACTAGCTTCTGCCCGCGGCTTCGCCCGCGTGGATGTCGGAAATTATCCCACGGGAACGTGCTAACAGGATAAAATGTATGTGCTTCCCGAGGATTCCATCTAGGTATCTCGCGGGCCCTTTGTGGCTAATTACAATAGAAAACCAATTGTGTCTCATTAGTGGTGATTAAGAGGGTACCTATATGATATCTTTACCTAAGTACCTACCTCATTAAAAAAAAAACTCAATAACAGAAAATAAAATACCTACCTACCTAAATAAACCTATTTCTGATGATAACTAATCTAAACTCAATAAATAAGCAAAATCCCTAAAAACTAATATCTATACGAATGACTAATCCTACCTAACCGTACTTATTATAAAATAACCTACGGTCACTACGTACACTATCAAACATACTACCTACCTATACTTTAAAATTAAAATCTATCCCTACGACTTATAAAAATAAACCTAAATAACTCTAAAAACTAAAAGGAATAAAAAGGTCGCACTGAAAAGCACGGTTTAGAATTGCACGTAGCAGTTAAAATAAGAATAAGAACGAACGCTTGCCACTCGACACGTCCGTTCAAATCAAAGTTCAAAAAATGTAATGCCATAGGTAAGGATAAGTACTAAGGTAATGCGCGCGCGGCCGCGCGCCACGCGTGTGCTGCGAACGGTGCAAGCCAAATTCAACCTTCAGCACTACATTTAGAGCATAACTTAGGGACACTGCACACGGCTAAGATACTGTGACGTAACCTACGACAAACTTATTATTTGCGGTTGGTACAGTAATCGGGTCTAGGGATCGAACCGCAAAATTAAGTTTGTTTTTTATTGTGTATACTTTTCCGGGATAAAAAGTACCCAGTGTTGTGCCCAGGATATTAAAGAATAATTATACCAAGTTTCATCGTAATCGAACCGGTAGTTTTTGCGTGATGCCTGAACAAACAGACAGACAGACAGACAGACAGACAGACAGACAGACAGACAGACAGACAGACAGACAGACAGACAGACAAAAATTTTTTTAATCACATTTTTGGGTTCGGTGTCGGTCTAGTAACACCCCCTGCTATTTATTTTTTTTATATTTTCAATGTACAGAATTTTCACTTCTACAGATTTATTATAAGTATAGATTATAATTATGTACATACAACTGAATAGTAAAACCGATAGCTTTCAACTTTTTGTACGTAAACGCACGCCTCCTTCCCATGGGGATAGACGGAAACTCCAGAACGCCGCCTGCTACGATCCTTACATACTCATTTTGCTTTGTTTACGTTCACACACACACGTCGG